>OZ005760.1:15070055-16270055 GCA_963930825.1 Silvanus unidentatus
GGCTAAGGCAGCGGCTTTTTCACCAAATTGTGGGACCTGCAAATTGCGGTAAAACGAGTGTTATGCTAAATTTGTTGGAGGATAAAAATGGTTTGCGATTTGAAAATGTTTACATTTATTTTAAATCTTTATATCAACCCATATACAAGTACTTGAGGGCACTTTTAGAACCAATCAAGGGAATTGGTTAGAAATGAATTTAGAGATACAGAAGAAATACTGTCACCAAATGATGCCAAATCCAATTCTATAATGATATTTGATGATGTGGCGTGTGGACCGCAGAGTGTGATAAGAGAATACTTTAGTATGGGTAGACATAATCAAATCGATTCATTTCATCTCTCGCAAAGTTATAGCAGAATTTCCAAACAATTAATACGTGACAATGTTAATCTTCTCGTTCTTTTCAAGCAAGACGAGACTAATTTACGACATGTTTACAATTATCACGTGAACACAGACTTTGAATATGATAAATTCATTAAATTGTGTAGATTTTGTTGGAACAGTGACAAATATGGATTTTTAGTTATATCAAAAGATGATGATATAGCAAATGGACGCTACAGAAAGGGATTCGATCACTTTCTATTAACATAAAACAAAAAAAAAAAAACGAAAAACACATTACACATTACAATTACATATACATTATATGTATATATAATTTTAATACATTGACTTTATTTCATCAGTTTTACAAATACCGTTAGTGGAGAAAACACCCACATGATGGATTCAAAGGTGGTAAAAGAACTAATTAAGAGAGAGAAATTGTAAAAGCTAAATTGGATGCCTTAAAATCGGAACAGTTCTCCACACAAGAAAACCTTGCACAAAGTTATTTGCCCTTGATGAATATATTACCCAAAGCTTTACTAAAAAACGAACAGAAAAAAAATAAAGTGAAAAAAGAAGAAGAGGAGGAGCCGGATGAGGAACAACCATTACCAGATGAAGAAGATATTCATCATGATGTAAAAAAGACTAGAATACGTCAAAGTATTAATTTTGGTACTCAAACAGATGAACAACAAGATCAAGAACGCAGTATAATTCAACAACTTTTTCCTAATACATCACATACTGAACAGAGTTTTGTATACCATCCGCCACAGCAGCAGCCGCTGCCGTCGGTAGAAGAAAGCTATTTTTTCAATGATTCAATACAAGATTTGAATGCAACAAAAGATAGAATTCCCGATGAGACATTGATGGAATATTTGGATCAGTTCCCCGATATCCTTCCACAATACATTGTGGACAGAATGCGAAGTACCAACAATGATTTTGATACACATTATTTCACTCATGATGTGTCCACGGATGTTATGTATTTTGGTAATGGCCTTTTAAATTTCAATGATGATGCAATAACAGTAATTAATCCCGATAGATATGAAATGAAGTTTCCCCTCACTGTTGGAATGATTGAATTTCTATTGAAAACCATACCTGATGATAATAAGATCACATCGGACGATAAGAGAAATTTCAAAGAGCTTGTAGTGTTTACTAGTGCTCACAAAAAACATTTCATGAGCGATGAACAGATGGTGGGCAATCGTAGTGATAAGTATCGCTATTCCATAAAACCGCTTGTTGTGGACGTTCTAAAGAAGGAGCAAGACCAACAGGATAGGGAAACATTAACAAAGTTACGTTTACCTACTACTACTGCTTTCTTTTCAAAACATGGATCGGGTTATGGTAAATCAGCAATGACAGCAGCAACAATAAATAATAAATCTGATAACAATTTATTCATGACTTATAATAAGAGGCTCATTGAATATGTTTATTGGGATTCACTTGTACAACGATTACGTCTATTAAGTACCTTCACACACCACATTGGAATGGATTTTTCTTAAACAATTCCAAGAACTGCTCCATCAGCAACAAAGGATACAAGTAATAATAATACGTCAAAGCATAAGAACGATGATGATGTAATATTAAAAGAAATGGAAACAACATGGTAAAATTAGAATGTTTATTGAAAAAATGTTTTCTTCACAAAAAAATGTATATTCCCTTATATTGTTATACTTAAATTTATTGTTACAAATTACTGCAATATTTTTAATATATATATTTTCTACTATATGATATGAGTGGTAATGCGAAATGGCCATACTGGCATACAGTATGAATATCTAGGATAATAAAAAAAAAGTTGTGGTGGCAATGCCAACAATGCAACTGTCAGTTGACACGCTGTTGGAGGACAATGTACAATATTGCCATATTCATTTCTGCCCCATTTAGGAGTACATATATTGTACAATAATATTTATATATAACTGTAATATAAAAAAATATTAATACAATCTTTTTTTGTTTTTTTTTTCTCTACTAACGCTCACACAGAAACAAACGATATATGTAAATTACAAAATGTGTGTCAGGAAGTTAATGCAAAAAAAAAACAAGTGAATAGAGCAGCAGCAGCAGGTCACTTGTTCTTAACCTCTTAAAAATTTGCATACAATACAGGCGCCAATGAATTTGTTTTTTCACTTGATGCACTTTTTCACTTTTTTCACACACACAGGTGTCAGAGAGAGAGAGTACCGCCGCTCGGTGGCCGTGGTGGTAGTTCAACCCTTAATCCAATACTCTACCCACCTTACACAGTACTCTCTTTCCTCATTAGCAGTACCCACCAACACAAAAATGCTAATTAACACCTATCAACACACTTCTATGCTCTGTCCACTCCCCCTAACCCATCCCAACTCCTCCTCCACCATTTCAACTCTACCGCCACCAGGGACCACCACCCACCGCCATCTATCGGACGTTTGATGTACTACTGCGCCAATCCCCGCAGTTTTACACCACTAGTGTATTTTTAAATTCAACACCGTTATCTGAAATGATTTGTTCTGGGATACAGTGATGCGAGAAGTATTTAATGAGATTATTAACAATTTCTATGGCTTGACCGGATTTTAACATAGGCTTGGGCGTACTTCGAGAATGAGTCGATTATTGTTAAGAATTTAGCCTTTTCGAGAGATATGCTATCTATGTGTAAGATTTGAAAAGGTCGTACTGCCGTTAGTATCACTAAACAAATTTCGCAATTGTTTATATAGGTTTGAATTGATTTACGCTGATTAGGCCAGAAATATCGTACTTTAATTTGTTTTTCTGTTTCGTCAATTCCCCTGTGATTCGTCTTGCCTTCATGGTAGTTTTTAATTGTCTGTGTAATTTCGTCTTCTTCAGCAATGTCTATTAATTTGGTTGTACATTTGATTATATTGATTTGTGAGTTTTTAAAATGGGTTTGTAAGACTCTACTAAATTTTTCGTATAAGGGATCTTCAAAGTAAGCGTGGTATTTTACCTTTGGAATGATAAACTGTTTTATAAAGCTTATTATTTCGGGTTCGTAATTGTCTTTTGAAAATTGTATGCAAATTCTTTGTTTTGAATCCAATAATTTTTGAATATTTGGTTCTGGGATTGTAAAACTTGATTCGGAAATAATAAATTGATTTTTTCCGTAATTTACGGGACAATCTATTATTGGTATGCGGATAGTGGGTTCTTCGTGATTTGAATGAACGGTTTCGCTGTCGCTTTGATTACTGTTATTTTCCACTTCTACTATTAGTGTATGTGTGTCATCTTCGTTTTCAGTGTTTTCTAATTTGTCGTTAAATTTGTCAATATAGTCAAAGATGTTTTTAGATGTTTCAAGTGTTTGGTCTGTATTATCGTTAGTCATATTTATTTCGACTCGTGTGAGTGCATCCGCGTTCTTGTTTAAACAGCCTTGTTTGTATACAATATCGTACTCGTACTCTTCGAGTTTTAACCGCCACCGAATTAATTTGGAATTCGGTTCTTTTAATGAAAAGAGCCACGGTAGTGGTTTATGGTCTGTTATGGTTGTAAATTTTCTGCCAAAAAGATATGGACGGAAGTATTTTACGTGGTGCACTATAGCGAGGAGTTCTTTTTCAATGGTTGAATAGTTGGTCTCTGAATCGTTAAGCGTTCTACTTGCGTATGCTACGGGTAGGTCGACACCAATTTTTCCTTGCGATAATACGGCGCCTATGGCATAGTTACTAGCGTCACAAGTTAAATTGAATGGTTTAGTAAAATCGAGATATTGGAGGATTGGTTCGTTGATTAAAAGATTTTTACACAAGTTAAAACATTGTACATATCCTGGGTTTGTTGTGTCAATAACGGCGCCCCTTTTGAAGAGAGAAGTTATAGGTTTGGTTATTTTCGCGAAATCCTTTATAAATTTTCTATAGTACCCTAATAGTCCCAAGAATCCTTTGATTTCTTTGGTTGTTTTTGGAATGGGGTATTTTTTAATTGCTATGATTTTATCAGGATTCGGACGTACACCGTCTGGAGTTACAATGTGGCCTAGATAAGCGACTTCTTTACGTAAGAACTCTATCTAATTGGATTTTAAAATTTGAATTTCTCAAGCGATTAAAAACTTCTTTAAGTCTTTCATTGTGTTCTTGCAAGCTTGTGCTAAATACAATAATATCGTCAAGATACACTAAGCAAGTTTCATTTTGAATGCCTCTGAGAATATTGTTCATGACCCTTTGGAATGTTGCTGGTGCGTTTTTAATCCAAAAGGCATACGGAGGAATTCGTAGTGACCGTTTCCGCAGTTAAACGCTGTTTTAGTGATGTCTTCTTTACACATCTCTATTTGGTGGAAACCTGAGGCGAGATCTGTCGTAGAAAAGTATTGGCACCTACTCAATTTGTCAAGTAATTCGTTAATGTTTGGCAATGGGTACCGGTCACCGATAGTTTTCTCGTTTAGTTTCCGATAGTCAACCACGATTCGCTACTTGCGTGTTTTAGAAGCGTCGGCTTTTTTTGGTACAACCCATATAGGGGATGACCATGGAGAAAAAGAAGGCCTAATGATTTTCTGATCTAACATCTTCTGTATTTGTTTCTGTACTTCTTGCTTATGCATTTCGGGGTAACGATAAGATTTCGTACAGATTGGTAACTCGTCTTTAGTTTTAATACAATGTTTAATTTTACTCGTGAAAGTGAGTTGTTTATCTTCAATGTGAAAAATGTCTGAATATTCCCTAATTAAATTCATTATGCATTCTTTTTCTTCGGTATTCATATGGTCTGTACGAATTTGCGATAAATCGAATGGAGTGTTACTGGATTTAATTAGATTACAATTTATTTTATTATGATTTTCCTCGTATAGGTCAAAGGACTCTGCTTTTATTTGTTGAGATGTGTCGTATAAAACGTTTTCTACAGTATTGTTTAGAATAGTGCAAATCGCTTTATGATTTTTTATAGAAGTTAAACATTCTGGGATATGTAATGTACCGATTTTTTGTTGAGGTATTATAGCTTCGCCGTCACTAATATTATTTACATTTATTTCGATGATTTTCTCGATACGAGGTTCTATAATAATACAATTACTATTGTTAGAACTGTTGTGATATGAGATTTTTATATTATTATTTGGGGTGATTATCGTATCATTTACTAAATCTATAGGTGTCTTTAGTATTTTTAAATAATCCAGCCCTAACAGGAGGTCAAATTGTGTATGAAATTGGAATACGTGGAATTTTAGTAACAAGTGTTTTTCTTGTAAATTAAAAAGATTAGAACTTGGTATTGTTGTACTGTATGATTCCAAGGAACTGCCGTGTGCGCTTGAAATTTGAAACGGATCGTGTACGATGTTGTCTTCATAATACTTGTGAGCAATTTTAGGGTTTATGAAAGATTTTGTACTCGCAGTATCGATTAAAATTTTAAGGTTGTTTTTGTAAGACATAATAAATGGTAAATGGTTAAGATTTGTTAGGGTTAATTCGAATTTTGGTATTCCGAGGCGGGATTTTCTAAAAAATCATCATTTTCGTATTCTTCTTCTTGTCTTTGTGTTCCGTTACAATCATCAATATTAAATAATTCATTTGACGCGTAATTTTGCTCTTGTCTGTAATTTCCCGGATTGGGTTTTCGATAAGTATATCTTGTGGAAATACTCATCGGGGTTATTTTTGGGAATCTGTTACCTTGCGAGTTGGGTCTAAACACATTTACAGTTTTATTTTGATTTTGGGGATAAGTATTTCTGAATGTATTTGGTTGCTGATATTTGGGGAAATTGTAATTCTTACTAGTACCCGGTTGTTGTGAGAAATATAGAGGTTTATTAGGTTGAAAGTTCGTATTAGATTGTGTTTTAAAATTTTGATGCTGTGGTTTACTGTGGAAACCTTTAGGAGTAAATTTGTGGTTTTCAGATTTTTGTTGATGAATATCTAACTGAAAATCGTTGGTCAGCATATTTAGAGCTGAGTTAAGGTCAACTGGATTTTTTGTTCTCAGAGAGCATAATTCCTGAAATAAGCAGCTAACACTGCTGCTTCACTAGCAGTTACATGAGTAGTGAGATAAGTAACTTGTAAATTTAATAACTGCTGTAAGCGATTGTAAAAATCGAATGGTGTTTTGTTTCCCTGTTTAAGTTTTATCATTTCTATGTTTAAACTATAGCAATCTCTTTTGTCTGAGTATGTTAACAGAAGAGCATTTTTTAAGTCTTGCCAATTGTTCAAGACACAAGAAGAAATATTTATTGCAGCTTCCCCTTTTATTTTAGAAAAAACACTAGACATCAGATATTCATTCTGAAAGTCATTAACATCAACTTTATTGTAAAATTTTGTTACAAGTTTTTCGCTGATTTCAATAAATCTGGGTAATAGTTCTGTTTCACCGTGAAAATCGGGTATCATGTTAAGATATTCTTGTTTAAGAACAGGAAGGAATGTTTGGTTTGGGTTTTGAGTTTGATTTTGATCGTTATTAGGCATTGTTGGATATCTTAGAGGAGCACGTGATCGAATGGGAGAATTTTCTGGTGAGGAACAGGAGTTTAGGTCAGAATTTGAATCGTCTGTATCAAAATAATGATTGTTTATAATTCTAAAAGACATAAGCACTTACAGTAAAATAATAGCCCACTTCATTAAGCTTGATATTCTCTCAAACAGTTGGTGATGGCCTCTTGTCTTTTATATTAGGTTACTCAATTCGCCTAATTAGATTAATTGATTGCTAATAAATCGTTGAAACGAACCAAAATTATATACGTTAATTTTGTTTAGCAATTCTACCGACGGCGCCACTTATAAATCGTGAAAACGGATAAGTCTTTTTAAAATGAATTTTATTTAATTAAAATGCCGTAAGATATAATAAGTATGAACTGATTCAAATCTGGATGTAAACTTACTTGTTAACAACAATTACAAGATTAGAGAAGTCTAACAGAAATGCAATAGATGCGTTTTTATAAAGTGCAGTATAAACGTTAAAAATTGATGTACAGGGTGTTTCCATCTTATAACTTACATATATTATGAGTGTTTATCAATTTTTTTAATAAAGCGCTATTATACGATGCAACCAGCAATATATACATATATTCACACATATTCAAATGCCAATGGTAGGTAATACATGTTCATGTGAAATTGTGAAAATTGATATTGGCATATTGTGAACAATAATTTGTTTTTGGTTTTATTGGTTTGTATTTAGTGTTCATATACATATAAGGTACGAATTTGTTTATATATTTACATAATGCCCATTAATGAAACAGGTTACAATTGCTGTAAATATTCCGAAACCAAAAAAATTCAATTTCACAAAACGTCGTTATCCGAATAGTTTGGAAATAGTAAGAAAAATGATAAGTCCAAAACACAGTCGCCTATGACATTAGAAACTGGTACTAATACGGTCTAAATTGATTCGCTCCCTGGACCGTCCAATTTGGACACCCACTTATTATGTAAATAAATATTTAATAAAATAATATTTACTAATAGGTCCTATTGTACAGGAGAAAGTACTCAAGAAACAAATAATATGGAAAATGCATTACATGAGTACAGTTTTATAACGGAAGAAGAATATAATGAAGTTATGGTTCATGAAATAAAAATTGAGAGTTCCTGCGGACTACTCCTGCCAGAATATTGTACAAGGAAACCGCATCACAAATGTAGAATATGTTGTCAACAAATGCATGGAAATGAAGGACATTCACGTGAAGAACTGCAAATTTGGAAGTGATATTAATTTTGTGAGTGAAGAGCGAAAAGGGACACTTTTCTACACTTTATTTTCATTGCCAATATTACGACTACCGAACCGAAATTGAAACGCAGAATCCAGAAGAGGAAAGTGTAAATAACATAAATGTTCGAGCGGTGTTTGCTACAGTGTCATTAAGGAACACGTTTTACCAAATATGTCGTACGCACAATACCATCAGCAGGACGATGAGCTGATGGAGAAATTGAAAACAGACTTAAATGACTGATTGAAAAAAGCTGATGAAGAAGAAACAGCAAAAGCTGAGGGGAATACACCATTTACTACGGTTTATTGTGACGGAGGATGGTCACACAGAAGTTACGAACACTCTTATAACGCAAATTCTGGTTATGCTGTTATAATTGGAAAGAACACAAACAATTTTTTGGGTATCCTGGGTTATAGTAGTTGTATGGTAAAAACTGCACCAAATTTTAAGAATTATGCCATACGCGTTTCGCCCTATGTTTTGGGCTTCCTCAGTGGGTAAAAAGTTTATTCATTATATATTATAGATTACATGGGTTTTGGTTTATATATTGAATTGTATAGATTACATAAAGTTTTACCTATTCTTATGGTTGCGTTGTGATGAGTTAATATGTATGTATGTAACATCCATTGTCATTGTGTTTGTATACGTTAAAATGTTGTGTTAAAATTGTAAAATATATAAAATAATAAATAAGATTAAAATTAAAAAGTTGTATAGATAAAATGGGGTAGAGAAAGATAAAATTTTTTGTTGTATAAATAAAATTGCAATTGCTATGTGTAAATGACAAGATTGTATGTTACTAGTTATCCTAAAAGACAGAGATTGTTATAAAGTATATATTTTTTCTTATAAATGTAAATTACCTAATATATTAAAATTCACTTAAATTGTTGTATGTATCAGTTATCAGATCTAGCGCTATCACAGTCAATTGTATACGTGTCGTTCTTTCGCTAAGTGTGTTAGGTAGTGGGAGTTATGTTGGTTAATTGTCTGGTCAGGGTCGGGCTGGGGCAAATTAAAAATTCATATATATGACTTAGATTGTCTGTGTTAGTTCTTGTGTTGATGGCGTTACGGTCTTTTTTTATTTGGATCATTTCACTGATTAGCCTTTTTTTTAAGTTTTGTTCTCTGTCTAGTATAGTCGTGTTATTAAAAATAAAAGTATGGTTGGTCTGAAATGTATGTTGTGCCAATGCACATAAAATGTGAGACAAATAAATACTTTGACCAGGGAGTGGAGGAGACCAATATCTGAAAATTATTTATAGACAAGACTACATTAGTTTAAATTGTCGCCATTTATTCATTCATTTAGTTAATAATAAAATTTTACCGGAGCAGTTGGGTTTATACTGAGATAGTATGGGCTCATTTCTTTTATTTCATTATTTATTATATATTTGTTATATTATAGTTCATTTATTCTATGTTCAACATATATTTAATCACCATTAAAATATAAAAAGCGCAGGCTGCAATGTATAATCATTACAACAAGTACAGCGACCAAGTTTCCCTTATGGTCATGCTGAGGACTTTACTATTCTAACCTCACTAACGTGTTGATGAGTGTTAAGCGTCCTGAACAATGTACTGGCAACACTGGAAGCACGGGCTAATGAACTAGTAGTCTTACTTAGGAAGTTCTACCAATTGTCAAGAATAGCGCAATGTATAAATGTATATATTGGTCATTACTGCATTTGGAATATTTTAACGTGTACATCCAATGCAGAGGCACACAGTAATGAATAATGAATTTACATATAAACAAACGTGGACAATTGACACGGTCACATTAAAAAGGAATTCCTTATTTGAAATTATAAAACAATCAACTTTGACAAACTCTATTGCTCGTCAACCACTTAAAACTGAATATTTAAAATTAAACAGCCTTTTTTTAACACAATTACAGTACACTGGTGGACATTAAAAACTTACTCATCAGGTAGTCGGTTTATTTTAAAATTACCCTTAATGAATTTCAGATTTTAAGCTAAGTTGATGAGTACGTTTTTAATATCCACCAGTGTATATTCACATTTAATTCTTGTGAATTATCACAAAGTTTTTTTAATGCTCTAACTTTGCGTTCCTCTTAAAGTAATTTTTTTCCACAAGAGAATTTTCTTCTTTTTTTGATTCAACCAGTTCACATAAATACTTATTAATCTATAATTTATTATTTATTTTCGACTCCAAATATGTCTTTTTTACATTCACATACTCCATTGTTGGTTTTTTACGTTTTTGTTTCTTTGTGTAACTTGTAGACTTTGAAGTTTCAGTTTGAGCTTCTTCATCTGAACATCGATTGAGTGCGGACTTGGGTTTGTTGGTGCGTTACACAATAGATCGTCCATTCGTTAAAAATAAGCAAACCTAGTTGGACCCCTGCCCGTCTTTATTTTCTGGTCTTTGTAGGAACTCTTGTAGGTTCTAACTAAATTGTCCTATTTCTTCTGGTAAATCTTAAGCAAATACTAGAATGAAAGTAAATTTATTATTGTAAGTATCATAGTAAATCGTTCGTCATATACGAACATAAAAATTATTGCTCATCAATTCCTCATGCACAATATTCCAAACGATGTTTGTTTACGATAACGACAAAAACTATGGAATAAAACGATAGCGCTAGCAAAAATGTAAAAATATTAAATTGGCGATTTACCTTAATGCAGGAAAGTGCAGCATGCAAAGCGACAAAGCGAAAGGAGGTGATTGCAAGCAGGCGACAATGTATATGTAGTGGTGCAACTTCGTACGGTGTAGTGGGAAACCTAGTTCAGTTAAAGATCTACGTGCACACCGACAAAGGAAAATGGGCAAAGCCGCAAAGTCAATACATTAAATGCACTTGCGACAAACGACAATGTAATGTTTATGTGCACAATGATTATATGTATTCATACGAAAAAGTTTGTGATTTAATTTTGTTATAAATAAGTTTTAATTGACTTAATATCAATTCGAAAAACGATAAAGTGTTTTTACTTCGAAAAAACGACAAGTTCTCTTCAACGAGACGAAAAACGATATATATTGTTCAATTCTTGATCCGGTCAGACGATGCATGATCAAGTCGCCAATAAATACAAATTTGCAAGTTATTAGAGCGAAAAGTCCAACAATAAATTGAAATACAATATATTTTAGTGAGTTTTTTGAACAATGTTTTCTGTGGATGTAGAACATGAAGCCATATCGACTTCCCACAGAAGTCATTTTCGATTATTTTATGTTCCGAACTGTCTTCAATGTGTTTAGCTTGAGGTTCAGTCTCATCAATACGAAGATAACCCAAAACTTGAGTTTGGTTATTGTTATTTATATGTGATATTTGTCGATTGAAATCAAATGGTTATCCACCCAAATATCATCTCCTGAATCTAAATATTATTAATTAATTTGTGTTTAAACAACAAAGTAAAACAAATTATTTACCATCTCTTAATAATACTTCTCCTTAGTCGCTCATAATCCAACCAGATTTATTTCTTACAATTTTTGCCATTTTAGACGAAAATTTGTTTTTGTGCATATAAAAATATTTTCATATAACCCTACTTTTTCGTGAGAGTGAAAAATACTCTTAACTGAGGTACCTACAAGGTAATTTCAGTAAGGGAAAGGGGAGGTAAATTTCTCAGTAAAAATTACTCACATCATGTCAAAATGAACGCACAAAGAACTGAGAAAAATTAAAGTGTGGTGAGGTGAGGAACTGAGTTTTTCATGCAAATCGAAAGCAACTAATAAAAACATAAACATAACCAGAGCCCGCCATAACCACGCCACAAATTTGGCGCCCGGGCAAGGACCTCTTTAAATCGCATTTTCCAAGCATTTTCGCGAAATTCCTCTCACTTTAATGTGACCTCGAGCAGAGAAAAAAAATTTTTCTACTGCCAAAAATTCCTCTTGTTTCGCTTGGCCTCGAATTCCAACACCATGTCGGACAGAAAAACAAATTTGTGGCGTGTTTTTCCCCAACAGGGGAGGATTTCTCGAGCGCCAGGTATTTTGTGGCAAGAAATACCAACCAGTACCGGGCAGTACTCTCAGTGGAGAGAGTTTCTGACCAGGGGTCAATTAAAAGAGGAATTCGCACTTTTTTAAATATATTTATTTACAATAAAATAATTAGTTAATTATATAAGAGGACACAAGGTGAAACACAACTTTTAAATAAAATGCAAAATCAATTTACAACCGTCAAAAATATATTAACACTACAATAACCGAACTGAGCCAATAAAATTCCAGTTGAATTTTGGCTTTCGAATTATTTCAAAAATACACTTTTAAACTGAGCCAATAAAATCCAATGAGGATTTTGGCTTTTGAACAATTACAAAATATTGAGATAAAATCTCGAGGAACAAAATTATTGAAATTTAAGAGGATGAGAATTCTCCCTTCAAGGGGCTGTGCAAGAGTTTATATACGAGGAAATATTAGGAGGGATTTTGCGTACGCGCAAAGAGGAATTTTGTTAAGTACTTGTGGTTGCGGTACTTCCGCAAAATCCTTCCTAGAGGAGCGACAAAGGTGGTTGACTAATGTCAACTACCGTTAATTAATTGTTGTTTACAAAATGTAAACAAACACTTAACCTATAAATAGAAAAGTGTATAGAGGACCAAGAGGCTAAAAAATAACTTCGTTACATTCCCCCCTTTCTTCGAATAAAAAATATGAAAAATGAAGTTTTTCATTTTTTTTTTCACAATATTCGAACGAGGGAAAAGTAACTAGAGGAAACTCTTGCACATAAATAACATTTAGAGGATTGTACAAATCAAATATAATACAATAAACATAAGAAATTCAATTAAACAACCTGTAATTGTGACTACAACAACTGAAAACTGTCTTTGAGGAATTTTGCATAATATAAAAAAAATCGACCATTCATATATTGCATACAACTCAAAATAAATAAGGCAAATAATAAATAAACATAATTAATAACCCAAAATGACAGTTGTGGCACAAATACATTTACTGAGGCATTCTACATTTATTCACTGACTGGAGAGGACTGAAATTAAAGCAAATAATATCAAAATAAAACATTTTACCAAGTCAATGAATAAATAAGTTAATAAAATTTGTAAATTCCTCAATTTAGGCGCTTTAACGTAAAATAATAAATGAAAGCATTACATATGAAAAGAACTCAAAATTTACAGCGCTTAGAGGACATTTACATATTAATAGAGGCAAAAAAGTCAAAATCGATGAAATTAAACAAAATTTTTTAAAAAAAATACATAACTTAAAACTAAACACTGGCTCGAAGCACAGTCTAAGCCTTTGCTGCCGACGTCTCTTCCAACCGCTGTGCCGGGGGAAAACATTCAATTCGTCGCAGTCCAGTGTGGCCTCCAAGTGGGATTGAAATAGAGGATGATTAAGAGGATTTTGTCGCTTGTTTGAGGTATCCTGTTTCGCCGTCGGAGATCACAGGTACGCCGTTGGTTGGTCAATGTACTGTCGAGGCTCGTTTGTACCAATTTAACACTTCCTGGAGCCCTCCCAATTGAAAAATACGGTGTTGCGTCTCGACCGACGTGTTTTTGTCGACAGCAACGTCCGCTGTGGGAGGTGTTCCTGTGTTTTCCAGATACAGAGCCGCTGGTACTTCCAATTCGCGTCGATAATACAAAAAGAGGCTGTACAACGAGGAATAAAACGTCGATGCTCAATTCCTAAGTCCTTGAGGCGATCGCTGAAGATCCCACTGTCGAATTGCGTACCATTGTCCAAAATAACAATATCTGGGCAGACAAAACGAGGATTTTTTTTCTTCAGACAATCCTT
The DNA here is from genome assembly GCA_963930825.1 of Silvanus unidentatus. Lineage (NCBI taxonomy): Eukaryota > Metazoa > Arthropoda > Insecta > Coleoptera > Silvanidae > Silvanus > Silvanus unidentatus. The sequence goes on from OZ005760.1 coordinate 15,084,058, forward strand.
GGCTAACTAGACGAGCAGTGGCGATCCTGGGGGCCGTGCATGCACCCATTTAGTGAACATATGTCGTCATCTGGGAACTGGACAGGGTTGCATTTTGCCGGCGTCTATTTTCTGACCGTCTGTTGCAATTGCAATCACGTGTGAGGATGCCTGGACGACGGCAGCGTGTGCAAAAGACTCGAGGACCGCTGGTACATTCCCTGCGGTAATGGCCAATTTTTCCACACTTAAAACAAGTCGCAGAGGATCGTTGTGGCGTACTTGCATGCATCATTCGAATCGCTGGACGTTGAGGCGACGATTGGGGTTCCAAACGTGGACTAGGCGGCTGAAAAACCGCCGTAGCTCGGGGGGTAGTTCCTCACTCTTTAGCCCGTTCCAGCAACTCTTCTACGGTGTGGAAGCTGCTATGCGAAATAAATCGCCGATATTCGGGCAAGAGGTTGCGATGCAGCCAATAGAGGACTTTGTCGTTGGACATAGAGGACATTCGCCGCATGAGGGTGAGCATGGAGGTGATGTAATCGCTCACCGGCTCATGACGTGCTTGTTGACGTCGAATCACTTCTTCCTCCAGTCGGATTTGATAGTCCGCAGGAGGCAAATAAAAACGTTTGAAAGCGTTTTCGAAGTCTGACTACGTGTACCACGATTGCCTGTTGTTTCTGAACCATAGGAGTGCGTTATCTCGCAGCAAAATCGATATTCCAGGAAACAATTCATCCGCCGTAACGTGGTACAGGTCCCTGAGCTCTTCCAATTCCTCGAGGAACGTAATGGGAACGCCATGGCCGTCGAAACATATTTTCCACTCGCTCAGCCGCTTTAGGACATTATTTGGGACCATAGAGATACGTGGTTTGTGAGAGGGCACCGTCGATGTAGCAATTCCAGAGAACTCCATCTTTTTCGTGTCGTTTGTTGTGGATGTTGGATTTTAAACTAGAGGAATGTTCGTTTAAAGTGGTTCCGTCTCCCTTGGAATGCTGTTATACCATGTACAGTCAGCGGCTTTCACTTCCATAGCACACAATTCTCCGTGATTTGAACCATTTTGTGTGCACGGCTGTCGAGAGAGGGCATCTGCTACTCGATTGAGGGCTCCTTTTCGGTAGACTATTTCAAAATCGTACTGTTGGAGGAATATACTCCAACGAGCCAGTCTACCAGTGGGGCTTTTGATCGAATGGAGCCATCTGAGAGATTGATGGTCCGTCGTCACTTGAAAATGGTACCCTTCGAGGTATGGACGCATCTTTTCGATTCCCCAGACGATTGCGAGACATTCCTTTTCTGTAACCGAGTAGTTCTTTTCTGCAGGGGAGAGGGTACGGCTGGCATACGCGATAAATCGTTCGTTTCCATCGAAATTTTGCGTCAACATGACACCAATTCCGTAATCAGAGGCATCCGTTTGTAAATTGAACATGAGATCGAAATCTGGACATTCGAGGATTGGTGCTTCTGTTAGAAGTTTCTTTAATTCCACACACGATTGTTCCTGTTCTCCGTCCCATCGCCATTTGTAATTTTTCCTTAATAATTTCGTAAGAGGAGCCACAACATCGGAAAAATCTGGCACGAATCGTCGATACCACGAAGTCATTCCGAGGAATTGTCGCAATTGCTTCAAGTTCTGTGGAGGAGGAATTTCCAAAATGGAAGCCACCTTGTCTGGATCCGTCATCACGCCGTTTTCCGTTACGACGTGGCCCAAATATTTGAGTGATTTTTGTCCAAACTTGCATTTGTCAACACTGAGGATTAAATTCGCTGCCCTCAAGCGATGGAAGACTTCTTTTAGGTTGTCGAGGTGCTCTTCGAACGTTCTGCCTAAAACAATTATGTCGTCGAGGTAGGCAAACGCTTTCGGCTCCATATCTGGTCCAATTATTCGATCCAAGAGGCGTTGAAAGGTAGCCGGTGCTGAATGAAGTCCGAAGGGCATGACTTTGAATTGAAAGAGGCCTCGTCCAGGAATTGTAAAGGCTGTTATGGGCTTACTTTCTTCAGTTAGAGGAACCAGCCAATATCCGTTCTGGAGATCGATGCTGCTAATAAATTTAGCTTCCCTGAGGCGGTCCAATATGGCGTGAATTTGTGGCATTATTTATTTTGAGTTGTATGCAATATATGAACGGTCGACTTTTTTTATATTATGCAAAATTCCTCAAAGACAGTGTAACAAACCTATTTTTCAAGACATGGTATGGATGAAAAGGAATGGAGTGGGATGTATGGAGTATTGGATACTGGAGTTTGGAGGAACCTAGAAGAAAGAATTATTTATTTAAATATTTTGACACCTTTTATTTTATTACACTCACAAAATTACACTTTTCACAGTTAAGTAAAAAGGAATATAATTTCAAATTAATTCAAAAGCAAGGAAAGTCTTCGATCTAAAAAAGAGGTTTAATTAGTTTAATTTATAAATAATTTATCATAACTTACCGAATGATTGAGATATTTGGATGACAGTGACAATGAAAGTCAGTGATTCGAATTAGTAATTAAAATTTCATATATTTGGAAGCACTGAAATGGGAGGAGTTATAAAGTATAAAAGGCGATGTACTCGCCAGAATTCATCAGTTTGGTTCCAGCTCTCGTAAGAGAAACATCTCCCGAGAAAAGCGTTCGAGGTAATAATCCCAGAAGATAAAACTGCAGCTCTGTACGGCACTCAAAGTAGTATTCCTACAGAGTTACAAGGGCCCCTTCTCTTCGGAGATATTGTCCTTGTGGCACCTAGAGCTCCCAACTATTGTCCGAGTTGGGTGTTTCTCTAGATATTTCGCGTTAGCTCTGCGTTTGATAATATCCCGTTTGAGGTCTTAGCATTTACGTGATTTATTTTATATGAAAGATACATGAGTATTTGAGAGTGATTGTCAAAGTCAGATTAATTTTCTGAATTATTAATAAATATTTGAGAATATATTGAAATAATAACCATTTTCCTTACATTACACATAAACCAACATTCACACCATTGAATATTTATTATTGAATGCCATAAAATAGTACAATTAATAAATTGAATTCTTCTGAGAAAATATTGAGCATTATTTGTCGTTGAATCTCTTTCAGCAGTCTCTTTCAGTAATAAGACCCCTGGAATTGAACCCGTTTGCCCCGCTAACAGCCAAAGTTACCCCGTGTGCTTTATAGATGTCTCGTCGTTGCGAATTCGCTGTAAAAATTGAGTAATTGAGTATTTCTTTCCTGATTTGGGAGTAAATCAGGTGGCGCCCGAGTTGAATATTTTGATCCGTGAATTGCGCAACGAGAAACATTGCTATAACAGTTTTCAGTTGCTGTAGTCACAATTACAGGTTGTTTAATTGAATTTCTTATGTTTATTGTATTATATTTGATTTGTACCATCCTCTAAATGTTATTTATGTGCAAGAGTTTCCTCTAGTTACTTTTCCCTCGTTCGAATATTGTGAAAAAAAAATTAAAAACTTCAATTTTCATTTTTTTTATTCGAAGAAAGGAGGGAATGTAACGAAGTTATTTTTCAGCCTCTTGGTCCTCTATACACTTTCCTATTTATAGGTTAAGTGTTTGTTTACATTTTGTAAACAATAATTAATTAACGGTAGTTGACATTAGTCAACCACCTTTGTCGCTCCTCTAGGAAGGATTTTGCGGAAGTACCGCAACCAAAAGTACTTAACAAAATTCCTCTTTGCGCGTACGCAAAATCCCTCCTAATATTTCCTCGTATATAAACTCTTGCACAGCCCCTTGAAGGGAGAATTCTCATCCTCTTAAATTTCAATAATTTTGTTCCTCGAGATTTTATCTCAATATTTTGTAATTGTTCAAAAGCCAAAATCCTCATTGGATTTTATTGGCTCAGTTTAAAAGTGTATTTTTGAAATAATTCGAAAGCCAAAATTCAATTGGAATTTTATTGGCTCAGTTCGGTTATTGTAGTGTTAATATATTTTTGACGGTTGAAAATTGATTTTGTATTTCATTTAAAAGTTATGTTTCACCTTGTGTCCTTTTATATAATTAACTAATTATTTTATTGTAAATAAATATATTTAAAAAAGTGCAAATTCCTCTTTTAATTGACCCCTGGTCAGAAACTCTCTCCACTAAGAGTACTGCCCGGTACTGGGTGGTATTTCTTGTGTGACGCTTTTTCCTCGGTGCCCTCGAGCGCCACCTATTTTATACATAAAAATAGGAAAATCCCGGTCAGCCTAGGTAGCACAGATGGAGATACGGTATCCAGGTGTCAAATAAAGACAATAAAACACATTTATAAGAATTAAAATAAGTCCTCTTTATTGTACACTGTCAAAAGGTCGTTAAAGCAATACTATACAAATCAAAATTAATACGGAAAGAAAAGGAAAACACATAACATTTAACGGTGATTCTGTTTACGGAGTAATATGCATGGTAAAATTGTCGGTTATGATAAAAATCAATTTTGACGACGAAAACTCAGACGGAGTGAAACAAATTATTTAGGATCGAGTGGCGAATGACATAAAATGTCCACCAGGAAACGGCGTATGGCGTCACAGACGCTCACCAAAAGGAAATTGGGTTATAGAATGGCGAATGACATAAGATGTCCACCAGGAAACGGCGTATGGCGTCACAGACGCTCACCAAAAGGAAAGTGGAGGTATAGAGTGGCGAATGACATAAAATGTCCACCAGGATACGGCGTATGGCGTCACAGACGCTCACCAAAAGGAAAGTGGGGGTATAGAATGGCGAATGACATAAAATGTCCACCAGGAAACGGCGTATGGCGTCACAGACGCTCACCAAAAGGAAAATGGGGGTATAGAGTGGCGAATGACATAAAATGTCCACCAGGAAACGGCGTATGGCGTCACAGACGCTCACCAAAAGGAAAATGGGTTATAGAATGGCGAATGACATAAAATGTCCACCAGGAAACGGCGTATGGCGTCACAGACGCTCACCAAAAGGAAAATGGGTTATAGAATGGCGAATGACATAAAATGTCCACCAGGAAACGGCGTATGGCGTCACAGACGCTCACCAAAAGGAAAGTGGGGGGTATAGAGTGGCGAATGACATAAAATGTCCACCAGGAAACGGCGTATGGCGTCACAGACGCTCACCAAAAGGAAAGTGGGGGTATAGAGTGGCGAATGACATAAAATGTCCACCAGGAAACGGCGTATGGCGTCACAGACGCTCACCAAAAGGAAAATGGGGGTATAGAGTGGCGAATGACATAAAATGTCCACCAGGAAACGGCGTATGGCGTCACAGACGCTCACCAAAAAGGAAATTGGGTATAGAGTGGTGTCTATTAAAAACTCAACACGGTGATTCTAATAACGGTCCGTAACAGAAACACGGTAGAGCGGAAAAGTCAGAAATAAAAAGTACTTACGGTATAATAACGGCTTTGATCGTTTTCTCGAAGAACTTTTGGTACTTAAACACTTGAACTACTGCTGGCAGTATTGTACAGTGGATTGTTATATTTGAGTTATAACAGAACTGATTTCTTGGTCGAACAGGCCAACGCTTATACTGCTTAACAGAAAGGACACTGGTAAGATGTAGCAATTAGTGCCACCTGCGCTTTCTTTTCCGGTACTTCAAATTATTCATCTCTAGCCTCCGAAGACGGTTGTGGCAGTGAGATATAGTTTGTAGTGCCCTCTAAAGAACACACCCCTTTACTAATCGTCCGTTTATTCAACGAAAACGGAAAGTATAATATAAACGGTTAACGGTTTTCGTGATTTCTTTTGTAGGTTAAGTGATCTTTTGCCGTCGGGAGTTGTGGTTCGGTAAACGGGCCTATTTTCGAAATCGGTGTACTTTCATAGTTGCGGTGGTGGATGTTAGTGACAAGAAAGTATAGTTCTTTTGTTTAGTGAAACCATAAATGTGAAGGGAATAATAATTTCCAAAGAAAAGAGTGTTAAAAAGTGACTATAAATGCCGGCGGAGAACAAGAACAAAATAAGAAAATTGGAGTCATCAGAAATGTTTTGGTAACCTAGACGGCTGTATTCGTGGTGGACGACGGAAGACAATCAAGTCTGGATTATCAAAGTAAGTTAAAATGATTTATTTTTGAGTTTTTGGGTCCAACTGGTGAATTTTATTTACAAGTCCAAAAAGTAAACAAAACATCCTGAGTGACTCTGGTTGCCTATGGTCAAATCTCCAAAAGTGGTTATGTTGTGACAGCTGCACTTGCACTGGTGGAAAAAATGGTACTGACTGTACTTAGTGCTTGAAATGCACTTGTTTGGGCTGGCCTGGTAAGTGTGGGAATAATTGTTAGTACATTTATTCACTTGTTCTTAATTTTCCAGGGAAGATATTACTGTTACCAAAGTGTGGTTAGGAGATTGGCCCCACAACAGCATGAAGATCGGTAAGTATTTGGAATAATAATTGTAATGACTAATTTATTTGTCCTTTTTTAGGGGAAGACAATAATGGGTTCATTACACTTGCCACAAAATACCTGGCGCTCGAGAAATCCTCCCCTGTTGGGGAAAAACACGCCACACTACATTAGAAAAGAAATTTACACATACCAATAAAATCTATGAAATAGCAATTGATCCTGGATTGTATGAAATAAAAGATATAGCACATTTTATAGAAAAAGAGAGGAAAAAGATAGTAGAAAAGAATGTGAAAGATTATTTGTTATCTATTAAGGCAAATCTAAATACATTACATTGTGAAATTAAATCGGTTTACAATATTCATTTTGATGAAGAACATTCAATTGGTTCTTTATTAGGATTTAAAAAAAAAATATTATGCTGGTATTAAGCATATATCAGAAAATCCAATTAATATTTCAAATATGAATGCAATTTGTATTGATTGTTCTTTAGTAAAAAATTCACATGCTGATAATAAAGAGACTCACATATTACATACATTTTACCCACTTGTTGTTCCAGGTGAAAAAATAGTAAATTCCCCCACTACCTTAATTCATTTACCAATCAATGCAAACTATATGGATGAAATTATAGTTGAAATAGTTGATCAAAGTGGCATTTAATGGTGAATTGATCACAATAAGGTTACATTTAAAATCTATTCTAAATAAATTGAAAATTCGAGATGGTCTTTAGATATAATAGGTCTAATTCATTTATTGTTTCTTCTTATGAAAATATTGATAAAAATACTATAAATAAGAAAATGAACATTAAAAACTTTAGTAAGAAAGTGAATGTAATGAGATTAACATCTGAAAATAAACAATTTCTTCTATTTTTAGGGTTTAAAGTTCTAAATTAAAATTTAAAAAATGAGTTCTATTTTACATATTGGACAAGAGCTCTATAATGATGATACTATTACATCTAAGCAATTTCATTCTTATTATCCATATTCTAGTTCCAAAATATCTTTATCAGATGAAATAAGGTTTCCAATTCAAACACAAAATATATATACATTACCATCTGAAAGTTTTATATTAATTGAAGGTAAAATTGTTAATCAAGATAATACAGAAAGTAATACAATTAAATTTATAAATAATGGTGTTGCCTTTATGTTTGATGAAGCAAGATATGAAATTGGAGGAAAAGTTGTTGATAGGTGTAGAAATGTTGGTATTACTACCACTTTAAAAGGTTATGTTTCTTTTACAAAAAATGATACTGACCGATATGAACATACTAGTTGGAATCATTTCAACTATCCTAATATAATTGATACAACTGGACATTTTAACATTTGTTTACATTTAAAAAATTTATTTGGTTTCTGTGAGGATTATAAAAAAATATTAATCAATATTAAACAAGAACTTGTATTATTGCGGGCCTCAACCAATTTAAATGCAACAATAACAACAGACCCTAATGAAATACCTAAAATTGAAATAAATCGAATAGTTTTTAAAATAACACATATAGAAGTATCTACAGAACAACAACTTAAATTAATAAAAAATGTTGAAAGTGGTAAAGATATAACTATGAATTATCGCTCCTGGCAGCTATTTGAACAATCAAATCTATTTTCCAATAGTAAAAATCATATATGGAATATTGTTTCTTCAAGTCAACTTGAAAAACCACGTCATGTTATTATAGGTTTTCAAACAGACAAAAAAAATAAAGCAACTATGAATATGAGTCATTTCGATCATTGTAATTTAACAAATGTAAAATTATTTATTAATTCAGATGTATACCCTTATGACGATTTAAATTTGGATTTTGATACAAAAAAATATTCAATTTTGTATCACATGTATGGCATGTTTCAAGAATCTTTTTACTACAAAAATTCTGGGGAACCATGTATTCCATATGATAAATTTTTAACAATTGCTCCATTAATCGTCATTGATTGTAGTCAACAGAATGACAAAAATTTAAAAGGGGGCACGTGTGACATTCGTTTGGAATTTCAAACAAATAAAGATATACCAGCGAACACAAGCGTCTATTGTCTTATTATACATTAACAAACATTGTCAATATAATGAAAGAATGAAAGGTGAATTAGATTTATTCTAATAAGTGTATTTGATTTTTTTACCATTTAACTAAGAAAAAATAAACCTACAGATTATTAAAATATTATTTTATGTATGTAAATCAAACATTAAAACATTTTAAATACATTTAACAGCAATTGCCCCTGCTGCCGGAGGTGGTGGCGGAGGCGGACCATCTTCATTATCATTATCATTCTCATTCCAATCACTTGTATACGCCTCATCCTCTTCCTCTGCCATCTGCACTTCTTCCATCCAGCGATCGATTTCAGCCCTCAATTCCGCCCTTTCTAGATGCGCTTGCTCCTCATCTTCTGCCCTTTGAGCCGCCTCATCCCAATTTACTTCTACTTGCTCAAAGGGCCAGGGCATGAAATCTCGCACCCGCGTGTTTTCTCTTAGGAAATGCTGATAGTCGTAGCAGTGCAGATGGTGCTGTTCCATTCCATTCACTTGAACCAACTTCTTGCATTTACACATAAAAAACTGTTTCTTGTTTCTAGAATTCCGCCTCCGACACCGATTTATGTGCGAGAGCAAATATTGCTCCCGCACATAATGCCTCCTATTATAGGGGCATTTTCTAAATTTACTATCATTATTTCTATTATTAATATTTTCAGACATTGCGTATACAATTTGATAATAATGTTAGAAACTAATTTAAATTAATTTAATTCCCTTCCTTTTATATAAATCAGTTTTGATTACTAAACACTCTGTATCTAAATAAGTTTCATTGGGCTCTTACAATGTGGATACTATGCTAAAATCCCAGGAAAATTTTGTAAATAATCCACATTTAATTAATACAAGTTTATATATTATTATCTACACTTAATGAATAAAGCTATTTATATTAGCGAAGAAGAAAGCGCCCCTATTTAAAGAAAAAAAAGTATTTAAATGTGTATGTGATACATGTATTCAAATTCACACATTGAAACGCCATCATATTCGGTGCCGTGATTACTAAGATTATATTAAAAACAATAGTCAAGTACAACCTCTTATACAAGAACCACATCGACAACAACAACCACGAGAAGTAGAAGAACCACCTCCACCACCACCACCAGAGCAGGGAAATAAAGAAATGGATGAAAGAGAGAGATTGTTTATGGTAATGGATTGGCTTGGAAATGTAATCGTTCCAGAAGAAGAGGAAGAAGACAATAACGAGGAAGATGAGGGATATTATGGCGAGATATTCCTTGACAGTGATAGTGATGAAGAATCTGATGATAGTGGACATCAACCACCACCTGCTGCAGCGATAGCTGTTTAGTTAGAGGTATTTTTCATAATAAACATAGATATAAATAAATCAAATTTTATTTTATGTTTTTTTTTTTATTATTTTAGATGCTGTATTTATTCGATTATAAGTTTTATTATAGTTTATATATTTTTTATAAACCTACATACAAATAAATATGTATAATAAAATTATATAATCTGAATTTAATGTTTTATTTTCTCATTCATCTTCATCGTCACCTATTAAATCATACCCTTGATGTAAGAATTCCTCATCTAGAATACGAGCCACCTCTTTTTTGCTTCTTTCACTCCTCTCTTTTTGAATTTTCAAATCTTCATTAGTAGAGGTGATTGATTTATTTGTTGAAAAAGAAGACGATGAAGAATGGGGTATGGCTGGAATAACATTTAAGCCATTTGTAACTGATGGAATGTTTTGATCCAAATCTTCATTTGGTTCTAAACCAAAGTTATATTTGCGTACTAAATTCTCAAATATCTTTAAATCATTTTCGTTGTCAATGCAGCTCTTCATATATTTCATTGGAAGATCACCAAACTTATTTATAAGAGTAACTTCTTTTGGTGTATAAGATAATTTAATAAAAATTGTGTCATCATTACGAGCATAAATATCTCGAACACCATATCTAAAAAATAATAATAGAGAAAAAAATTTAATTAAACAAGTTTTAAATATTTAATGTTGAACTTACTTGAATATGTGTTTTAACACAATTAATGCATGTTCTATTGGTAATTCTTGAGGTTCAGTTATTCTAACAACAACTGTACAAGGTATAGTTGCCATTACGTTTTGTTTATATTGTTCACAATTAAAGAAATTACTAAAACTGAAATAAAATTTTTATATAAGGGGGTATTATATAGTTATAGTGACTAAGTCATATGCGCATGTCTTTTTTTCATTTAAAATAGGGTTGGAGGTTAAAGCTACTTATAGTGGTAATTAATTCAAGAAATTGTTATTATATTAACTTTTAGAGATTCAAGTTTATATAATATTACTTACAGTTAGTTAGTTAGTTAGTTAGTAAAGTACATCAGTTTTTTATGTGAATATCACTTTGAAATTAACAATATAAGGTAAAACAATTTATATGCAATAATTGATTGATAATTAATTTATATATAATTAAACTTTGTAGAATTAAAAAAAATGGATTTGTCAACAGTAAATCATTTAACATTAGATTTACTAACGAAGGAGATGGTTAATAGAATAAAACAAGTTGGAAAATTGATTAAGACAGAAGAGGAATTCATAAAATTCAACAAATTTTTTAAAAAAAGTGTTACATTATTTAAGAAATATTTCCAAAACATAGAGAAAAAGAATAGATTTGTTTCCTATGCAAAATTAGAAGCTCATCTAGCTCTGTTTAAATATTATAAGGAGCAATTTAAACATAGATATAAAAAAGAATTTATTAATAAGAATAATAGAAAGACTTTAAGACAACAGTTAATGTGGGTGGATGTTGAATCTTGTTTTAATAATCGATTAAAAACGGGGGCTATTGTAATTTATAATATAAAAGATCCAAATATTTTTTTTAATAAAGCGTATAGAAGTTTTGTAAAAAAAATTAAAGAAGCCCTAAAAAAGTCGCTTATTAAAGTAAATGTTACTTTCTTTGCAAATTTCATTAAACCTCAAACTGGTGAAACAGATATAAAACATTTTACAACAAAAAATCAAACAATTGATTTAAATACTAATTTAAAGAAGTTTTATAATGAAAATATAAAAGACACAATAATATCGAAATTAGAAACTTATCAAGAACGGGAATCTGGTCTTGCACTATATGAAATCATACAATTAAAGCTACATATTAACACTTATGACCCGATTAATGTAAGTGCACCAACTTGTATAAGTATTAAATTACCAAGTTGGATTCAACTGACAAAAGCAACATTAAATGTTAAAAACAAAGATAACCATTGTTTTTTATGGAGTGCAATTGCCGCTCTTTATCCAGCTAAAAAATCTAAACATTCCTGTAGAACATCTTCATATCCTCATTTTTCAACTAAGTTAAATTATTAAGAAATTGAATTTCCAATGACTTTAAGACAAATTCCAAAATTTGAGAAAATGAATAATATATCTATAAATGTTTTTACATTAGAAAAACCAGAAAGAGAAAAGGACAATAATAAAGAAATAGTCGTTCCACTCTTTTTAGGAAAAGAAGATTATATTAATAAAATAAATTTATTAATGGTTTCATGCAATGAAAAAAATCAAGAGTCTGATAATGAAATAGATTCAAGTAAAATACAAAATTATAAAAACATATTTCATTTTGTTTTAATAAAAGATTTGTCTCGTTTACTTAGTCGACAAACACGATATGCTCATCACAAAATGTATTTCTGTGATAGATGTTTAAATCGCTTTAAAACAATTAGCTCTTTAAATAACCACCAGTTTGATTGTAAAAAATTGAACAATGTAAAAATGACATTACCTGTGGGTGATGAAAAAATTCTTAAGTTTTCTCATTATAAATACAAAGAAAAAGTACCTTTCGTTTTATATTGTGATATTGAAAGTTTACTAATAAAATACAATGATTTGAATATTGATAGTAATACAAAGAAATATAAAAAACATGAGGCATTTAGTGTAGCATATTATTTTAAGTGTTCATATGATAATTCTCTTTCATTTTACAATACTTATACTGGTAAAAATTGTATTTCCAGGTTTGTATTACAATTACAACAGTTAGCATTTAATTTAGATGGTATCTTTAAAAATCCATTGCGTATGATTCCATTAACTGAAAATCAAAGAATAGAATATGAATCATCCAAATATTGTCATATATGTGAAAATCCATTTGATGAAAATAATTTTGGCAAGGTAAGAGATCATTGTCATTTGTCTGGTGTTTACAGAGGAGCAGCTCATGCAGCCTGCAATCTAAATTATAAAGATTCCCATGTTGTACCTATTATTTTCCACAACTTAAGTGGTTATGATAGTCATTTTATAATTAAAATTTATGCAGTGAAATTCCGGGATCTATACAATTATTACCTATAAATAAAGAGAAATATATTTCATTTTCGAAAAAAATTAATGGTACCAAGATAGAATATAGATTTCTCGACTCATATAGGTTCATGGCGTGTAGTCTAGATAAATTAAGTTCATATTTGTCTGATAATGATAAAACAATAACAAAGGCTTATTGTAAGAATGACCATGAATTTAATTTATTAAAACGTAAAGGTATTTTTCCATATGAATATTATAGTAATTGGAATATATTAAGGGAAACTAAGTTACCTAAAATTGATGATTTTTATGATGAATTAAATGATCAACACATAACCAATGAAGATTATGAACATGCATTAAATGTTTGGAATTCTTTTCAAATATCAAATTTACAACAATATGCTGAACTCTATTTAAGGACAGATGTATTGTTATTAGCTGATGTGTTTGAAAAATTTAGAAATGTTTGTTTTGATGCTTATAAGTTGGATAGTTTACACTATTATACCGCACCTGGATTTTCCTTTGATTGTTGTTTAAAAATGACTAATGTAACATTAGAATTAATGGATGATGTAGATCAAATTCTTTTCATTGAAAAGGGTATAAGGGGTGGAATAAATCATTGTGCTAATAGGTATGCTAAGGCATGTAATAAATATATGGATAACTACAATTCTAATGATCCACCATCCTATTTGATGTATTTCGATTTAAATAACCAATATGGTCATGCAATGTGTGCTCCCTTACCTACAGGAAATTTTGAGTGGATTAAAAATGTTGAATATTTTAATATAGATACAATTCTATGTATATCTGATGAATCTGAATATGGATATATATTTGAAGTAGATCTTGAATATCCAAAAACTCTATTTGAGTCTCATAAAGATTTACCATTATGTCTGGAACATATGGTACCACCCATGGCAAACAATAAAATTAAAAAATTACTCACTACTTTTTATGATAAAAAAAATTATGTAATACATTATATAAATTTAAAGCAAGTCTTAAATTTGGGGTTGAAATTGAAAAAAATTCATAGAATTCTTAAATTTAAACAATCTCGTTGGATAAAACCATATATAGATCTTAATACAATGCTTAGACAAAATAGTAAAAATGAATTTGAAAAAATTTTTTTTAAATTAATGAATAACTCATTTTTTGGAAAGACAATTGAATCAGTACGAAAATATAAGGATGTGAAAATAGTAACAAAATGGGGTGGAAGATATGGAGCTCAAACTCTAATTGCAAAACCCAATTTTCATAGTTGCACAATTTTTGATAATGATATGGTTATAATTGAAATGCAACGATTAAATGTTAAATTTAACAAGCCTATATACATTGGATTTTGTGTCTTAGATATTTCAAAAACATTTTTATATGACTTTCACTACCAATATGTATTAAAGAAATTTGGACATAATAATGCCAAATTACTATACACAGATACCGATTCATTGATTTATCAATTCAAGGTGAATGACATATATGAGCATATGAAAGAAGACATTGATAGATTTGATACATCAGACTATCCACCAGAAAATGTTTACAATATGCCACTAAAAAATAAAAAGAAACTTGGGTATATGAAAGATGAATTGTGTGGACAAATAATGGAAGAATTTGTAGGACTTAAGTCAAAAATGTATTCGTTTAAAGTATATAATAATATAAATTGTGTAAAAAAAGCTTAAGGAATTAAAGCATCAGCATTACGAAAAATTACATTTGAAGATTATTATAATTGTTTATTTTATAACAAGTCAATGAATGTTAGTCAAAATTTAATAAAATCTAATAAACATGAAGTATATTCAATTAAACAGAATAAAATTGCTCTCAGTCCTCATGATGATAAAAGAGTTGTAAACAATATTTATACAGAAACATATCCATATGGAATGTTAGACTAGTTGTAATAAAGTTAAAAAAATGTATAGGATTATACAACTTAACTTCCTCGACTCGGAATAATTATTTTTAAAAAGTAAATTTATTATAAAATTCAATTATAATTCTTTATTAGACAATTACTAATAAGATAGTTACAAGTCGAAAGACAATTCTGAACTGAAACTGTATAATAGGAAAATGAATAATTAACATCATAATTATAAAAATGCTACATATGCGTTTAGTGGAGATGCTTCTCGCTAACCGACACATTATCTGCTTACACCTGTAAAACATGCAAAAACAGTTGTTCGTGATAAGTAAAGAGGTTATTAGAATTATACTGAGAAAGTCTGTAAACCGATAGGTAACTCCTCCCTTGTTAGAAAGAAGCTTGCCCTGGAAGCTTTTTATTTTGATGGTTTTCGGAATTTTTGGGTTCGTTGTTTTCTGTTGAATTTTTGGCACGCCACTTTTTTACTTTAAGACCTTTCCACTTTATAATTAAAGTTATCACTGCACTTAAAACTATTATGTATAAGATTCCGGTCCAGATGCTGGGGATGTGGAAATTTATCGGGATATCTTCTATTGGTTTTGGTTGCAATAGATGAATCTGTTTGAGTCCTACGTCGTTAAGGTTGATTTCGAATTCTTGGGTTTGCGTTGCATGAAATTGTGGATTTGCGAAGCTAACGATGAGTGGTTTTCCATATGTCTGTTCCAGATACACTAGTTCTTGAGAATTAAAAAATAGTTGACAGGCGTCTCTCTTTATGAGGTATATTCCAGTTAATTTATTGATTTCCGATTCTTTATCACATTTGATTTCGATGTTTTCTTCGGTAGGTAGTACGGCTAGGTACTGGTTTATTTGTGGTAAGATTTCGATGTGACTATTAATTACGTTTAGTTTCATAAATTTACATTTTGTGGAGTTGTTTTCGAGAATCACTTGTTTTTCGCATGGAATTTCTTGGTACGTTTGTAAGTAGTTTGGACATTGGTAAACTTTACTTTTAATGCAAATATCTTTTAAAGGTATAAATTTGTTATTATTAGTTTTTAATACGTAATTGGTGCTAGGGATTACTGACACAAATTCTGTTTGGGTTTTTGTTGGAATGGGGATTAGTTCGTGGAGATTGTATTCGGTTTCATAATTTATGGGAATTGAAAGTAGGTAATGAATCTTGAAGTGTTCAATATGACATCGTACTTTAATAATTTCTTGGTATTCGAATATGTTGGTAGTATCTAATGAAATTGGTAATTGTTCTCTATAGTGCGTGGATATTTTATGTAGTTCTTGTGTAAGGTCGTTCGTTCTTATGATGCTAGGGTGGAGCGTTTTTAATTTGCAAAATGTTAAGGAATTTTCAATATCTCTGACGACAGCTAAGATTGTATTTAAACATATAATTAATTGGTTGTGAATGTCTTTCATCAATAAGACATCCATTGATTGGGTTTGTTCTTTGAGTGCGTATTTGATTTGTATTATTCTAGATTTTAATAGTAATTCGTTATGGCGTATGTTTTGTACGGTGTTGTTAAAGTTTTTGATCATTTCGTTATTTATTGAATATTGGTTAGCTAATTGACTTTGTAAATTAAATTGGTTGGATTTCAAATGATTTAGAATTTTATAAATTTTCTCACCGTCTTCATAATCTAAATTGCCAGTAACGGCTTTAATTATGCTTTCCAGGCCATTAATTAATGCGCGTTTGTATCTGGTATTATTGTTTGTAATTATTATATTATTGAGTTTAGTATCAATACTGTTAAAGAGATAAATGATTATTCTATTGTAGTTTTCAAGTTCGAACGCGATATTATTGATGTTATCAGTTGAGACGGTTTGTAGTTCTGTGTACCTATTTTTTAGATTACTGAATTCGTCTAGTAATGGCTTTATGTCGTAAAAATGAACAAATGTATGCTCACTGCGTTGTAGTTTCGCTGTTCCTAAGTTAATGTTGATTATTCCTAGGTTGTGTGTAATGTTCCGGATTTCTGTTTTGGTTCCTGGGATAGAAAGATGAATTTTGTCAATGGTATTGTAATGAGTTTTGTTAATTTTAGCTGTTTTCGTTATTGGGTTTTTTGTTTTAATGGTTTCATTTTTATATCTGTCTTTAGTTTTCGCTTGTTTCTGTTTGTTTTTTACGTATACTACAGGTGGGATTTGGTCTAACGCTAAATCTTCTCTTTTCTCATTCGCTTTTGCTATATATTTTTCTTTTCGTGAGTTTAGTCCTGTGTTGATCTTTTCGTATAAGATTTTTACTTTGTCTTTGTGTGTCGCAATATAATTTGTTATTAAGTTTTTGTTTAAGTCAATGTTTAATGGGTCTTCGGATTCTATGTGACCGCTTATAATTTCAAATGGTTTAATTTTTGTACTCGAATGATTAGTACTGTTATATGCTATAATGGCATATTTGACCTTAATGTCTATTGAGTCGTTTTTGTACTCTGTCTGGTTGTTTAATAGTCGCAGGTGTTCTATTAATGTCGAGTGGAATCGTTCTACTATCCCATTAGAATCTGGGTGTTGTGAACTTATAAAGTGTAGATTAATTTTATGCAACATTAAGAGATCTTTAATTACCGAGTTGTTAAATTCACCTCCGTTGTCTGAAACTATCTGTTTAGGGGTACCATGATGGCTAAAGTAACCAATCAGCTTATTGGCTACTTCGATTGCTTGTGCCGACTCTAGTTTGTATGCTTGTGCATATTTTGAAAATGCATCGATTATTGTTAAAAATTTTGATTTTTCTAGCGATATACTATCGATGTGCAATATTTCGAATGGTTTACTGGGTGTGGGGGTAATGTTATGTTGTAATTTAGGTGGATTTCGATCGTATTTTGTTCTTAGACAGACAACGCAATTATTAATATATGTTTGTATTGAGCGTCTTTGGTTTGGCCAGTAAAATTTTTTCTTTAATTGTGTCTCTGTTTCATCGATGCCCCTATGATTGGTTTTTCCTTCATGATAGAGTTGTATGGTTTCGATAATTTCTTCGTCGTTTTCGACGTCTGTTAGCATGGTTGTGCATTTTAACATTTTTATTTGTGAATGTTTAAAATGTTTTTGTAGAACCGTACTTAATTTGGGGTATAAACTATCGTTGTGAAAATATAAGTAGTATGTAACATTAGGGACGACGTATTCTTTAACAAATGTTATGAATTCCTTTTCATAGTTTTCTTTAGATATTTGGACTTCCAATCTTTGTTTGTTAGTGAATAGTATTTTTGTAGATACCGGTGCTGGTGAGTGATTTACTTCGGTTATTACGATTTGGTTAGTACCGACGTTAAGAGATTTATCGGAGATTGGGATACCTATTATTGGGCTTTCTGCGTTTGAATCTACTGTATTACTGTCTTCTTTATCGGAAAGTTCGTTAATTTCTAAATCTGGTTCTACGATTATAGATTCGGTTTCTTCGCGAGAGTGCTCTGGTACCGCGATTTGTTCATTGAATCGTTTCATATAATCGAATATAGGCGGTTTGTCCTCTATAACGTTCAGTTCTATTCGAGATAATGCATCGGCGTTTTTGTTTATACAACCTTTCTTGTATACAATTTCATAGTTGTATTCCTCTAGCTTGAGCCGCCACCTAACTAATTTAGAATTTGGCTCTTTTAATGAAAATAGCCACACTAGAGGTCTATGATCTGTTACTATTTGAAATTTGCGCCCGTACAAGTAGGGTCTGAAATACTTGATTGCCCATACTATTGCTAGTAACTCTTTTTCTATAGTGGAGTAATTGGTCTCGCTTGTATTTAATGTTCTGCTAGCATAGGCGACCGGTAGATCAGATCCAACTTTTCCTTGAGATAAGACGGCGCCGATTGCGTAATTGCTCGCGTCTGTCGTAAGTATGAAAGGTTTCTCGAAGTCGGGGTACTGTAATACAGGTTCATTGGTGAGCAAATTTTTGCAAAAATTAAAGCTATTTTTATATTCTTCGTTATTATAATCGATTTTCGCCCCTTTTTTTAAACAACGAGTTAAGGGTTTCGTGATTTTAGCGAAATCCTTTATGAATTTGCGATAATATCCTAATAACCCTAAAAAGCTTTTTATTTGCTTGTTAGTCTTAGGTATTGGAAAGTTGATTATTGCTTTGATTTTGTCTGGGTTTGGTTTAACCCCATCTGGTGTGACAATATGCCCTAGGTAAGCTACCTCCTTTTTTAGAAATTCTGATTTATCTAACTGTATTTTCAGGTTGGCTTGTCTAAGCCGTTCAAATACCTCTCTTAGCCTATCGACATGTTCTTGTAGGCTGGTACTAAAAATGATTATGTCGTCCATGTAGACGAGACATTTCTCATTTTGGATACCCTTAAGGATGTTGTCCATGACTCGCTGAAATGTAGCAGGAGCATTTTTCAACCCGAAAGGCATTCTTAAAAATTCATAATGTCCTCCTTCTGTATTGAATGCGGTTTTTTGAATATCTTTTTCATCTAATTCTATTTGATGGAATCCCGATACGAGGTCAAGGGTTGAAAAATACTGACATCTACCTAGTTTGTCTAGGAGGTCCGCAATATTAGGAAGGGGGTATTTGTCGCCGATTGTTTTGTCATTTAACTTACGGTAGTCTATAACCATTCTCCATTTAACTTTACCGGAGGCGTCCGCCTTTTTTGGTACCACCCAAACTGGTGAGGACCATGGTGAATATGAGGGCCTAATTATGTTTTTGGCTAACATGTCGTTTACTTGTTTTTCAACTTCCGTTTTATGAACCTGAGGGTACCTGTACGACTTTGTGTATATTGGTAATTCGTCGTGTGTTTTTATTGAATGTTTAATTTTGTTGGTAAACGATAGAGTTTTTTCTTCGTTATAAAAAATATCTGAATACTGCTTTAATAATTTGAGGATTTGAGACTTTTCCTCATTATTCATGTGTTCTAGTCTAAGTTTCGTGGTATCTAATTGACAATCATTAGATGCGTTTAAAAAATTTAAGTTAGAATTTTTTGTCACTCCCTTGTTTAGTGTGATAATCTTCTAAATTTTCGACCGTGACTGGCTCGATTTGGTTTAATTGAATTTTGTTTTCTGTTGGGTTTAGTACAGTGCAAAGGGCTTTACTGTTTTCAACATTCGTGATACATTGTGCTATTTCTAAACCGTTTACTTTAGAATAAGGTATTATTACCTCCCCGTTTTGAATGTTATTTACATCAATTTTTATAACCATTTCGGTACGTGGTGGGATATGAGTTGCGTTAATGTTGTTCATTAAAGTTTCGTTGAGGGTTTGTTTTAAATGGTAAGGTGTTTTGATATTGCTGGAATTGGGGTTTTCTATTAAAATCGCGATTTGGTTGTATTTTATTGACTGGTTTTGTGTTTATTGGCACGTTTGAACTACATTCTAATTGAAAGTCATTTGTCAACATGTTTAATGCTTCGTTTAAAGTTTTTGGGTTCTTAGTGCGCATTAAAGACCCGACGGGTTCCTTTAAACCACGTAAAAGAAAACGCAAAGCGTAACCTCGAAGGTATTCACTGAGAAATGTAACTTCACTTTTGTTTTCGGGTGTGCAATGAGTATTAATGTAGCTTATCTGTAAGTTTAAAAGAGCTTGTACACGATTGAAAAACTCAAATGCAGTTTCATTTCTCTGTTTTAACTCAGTCATTTCTATTTGGAGACTATAACAGTCCCTTTTATCAGCATAAGTATTTAAGAGAGCGGATTTTAAATCGTCCCAATTTCTTAGCGTACAAGAAGAGATATTAACAGCTGCCTCTCCTTTTATCTTTGCGAGGATGCTAGACATCAAATATTCATTTTGAAAATCATTTACATCCGCCGCATTATAGAATTTAGTTACCAATTTTTCGCATATTTCTATAAATCTTTGCAACAACGCTGTCTCACCCGTAAAGTCCGGTATCATATCGAGATACTCCTTTTTTAGTGTGGGTGTAGATGCGTGTGGAGGTGTAGCTCCATTATCATTTTCGTTAGGCATTATAGAAGATAAATTTAATGTTTCTTTTAACTGATTACTTAAAATTTCAATCGATATGTTATCGATATCGTTATTAATAGGGGATCTTGAACGCGTAGAGTTTGGAGAATTATTTAGGATAGAATTTGAGTCAGAATCGCTTTCAGAGTTTTCAGAAATATTCTCTAATATATTATCGCGTTCAAAACCTTTAAAAGACATCAACACTTACAGTAAGAGTACAATCCAAATTATGATCCAATGGTGTTCGTCCATGTGGTCAATTTTCTTCACGTTTTATGAAGTTCTGGTATGATTCTTGGAGTGTTGATTGATGTGCTATTCTTGCACTATATCTTCGCTTTTAGGTTACTCAATTCGCCTAAAAAGAGTTCGGTCTGCCAATTAATCGTTGAAACGAAACGCGATTATTTTCGTTAACCCGTTTAGCAGATCCTACCGACTGCGCCACTTAACTTCCTCGACTCGGAATAATTATTTTTAAAAAGTAAATTTATTATAAAATTCAATTATAATTCTTTATTAGACAATTACTAATAAGATAGTTACAAGTCGAAAGACAATTCTGAACTGAAACTGTATAATAGGAAAATGAATAATTAACATCATAATTATAAAAATGCTACATATGCGTTTAGTGGAGATGCTTCTCGCTAAACGACACATTATCTGCTTACACCTGTAAAACATGCAAAAACAGTTGTACGTGATAAGTAAAGAGGTTATTAGAATTATACTGAGAAAGTCTGTAAGCCGATAGGTAACTTACATATATATTCAAAGATATTTAAGAAATATTATTAGTTTGTTAAAATAAATTGAATGAGAACTTATACATATAAGAGAGAGAGAATGGGTGAATATAAGAATATTAAAAATGTATGTATTACAATAGAAGAACTGAAAACAATTATACAACAAATAGATGCGATACGAAAATTATTACAAATATATGAAATGGAAGAAATTATTTGTAACAGACATGGGAATCATTTTAAAAGATGTGTATGGTCCAACAATTGTGCAACCAGTGGACCAGATACATGTGAATGTTTCTCTACATCTTTTAATTTAAAACGGATTAAACGTTTATTGGAATTTATATTACCTAAAATACAATTATTAATAAAATTATTATAAATATGTGTGTTTGTCATAAATAAATGATATAGTAATAAAAATTATTTCATGTAATAATTTATATTTAATTTTTAATAAATAAGGAGTGGGGAAAACCAATATATTATTTAATCAATTGAAATTGAACTAATTTTAGTTTTAAATGAGAAATAGTACTAACCAGAAGTAATTTTAAATTCATCATTCCAAAAAAAATGTTTATAATTGATGAGCAAGGTTTTCAACACACAAACTTAAATTTTATTGTTCGAGAAATTGCGTTTCTAAACACAAAAACAAAACTCTCATGGGTTAAATTTGTTAAATATCCAAATAATTTCCACTCATTAAGTGTAACATTGAAAAAAACACATACAATACTCTACCAATACTATACATGGGCTTGGATGGGATTATTTATCACCAGATATTCAAAGTGAAGACATATTAAATATTTGTAATGGGAACATGGGGGGCTATATCTATTTTATTTAAACTTGTTATAACTGCTCAATGTTTATAGTTTTTTTTCTTAGAAATATTTTGTCTAAATAACACATGTTTGAGTTCATTGCAATGTTTAGGGTATTCCCTTTGGAAGCAGGTAGTTTTGTGGACTGCTTGACTGGTCTTTTGGCCCACTTGAGGCATTAGATTTTAAACATTGAAACAGTTAAGATCGTATATTTGTAATTTTGTTTCAAATATTTATATTATTATAAAGAATTATTTAAAGTTATACATGTGTTTAATCAACTCCTATATAAGGTAAATATTCTAATTTGTTATTTTTATTTCTTGTTATATATGTATGTATAAAAATTAATATTATTTTTAATATAATATTAAATTGTTTTAATGTTATTTCTATTTCATTTTGCTTTAAATTCATTACTTATCACATTGTTGCAGTAGATAATTGTTATTTGTGTGTTATTATATTTACATGTTTGTTTATCCATTTTATTTTGAAATCATGATTAGAGCAGATGACTTGATGCAATATTAGTGTTCATCTTGATCATAAATCATGTTTTTCACTTTATACAAATATTAAATTATGCAAAAACTTGCATATGATTTATTTTAATTATATAGAATTGATAAACATAAAATCTATTTCTATATTTCAAATAGTGACAAGAACATAGCGATCAGTGCAGAGCACGGCTTAATTTCGAACTCACATATTTGAACATTTTCTATATTTGATTATTTTGATGATATTATTTTGATGTTGTTGTGTGTTTGTTAAATGATTTGGTTTGATTGCATATGAATTTTGTATGTATCTAAAATGATTCGACATGATCTGTTGTGTGATTCTTAGTGAATTTTTAAATGATTATTATTTACTGCAATTGATTTGATTTTATTTCATGTTCTTGTTTGTTCTAGAAATGACATTAATTAATCTATGTTTATTTGTTTTAAATATCACTAATAATATAGTGATTGATTTTATTATTAATATTTTGAAATATCACTAGAAATATGGTGATTGATTTCTTTTCTTTATTCTATTTATATTTACATATTTATTTTTTGTTTAATTTGTTGTCAATACGTTATGGGTTTTCTTAGTTTCCGAACTTTGGTTCTTTCCCATAAACGTGACAACGATTTGTGAATTAAAGTTCGGATGAAGCGATTTCTATTAGTAATTGATCACTCAATTACGTAATTAATTAATTTGTTTTCATTTGTCTATTTTTAATTTTTCTTTCTTTATTTAATTTCAAATTATTTTAATCTCATTAATATATGCGCTTCAAACTTATTTGAGTTGTTTTATTTTATTTATTAATTTTCCATATTTTCCCACTATCGAAGTATCGCGATGTCATATCTATTAGAACACAACGTAGGGTACATTATTTAACGATCACTACTTTTTGGCCAATCTATATTTTTGACTTTTCTACAAATTCCTTTTTAATTAAATATCCACTTATATGACATGAGTTTTTCTCAACTTGGGTTGTCACACTACATATTGAAGAAATAAAATCCTATTTAAATGAAGTAATTCCATCTGATGAGGTTATTATGGTTAAAGGATTACAAAAAGAGAAATGGTTAAAAAGATTTTTAAAGAATGATATTACTAATGTGGAAGATTAAGAGCAATGTCCATCATGAAGCAAATTGAAATCACTCTTAAAATCATATCATTGTAATAAACATCTTATTAATAATCTAAATTGTGCCATGGAAAATGTATATTTCATTTATCATTGGCTAGAGTTTCATAAATAAAAGTAAAAGGATTTAAAAAATAAGTTCATTTATTATTATATCAAGTTACATAAACATATGTCTCATACCTATATATATTTTTGTTCTCATAAAACAAAGTCAAGTTCAAGTTTAATGAAATAATAAACATAACACTCATTTAATAATCATCTTTTAATATGAATATGGAGAAAATTAAGAAAAAAGTCACTTTTAAAGAATCGATAGAAATACACATCATGTACACATGGCTACTCGCTTATCAATATTCTCGAAATGGATCACAATGGACCAATTCAGTAATTGATAGAGAACATTTTAAACGACGAATTCAAGAACATTCCCACATAATTAACCCTATAATATTTAAAAAATATGTAAAATATTTGGAACAAATTATATCTCCTATATTAAAAAAAAATGTAATGCAAATAAAATAAATTATTTTGTATGATTTAAATGTTTCTTTTTATTTTAAATTCATATTATATTCTATAAAACAATTTATACATACATATGAAATGAATGTCGATTATAAATATACCTAAAATCGTGGATGTTTTTCTCCAGCAGAACTCATAAATTCTTTATATCTACATATCCAACAATCTTTATCAGTTCCCTGTTCAACATCATTTTCTCCACAACATTTGACACAGGGTACGCTTTTTATAGGAACTGGCATTGTATTGAATAATAAACAAATTAATAAGAAACAAAATATATAACTAAATAAATGTTTAATTAATATTGTTAATTAGAAATTTTAAACATAGATGTCCACAATTAAAGGTGTTAAAGTGTTGATATGTAATATAAACTGGACCATTTGATTTAAAATATTCTAATATTTCTAATGGTGGTCGTAAATTACCATAACTATCGAAATAGATTATTTTTGATTTATTTCGCTTGTAAGCAGTCCAGTGTGTACCATTATTCTTTGAAGTATCTAAATTAATTATTTCACATTCATTTTTATAAATTTTTTTAGGTAATTGATCACGCATAAAGACCCCACGAAAATCTTTGATTTCCATATCCTTAGCATATTGTAATAATTCAAAATTTGTTAAAGGTTTGTTGTATTAATTGTAGATTTTGCTTTCTTCAAAGCAACTTGTATTGTATCATTTACCGTTTTTGGTTTCACTTCTAATATGCTTTTTTTAATATTAGAAAGGGCATTTTGAAAACTTTTTAATTTCTTACTTATCCTTTTTCTTTTTAAACTTGAAGTTTTACTATGTTTTCTTTTGTTTAATTTCTTCTTTATGGTTCTCATAATTAAAATTATTAAATTTATAGAGACCAACCTATCATTGCTATAATCAATTCAATACTATTTATGTTTTTATTAAATTTTGTTATAATTATCTAATTTATAGTTATTTATTAAATATAAAACAATTTATATTTTTGTATGTAATTATATTCTTAAATAATGTTGGTTAAATTCCATTTCTTAAACAATTATCAATTGAATTCAACACTCTTTTCATTTTATTTAACAAGCTGAGAGATTTTTGTATTTTTCGTTTTGATTGAATTCCAATTCCGAGGTGTACTTTAGCTTTCATAATTCCAGCAACTCCTAATGCCGCTAAACATTCACCTAAGGGTGTTGAGGATGATTTGAACCGTTTTAGGGCTGCAGATGCAAGTACTTTATCAGCTTTGTGCCGTTCCCTTATATCTTTTTGGTTTGCATATGCTATATCATGTTCACGACAACTTTCACCTAAAATATTTATACCACGATCACCTCTAGCCAAACGTTCGTTTAATTTTGTACCTGGACCACAAAATTTATAACCGGGAATATGTAATTCTATGGGTAATTTGTTAATCAATGAATTTACTAAACCACCTCCACTATAATGATAATATTTCATGATACTTTAACTCAATGTCTATCAATAATAATAATAATAAAATGAATGGATTTTATATTTTTATATTAGTTTCAAATGTTCGTCCTATATTAATAGACAACTAGTTAAAAATGAAATTCATAAAACAAAAAGTAACTTTAAATATTGAAAACCATGATTTTATTAAATAAATTTAAAGTAAACGTGGTCCATTGTTCCCCACCACTATGCGTGCTATTGTCGTAGGTCCATCAAGATGTGGAAAAACAAATATAATGATATCATTAATTGATGATATAAATGGTTTAAAATTTAAAAATGTTTACATATATTCAAAATCTTTACTTCAACCTAAATATAAATATATTGAACAACTATTGAAACCAATAAAAGATGTAAATTAGTTTGCATATAATTCTAGTGAGCAGATCATTCAACCATGTAAAACAAAACCACACTCAATAGTAATATTCGATGACGTCATTTCTGAAGGTGAATATTATAAGACAATATTTTAGTATGGGACGACACTATAATATAGACTGTTTTTTCCTTTGTCAATCTTATGCTAAAATAAGTAAACACTTAATTAGAGATAATTCAAATGTAATTATTTTATTTAAACAGGATGATTTAAATTTGGAACATATTTATTTAGATCATGTTGGTAGTGACATGAAATTTGATACATTTAAATGGTTATGTACCAATTGTTGGAAAGATCCATATGGGTTTCTTTCAATATTTAAGGATTATAAAATGCAAAACGGTCGATATAGAAAGGGATTTGATCAATATATAAGCTTTGAAAAAGTATAATTCATTCATATATAGTATAGATTTCTTCAGTAAAGTTAGAACTGGTTAACAAAAACCTATTCAAAAACTGTTAAATACCTGTGTGAAACTAGTTTCATACCTATTCTGTAATACACTGATTCTTTTAAAGGAGGTTATCTTTAATTAAAGTAAATTAAAAGCATGAAATCAAAAGCAACAGATCTAAAAAAACATTTAGTGACTAAAAGAAAAAACATTAAACAAAAACTGAAACTTTTAAAACAGAATGAAACCATGCAAGCAAATTTATTTTCTCCTGTAACTAAACATTTAAAAAACATGAAGATGAATTGAAAATCCCCCAAAAATTGCTTAAAGTTGTAGAGAATTTTATGTAATTTAGGGAGTTTGGTGTTGCGGTTGGTATGAATGAAAGAATGTAATGCGCATACGCGTGATAGAAAGAATGGAGACAACATGTTAAGAGTGTACTTTTGTTGGTTCCGATTAAAAAGTAAAAAATTAATTATTGGTGTTTATTTAAACGATTACGTTACTACAAAATCAAAAGTGGAATATTGAACTCCTTGTTGTTGTTATAAAGTTTAAGTGGTTATTCAGAAAATAAATTTGTGTGCTAAGACCACGTTTTATTGAAGTTAAAAAATTGCGAATCCAAGTGAAAACGAAGGTGAAATGGGTTGGTTTCCGGCAGAAACTTTTGAGGAACATGAGCGAAGAAATACACGTTTCTTATCTGGTAATGTGCCGAGGAATGTTGGACCACCTAATCCTGATATTGCGAGTGCAAACATCCGAAATGTGAATAATGTTCCTGCTCCAGCTGCTCCTGGTGTCGACGTTAACGCCATCTTACTTACCGTCAACACATTAGTCCAACAAAACAATCAGCTGATGCAGCAGTTAACGACATTAGCGACACGAAGCAGTGATGCCAATAAAAGTGTCCAGAATTTTCAGGTTATGCCTGATCTGTCGAAAAGTATACTGAATTTCAATGGTGAAGATCACTTAGATGGAAAACAGTGGTTGGAGTTGTTGGAAAGGACTGCTCTTTTACATCAGTGGCCGCCTACATTTTCGTTCGAGACTGCCAGAATGCATTTGACTGGTGCAGCATTATTTTGGTATCAGGCGAATCAGAGGGAAGTGCATGATTGGGAGACGTTTCGAAGTGCTTTTAAGAAAAGTTTTGTTCATGAAAAAAGTTTAACTGACTTATGGGTCAAGATGAAGTCTAGAGTGCAGCAGAATCGTGAATCATTACATTTATACTTTCATGAAAAAGTCAAATTGTGCAAGTTATTAAATTTAAGTTTTGTAGAAATCAAAGAACAAATTGTGGTTGGACTGTTGTCTGATGATCTGGCCAAAGTCGTAGCGGCGAGACAATATATTGATATCGACGGGATGTATGAAGATTTGATTGCTCAAGAAAGACTGTTGATGGAGAGACGTGGTGCAGGTAGAGGGAAGATGAATACAATTGGCATGTCAAATGTCAGTTCCATTCAGCCAAAACCTAATATGGAGACGTCGAGAGCTAAGGTGAAGCAAGAACCGGAAGTAGAACGGTATATTAAGTGTTATAATTGTAATGCTAAGGGACATACAGCTAAAAATTGTGTTAAACCCAAAAGGGAAAAAGGTAGTTGTTTTAGCTGTGGTCAAATGGGTCATAAAATCGGTGATTGTCCCATTAAGTCCCAGAATAGTCAATCGAAATCCGATAGAAGTGTAAATATATTAGAAGGACCAATACCAGTGTTGTCTCCAATTGAAGTTGAAGTAGAATACGAATTATTTGAGAAAGGAAATGTGATCAAATACTTCATAAAAGGTTTAATTGATACAGGCAGCGCTATTAGTGTAATAAAAGAAAGATATGTAAAAACTGATGCTGTTATTCCGCGTAAACAATTCTGATGAGATATATACTGATATGAATGGATCAAAGGTTAATATTATGGGTGTTTTTGAGTTTAATCCCGTTATTGCAAATGTTGAAACCCCATTAAAAACTTATGTAGTGGACAATAATGCCATGAGTTATCCTATAATCATAGGCAGGGACAATATTGGTCATTCTAATATATATGAAAAAGTACTAGAGGCTTTAAAAGCATTAAAAACGAATACAGATATTAATGAGATAATGAACATTGATGTGACAAATAATGAAAACGCTTGCGATGAATTAAAGATAAATTCTGATCTACCGGTAAAAGTTATAAATCAGGTGAGAGAAGTTTATGAAAATAATTTTGTAATGGCGAGTCGAATGAATCATTCACCTTTCCTGATCAATTTAAGTTAAAAATCCGATTAAAAAGTCAAGAGCCAGTTTGTCATCATCCACGGAAATTATCATTTGCTGAAAAAGAAAAGTTAAGACTGATTCTTGATAATTATTTGGAAAAGGGCATAATTCGTGAAAGTTATTCACCGTATTGTTCACCGATTGTTTAGTTCACAAAAAAAATGGCGAAATTAGACTTTGCATTGATTATCGCGGCTTGAATAAAATTACAGTTAGAGATAACTTCCCTACCCCGTTGATTGACGACCATTTGGATCGTTTAAAGGAAAAATCATACTTTACTTCACTTGATTTACGTAATGGTTTTCACCACATCGAAGTCGATGGAGATTCAATTCCGTTAACTTCGTTTATTACCCCGTTAGGACAGTTTGAATTTTTGAAAATGCCATTCGGTTTAATTAATGCGCCACAGGTATTTCAACGATATATAAGTTATATTTTCCGCGACTTGATTAGAGCGAATGAACTATTAATTTATTTGGACGACATCAAGGGGGCAAAGTTTTTTCTATTTGTCGAACACATAATTTGCAAATCAGACTGGATAAATGTTCCTTTCTTTTTAGTGAAATTGTTTATCTGGGATACAATATAAATAAACAAGGAATTAGACCAAACGATGATCATATTCGGGCTGTCGTTAATTATCCTGTGCCTAGAACTCGTCAGGAATTACAACGGTTTATAGGGCTAACAAGTTACTTGCGCCGATTTATTCTAGATTATTCTATTAAGGCCAAATTTCTGTACGATTTATTAAAAAAAGATGTTGAATTCGCGTTTGGTGAAAAGGAATTAAGGGCTTTTGAGGAATTAAAATTGGCATTAACCTCTGCACCTGTTTTGGCTATTTATTCGCCTGGAGCTGAAACACATTTATATTGTGACGCGAGCGCTTCTGGTTATGGTGCGATATTGTATCAGAAACAACAAGACGGGAAATTCCGTCCAATTTCGTACTTTAGCAAACGTACTACCCCTCAGGAGTTTAAATATCATAGCTTTGAACTTGAGTGCCTGGCTGCCGTTCTTGCCATTAAGCGGTATCATACATATCTTTTTGGATATCCGTTTAAGATATTTACAGACTGTGTTAGTTTTAGACTGACTTTAAGTAAACAAAATATAAATCCGCGAATTTCAAGATGGGACATGTTTTTACAAAATTACGATTATGTCATTGAACATCGTCCGGGTAATAGAATGGCTCACGTAGATGCGTTGAGTTGCTGTCATGGTGTTTTGTTATTGGAGTCGAATACTTTTGAACAAACGTTAGCGATCAAACAAACTCAAGATTCGGTAATACGTACGATTAACGAAAATTTACAGAAAGCGGAAGATAAAAATTTTGAATTGCGCGATGGTCTTGTTTATAGAAAGACAAAGAACGATATGTTGTTATTTTTTGTACCTGGTTCAATGGAAAGTAATGTAATTCGAGCTAGTAATGATAATTTGGGTCATGTCGGTTTAAATAAGACTATGCAGCACATCCTAAAAATTTATTGGTTTCCCAATTTAGCTGATAAAGTGAGAGATTACATTTGTAATTGTTTAAAATGTATCGAATTCTCACCTATTGAAGGAAAACCAGAAGGTCATTTACATAGCATTCCAAAAGGGGATAAACCATTTTTATGTTTACATTACGGCCCTTTAGAAAAAACCGGATATGGATACAAATTTATTCTTACAGTCATTGATGGATTTACCAAGTTTGTGAGATTCTATCCGTGTAAAACAACGAAATCTGAAGAAGTCATCAAACACCTAAATGAATATTTTAGATCATATTGTCGACCACAGCGAATAATATCTGATCGTGGTACTGCTTTCAATTGTAATATTTTCAAAGAGTTTTGTGCCAGAAATTTTATCGAATTCGTGCTGATTGCCACTGGTACGCCGCGTGCGAACGGACAAGCAGAGAGGGTACATCGATTATTAACCCCAATGCTTGCGAAATTAAGCGTAGCTCCCAATAAGTGGGACCGAATATTGGGTGATGTGGAATATGCGATGAATAACACCGTTTGTAGATCTACAGGTACTTGTCTTAGTTTATTGTTATTTGGTGTAGAACAAAAGGGAAAGGTTAATGATTTATTACGTGAGTTTTTGGAAATACCTGATCATGATAATTTGTTGAATATTAGAGAAAAAGCTTCTCAAACTATAATCAAAAACCAGAGTTCAAACGAAAAGTACTATAATCTTAATAGGAAAGTTGGTAAGCGTTTTCAGAAAGGTGATTATGTAATGCTACGAAATCATGATGTTACTCCTTGTGTCATCAAGAAGTTAATACCGAAGTTTAAAGGACCTTATGAAGTAAGGGAGGTCTATGATAACGATAGATAATTAGTAGGTGATATTGAGGGCTTTCAGTTAACACAAAGGCCGTTTGAAACGGTTTGTGGCCCTGAGCAAATGAAATTATGGGTTGTGTAGATGTAGCGTTCAATTATGATGATTGTTGATTATGTATTATGTAAAGTTGGAAAACTTATGTGAAATTATGATTCTTTTGATATGCTGTAATGCGATTTATGTTTTATGTTGAGCTTATGTATTTATGTTTTATGATATGAATTAACGTATTTTATGTTTTTATGTTATTCATTTATGTACTTTATGACTTATGTGAAATTAAGATTTATGATATGATTTAACCTTTTTTTTATGTTCTTACGTTAATCATTTATGTTCCTTATGTTTTATGTTCCTTATGTTTTATGTTATAACTATTGTAATGAACTTATGCCTTACGATATGTTGTTATGTAATTTATGTACCTTATGTCTTATGTGATAAATCGAAGAAGTTTAAGTTTATGTAATTTTGGTCGGGACGACCAAATTGTCAGGAAGGCCGATTGTAGAGAATTTTATGTAATTTAGGGAGTTTGGTGTTGCGGTTGGTATGAATGAAAGAATGTAATGCGCATACGCGTGATAGAAAGAATGGACACAACATGTTAAAAGTGTACTTTTGTTGGTTCCGATTAAAAAATAAAAAATAAATTATTGGTGTTTATTTAAACGATTACGTTACTACAAAATAAAAGATGAAAATGATGAAGACGAAAACCTTAATAATGAAACAATCGATAGAATTACAAATAAACACAATATTAGTGAATCGAAACGTTCAATATTAAAACAAATTAATTCAAAAGGTTCATCAAAAAGTGATACTGAGGATAATAATACCCCAGGTACAAGAAGAGAAAATCGAAATGATAAAAAACCATTTAAAGATCGATTTGAGGAAATAAAAGCAACATCGTTAAATGAATATCTGGATCAATATCATGAATTACCAAAAAGATATGTTAAAGCAATGTTGGAAGATGAGGGGGACAATTTTGATCATATGTATGGAGTTCGATTTAATCCCACACAAGATAAATTTTTTAGTGGAAATCCGGAATTAATCATTGATGGTGCAGATATATATGTAAAGAATAAAAACTACAAAGGTACACCTGGTCTTTATGAATTATTTTTTAAAAAAGGCCTGAACATTATTCAGAAAATGATATAAAAAACTATCAAACTATTGTATATAAAACGAATGCATCACGAAGGTTTCATCAATCAAATAAACAAGTTGTTGGTTCCAAATCTCAAAAGTATAAAAATATAATTGCTCCAATAACAAGTGGTAAAGGTTTATTACTAATGGAAGCAAATAATAACAAAATAGATTATGTATTTTGGAATGATATAAATAAGCTAGTTGACCGTTTACGTTTATTAATAGCATCTCAGGCAGCTGGAAATTCAGGTCACACAAATGAAATTCAATCCATTATAGAAGAGTTACAAGAAGCTAAAATTATTGAATAAAGTGATATACCATGCAAAGAAAATTTATTACTAGTACAAAAGAACATGTTGTTAATGAAATACATAAATCAGCAAGAATTAATTTTAAAAGACGCAAAGTGATATTAAAAGGCTTAAATGATTTATTTCAAGCTGACCTTGTAGAAATGATTCCATACGCTAAAGAAAATAATGGATATAAATATATCCTAATTGTAATAAATTGTTTTTCTAAATATGTATGGGCATATCCATTAAAATCAAAGTCGACTATAGAAGTTTCCAATAATATGGAAAATATACTAAAAATTCAATGCCCAAAAAATTTACAAACTGATCAAGGGAAAAAATTTATCTAAAGATTTGAAAAAAATGTTATACAAGTATAATGTAAACCATTACAATACATTTAGTGAGAAAAAAGCGTCAATTGTTGAGAGAGTTATTAGAACTCTGAAAACAATGATGTGGAAAAAATTCAATCTCTATGGACATTATAAATTGTTTAAAATTTTACCTGAGATTATCTTACAATATAACACTAAAAAACATAGAACAATTGGATTGAAACCAATAGATGTTAAAAAAAAACACGAAAAACATTTATTAAATACAGCCTACAATAACATAAAAATGGTTGACTTTGAAAATATTAAATTTAATGTGGGGGATCACGTTAGAATATCTAAAGTAAGAGTGGTCTTTGCAAAAAATATTTACCTAATTGGTCTACAGAGATATTTAGAATTCAAAAAGTGAATCTTACTAAACCAATTACTTATTTTGGAAAAGATAGTAAGAATCATGATATAGCTGGCTGTTTCTATAAAGAACAATCACAAAAAGTAAAATACCCGGATGTATATTTGGTTGAAAAAATTTAAAAAAAACACAAAAATAAAGTATTTGTTAAATGGTTAGGCTTGGATAATACACATAATTCTTGGATTAGTAACACCAATATAGTATAATTATGTGTTTGATTAAACATATGTCATGTAATAATATGTATATTGTTTTATATTAATAAATATTCTTCAAATAATCCATTGTCTACTCTATAATTAGCTTAGTACACCACCTCCTCCTCTTAAATTACATGTCACCGATTTCTTTTGCGCATAATTTAAATTTAAATATCGCGGTGTTCTAAAACAAAATGGAAAGATGTTCTATGTTATTTCTACAGAATTATTTAAATGATCTCATTAGCCTAGTGGTAAATGTAGGTAAGTAGCATTGATATAGCACAGGTTCGAATCGCGCTGCAGTCACTAGATAATGTTGGTCACTTTTTACTAAATAAATATTTCAATAAATACCCAAAATTACTAATTAACTAATCAATCAATTCTCCAATAGCCCAGCCCAGCCTAGCCTGGCCCGGCCCAACCCAGCCTGATCCATACCGAAATAAATTCGATTATTGTATAGGTACAAGAAAAATCAATTTTTCACAAGTGACATCTATTGGTAAAATGTTACACTAGTTTCCAGTTTTCCTTTTTAAATTTATACCCATCACCAACACCTTTTCTTAAATCTCTTCTTCAATACTCTGGAGATGGCCAGCCTACCCTGGCCTTGGCTGGATAAGTCTTGTATGCGTGCGTGCACGTATGGATGTGTGTGCGCGTGTCCTCATATACAAGATTTCTTCTACAGCGCATTTCTTGCAGAAGTTCTTCTTCTTGTTGTTGTTGGACCCCGTCTCCTTCTGGAGATCATCCCCCATACCACACCCTTATTCGATTGGCCCTGAGGATGGATACACGCCATCAAATGGGACTAGGAGTGTCTCACTGCGTACAAGTCTTCTTTTGCACTTCTTGTAGAAATTCTTGTAGGACCTTCTGGAGTCCCTCCTATTGGATGGTCTCTGCTGATGGCATGTGCCATCAGAAGCGCCATCGGGTCGTGGTATCACCCCAAGATAACTACTCTTGAAACATTGAATAAGTAGGGGGGCAGTGAGGGTTCTAGCACAGTGGGGCGGCGCACAACCGATAGATGGCGGTGACGGCGGTCCCCGGTGGCGGTGGGGTTGAAAAAAATGTGGGAGGAGTTGGGATGGAATGGGGGGGAGTGGACAAAATATAAAAGTGTGTTGATAGGTGTTAATTAGCATAAATTTACATTTTTGTGTTGGTGGGTACTGCTAATGAGGGAAGACTACTGTGTATGGTGGGTGGGGTATTGGATGTTAATTGGATTGGGGGTTGTGATCTCTGGAACCACCACCAGCTCATTGGTTGCCGCTACCAAGCGGTACCGAGCGTACTCTCTCTCTCGCTCTCGCACACCTGTGTGTGTGTGAGAAAAAAAGTGAGGAAGTGTGTCATCATCAGGTAAACAATGCATTGGCGCCTGTATTATTATGTAAATTTTTGAAGGTTAAGACGCAAGTGACCTCTGTTCACTTGACTTTTTGCATTGAATTAATTTTATTCTGACACACATATTGTAATTTCGCTATTAACATAGAGTGCATTGAATTCCTTCTGATTATGGGTCAATGATGTATTTAAAATAGAGGTAGTTTTATTTAAGAAAAAAAAAGGTGTTTAATTTTATTTTTTTTTTTTGTTTTTCTTTTCATGCAATTAAAAAAAACAGGAAAAATTGGAAAAAAAACCCAAGTGTCCAGATTCCATATATGATCACTGAAAAAAAAATAAAACATAAAAAAACATGTTTCTAATAAATATGTAAAAAAGGAATTTTCATGTTTATCTTTTTTCTTCTTTTTCTTGGTGTAACGAACCTGCATTTTGGCCATGTGAAAATGCATTCGTTAATATGAATTTCTCTGACTAATTACCTGATTATTTCCCGCTTTATAACATTTAATCTTCTGCATTATTTTAAGGTAAAGTGTTTGTTTTGATTCTAAATAATTAATTAATTATTAATTTCTTTGACCATACTCAACCACCCGTGCCGCATTTAAAAATCTGTTATCAATTAAAAAGTACTTCCGCAAGCAAATTTGATTATTGAAATTTGGTGATAAAAAGTACTAACATGTGCATTTTTCACAAAAGTTCAGTTTACTGATTTGTTCTAATGTTTTGTGACTACAACTGCAACATCATTGTGATTGCTATTGTGATTTAATTATAATTTCTGAATATTGAACATTGGAATGTGGTCAACCACTTCGCTTCCAACTTCATCCCTGATTTTCTGATTATTACTGTTACCGCTAAAATTTGAATTTGTATGGGGAATTGTGGGAAAAATTGTAACTGTAGTGGCGCAATGGGTTAACGTACCATTGCACTGCCATCGGCAGGAAAACTGCACCACCGAATTATGAGGTAACAACGCTGACATTGCAGAAGGCAATGTCCGCAGTTGTTCTACTTAACATTATATATATATTGTGATAATTAGCTGTAAGATAATCAACTAATTAAGTATTATTAAGTGTTATCGATAGTATTACTCTAAGTCACCCAGTTAATCTTTAATTAATAAAAGCCGTACATCACAGTTATAATCTGTATTTAAATATCACCCTTCGAAATGAATCCCGAACAACAATCAGAACAACATAAAGCATATCCTTTACAGAACGAGTGAGAAGTGGGGGATTCAACATGACACAATTCTACAAGCTGTTGTAAAGGCAACACATGCCAATCAAAGTACACAATAAATAATCATAATTTTATTTAAATTATTGAGTTGAAACCAAAGTGGCAACAACATAAGCCCATAATTTCAAATTGACAACATAATTTTGGTCCTTCTAAGTAAGATTTGTCAGTTTTGTGGAAACACGACACTTAGAAGAATTCCAGTCGCCCAACAAAGGAACGCACAGTTTTACTGTTGGCAGTCGAGAAAAAATAGACGATTCATTGGAAGTCAAGCTACGTACATTTGGCAAGTGCAATTTTCCTTACCTTTTCATACATTTAAGGTTAACCCTGCATTTGATGTAGCAGTGTGTATCATTTAATGGTCATTTCATTAATATCATTTCAATTATTGTTTCTATTCGTTTAATAAAGTCATCCAGACAATATGGTTGACCGTGAAGTTGAACAAAAAGAATTGAATTGTTTGCATAAACAAAGAGGTGCGTATAAGAGAAAAGTTACGGAATTTGGTAAATTAACAGACAGTTTAGAAGTAAAACATACAAATAATACAATCACAGATGAGGAAATCATTGAATTGCGGTCTAGATTAAACAATATTCAGTCAGTTCTCGTACAAGTGGAGGTTTTATAATTAAAAATATATATACTCATAATTTCAAATGAAGACGAAGAGGTACTTATAACGAAATTTGAAATAGTAGATTACATACCGAGGCGGAAAGGACAGCATTACTGTCGAGAGAAAAGTTTGCCCGCTGAGGCCGTAGGCCGAAGCGGGCAATTTCTCGAGACAGGAATGCCCTTTCGCCGAGGTTTGTATACTATTTTATTCACAATCAGAAACAATTAATTAAAAAATAT
Source organism: Silvanus unidentatus (assembly GCA_963930825.1). Taxonomy (NCBI): domain Eukaryota; kingdom Metazoa; phylum Arthropoda; class Insecta; order Coleoptera; family Silvanidae; genus Silvanus; species Silvanus unidentatus. Next base: position 15,121,477 of record OZ005760.1, read on the forward strand.
GTCTTTTGAATGTTTTTCATTATAAATTTTTTGTATGTCAACATTTGACATATGTCACTAATGACAATTTTTTGTTGTTACTCATCAAATGACAAGTGAGAAATGGTTTGTTATTGGTTGCCCAATATGAATATTATTAAAAATTGTAGTAGCCAGGATTATGGGAAGCCAGGAAAGTGACCATTTTCCTCTCTAGAGAGGAAAGTAAATATTACTCGCTTGAATATAACAATGGGTCACTTTCCATTTTTATAAAATATCGGAAAATGACTCATTACATACTGATTGTGAATAAAAGAATATTTTGCTAAAGAAGCAAAGGCAAAACGAATTTTGGGGCTAACCGAAAGTAAAATTAGTAATATCGATGATGTAAATCATCCGGGTGATTTTGGCTCTGTAATTTCCGATGTAACATCAGTTAGGTCCAGTCAATCGGATTGTAATAATTCACATTTAAAGTTGCCAACGATTTCGCTTCCAAAATTCGATGGAAATTATACAAATTGGTTAGAATTTCATGATATTTACCTCTCAATGATTCATAATAATGAGGGTCTCAGTAACGTGCAAAAATTTCATTATTTAAAAGCACCATTAGAAAAGAATGCAAGTGAAATAATCAAGAGTTTGACAGTCACAAGTGCAAATTATGAATTGGAATCATTGCAACAACCAACAAACCACTGGGATACTTTTATTATCTTTTTAGTGTCAAGTAAATTTGATAAAGCAACTACATCTGATTGGGAAAAATATAAATATGAATCTGAATTACCTACATTAAATGAATTAAAGACATTTTTAAATGAAAGAGCGGACCTGCTTGACAATATTAATTCCAAACTCATCGAACATAAATCTGCGCATAAAACAATAGGTTCAAATGTTTATCAGAAGCCACAAAGAGCTTTCCTTGCAACAAACATAACATGCTATTTCTGTAAAGGGTCTCATGGTCTTTACAATTGTGAAAAATTCCTAAAATTGTCAGTTCAGGACAGAATTAATAACATAAAACAATTAAATCTTTGTTTGAATTGCTTTCGAAATACCCATTTGGTGGAAAATTGTGATTTAAAAACACGCGGGTGTAAAAATTGCGACAAGAAGCATAATACACTATTACATTTATAAAAGACATTCAATAATTCAACCAGTCAATCGAATAGTGAACCAACAAGTTCAAATGGTAATCAAATAAACAAAACATTTGCATCACAATCAATTACCAACTTCGATGAGGTATTTTTGGCAACTGCCATCATTCACATTAAAGACAATCACGGTAATTTTAAAGAGTGTACAGCTGTTCTCGATTTAGCCTCTCAAAATCACTTTATTACAAATGATTTTGCAACTAAATTAGGACTTAAGGTGGTGAAGACAAATAAAACATCCGTACAAGGAATTACACCAGGCACAATGGTTCTTGCTGAGAAATGTTTAGTCAAAATTAAGTCAAGAGTTACGTTTTTTACACAAGATATCAATTGTTTGGTTATAAATACAATGAGTGAACTTTTTCCATCGAGTTTCATTGATCCAACATTGTTAAATCTTCCAGCAAATCTCGAAAAGGTCGACCCACATTGGAATAAACAAGGTCCATATGCTAATTGGAGCTCAGCTATTTTGGTCATTGCTTGTCCAAGGGCAAATAAAATTAGGTGACAATCTTCCCATACTGCAGAATACTTAATTTGGATGGATAATTTCCGGCTCAATCAACTTCAATCACGGAAGAAATTCACTTTGTTTCCTTACAAATCCATCAGTAATTCAAGATCGGTTACAACAACTCTGGGAAATGGAGGAGTGTCCGAAATTACCGGCTTTATCACAAGAGCAAAAATAGGCCGAAGATCATTATAAAAACACCACGTATCAGGATGAAACAGTGCGATTCGTAGTCTCAGTTCCATTCACGAATTCACAGGACTCGTTGGGAGAATCATATAACATCGCTAAGAAACGTTTTTTTTCGTTGGAGAATCGAATGGAGAACAATCCATTTCTAAAAGAAAAATATGTTCAATTTATACATGAATGCCAAGATTTAGGTCATATGAAGAAGGTAGATAATCCAAACATGGACATAACTCACTGCTATCTTAATCTTCACGGAGTCATAAACGAGTCAAGTACTACAACTAAGTTGAAAGTTGTGTTCGACGGATCATGTCAAACGTCCAATGGTGTTTCTTTAAATAGCATACAGATGGTCGGGCCACCAGTGCAAGATCTTCTTTTCAACATACTGTTGCGATTTAGACAACACACAATCGCCTTTACAGCTGACGTACAAAAGATGTACTGGCAAGTAAAGATAAATCCAAATGATACAAGATTTCAACGCATTCTTTGGAGAGATGATAAAAATCAGCCAATAGAATAGTCCGAATTACAGACAGTGACGTATGGGACTGCAAGTGCCCCATATTTGGCTACCAAATGCTTAGTTCAAATAGCAGAAAATATAATGGACCGATTTACAGAAGCATGCAAAATAATCAAGTCAGATTTTTATGTCGATTACATTCTGTCCGGTGCATAAACCGAAGCGGAAGCAGTACAATTATGTCAACAAGTTTTACATATTCTCAATTCGATTCAATTTCCATTGCATAAATGGATTTCAAACAATCCCAATGTAATGAGACAATTTAACCCAAAAAGTGATGTAGAAACACAAGTACAAATTGGACATGGAGAGATGACTAGAACACTTTGCATATTTTGGTCCCCTGGCAGTGATAAGTTGAAATACAAAATAAATCAGCCCACATACAAGTGTTTGATCCTCTTGGACTTTTAAGCCCATGTACGACTATTGGTAAAACTATTTTGCAAAAACTTCGGAAATTGATTGTCGGTTGGGATGATGAACTTCGTGAATCAATTTGTAATGAGTGGAGTACACTTAGATATGATCTACTGGAACACAATTTACTGGAAATTCCACGGCATTGTCTGTGCATTAATCCAAAGAGAGTGGATATTCATTGTTTTTCAGATGCATTAGAAATTGCGAATGCAACGTGTATTTATATTAGGTCTACAGATTCACATGGTAACAATTTCGTGAATTTACTCTGTTCAAAGACAAAAGTAGCTAAAATTAAGCAATTGAGTATTCCCAGACTTGAATTATGTGCAGCACATTTATCATGTAAGTTGATGAACATTGTACGCTCTGCTTTGAGGATTAAAATTGATCATATTTTTATGTGGAGTAATTCAACGATTGTACTCAGCTGGATTAAATTATCACCTAACACTTTAAAGGTATTTGTTAGTCACAAAGTCTCGGATATTCAAACAGAATGCAAAGATGCAACCTGGAGTTATGTTCCAACAAAGGAAAATCCAGCAGATTTGGCCTCAAGAGGAGTGTCACCAAAATTTCTAATACGCAGTCAATTGTGGTGGAAAGGACCAACTTGGTTGGAAGAGAACAGTAACGTCTGGCCGTCTAGTAACTCAATTGAATACGCAAACACATTGCCAGAATTAAAGCAGGTTGAAGCAGTATTAACATCTATTAAACAAAAATCTTTAATTGATTTTACTCGGTTTTCTCAGTACAACGGATTATTACATTAAATTGCATATATTTTCCGCTTCATACATAATTTAAAAAATCTTAACAATAAAACATTTGGTCCGTTAACCGTAACAGAAATTGAAAGGGCTGAGCACTACTTAATAAAATCAATTCAATCTGAAGTATGGAAAACAGAAATTGATTGCTTGCAAAACCACAAGCCCATACATAAATTGCCGATTACATTAGCGCCATTTATGGATAAATCTGGTATAATTTGCGTAGGTGGAAGACTTCAAAAATCCGAACTTGAATTTACACAAAAACACCCAATTTTATTACCAAAACATCACGTTACTACATTATTGTTCATATATAGATTAAATAAAATGCCTACATACAAAACAAAACATTTGTTTGTTAATAAACGCATCAGTCATCAAATATAAATTTCATTTTATTTAATGTAGAGTTTCTTCTTCAAAAATAAATCAATTTTCTACAACCTCCAAAAAAAATCTTACTTAAATTAATATATTTGTTCATAAATGAACAGAATTTGTAATTATTTGTTTATCGTTCTTATTTTTTATAAAAACAATTGTATTTATAAACATCTGTAAGCAATTACACAAGTGTCGCCTCAGCATTATGTGCGAATAGTGCGACCAATTACATAATTCTCGCATCAGCAACATTTCATTACCATTGTTGTTACCTGACCTACGTCATATAAGTAGGACAAATTTTATGTATATATTGTCAAGTTCAATTAGACTAGTTTCTTACAACGATTAGTTTGATTCAACCCTTATGTTATCACCTTAACATAAACCCACATTAGTCTCGCACTCTTACAAAGTGCCTGATTAAACATTGGTCCTTCGAACAAAGAAGACACTGCAGTCCAGGAGCAGCCAAACGGGCTCTCCGTGAAGAGACAGCAATAAAAGCAACGCTACATTCCAGGAGCAGCCACAGGGGCTCTCCGTGAAGAGACAACAATAAAGCTACGCTACAGTCCAGGAGCAGCCAAAGGGGCTCTCCGTGAAGAGACAACGAGCAAACTACACTACAATCCAGGAGCAGCCACAGGGGCTCTCCAAGAAGAAGTAGCAACAAGCTACACCAGGAACTGTCACGAAGACATTCCGAGAAACTCAAGATGGACATTATTAAAGCCACTGAAGCGCAAAATGAGTTGGCAGAAGCCATCAACAAATCTCTAATCAACTTTAAAAAGGATTCGGCGTCCAGGAAGACGTTGGAATACCTCGAGAAAAGGCGGAAAGTCCTAGCTGAACGGTGGACAACTTTCGACAAGAACCACTCTGAAATTCTCAAATACATCAACCCTGAAGATCCATATATAAAAAACAAATTCCATGAACAAGTCAAGAAAGTCATGGAAGAGTATCGAGACCTACTTCACAGTGAAACAGATAATATGATGTTCTTACCAAACGGGTCCCTGTCACCAAGCGGACGCCAGAGTCTCCAGACTCCAACAAAATCAGATGTGCAACAACAATTCATGTTGACAAATGCACCACCACGAAATCGACCAACAGCGCAGCCACCTCAAATACCAAGCCAACTAGTAAACCAACTAATCAAGAAACAACGGGTAAAAATGGCAATGTTGAGTAGGAACATTGAGGAAACAAAAAATCAACTAAGTACCCAACCGTCCACAAAACAGATGGAATACAAAAGCAATTCCATTAACACTCAATGGATGGCAGTTCAAGAACTCCATGTAGAAATCATGATGGAAGAGGCCACAGCGGACATATCAGAATATTACGACGAATTTGATGAAATGGGAGCTGAAGTAGGAAAGATTATAAATCAACTAAATAATGACATAGGCAACAATAATGAAGACAGGGTGAAGTTACCACCTATAAACATACCAACGTTTAACGGAAACTATGAAAACTGGACAACGTTCCATGATATATTTGTGCGGTTCGTTCACAACAGCAAGAAACTAAGCAAAGTGGAGAAGATGCAATTTCTAAAGACGTCACTCAAGGGAGAGGCGGATAAAATGTTACATCACTTGAATGTAACAGAAGAAAACTACGAGGCCGCATGGGAAATCATCAACAATCGGTACAATAACAAACGGTTATTGGTATCCACACACATCAACAACATATTAAAGATGGTGAAGGTATCGTACCCATCAGCAGATGAATTGAAGGCAATCCATGACACAACTACGGAGAGTCTCCGTGCCATGGACAATTTGGGTTTCTCAACCAAAACATGGGGACCCATCGTTGGGCACATAGTCCTGGAAAAATTTGATAAAGAATCCATCAAATTGTTCGAGCAATCACTAAGATCCCCAAAGGACGTTCCAACTTTAGAAGAAATCCTGACGTTTCTAGAATCAAGATTTCAATCACTAGAGATGATGAAGAATTCCGCGAAGAAGGTTGAAAACACTAAACCTAATTACAAGCGGGAGCAATGGTCAACCAAAATGTACCACACCCTATCAACAAACTGTGTATGTTGTAAGGAGCAACATAGGCTCTATCAATGCCAGAAATTCATAGAGAAATCAGTTCCTGATAAATATACCGTTCTCCGAGAAAACAATTGTTGTTACAATTGTCTCCAAAACCACAACCGGCAACAGCCCTGCAAGACCAAGAAAACATGCAGCAAGTGTAATAAAAGGCATCACACATTATTACACCCTGAGCGTGCGGCAGTATTAGCAAATATCTCACGCACATCAACCATCAACAATCCATGTATGGTCCTATTAGCTACAGCTCTTGTCAAGGTAAAGACATTTGAGGCTGGATGGGAGTTCTTGCGAGTTCTTATAGACACCGGATCTCAAACGTCCTTTATTACGGAAGATGCCGCACAGTCATTGGCCCTCCCCAGGAGCGCGGCAAACGTCAATGTATCTGGATTTGGAAACACCGGAGCCGGTCACTCGAACGGAAAAATTGCGGTCACTATGAAGCCGAGGACTCCAAGCCATTTTTCGTTAAAATGTGAATTGCTAGTCCTCAAGAAATTAACAGGGACTCTCCCAGCGGAAAAAATCACCGACGTCAATATGGACAAATTGGTAAACCATATTCTGGCAGATCCAACCTACCACACCCCAGGACCCATTGATATGATCATTGGAGCAGACATCTATCCAATGATTGTAAAGGAAGGAATCAAAAGGTTGGGCGGATATCTGGCACAAAATACTGAATTTGGATGGACAGTGTCAGGGAAACCCATTGAAAATAAAGCCCAGCAGACATTCAGTTTAATATCCACAGTAGAAGAAAAGATGGATCTGTCGAAATTCTGGGAAATAGAAGAAATTCATCCTGAACGTCAACTCACACAAGAGGAGAAACAATGCGACGAGATATATAGCAAAACGACGTCAAGGGCAGACCGGAAGTACACAGTGCAACTACCATTAAAAGAAGATCGTGAACAACTCGGAGATTCACGAAAAACGGCACTAGCTCGCTTGTTTCAGATGGAACGAAAGTTTAAGATTGATACAACGTTCGCTACAGAATATAAAAGGTTCATGGCCGAGTACATAAATCTGGGTCACATGTAGGTTGCAAGCTCAGCAAGCAAACAGACAACGTATTACATTCCACACCATGTTGTTATGAAACACGATAGTACCACAACAAGGTTACGAGTGGTATTCGATGCATCAGCGAAAACAACAACAGGAAAATCATTAAACGATTTAATGTTCACTGGTCCACGCCTACAACAGAATTTAGTGGAAATTTTAACAAGATGGAGGAAACATAGAGTCGTATTATCTGCGGACATTGAAAAAATGTACAGACAAATTGCTGTACATCCAGCAGATCAACCGTTACAAACAATATTGTGGCGTGCAAATCCAAATGACCCAATCCAAGAGTATCAACTCACAACGGTAACATATGGAACAGCATCAGCACCATATCTCGCAATCCGTACTCTCCAACAACTGGCAATGGATGAAGCAGAGAGGTTTCCGGCAGCATCAATGGTAGCGTCAACTGACTTCTACGTCGACGACCTCATTACTGGATGTGATAGCGCCAACGAAGCAAGAGTCCTACAAGAGAAACTCATTGCACTGTTACAAGAGGGGAGTTTCTACTTGCGAAAATGGAAAAGTAACGTACCTGAACTAATTGAAAACCTCCCAACTGACTTACAAGAAAAGGAATTTCTGGAAATGGGAGAAAACGACACCCAGAAGACACTAGGGATACATTGGGCACCAGTTACGGATCAATTCAGGTACAAGATTAGTACATCGATTAATACTACGCAAACAAAACGGACAATACTATCTCAAAGTGCCAAATTATACGATCCATTGGGATGGTTAGCTCCAGTAATCGTAGTTGCACGACTATTGGTACAAGAGTTATGGATAAACAAGGGTCAATGGGATGATCCCGTGCCTCAACACATAAGGAACACATGGAATGAATTCCAAGCACAACTACCGTGCTTGGAAAACATCAGAATTCCGAGATGGATAAATTTTGGAAACACCACAAGACGTGTTGAAATCCATGGCTTCTGTGACGCATCAGAGCAAGCTTATGGAGCAGTCGTTTATACAAGGACCATTGATCACCAAGGCCATGTAGTGGTTACATTGTTAACAGCAAAATCCAAAGTGGCTCCAATTAAAATGAAGAAAACTCTTGCACGACTGGAATTATGTGGGGCAGTATTATTAGCCAAACTGATCAAACAGTCGATCGACTCGTTAAAGGTCGAGCCGGTTCAGACATTCGCATGGTCAGACTCCATGATTACCCTTGCATGGATACAAGGGCGTCCAGACAAATGGAAGACGTTTGTGGCCAATCGAGTGGTAGAAATCGCGGAGAACACAGACACCAAAAACTGGCATCACGTGCGCTCTGAGGATAATCCAGCCGATTTAATCTCAAGAGGAGTAATGCCACAACATCTCCATAACAACCAGTTATGGTGGAATGGACCTTCGTGGCTACAAAATAAAGTATTACCCACTCCTCAAAGCATCAGCCCCACTGAACACGAACAGAAGAAGCGACCAGTCGTACTCACCGCAGTAGCAAAGGAACCATTTAGTATCATTGACAGATACTCATCCTTCCAGAAGACGATAAGGGTGACAGCTTACTGCAGAAGATTCGTTGATAACTGCCGTAAAATACCGCACCCTGGAACCCTATCTACAGAAGAAATTTTCAATGCAACGAATTGTCTAATCCGCATGGTACAACTTGACCAGTTCGCCAATGAAATCAAAGCATTGCAGTCCGGTCAAGAACTACCGAAGAAAAGTCCGTTAACCGCTCTATTACCATTTCTCGATCATAATGGGATCATCAGAGTAGGAGGAAGATTAGCATTCTCATCATTAACTTATAATGAGAAACATCCCGTTATTATCCCAAATAACACTCCACTGGCGAAACTCATCATCCAGGACGCTCATGAAAAAACTCTCCACGGAGGAAACCAGCTGACATCAGCAGTAATACGACAGAAATATTGGATAATAAGAGCAAAGTCGTTAGTAAAGCAGTGCATAAGGAAATGTATGAAGTGTTTCCGAGCAACAGCAACTCCACCCCAACAAATCATGGGCGACCTACCAGAACAACGTGTTACAATTTCACCACCGTTCTCTCACACTGGAGTCGATTACGCCGGACCAATCCAAATCCGTACCACAAAAGGAAGAGGAAATAAGTCATACAAGGGCTACATAGCGGTATTTGTATGTATGGCCACAAAGGCAGTACATTTAGAGGCAGTCAGTGACATGACAACAGAAGCCTTCCTTGCTGCCTTTCGACGGTTTCAAGCCAGACGAGGTCACTACAATTGGCGCTCGCACAGCCAAAGTTCCAGCAATCCTTCGCAACATCTGGAACACAATGGCACTTCTCTCCCCCGGCAGCTCCTCACTTTGGATGATTATGGGAAGCAGGGGTGAAATCTACAAAATTTCATTTGAAACGGGTGATTGGAGACAATACTTTGACATACGAAGAATTGTCCACCGTCCTGCAACAAATTGAAGCATGCCTGAACTCCAGACCACTCTGTGTCATTAATGAAGATTCAGAAGACAACACGGTGCTAACCCCAGGAGATCTAATCACCGGCAGATCACTCGTAACACAGCCAGACAAAGTGGAATTACAAGCTGAGCCGACTGTTAATACCCGATGGAAAATATTACAGAAAATGAAAAAAGACTTCTGGAAGGTATGGTCAACAGAATACCTACACAGACTTCAACAGAGATATAAATGGCAGTCTGGACATCCAAACATAAAGGCAGGTGACCTTGTGTTAGTAAAGGACGAAAACCTCACTTCAACAAAATGGCCCTTGGCAAGAATCACCGAAGTTCATCCTGGAAGGGACAACAAAACACGCGTAGTGACCATAAAAACACAAAGTGGAAGCGAATTCAAGAGGCCATTAGTGAAATTATGCCCACTACCAATTAACGAAGAACTAGGAACCAAACAAGATGTAAGACGATCACCACGAACAACTACAAACAGGATGGCATATACAATTGTGTGTCTGATGTCATTAATTGTTTCAACCCAATCTGCATCATTTACCATCAAAACTCCCGATCCTGGACTATACATCGAACAAATTGGGAATGCAATCATCAGTCGAGGTATACTAAAAATTGATGTTCCAATCAATACCACCCAGCTAGCCCAATTCGATCACCTGGTAACCGCGACAATTAATCAATATGCACACATATGCCGAATGAGCAGCAGACTCGGTGCAACGTCTCATTGTGAGCACCAATTAGAAGAACTTCAAAGCCGCCATCATGACCTCCGACGACAACTACATGTGATCAACCATGGCTACAGTGGCAGGCACCGAAGAGGACTTCTTGGAAAACTCATGACATCAGTATTTGGAGTCAACGACGAAGTGTATACCGATATCGCGAAATTGGATGAAAACCAGAAGCAACTGATCCAAACGTCAAAACATCAAACCAATATCATGGTTAGAACGTTGGCATCCCTTAACTCAACCGAACACCAGATCACAAAGAAACTGAATCTGTTCAGTCAACGATTAGATCATGGGCTCAGCATCATTGAATCGTTCGACCACTGGTACAAGCAGACAGACGTAAACTCCATCCTGATCCAAGTGTTGTCAATAAATCAACTAGCACAAGAGGCACTGCAAGACTTACAAGAGATGTGTTCCAGGCTAATAAAAGTCATCCATCATCAAGGTCACATCTCGGATTTCCTCACAACAGAAGAATTCCATAGGCTTATCACCAATGTGACGAAGCAACTACCGCAAAAAATGAACATCATTACATCCCAAATGAAGGGAATGACTCTCAACAGAACTAACACAAGTATAACTTTAGCGATGCACCTCTACATCGTTGAAGATCCGACGTACTCGATTATCAGTGTGACACCAGTAGCACACAAAGTCAAGGACAACACGTTTTCGGCCATTCAAATCGCCAACTCATTACTAGCAGTTGATTACAACAATCAGCGATATTTCGAACTATCCATAGAACAGCTTAATCACGCTACAAAGTTGGATTCAGATGAGTATTTATGTGCCCCTAGTGTAATCCATGACTTAAACTCCGCTCCCAACTGCATCATCAATGCTCTATACGCCAGAGCATCTGCCAATAACTGTGGATATAACACATTCACAGTCTCCAACCTGTTATGGAAACATTTGTACAAGCCAAATACATGGATGTTCATCGCCAACAACCCAACGCGAGTCGATCTCAGGTGTAACGATCAGCGGGAAGACATCTGGCTGAACGGAACTGGTATTCTACAAATCAATCCAATCTGTGTTGTAGACACAGGGAAGAATTTATTGATTCCAAGAATAACAGCCACCATTAGAGGCACCGCAAGTTTTCACAAACCACTGGCAGTTCCAGTGATTGAACCCATCCATCTGCACAAGCAGCACAAGGTAGCGACAAGTACATCAGAGCCGATATTCGAGCCTCATGAAGAATTTGGAAGCATTCTTCACGACGAAGCAGCCCTCCAGGACAACGTGACAGCAACGATATGGGAGTTGGTAAAACCACATGCCCCAGGTGTAGGAATTGGCTTCACCACCACAATCATCATATTAGCGGTCATTGGTAGCATCGTTTGGTGTGTCAAACAACGCAAACCAAGAGGACGACCTACATTCATTCTGGCCCCCCAAAATGTTCATAAATGAACAGAATTTGTAATTATTTGTTTATCGTTCTTATTTTTTATAAAAACAATTGTATTTATAAACATCTGTAAGCAATTACACAAGTGTCGCCTCAGCATTATGTGCGAATAGTGCGACCAATTACATAATTCTCGCATCAGCAACATTTCATTACCATTGTTGTTACCTGACCTAGGTCATATAAGTAGGACAAATTTTATGTATATATTGTCAAGTTCAATTAGAATAAATCAATTAGACTAGTTCCTTACAACGATTAGTTTGATTCAACCCTTATGTTATCACCTTAACATAAACCCACATTAGTCTCGCACTCTTACAAAGTGCCTGATTAAACAATATTATATTTTATAGTTTATATAACTCACGCAAAGGGAAAAATAGAGTATCGATATTCCATTTCTTTTCATACAAAAAATAAAGTTTCAACTCCTTTAAAAAGAATTACAAAATGCATCGTAAAAAAGTGATAATTATAAAATATATGTTTACTTTTGAATTTTGATAATGTCTTATACCAGAGTTCCTTCAATTTTTTGTACTATTTATTCTCGTCCTTGCCAAACGAAACCATTCGCTTGCATGCGACAGAAATTCTAGCTCAGTCGCTTTAAATAACTTTAGTCCATAATCTCAAACAGTAAAATATTGCGCGTATTAATATAAAATCGGCAAGTTTAAGTAAACATTAAATGCCGTCAATAATGTTCATGGATCTTGCCAAACAAATTTTAAAATTATTACGGTATCCTAACCATGAACATTGCCATTTCATTAGTATATGTATACTTTAGAGAGGGTCCTGTGTATATAATTTTTAATATTTTTGCCCCCTATACTAGCAACGAATGCCGTCTGAAAAAACACAATATTATATATTATATTATATTCTATTACATATATAAAACAAATTAAAAATGCTTACAAAATCCTTTTCGTTGGTTGGAGAAAACAGTGATTTGTCAAAATTATTCTGGGGGTCGATTTTCGAATTTTCTATTGGTAGAAAGTAACCATTTTTGTCATCTTAAATTGGCAACATTTGCTCGAAATTCAATTTTTACTGCCTTTTGTAGTACAGATGAACAAAATTGATAGAAATGACATTGTATAAACTTATTACAAACATATATCCAATTAAAAAATTTATATAAGAATTAAAAAGGTAGGTAGGTATGTTATTGTTAAAAACGCAATCGTAAATGCATTTTAAAAGGTATTAAATGATTTTAGAAAATTTTCCATGACGATGATTTAGAGTTTATGATTATGGCAGTACATGATATTTTGGAAACCCAAGAGGACAATATCCAGCCAGCACGGAGGAACAGAACTAATCTGGATCCATTTACCCTAAGTGACCAAGCTTTCATTAAACTCCTTCGTCTGAACAAAGAAAATGTTAGAATGATTATAGATTTGTTAAGACCTTTGTTAGCACAACAGACGAGAGCTTCAGCTTTATCGGTGGAGACAAAAATTATAGTGGTTTTAAATTTTCCTGGTCATGGAAGTTACCAGACTATTATTGACAAAAACATATTTGTAGATGTTTCTCAGGCTTCAGTGTGTCGTTGTCTTACGGAAGTTGTAACATATCCAAATCATCCAAACATTATTAATGAATTTATAAAATTTAATTCAAATATAGATGAGTTGAATAATGCCAGACAGAGATTTAACAACAAATTCAATTTTTATGGTCCAGTAGGGGTAATTGTACCCATGTAGCAATTATGCTACAAACGACAATGAACACGTTTTCGTTAACAGAAAAAATTATCATTCAATCAATGTGCAATTGATCTGCGATGAAAACCTATTGATCACGAATGTGAATGCCAGTTGATATCCTGGGAGTTTGCACGATAGTAGGGTCTGGTCTTTATCGCCAATTTTAAATGTCATGGAAGGAATATATAGTCAGCTTCCTCAAGAGCGTTTCTTTTTTCTAATGGGAGATTCAGGTAAAGGTAAAGGTAGTTAGTTATGACCTTTTAATTGTAAATCTTTGACATGTAGGTTACCCGCTGCGCCCTTGGCTTCTAACAACATTTCGCAGTCGTGCTGAAGCTAATAGTCCAGAAGAACTATTTAATGACATATTTACGCCAATTGGCTCCATTATTGAAAGGTGCAATGGGTTACTAAAGGCAAGATTTCGATGTCTGTTACAACATATAGCTTTGCATTATGCACCTGAAAAAGCTATAAAAATTATAATTGCATGTAGTATTCTTCACAATGTTTGTGTTAAAAATCTCATAGAAATCATAAATGGAGTGGCAATTGATGTAGATGATGACGTCGGTATTCTTGAAAATATAAATAATGAGCCAATCAACCAAGGAAACGTAAATCCTGATCTAGCAGAAGGTAGACATCTAAGAGAACAAATTATGAATGAAATTATAGATTTCATCTAAGTTTCCAAATAAAATTTATATGAGTATTAAACGAAAATGTATTTTATTTAATTATAAATATTAATTCTAAACAACAGAATTAGACAACTCTAAAAATACAGTAACTCTGAAATAAATAAGTATAATCCAAAAAAATAATTTAGTAAATCGATTTAAAATCTTTAACAAAATCACTGACACTGTTAGCAATATATGTTAAAATCTCTAGTTTTTCTGATTCGTATACATTTTGTTGTTGTTTTCTCTCCATTTTTAATTGAATTTTTTGTTCATAATAATTATTCATGATCTCAAATTTTTCTTTATTTGAATATATAAAATTTTGACTGATTTAAACTGATTTTGACGTGAATACGTCTTATCGTTTGTAAAAGTGGGTAGCATGTCGAGAGAAATGGTCGAATTGTGTAACTCACTGCAGAGCGTATTAGCATCACTGTTTTTAAACTGAAATTTCAGATAGTTAATAAATCAATAATTAAAATCAAATTATATGGTTTTATAGTACATGAATTAGGGAACATTTTAATATATCTTACAATATCTTATTGTTATTTATACAAAAGCCCTTTCATGAAAAGACCAAAAAAGGGCTCAAAAAAAGTGTGTTCGCTTTGTGCAGCACTACCTTAATAATTTAATTTCATGTGGATTACAAAAAAATTATAACAAACATTTTATATCATTTTAAAGTAGAAGAAATGACGAACAGGCTAATATATTTTTTATGATCCCATAGTTGTTTAATTAAAGCAAGATTAAAAATAATAGATGAGACGCGCGCGAATCTAAAATTTTTATTAATTCAATTTATGAGAAATCAGAAAAGATTTATACCAAACAATTTATATCATTTTAAAGTACAAGAAAAATGGAAAATTTTGATATATTTAACTTTATCATAATGGTATTTAGTTAAAAGTTGTTAAATAAAAAAGATAACAAAAAACGGCGTTCGCTTTGTGCGGCACTACTTTAATAATTTAATTTCGTGCGGATTACAAAAAATTTAAAACAATCAATTCATATCATTTTAAAGTAAAAGAATTGACGAACAAGCTGATATATGTTTTATGACCCCTTAGTTGTTTAATTAGGAGGTATTAAAGCAAGATTAAAAATAATAAATGAGTCGCGCACGGATCTAAAATTTTTATGACTCTAATTTATGAGAAATCACAAAAGATTTATATCAAACAATTTAAATCATTAGAAAGTACAAGAAAAAAGAAACATTTTGATATATTTAACATTATCATAATGGTATTTAGTTAAAAGTTATTAAATAAAAAATTTACCAAAAAACGATGTCACACTTTGTATTTTTCGTGCATCACCACATTCAAAATGTATTTTCTAATTGTTAATAAAATCATTTTTAAAAACAAATTATATGATTTTAAAGAGCATGAAATAAAGAACAATTTAGTATATTTTAAAATATCCTATGGTTATTTAATTAGAAGTCATTAAGTAAAAAAAAAGAAAATGTCAAAATCCTTAACGTAGCACTTGCGCATTTCTAAGATCTTCATAATCAAATTTCTCATGTTTTTAATCAAATATTGATACAAAACCAATTTACATGATTTTAAAGTACAAGGAACAAGGTACATTTTAATATGTTACTTATTATCTTATTGTTGTTTAATTGAAGCAATTAATTAAAAATGAAAACCAAAAGTTTTGTGGTACTTAGTTCTCAACTTTTTTGTTATTAAAATTTTTTATGTATTATTCAAAATTCAAACCAAACAATTTATATGGTTCGAAATTTCAACAAAAATTTAACAATTTGATATATTAATTAATGCCCTAATGTTATTTAGTTCGAAATTATTTCTAATTTACTTTCACAGAAAACGTAAAATTTAATTAGTTAACTGCAAATGAGTCCAAAACGAATAATTTTTAAATATGGTCATGTGATTTTAGGAGCCAAATATCCTTTTGAAATATAAATAGTTGTCTCTTAGTATTGTAAAAGGAAATTTAAAATAAATTCTTCTTATTTCTATTATATCATTTAGCAAGAATGCGTCACCAACTGACACATTTATGATGTCCACATGTGTAAGTGAATATGAGTGAGTGGCCTTCACAAAAATTCGGCATTTGGTTCTTATGAGGGGTTTAAGGGTAAAAATTAGTTGCCTTTAAAACAGCAAAGCAAGAAAAACTAAAAATATGATTGTTTAAAAATGGGGCAAAATTGTGAAAATTGAAAGACTGTAATGTTTCCGCGATCTCTATACCCACAATTCAAACAGCGTACAAATTAATTAAACAAATGCAATCGAAGACGTAATCTCGTTAAAATTACGGCTGTAACACAGACACAGCCTGCCCGGTTTTTTCTAATCTTGTTTTTTCATCATTTTCATGCTATTTGTATTTTTGTTTGTAGAAGTGGAGGCACCATTATAATCTTGACCGTTTAATTCAACGTTTTCTGTAATGGGTGTCGTGAACCCTAAATAAATGCAAGTAAAGAGCTGTTGCTAAATGGGGTTAATAATAATATCAAACGGTACTATTATTGGCCAGGATTGAAGAAAGATATAGACAAATTTGTAAAAACTTGCGAAGATTGTCAAAAATGTAAATATTCAATTTTAGGAAAACAGCCAATGACAATAACTAGCACAGCTTCTTCAGCTTTTCAGACAGTTTTCCTCGATCTAGTAGGGCCATTAGAAATCGATGCTATGGAGAACCGGTATATTTTAACACTTCAGTGTGAGTTGAGTAAATTGGTTGAAGGATACCCGATCCCTAACAAGGAAGCGGCCACAGTTGCACGAGCATTTATTGAAAATTTCGTTCTTAGATACGGTATTCCCGAAAAAATAATTACAGACCAAGGTACAGAATTTATGAATTCAGTTTTTAGAGAAAGTTGTAAAATTTTGGGAATATCACATCTTAATTCTACAGCGTACCATCATCAGACACTTGGGTCGCTGGAGAATTCACATAAAAACTTAGGGGCTTTCTTGAGAATATATGCTGCAAATAAACAAAATTGGGGGTCATGGGTGCCTTATTGGTGTTTCACATATAATAATACGGTACACACGGAAACCAAGTATACGCCATTTGAGCTTGTTTTTGGAAAAACAAGTGTTTTACCATCTAATGTAACAAACAAAATAGATCCAATTTATAATTTTGAAGATTATCCACTAGAACTAAAATACCGATTGCAGACAGCTTCTAGTGACGCGAAAAACAATTTGTTAGCATCAAAAGGCAAGCGAAAAGAAAGATATGATAGGGATAGTAGGATATGTAACTATAACGTAGGAGATAAGATACTTTTAAGAAATAGTTCAACAAATAAGGCAGAGCCAATTTTCAAAGGTCCATATAGTGTAGTTGAAAACAGTAATGAATCTAATCTGAAGATTAAGATTGATAACAAAATAGTTGAAGTACACAAGGATAGGGTAAAATTATATTATGATAGTAACTAAGTAATAATTTGAATATATTGTTAAATATGTGATATAATGTTGTTAGAAGAATAAGCAGAGACTAAATAAACAGTAAAAAGTGAAAGAGATTAAATTGAAGAAACCGTGATAAGTGAAAAGTGCAACGACATAGTGAGCTAATAAGAAGAAAAAAAAATGACTGTAGACATTTTATTTTTGTAATTAGCGGGGAAGGTGTAATGGGTGTCGTGAACCCTAAATAAATGCAAGTAAAGAGCTGTTGCTAAATGGGGTTATTCATCAGCAAATTATTGGAAGTCAGTGACTCCCAATAATTGTGCTGACAATTCAATGTTAGTATTTAGGCAATAGTATAAGTTAGTTGGTAAGATATACTCAGTTGTAAGTCGGCTGAATAAAAGTTAAGTCGAGTCTATTCTTGTCTTGCATAATTTCTCCCCATCTACCCTTACTAGAGAGAGAGAACATTACATTTCCAACAGATTAAGACGTTTATTGAGAGAATGTTTCTACATACAGAAACAGGTGGACAATTTAAAAAAAATACAAAAGAAAAAAAAAATAAGTAAAATGGTAAAAGACAATATTCAGTGACAGACATACATTTAGTGACAAACAAGAGATTGCACTTGATTTTTATCACTGTGGGTGGTTATATTGCACTTTGCCCGTTATATGCGTTACATATATATCGCGGGACCACTTGATTGCGTCCGACACCATCAACTTCCTCATTAGCCCCTTGTATTTCTCACTTACACCGATTTTTCGAAGTACCACCTCGTTCCCACGGTCCCATCCACCCAGTGGCCCAACCACAAACGCGTCGACAGTGACTGTTCCGCCGTTTGCCTCCATTTATCGCGCCAGTCCATCATATTTTGCCTTCTTTTCCGCTCTGGCGCGAACAAAGCTTTCGGGACCATTTTCAAACGGCATCCATACGTCGATGATGTAGGTGACGTTTCGGCTTTCGTCCTGGATGACTATATCGGGTCTGAGGGATCCTTCGTGGCCTTCTGTGCCCGGTATTTTCGGATTCTTTGAGTCGCCGATCGCAGTCTTGACCACGTTGACGATACTACCCCACTATCTAGGCCGTATTTCCCCTCCATCGATCGTCCAAGGTACTGCTCTATGTCCGTGTTTTTGGCGTTTCCCCTAATCTTCCGGTTTACCGCCGATATTAGCCCACCCCAGGCGACATTCCGGCATGTTCCGCCAATGTTTAGCAAGTGAACACGGTGGGCTACCTGGCTGATGTCCGCTAGTTCGTTTGTCGGTACCGCATTCGTGCCTCCTTTGTGGTGGTTCATATACATTAGTTCGAGACTGGCACGTTGGGGGAGGTTCAGCCACTTTTTACCGGCTCGCTTCACTATCTTGTCCAGTTTGTCAAGTTGTTTCTTCGGTATGTTAAAGTTCCTCATCTGGAATGACAGCTGAGACAACACAAAAGTATTCAGTGCGTTGAATTTCTGCCACGGTGCTAGTAAGAATTCATCTATCGCTTTTACTTGGTCGCACATTTTTTCGATTAGTTTTTCCACGTTGACTGCTCTCGAGGTGGTAAGAGACAGTCGGCGGCGTAGGCTAAAGCGCAGATTTTTTCATCGTATAGACGAAAATGTGCACTTTCTAGCTCCGCTTTCTCCCTTATCGCTGCAATTACCATTTCTATCGCCAGGTTGAATATTATGGGCCTTAACGGCCAGCCTTGTTTGACTCCCGCTTCGATTGGTATCACATCCGTGGGCCCCTCTCGTGTTTGGATGCATGTTGTGCACCTATCGTACAACGACTTCACCTCCTCGACCGCTGTCTCGTTTAGCCCGCTCTACTTTAGCGCAATTTCAATTGTGTCATGAGGAATTGAGCCGAACGCATTAGTAGAAGGACAAAGAGAGTTCTAGCACGTTTCCGGTCTCTGGTGTGTAATTTAGGGATTTAGTTATTAGGTGTTGGTAGTACTGGGTGTTGTTTGTGTTGGTAGCACTGGTTGGGGGAGGAAGAGTTTATAATTTTGGCGGGTTGGGGTGGGGGTGGCGAAAGGCAGAGGGGGCAGAAAAGCAGAACTGCTGTTGCAGGATTTGACAAGTGTTGACAAATCTGAGAATGAGGTTAATAATACGTCACAGCGTTTTAGACAGAGTGAGTTATCATTAGTATATAACATTGTACAGAGCGATCATTAATGAATGTTTTTTTCTTCATTTTTATTAGGTTGGATTAGGATTTTTGGTTGGTAATTTCTGCTTGACAACTTCGAAATGACAACTTCAAGATTTTAATGTGACAAAGATCTATCAAATTTGAAAGTTCAGTGGCGAACGATATCACCATCGTCTCCATATTATTTTCTGATTTATCGTTCCGCTACTGAACTTCAAAATTTGAAGGATTCTTGTCATGTCAAGTTTTTGAAGTTGCCAATTTGAAGTTATCAGAATTTGCCAAAACAGAAATTGCGAACCAAAAATCCTAATCCAACATAATAAAAATCAAGAAAAAAACATTAATTAATGATCGCTCTGTATAAGTGACCGCATCCTGTAGCAAGAGGTATAACACCATATACACACATATAGGTACGATATGTGTTAGATATATTTATTTACGTATCTATAATTTTTATTCGTAATGAATATATAAAAAAAGAGATAAAGTATTTCTATTTGTATCTATACATATGTGTATATAAATACTTCCGCAAATTTCTCAATTCTTATTCTATATAATGCTGTTCGGGTTTGAACAACATATGTATATAGTATTTTCCTATTAGAATTAAGGGGAAAAAATGACCAAAAACATAATAAGATTAATATTAAATCATTTGTGTTTGAAATTAATGTAATTTTTGTCCACTGTCAAGTAAATAATTCGGTAATTATCGAAAATCTTAAGTTAATGGGATACTTAGATATAGGAAATTTTAGTGAATACTCTCAAATCGATTTACAAGAAGCTATAGTAAATTTGTAAGATTTCTATAGGTTAGATGGCAATGGCACTTTAACAGAAAAATTGGCTTCATTTATTAATAGACCGCAGTGTGGTGTAATTGATAATGCCTTTACAGTCTCACCAAATAAATGGAATAAAACTGAAATTAAATGGTTTTTCTTACGAGCAAATATTACTACAAAAAACATTGCTGTGGAAGCTTTCAGAAAATGGTCTGATGTTTCTAATTTAAAATTTAAATATTCCTTAAAAAACCCAGATATTTTAATTTCCTTTCAAAGTGGAATAAGATATCGCCGAAATAGTTATGGATGTCGAGGTAGTAATTGGGATGATAATTGTAGTTTTCCATTAGATGGACCTGGAGGTACTTTAGCACATGCATTTTTCCCTGATAATAAAAAATGTACAGAAATACACATTGATCTTAGTGAAGATTGGAATTTTGAAATTGAAAATGATACTATAAATTATTACGACTCTCAAGAAAAATTAGTGTCTTAAGTGTTCTAATTCAGGAAATTGGTCATTCCTTAGGTTTGGGACATTCATCAAATCCTCACGCAATAATGTATCGGTTTTATGCAAACAATAAAGTTGAATTGGCTAATGATGATATATAAGATATACAATCTATGTATGGTATACCAGTTGTATCTACTTCCCTCTAAGCCCTCTATAACAATAACTACTAGAATTATTACTCCCTCAACTAAGAAAAATACTGAAACCACTTCAATATCTTACGATAATAATATGGTAACTTTATCAAATTCTCCAGATAGTAATAAAAGTCAGTTCTTAGATTTATGTAAAGTTAAAGTTCCTGCGCAAATGTTAATTACTTCTAGTAAACGTTTGTATGTATTTAATAATGAATTAGTATGGATTTTATCCTTTGGAAATGATAAAGATAATAAACAAATTGTTCGACCTATTAATATAAAAGAATATTTGCCTAATATCAATTTTTCACATTTATTACAATTAAAAAATGGAGATATATTATTAATACACGGAAAAACCTTTTCAATAATTGAGTTTCCTAGTTTATTACCTAAAACTGAGTTTACAAATAAAGCCATAAATTTATTTGGTATCTCCACTAAAAAGTAATATTAATGCAATATTTGCTACCTACACTGGAAAAATTTTAATTTTCAACGACATTTATTATTATACTGAAATAAACCATTGTACTTTAAAAAAAGAAAGGCATGGATTAATTACGGATGCGTTTCCTGCAGTACCTGTATATAATGCCTTCCGGTATATAAATGGTAACTTATATTTTTTTAAAAATGAAACTGTATTTGAATTCAATGAATTTAGTAATAAATTATTAAGAGCTTTTCACTTTTCGTGGGATCAGTTTGATATTCACTGTCCCAGTAAATATATTTACAAAACTTAACAAATTGTTGAGCTCATTAAAAAATTACTTATCATAAGTTTGAAAATTAGAGTTAAAATGTGAACATAGTGTTAAAGCAAAATCTCTTAAATATTGAGTAATGACGTCGGTAACAACATTTGTGTTCGGAAGAACAGACACTGCATCAACCATCAATTCTTCATCAGCATCTTATTCCGCTTGTGTATCCACTCCAACCGAACAGTGACAGTGAGTACGCTAGTAAGCGTGCCAAAGAGAAATTTTTTATTATTATTTCATATATTAGTTTAATTAGTATTAGAAATTAAGTGCTTATTGTATAACGATTGCACAACAGCCATCTATAATATGGAAACTGATTTAATAGCACAAAGTGAGCATATCTTAGCTGTATTAAAAGAAACCTATTCGCTTCTATTATTAAGTAAACACAATAAATCTATAACAACAATTATAGAATTTCAAAAACATGTTTCGAAAATTATATTTTTGCTTAATAAATTCTTGCATAAATATGATTTAACATTAGGCGAGAAAAAAGATGTTTTGAATAAAATAATTCATTTGAAAAGATAAAGTTTTATTTGAAAAATTGAAAGCACAACATCATCGAGGAAGTGGTTTAAAAAAGAAAAAGAACAATAATCGTTCACAAAGAGTGCAGTGGGAAGATTTGAAGACTGCTTTTTGTAGTCGTGTAAGGACTGGCGTTATAATTAACTTAAAACATATTGAAATTTTACAATTCTTGCAAGATGCCTTCTATTTGTTTAAATCACGCATAAAAAGGATCTTGAAAACATTTCATATGATAAAAGTTAATACATGTTTATGTTGTGAATACATTAAACAGTCAAATGAAGAGGAAATAATAGATTTTAAGTATTTTAATAAGAAAAACGGATACATTGATCGGTCTACAAATCTTGAGGAGTGGTTTAACACTTTTGTGAATGCTAAACTCCTTTATAAACTTGAATAATTTCAAGAATCCCAGTCTGGCTTTGCCTTAAAACAAATTATTTGTTTAGAAGTAAATATTAATAAATGTGAATTTGGAAATGGTTCATCTTTCATAGAGTTGTTAATATTTATTAAACGCAAAAAGGCTTGTATAAATGTAAAAAATTTACATGATAACGCTTGTTTTGTATGGTCAGTCTTAGCTGGAATCACGGAAAATGTAAATAATCCACAAAGAACGTATTCATATAAACAGCACTATTCCGAAGTATTCAACTTAGAAAATATAACATTTCCCATATTGTTTAAAGATATTACACTGTTTGAAAAACAAAATCAAATTTCAATCAATGTTTACGTTTTGGTGTTGTTACCTAATAAATTTTTAGATAATCAGTCAATTTTAAACTATTAAGTTGTTCCAGCTAGATTGACTAAGGTCAAGTCAAATAAGCATCTCTTACTCATACAAGATAAATATTTTCTACCGGAAACCTATGATTCTACTACTGTTACGATGAACTCAAGCAGTAGTAAAAATAACCTTGAGAGTGAAACAGAAATAAAATATCATTATGTTTTAATTAAATCACTCTCTAGATTAGTTCATACTCAATTAACCAAATGTCACAATAAAATTTATTTTTGTGAACGTTGTCTGAATTATTTTTCGAGTGAATCTAAATTAGAAATTCATACGGTTCTGTGCGAAAAGAGGAATGAATGTAAAATGAGTTTTCCAAAAGAAAAGTATATTGAGTGTAAATATCATCAAAATAAAGAGAAATTACCGTTTATTATATTTGCAGACTTTGAAGCAATTTTAGAGCCATGCGAAAATCCGGAACTTAATAAAAATACTAGAAGATATCAAAAGCATATTCCGTTCAGTGTACGTTATTATTTTAAATATGAATATAATAATGACCTATCCTATTATAAAAGTTATCGAGGAGAAAATTGTGTACAGTGGTTTGCAAATGAATTAAACGAAATTGGAATATTGGCGAGTTTTCTTATTAACACATATTTTCCCATAGATAAAACAAATATACCACATGAAATATCTAGGAGTAATAATTGTCATATATGTAAAAAACCGTTTCAAAAAGACGATATAATTGTTTTAGATCATAATCATATGATCCCCTCATCATCATGTAATATTCGCGGAAAAGCACATCAACATTGTTATTTAAAATATAAAGAGTCAAATGTTATTGTTATAACATTTTAAAACTTAAGTGGTTATGATTCATTTTTTATAATTAATGAACTCTCTAAATATGGAGATATTTCTCTTTTGCCAATAAACAAAGAACGTTACATATGCTTTACGTTAAATAATCATACAAATAAAATGAAATTTCGATTTATTGATTCGTATCGTTTTATGAATGCAAGTCTAGACGCATTAGCTTCAAATTTACCTACATTTCCAATTCTCACATCTCAATTTCCCGATTACAGTCAAGAAGATATTTCGTTATTGTGTAAGAAGCAAATTTTTCCATATGATTTCATAACATTCTACGATAAGCTCGAAATATCCGGTCTCCCACCAATTGAAGCCTTTTACAATAAATTACATGGTAGTATGATTACACCGCTTGAATATTCTCATGCTTTAAGGGTTTTTTCTTTAATTGGTTGTAAAACATTGGGCGATTATTTAGATCTTTATTTAAAAATTGATGTTTTACTTCTTGCTGACACATTTTTGGCCTTTCGAGACAGTATTCTGAAAACACGTAAACTAGACATTGCCAAATATGTCACGTGTCCTAGTTTCAGTTTTGATTCAATGTTAAAACAAACTGGCTGTAAAATCGAAATTTTAAAAGATGTTGACATGTTATTATTTATTAAAGAATCTATACGGGGTGGTAAAAGTCAATGTATAACAAGGTATGAAGAAAGTAACAATCCATAAATGCCTAATTATAATCCGCATGTGGCCACAAATTATTTACTATACATTGACTTTAATTCACTGTATCCTTGTGCACTGTCGTCTTATCTACTCGTACCACTCTCTGATTACGAATGGATAGACAGTTCTAAAATAGAACAATGTAATTCAGAACACATTTTACAGATATCTGATGAAGCGGAAACTGGCTATTTTTTCGAGGTGGATTTAATTTATCCCGAAGAAATTCATGAAAAACATAAGGATTTACCAATGTGTTGTGAACACAGAATACCTCCAAATTCAAAATTACCCAAATTATTAACGACTTTGTACGATAAAAAAAATTACATTTTACATTATCGAAATTTGAAACAAGCCTTAAAACATGGGATTATTTAAAAAAAAGTTGCACAGAGGCATTCAATTCAAACAATCACCTTGGTTACGACACAGAATAGGATTAATACAGAAGTACGACTCCTCCCCTTTTCTGTGAAATGACTCTTGGCCGACTTAAATACGTCCGATACGGTCAGATCTTCACTTAGACAGGCGCCTTGTACGTAAAGTGAACAGTGCGATCGTTGGTGCTCTCTATATTACTCTGTTAATGTTATTTTGTGTTACTAAAGTGTATAAGTGTGGTACGAACTAACGACGTTATGATTTGAATTTGAAATTCAAATAGTTCGCGAAATTCCTAGTTTCGCGCAACTAATTATAACGCAACTTGGATTACGCTGAATTACTCCCCAGGGGGAGGAGATATCCTACGGAATTCAAGCAATTTGCCTTGGGATTATACTTTTTAAGTCCACTTGCCTATAAAACTACAAGTAATTACTTTAATCTGCCATTAAAAAGTACATTATTAGAAATGATTAAAAAGTGGAAGATTGATGTTGGTCTGCCCAACAGATTTGTGTTTCAAATTTTGAAATCTAAATCTGATAGTTTGGCCGAAGAAGACAGAGATTGTCTTATATGTGCTGATGAAATGTCCATAAAAAGATTTTTATTCTATAATCGCACCACCGATGATATTGTTGGGGGAGGAGTCGTACTTCTGTATTAATCCTATTCTGTGGTTACGACCATATATTGAATTAAATATGAAGCTTAGAGCACAAGCACAAAATGATTTTGAAAAAAACATTTACAAATTATTAAGTAATTCTATTTATGGTAAATGTATGGAAAATGTGAGAAAATGACCTGACGTACGCTTGGTAAGATCGTTTTCGGGACGTTACGGTGCCTCCAATTTAATTGCTTCACCGCGTTTTCATAGTAGAACAATATTTAATGAAAATCTGATGGCAATAGAATTAAAAAAACTCGAAGAATATTTCAACAAACCGATTATAATAGGTGCTGCAATTCTAGACAATTCAAAGATAATTTTGTACGATTTTCATTATGATTACATGTTAGAGAAATTTTATTATGAAGACGTATCCTTATGTTATATGGATACCGATAGTTTTATCTATTCAATAAAATGTAATGATTTATATACTGAAGTAATTAAAGCTGATATTGAGAGGTTCGGCACCAACGATTATCCAATTGATAATTCATGGAATATACCTAGAGTAAATTGTAAAAAATTGGCTTATTGAAAGATGAAGCGAAGGGTAAAATTATGACTCACTTTGTAGGTTTAAGAGCAAAATTGTATAGTTTTAAGATACAGGATGTAAAAGATTGTGTTAAAAAAGCGATGGGAATTAAATATTGTGTATTAAAGAATTACATTTGACGATTTTGTTGAATGTTAAAAAAAATTCAAAGATAAAGTTATTAAACAACAAACAATACGCGCTTATTTTCATACTGTTTTTACTATTGAACAAAGAAAAATTGGATTAAGTGCATTTGATGATATACGTTATTTAATTCCCAATTCTTTTAATACACTTCCCTTTGGACATTATAAAATCCCTAATATGTAAAAAAGGGGAAATAAAAAAACGCTTTGTATTAATAGTTATAATTATATATATTCAATATTAATTTTTAAGTTTTTGATGTATAATTTATAAGATTATAATAAAGTTTAATAATAATACTACATATATTGTTTTATTTAACTAACAAACAACCCCAAAAAATTACTTATTCCTATTTACTGTACATATATTGATATCTATTTAAATCATATATTATTTTAGGTATAGCTAAGATTATACATTCAGATAAACAATAATTTTCCACACTGCTAAAGTTTTTACATATTAACTCCAATATTTCTAAACCAATATTAATATTTCCATTTAATTTTTCAATTATCAAACTAACTTGTTTAAGTATTGAACAATATTTTACAGATCAAACGAACTTACCTGTAAGTGAAGTTCGATCTTAATTATGTGAACCGTCCAATCCTAAATATCACAGTAAGAGATCCAAGTAGTAGGAACTATCTTCGTGCTACTACCACAATTTTAAAGTAACAAAAAAAAATTTAAATTTCCCGCTACCTACATAACACCCAAGCCCCTCCTATCGCTACTAACTTCATTTGTTTACAGAGCTTCCACTCTGATTTCTCTCCGGAGAGTGGGCGGGAGGGTTTGTGATATTTCGGATTGGACGGTTCACATAATTAAGATCGAACTTCACTTACAGGTAAGTTCGTTTGATCTGTAAATTATGTTTCACCGTCCAATCCTTCATATCACAATAAGAGAACCAAGTAGTTGTTTAGAGTAAAGAGAGAAATCAGCATAATTTCACGCTAAATAAAAAACATGATATACTTATATAATATAAAACAAAACAAACTTGTATTATCAAACACCTAATACAACATAAATGTTCACCGAACATAAAAATAAAATAAAATATCGGAATGTTAAATTATAAACAAGAGTCTCTTTGGAAAACTGACATTAAAAAATCGCCAGAATTATTGAACGGCCTATTATAAAATTTTGCAAATGTTGTTGAAGCTTGAGTCCAACCAGCAGTCTTCCTAATCGTGTCAAAGGACAAACCTTTGGCAAAGGCTAAAGACGTCGAAGCATGTCTTGTCGAATGTGCCTTGTAAACCGAAACATCCACACCAGCGTTATGCAGAATGACCTTTACCCAACGGCTTAATGTTTACTTTGACACTGGATGAAAAGGCTTTTGATACGAAATAAATAGATTTTTACAATCTTCAGTACGGATTGCCTCAGTATTAGCCAAATACTTCTTAAAGATCGAGGCCATACATAATTTTACGTTATGGTAAAACGGCAAAACCAAACATGGTTGATGTCTATTAGGTGCCGAGGTTTTTATCAACTTGGGATTGGCCAGTGGCCAACAATAGAAGTATAACTAGTTTATATGAAAAATGTTTTTTTAAACCACTATCCGGAAGATCCTCTAAATAGTCCAAAACAATCTGAGGATTCCATGTTGATTCGTACTTAGGGTTTTGTGGCCGAGTACGGAAAATGCCCTCGAAAAACCTCTTGAAAACATTGTGTTCTAAAATACCATCGGGTAAAATCATCGCAAGAGCTGCCCGATGAGAATTGAACGTTCCAAATTTACAATTCGTCTCATCCAATAAATTTTGGAAAAATTGTAAAATAATGGCGACATCCCCCTTAAAAGGTGACATTCCAAATTTTGCACCGAAATTCCACCATCTATTAAATGTGGAGTCATATTGGGACAAAGTTGCTGGCGCAACCGAACATAGCAATGTTGTCACAGCCGACTCCGGAACTCCCTTTGTTAGGTAAGCTTGGCGGATAACCTGGCGGCTGCCAGGGTAAGTTGAGCTCCCAGTGGATGGCTCTCGTTCCTGTAAGGTAAATGTAAGATATTATTGGCAGTACCCTAAACAAATATATCGCCCCTCACAAGTTTTTGGAAAAGCGGATACCAAGCCTGACCAGGCCAAAGCGGTACCACTAAGATACCCTCTGCCTTATCATTAATAACCTTTTGTAAGCACCTCAAAATAAGAGAAAAAGGTGGAAAGGCAAAAAAGAAAAATTGAGACGAGTCCAACGTAAAAGCGTCTATTGCAACAGCGGCCGGATCTTGGGACCAAGACACATAATGTTTACATTTAAAATTATGACGGGAAGTAAACAAGTCGATATCAGGAATTCCACACTTTAAAATAATATGTTTAAAAACAGAAACGGTGAGGGACCACTCTGTATCAATGGAAGATTTACGGGAAAGTTCATCAGCTATAAAGTTGTCTTTGGAATTAATATAAGAAGCAAACAGTCATAAATTTCGTGTCTCACACCATTTCCAAATTTGACGAGCTAAATAGTCCAATTTTTCATATTTAACGCTACCCATTCTATTAATATATGATAGAGCCGTTGTATTATCTGTTTTAATTAAGATATTACAATCTCTTAACCTATGAGCAAACGATTTCAAACCGTTAAAAATAGCTTTTAACTCCAAAAACTTTATGTGAGTTTAGCTTCCTCCTCAGACCACCAACCGAACGCACTCTCTCCATTGTAATGCGCTCCCCAACCAGTCAAACTCGCGTCAGAAAAAATTTCCATTTCAAAGTGATCACAGGACAATTCCTTGCCAACATTAAGGGTTAAATTCGAAATCCACCATTTCAAATCAGGACGAATATATTCTGGAATATACATTGTCGCATCATAATTACCTGCACTTACTAAAAGTGCTTTAAATCTGGCTCTTTCCAATGTTTTTGTATAACACCAGCCATATTTAAAAGCAGGACAAACTGAAATGATGTAACCAATTAGTTGGGAAAACTGACGGATCAAGCATTTTTTCTTATAAAGAAATGTCTTAAGAAAAGACACAAATTTTACAACTTTGCCGACAGGCAACTGCAGTCTCATATTAACACTATTGAATACAAAACCTAAAAATTTTATCTTCTCTTTAGGGATTAGAATACTTTTCTCCCGATTAATAATAAAACCAAGTTTTTCCAAAACTTCAACCGTAAACTTAACTGATGACAAGCAATGTTCAAAAGAACTACCCACTATTAATATGTCATCCAAGTATGCAACACATACTACACCTTTTAATCTCAATAAAGTGATTACAGGTTTTAACAGTTTTGTAAACATGAATGGCGCATACGCCAAACCAAACGGTAAACACGTAAACTCATATAACTGATTTTGGAATAAAAACGTAAAAATTTAGGATCTTGCGGAGCAATAGAAACTAAATGATAAGCACCTTTTAAATCGATGCTTGCCATGAAACCGTTCGGAGTAATCAATCGACTAGCTGTGCGATGATTATCCGTTTTAAAATGGGGAGCTAAAACAACAGTATTGAGCTTTTTCAAATTTAAAATGAACCTCTTTCCGCCATTCGGTTTATCAACCAAAAATATACGAGATACGAACTGATTTGGAGAAGGAAAACATTTAACAACAGCCCCTGACATGCCCCATGTCATTAATGGCTGACAAAATTGACTTATTTTCCAAAATTGCATAAACTTGTGAGGGGATTTTGTAGTTAGTTGGAGGCGGCTGGATAATCGGCAGACGGTAACCGTCAATCCAACTTAGAATAATTCTATTAAAAGTGATATTGCACCACTGATCATAAAAACATCGCAGTCGACCTGCTCTCTTTACCTGCACTAACGCCTTCTCACCGACCTGGAACGATGACGAGGCGATGGAGATCTCTTCTTCGGGTAAGAGGATTGGCCCTTCGTTGGTTCTGATTGGCCCTTCTTCTTCTTTTTATACGGTGTAAAAGCAGTCGATTTCGTTTTGGACGTACTCGCACCAACAAAAGATGTTTTCGGCACAGATTTCTTAATGTCCTTACTTACATTAAGAAGACTTTTCGCCGCCTTAATGCGTTCTCCCAATTCGGAACCAAACAAGAGTTCCCATGGAGGACAATTCTTAACAGCCTCCACAATGTCGCCATTTAAAAACGGCACAATAAGATGCCGACACAATATGCGTCGTGTTTGTGACAATTTAAAAAATAACTGGCACATAATTCGGCCAGAATTACATAAATCCGGAATTAATTGATGCTTATTTTCCAAGTCTGCAGTCGATTCCTCTAAAATTAAGGGGAGACCCGAAGAAATAGCAGAAATCGCCTTACTCAACAGCCTTTAATTTTCCATCAAAGCTGCGTCCCGAGTGACTGGTTGCTTTCCCAACACCGACGTCACCTCTGGATTGAGCATCGTGGGCTTTACAGCCAATAAATTTGATGGTACATCATATTCATCCAAAAGTTCTTTTGCAGACTCTTTAGCCAATCCATTGATTAAAATGTGGCCCCATCAGGATGCGAGCGCTGCGTGCACTTCTTTGTTTGACACCAGCACACGATTCGGATCCGTATCTAATAAAGCCACAATCTCAGGCGACAAATCCTCTTCAGGGTGAAGAGACAAAACGTCGAAATCCACTGAAGGTTGTGGCACTTGTGGTGTTTCATCCGAATGATCATCTGCTGAAACAGCGGCCTCATTTACTCCTTCCACAGTACGGGTACTTTCACGGTCCTGAATAAGCGTATTGCAGTCACGGTCTGGAACCTGAATCCTGCACTGGCCAGGACTTTTCGTCCTACCTGAACGCCCAGTTTTGCCACTAAATTGCGGTTTATTAGCATTGGAGCTCCGATAATAAACCGTGTCCTTGCTTGGAGCCGGACCTTCAGTCCGCTCTAAACGGTGGCCCCTGTCACGAGAGTGACAACGACTTGCCGACGGTGCAGATCGTTCAGACCGACAATCGTCACGGCTTTGTTGTAGGCGGCGTTCCAATTTCTTAATTCGTTCGTACAACGAACGAGTTGACACAGCATCAGAATCATCTGAACTGTCATCAGAAGACCGTCTCCTTTTATTACGTCCCATATTCAAAGAAAAACTACAAATAAAATGTTAAACATAACCTTACCTTTTAAAGGTCTGCAAAAAAAAATATTAACAAACGGCAAAATAATAAAATCAAATACCTGATGGATACAACAATATCTATAAACAATTATTAAACGAAAAATATATAAATATTTTCGAAAAAACCTATAAAAAACTCAACCGAAAGAAATTCACCTCCTGGTAGTAACGCACAAGAAGCACAATGAAGTTAGTAGCGATAGGAAGGGCTTAGGTGTTATGTTGGTAGCGGGAAATTTAAATTTTTTTGTTACTTTAAACTTGTGGTAGTAGGACGAAGTAGCCCTACTACTTGGTTCTCTTATTGTGATATGAAGGATTGGACGGTGAAACATAATAGGAAACAAAATTTAGTTTATGAAGTATTTCAAGTTTTTGTGAAAATATTGTATTTATATATAAAATTTCCTCAACATTTGCTGCTAAAAAAAAATGTTGTGAAATTTTTTCTAACTTCTAAGTATTTTACATTTAAACTACATGCTTTTCTTATCGTTATATCGTTTAAAACATAAATAAGTTCTCCGTTAACTTGGTCGAGCACATCACTCATATTATTATTGGATAAAAAATCTTCATAGAGCTGTTTGAAATGTATAATCAGCTCGGTCCATTCCATTGTGGTGAAGGATATTTCAGCATCTCCATCAATTCTACTTTGTATTTTAATCGTAGGAGCAAAGTCTCTTAACATACTCAAACCACAATCAACGTAATAGAAAGAATATGGAATATCAAACATTATACTGTTTAATAAGAAAAACTTTTCATTTTTGATCGCATTTTGATATTTGCGCCAAATATTTTCAAGTTCTCGATCATAAAATTCATCTTCGACACTTGACATTTCAGCACTATTACCATTATTTGATGGTACACTGAACATATTTACTTCTTTCATTTTATGAATTATAAGTAGGTATAGGTGTAGTAGATACTCGTACGTATTAGGTACTTTACTTCATGTGATAAACTGATCGTAGTGAAATGAAAAAAAATGCAATTTAAACAAATTCATAATGAATCTGATTTCTGATTGGTTTGTAAAATATACGTTAATATATTAATAATGGATTTTACAGGAAATAGAAAACACACACACTTATTTAAGAACATTTTTTTATTTGATATAAGTTATACCAAAGTGATAATATAAATATGATAGTTAATATAAAACCAATTATTGTAGTAATAAATAGAAATTTTAAAATTTTTTGTATGTATGCATTATGTTCGTTTTTATTTTCTTGTGTCAACTGGTTGTCATCGTCAGCGTTGACATCTGTTCTGTTATTGATAATGTTGTGGTTAAATTTATCCTTGAAATTTTCAACGGTTTTAACCATTAATCGCCACTTATCATCAAATCCTTCTGTATAATTATAGAAAATCACTTTTAATTTATAATAATATATATCTTGTTCTATATCGATTCCATTTGACTGAGAGAATACTTGAAAACGTACATCATCTGACCATATTCATTTATTTTAGACGGTGTCATGGGGAACCATTCTTCTATTGTTATATTAGTAGCACTGCAATTACTCTGATATTCTACACCATTTTTATAATAATCATTAAAACATATGTACGATTGCACAACATTTTGCGGATGATGAATGTAAAATACATTTTGCCTCAGATATGCTGAGAGAATAATAAACAATGGTGTTAATGTAGCCATAGTGAATGATAAACTAAATTAAGTTAAAAAAATTTCACATTTAAATAAGAACTTTTCTAACCTTTAACTTATTTACCCTTCATTTTTAATATGCATTTATTTGATCAATCAAACTATTATGATTTGAATCAAAACCTAACCATTTAATTTCCCTTCCGTCTTAATACTTTTTCAACTAAATAGATATCAGGCTGTTTGTCAATTCATGTGTATAGAAACAATCACTTATTGGTCGCCTCTCTAGATCTTCCAAAAGATATGTATATGGATTAGTTAATTTTACTTTTATTATTTTAAATAATTCAGTTGTCCAATTAGGTAAATAACCTTTTTCGAATAAATGTTTATTTTTACTTATTCGAACTATATCTCCAACAGAGAATTTTTGTGGGGAGGTTGCTAATTTAATGTAATTATAGGAATTTTTTAACAGTTGTTTTTCATTCTGTTTTGTCACTTCCGCTGGTTTCATAGCAATCGTAATAAATTTTCTTTTCATTGCATATCACCTTATTCAATAATTTTAGCTTCTTGTAACTCTTCTGTAATGGATTGAATTTCATTTGTGTGACCTGTATTTCCAGCTGCCTGAGATGCTATTAATGAACGTAAATGGTCAACTAGCTCATTTATATCATTCCAAAATACATAATCTATTTTGTTATTGTGTGCTTCCATTAATAATAAACCTTTACCACTTGTTATTGATTATATTATATTTTTATACTTTTGAAATTTGGAACCAACAACCTGCCAATTTGATTGAAAAAAACCTTGGTGATGCATTCGTTTTATATACAATAGATTGATAATTTATTATATCAATTTCTGAATAATGTTCAGGCCTTTTTTTAAATAATGATTCATATATATTTTTGTATTGTTTATTCTTTACATGTATACATATCTGCACCATCTATGATTAATTCCGAGTTTTCAATAAAAAATTTATCTTGTTAGGGATTAAATCGAACTCTATACCTATGATCAAAATTGTCCCCCTCATCTCCCAACATTGGTTTAACATTCTTTTTGGAAATTCATGATATTGATCTAAATATTCATTTAAGGATGTTGCTATTATTTCCTCAAATCGATCTTTAAATGGTTTTTTATCATTTTGATTATCTCTACTTGTACCTGCATTATTATTATCCTTAGTATCACTTTTTGATGAACCTTTTGAATTAATGCGTTTTAACATTGAAAGTTTCGATTCACTAATATTGTATTTATTTGTAATTCTATCGATTGTTTCATTATTAAGGTTTTCGTTTTCATCTTTTATTTTAAGTAATTTTTGGGGAATTTTCGATTCATCAATGTTTATTAAATGTTTAGTTACAGGAGAAAATAAATTTGCTTGCATGGTTTCATTATGTTATAAAAGTTTCAGTTTGTGTTTAATGTTTTTCCTTTTTGTAATTAAATGTTTTTATAGATTTGTTTCTTTTGATTTCATTTTTTTAATTCACTTTATTTAAAAATAACCTCTTTAAAAGAATCAGTGTGAAACAGAATAGGTGTGAAACTGGTTTCACACAGGTATTTAACAGTTTTTGAATAGGTTTTTGTTAGCCAGTTCTAACTTTACTGAAGAAATCTTGGGGCGTGTTTTCCTCGACACGGGGGGATTTTCTCGAGCGCCAGGTGTTTTTAGGCCCGAAACACCAACCTGTACCGCGAGCGCCTTTCATTTGAGAGAGTTTTTGACCAAGGGTCGAAATGAACGTCGAAAATTATTTATATTTATTAAAAAAAAAGAATTTAATTACTTTTGTGTTTTAATAGTTTCAAAACAATTTACAAAACTTTACAAATAACAATTTAAATTTATAAAGGCAAAAACTAGAGGCAAAAATGTAAAATATAAATGAAGAACAAAATATCAAAAATATTACAACCGTCACGAAACTAGTTAACACTTTACAAAATTAAATTCGAATGAAATCAAATCAAAATAACTTACAATCAAATTAACAAACTGGACCAAAAAAATTCTATATGAATTTAGGTCTTCGAACTACAAAAATATAAGAATAATAATTTCACAATATTAAATTCTCTCTAAAATGTTTGTGCAAAAGTTTATATATTTGGAAAAATTATGAAAGATTTTGAGTAAGCGCAAAAAGGAAAAATTCCAAGAAAACCCAAAATCTGACAGGTTGTGGTAATGTTAGTACGAGGAGAGGGAGGCAACCACTCTACTTAGTTTAATTAGAGGAAAATTAATTACACTAAGACTGGATGCAAATAATTTGCAAATAAAATCCCGAAAGAGGCAAAATGAAAATAGAAATAAATTGGGGATTTCGATATAAAAAGTAATTAAATGAAAACACGTGCTCTAGAGAGGGACTCAATTGAGACAATGAGTGTAATTAGAAGACGCTAATCACACTTAGAACAAATGACAAGAAAAGAAATGAAAAGAAAAATGCACTCAAAGTAAAAATGTAAACTAAAACGAAATTATTGTCCAAAAAAAAGCACGTACGTTTCATCTGATTCAGAGGAATTAAATGTTGGATAATTGAATCATATGTAAACGTATTAAACAGGGTGTACGTCCAATTAAAGTACAGAGGAAAAATAATGAGAATTGAAATAATAAAAATAAGAATTGGAAGCGGTGTGGCCAACCACATTCCAATCTTCAAATGTACACAAATAAATACAATTAAATGAAATTTGGACTCACCGTTTATGTAGAGGAAAAATACTTCTAATTGAACAGAATTGACGTTATAACAAATTAGACAAATGGCACTTAAATACTTGTAATCAATCGCAAAAATCGCAGTCATACAAGAAGCACGTTTACCCGTAAATGAGTTTTTTGTACTAGGGAATTTCACATCGTACTCCTGATTGCGGGAGTACTTTCGTGAAAATCCTTTTCCGAAGGACGCTGAGGTGGTTGTTTAAAGTCACTTTACATATATAATTAAATTAAATGTTTGTTTACAAACGTAAACAAACAACCTAACCTCAAAGGTCAGAGGAATTGTATTAATTGTACTAACATTTAAGAGACGCAAAAATAGGTTCGTTACAATCTATACTAGATATGAAGAAATTATACTTATTTTAATAGCGTTTTCGGGTGAGAGATCTGGAGCGATCCGAGAGCAATCCGAAACGGATTTTATGTTCGGGTGGCAGATTCGGATCGCTCCTTGTCGGACTTGTGTGTACGAGTGACAGATGGGAGCAATCCCGGATCAATCTTTCTTGATCCGACACCAAGAGACGGATCAATCCCCTCCACTACTTCTTTTTGACTTTTGAATGAATATTTTTAAACATACAAAGTAATTACTGTAATGACAGCTGTACCAAAACCAATTGTTGTGAATACAATTTTAGATTTTTTATCATCTTCTGATGCTTCTTCATCTGAGGATGAATCTATTAATATATTAAACGTGTTACCAATAAATAACTCTAAAACAAATATTCCTTTTTTTACCAAAGAAGTGGTAAAAAATTTGATGAACGAGAAGTATGTACCTAATTTACGAGATCATAATTGATTATATTTAATTAATTATCATTTAATTGTAGTTCAAACAACATTTTCGTGTAAACTTGAGTACCTACAGACAATTAGTTGTAAGATTCTCTGAATCTCAAATGACCCCATCAAATCAAAATCATGGAGGTGCCCAGGCCATTAGTAATGAAAAACACATTCTAATGTTTTTGTGGTAAGTTCTACACTTGTAATAAAATAATTATATGTATACATATTAATTTTAGGTATGCTGGTAATAAGGCTGTGATCAGAACAGTGTCCCTATTATTTGACACAAGTTTCTCTGCCTGCCATACATCGATAAATAGGGTAATACAATTCTTGAACGAATTAGCTCCGGAAATAATTAAATTTCCACTAACAGGCGAAGAGAAGCTCGAAAATTCACAAAAATTTGAATTGGTATTACCTATTGTGGCGTGTTTTCCTCGTCAGGGGAGGATTTTCTCGAGCGCCAGGTGTTTTTAGGCTCGAAACACCAACCTGTACCACGAGCGTCTCTCAGGGGAGAGAGTTTTAGACCAGGGGTCGATTAAAAGAGGAATTCGCACTTTAAATATATTTATTAAACGAAAAATAATAATTATTCAATATAAGAGGACACAATGTGAAATTTAGATACAAGATAAATTACAATAACCAATTTACAACCGTCGAAAATCAATTAACACTTTATAACAAAATAATTAAACTGAGCTAATAAAATCCAATGAGGATTTTGGCTTTTGAACAAAATTAAAAATGAGAATAAATCTCGAGGAACAAAATTAATAAAAATTTAAGAGGATGAGAATTCTCCCTTCAAGGGACTGTGCAAGAGTTTATATACGAGGAAATATTAGGAGGGATTTTGCGTACGCGCAAAGAGGAATTTTGTTAAGTACTTTTGGTTGCGGTACTTCCGCAAAATCCTTCCTAGAGGAGCGACAAAGGTGGTTGACTAATGTCAACTACCGTTAATTAATTGTTATTTACAAAATGTAAACAAACACTTAACCTATAAATAGGAAAGTGTATAGAGGACCAAGAGGCTGAAAAATAACTTCGTTACACTATACATATAGACCACCCAATAATTGTGAATAGATGTAAAAATATATAGTTTTTAGATTTCTGGTTTTCCTGGGGTAATTGGGTGTATCGATGGCTCGTATATAAACATTCGGTGTCCAGCTAAAAAAATTAGATCCACATATACAAATCGGCATGATTCTACATCGATTACACTTCAAGCAGTCTGTGATAGTAATTTGAAATTTATTGATGTTTTTACTGGTTTATCCAGCAAAATACATGATGCCAGGATATATTCTGTCATTCGTTAAACCAAAAATAGAAGCATTGGAGAGGCACTATCATATATTGGGAGATGCAGCGTATCCACTGAGAGAAAATCTATTAACTCCATTTAGAGATTATGGAAATATAACTAATGCTCAACGAAATTTTAACTACAAGTTTTGTGCAACACGAGTAAAAGAAAATTCTTTTGGATTGCTTAAAGGAAGATTGAGACAATTACAACATTTACATTTTTGGACAATCAACAAAATATCAACATTTATGCTGTGTAATTCACAATTTGTGTATCGAGGAAAACGATATTTTTGATATTGATGACGAATATAATCCTCAAATTAGAAATTTGTTTGAAGAAAACGATGTAGTTGGAATTGGAAGAGCCAGACTTTTAAAGCAATTAGGTGAAATAAAAAGAATTGAATTTATGGAGCTTCTACTATAAATGTAAAAATAAAATATATTTTTTTTAGCGTTTGATTTATAACAAAAAATTAATTTCATTATTGTTATGTATGTATAAACATATAAAATAAAAAATAGTTTAATAAAAATAATATGAATTTTCAAAGAACACACAAAACAAACAAAAATAAATATATTCTATAAATAAAATTTAACATAAAGCAGTCTCTCAAATTAAATAAATTATAAACATGAATTCAACTAACATATCTTATACATCTAAATAACATATTTCTTTAATTTTTATTATTAAGGAAAATTTCTTTAAGAATCTCCATCTTTTCACGATGTCTCCTTTCTCTCTGCTCCTCCTTTTTTCATTATTCTCTTTAATAATCCGCAACATTTCTTCTCTATAATTTGTTTTTTTTTTTATTTACAAAGTTGATTGGTACTAGCTTCATCAAATTTCCATTTTTTATTCAACACCACTTTTCCCACTCCATGTAGTTTCTCTGGTAGTAAACTATCGTCAGCACTTTTAATTTTCGACGACTCGGCTTCGTATGGAACTTCTTCTTGTGTATTTCCAGAAATACTGTTGTGTTTAATTGCACCAGATTTTCGTTTTAGAACAGTTTGTACCAAGTGGAACATTGTTCCCAAGTTTTCTTTATTTTTAACGTTTCGTTAAAATCCGAAGAAATTTTTTCCCACATGCACTTTTTATTTTTGAATTTCTTCATGGGTTCCACTTGCGTCATGTATTCTTCGTAGTTTTCCAATAGAAATTTCGTTTCGGGATCTCCTTCATCTCGTCTTACAGAGAGTGCTGAACACGAAGAGCTTTCTTCACCTTCATCGAACGTAAGTGTGGAAGATGCCTGTGGAATATTCTGTGTGTTTTGCGCACTGCTGTTTAATAAACCAACACTTATCAGTGTCTCCCTTTCGATTTCCATTACTTTATCTTCTCCTGTAAACCATGTAACGAACCTGCATTTTGGTCATCTGAAAATGCATTCGTTAATATGAATTTATTACGAATTGCTTCTTCTGATTAATTACCTGATTATTTCCCGCTTTATAACATTTAATCTTCTGCATTATTTTAAGGTTAAATGTTTGTTTTGATTGTGAATAATTAATTAGTTATTAATTGGTTGACCATAGTCAACCACCCGTGCCGCATTTAAAAATCGATAATCGATTAAGAGTACTTCCGCAACCAGATATCACGATTGGAATTTGGTGATAAAAAGTACTAACATGTGCATTTTACACAAAAGTGCAGTTTACTGATTTGTTCTGAAGTTTTGTGACTTAACTGCAACTGAATTGTGATTACTATGTGTCCGCATTTATTTGAGTAAGTCACATTTACCCAATTTAATGGTAATTACTGAATATTGAACATTGGAATGTGGTCAACCACGCCGCTTCCTAGTTCACCCCTGATTTTCTGAATATTACTGCACTTTACCCCGCATCCGCATATATTTTCTGATGTGTGTTTCTGAGTCCTGATTCATTCGTATGAATCGACCCCGTAGATGAAGGGGTGAGTTATGTCGTCATCCGCATTTTATTTTATCTTTTATTTGGAACTTTTTTTCTTATTTTCTTATTTTAAATAATGTTATTTTCTTTTATTTTTCTGGATAATTAGCCAAGGCTAATTATTCCAATTACATGAATTACCCCCCGCTCTTTTGGTACTTCTAGTACCCCACCGCTGAATTCTATAGTTTTTTGGGGTGTTTTGACGTCATTATCTCTTCCGCGCGTACTCAGAATCCCTTCTCTGATTTCCGCATATAAAATCGGCTGCAAAGTGCCTAAAAATTCATTATTTCTGACCGATAAAATTTCCAAACGGGAAATCTGTCATAGTTGGAAATCTGTCTGTAAAATCTGTCTGCTGTAAATCTGTCTGTCTATTGGAACTGCGCATCTGTGTGATTGTTTTAAGTTTTAAATTTTAAGTTGAAAGAGTTTTATTTTGATTTTTATTTCGAGTGATCTTTGATTTATTTTGATTCATTTTGGTTGTTTTGGAACTGGATTACTTGTGATTGAAAGTTCTGTGATTCCGCTTTGTGATTCTGCATTGTGTATTTTCTGCATTTTATTCTATATCCGCATATTGTATCTGCATAATTGTTTTAATAACGTACCTCCGCATATTTATTATTTTTCTTTGTAAGTTTGTTTCAAATTGATTTTTTTTTGTTTCATAACGAGTGTTTATTGGTTTTCTTTTCATCAGTTTTAAATAAATTTGATTTTTCTGTTCAATTTCCTTGTCAATTATTTTTTTTTCTTAATACGGTACGTCTAATTAAATTCACTAATATTAACCCCTGGATTTTATGTTATTTTCTCCACTGAGATTTATCCGCGGTACGGTTGGTGTTTTGCCTTAAAACACCTGGCGCTCGAGAAAACGGCTCGTTTCCGCGAAAACACCCCACAACCATTAAAACATTTTAACAAAATAAATAATGTCTAAATTATATATCATTACCATCAATCGACACTAAACACAATCCGCTTTGGTTTAACACGCTTTTTATTATTAGTTCAGACATTTTCATAAATTAAAGATAGATAATAATATAGTTAACAACCGAAAACTAAAAAAAAAAACAGATCAAACATAACCTAACCTCCTAAACATGTTCGAGTGACTACCTAATCGCTCCCGCTCCGAGCAGATCTATGACGTCATTTCGGATTTTGAGAGCGATCTCGGATTGCTCCGGGATTTCTCACCCGAAAACGCTATAAGCTTATATATTGATCAAATCCTTTTCTATATCGACTGTTTTGTATTTTATAATCCTTAAATATTGAAAGAAACCCATAACCCATATGAATCTTTCTAACAATTGGTACATAGCCATTTAAAAGTATCAAATTTCATGTCACTACCAACATAATCTAAATAAATATGTTTTAAATTTAAATCATCCTGTTTAAATAAAATAATTACGTTTCAATTATCTCTAATTAGGTCTTTACTAATCTTAGCATAAGATTAACAAAGAAAGAAACAGTCTATATTATAGTGTCGTCCCATACTAAAATATTGTCTTATAATATTCACCTTCAGAAATTAGGTCGTCGAATTATGGTAATGATAGGTTGGTCTCCTTAAATTTAATAATTTTAATTATGAAAACCATGAAGAAGAAATTAAATAAAAGAAAACATAGTAAAACTTCAAGTTTAAAAAGAAAAAGGATAAGTAAGAAATTAAAAAGTTTTCAAAATGCCCTTTTTAATATTAAAAAAACATATTACTAGTGAAGCCAAAAACAGTAAATGAAACAATACAAGTTGCATTAATCCTCGATTGCAGAAATGTGGATTAAATGTAATCCAGGATTTAAGTGATTTGTCCTTTATTTTAAATTAATGAAAGAAAAGAATGGCAATAATTTATTCCTGAATTATATTTAATCCACATTTATGCAATCGGTGATAAGGGAAGCAAAATCTACAATTATTAGAAAAACAACAAGAAAACCTCGCATAATAAAAAGTACCTAAAGTTGGTGGTGTTTTACCACTAATACCTATATTTGCAGCCCTTTCATCACTAGGAGCACTAACAGGAGGAGTTTCAGCAATAGTAAAAGCAATTAATAGTGCTAAAGAAGCAAAACCACAGTTAGAGGAGGGTAAACGTCACAGTCATACTATGGAATCGATAACTATTGAAAAGGGGTTACACTTAAGACCATATAAAAGTGGTCATGGTCTTTTTTTAGGATCCACTACAAAGCAAAAAAAAAAACAAAAAAGGTAATATCTAAAGAAAATTATATTATGAATAAATTGCCCAACAAACCTTTAACAAATTTTGAATTATTACAATATGCTAAGGATATGGAATTAATTTAGATAGTTCAAAGAATAATGTTACACTGGACTGCTAACAAGCGAAATAAATCAAAAATAATATATCTCGAGAGTTATGGTAATTTACGACCACCATTAGAAATATTAGAATTCTTTAAATCAAATGATTCAGTTTATATTACATATAACTATACAAGATATCAACATTATAACACCTTTAATTGTGGACGTCTATGTTTAAAATTTCTTATTAACAATCCTAATTAAACATTTCTTTAGTTATATATTTTGTTTCTTATTCAATACAATGCCAGTTCCTATAAAAAACGTACCCTGTGTGAAATGTGGTGGAGAAAATGATGTTAAACAGGGATCTGATAAAGTTTGTTGGGTATGTAGTTATAAAAAATTTATGAGTTCTGTTGGAGAAAAACATTGTGACGCTATTTTTCGGTGAATTTGCCTTTCTCGAACGCCAACTGTTATTTTAAAGACGAAAACAGTATACCAAAACGGGTCCCAGGTAACAACAGTGGAGATACGGCTATGCTAGCCGTGACTTTTGGTCGCTCCACTCAAACTTGTCGCTTCCCGGTGTATTTAGACAACACCGTTGCCGCTAAGACGCTTCGCTAGAGTGTAAAGACACTCTTTATTTGCTAACGCCTAGTTCCTGGTGTGAGCCACACAGTCTCGGACAGGAAATGGCAGATGGACTGTGTCAGATCTAGCTGTCGCCACAACCGATTAGCAATTGCGACCTGCCCACTGGTTAACCGGCCACTCCGTGCGAATGGACTCAAAGATCCCACACTAAGAGCGCTAGTGCCTAGGAATGGCAGATTGCCAAGTAGAAACACTTCCGTGCGAATAGACTCAAAGGTCCCACACTAAGAAGCTTCCGTCGGTAGTTTAAAGCGACAAATACTGCTTCCAATACTCAATCTCTCTCAGGGCGATTCAACGGTGTCGCTGGGCGACGTTGGGTGCTTGGTGCCGGGATGGTACTGTTTACATACTTGTTGTTTCGGTTATTTATCGTTGTTTGTTGTTCTTGCGCTGATTGTCTTCAGAACGGAACTGTTCGCTATGGAAATATCGGCGCTTTATATATCCGCGGGAC
This sequence comes from Silvanus unidentatus, assembly GCA_963930825.1. NCBI lineage: Eukaryota > Metazoa > Arthropoda > Insecta > Coleoptera > Silvanidae > Silvanus > Silvanus unidentatus. Next base: position 15,165,261 of record OZ005760.1, read on the forward strand.
GGTCATTAACGCCTCCTACATCGGTATTCAGTTCTAAACGGTATACTGTATTGCCGCGATTCCCGGTGCATTTAGCTGACGGTATAACTGGTTGACGGACAACCAGTGTTTGTTTACAATGTAAACAATGACAACATAACCTAACTATTAATTAAATGCCGGTGCAACAAGTGCAAATACGGTAAGTACGGTACTTATTTATTACCATTAAACTAAACAGAAATCGATTTCAGGTTTTCCAGCGACATCCTAACCGACGGCGGTCAACGAGAGCGGTGAGTATTCGTAATTATATTATATTATATTATATCAATTAATTCCTTTATTTTTCAGGTGTGGAAATATGGGTTCATTACAACATTCTCGTTTTTAGGTATATTTATAACACATATTCATTTCATATGTATGTATAAATTATTGAAGCTATTAAACACGAAAATAAAAATAAAAAAATATTTAAATCATATAAATTTTTAAATATGGGAGATATAATTTTTTCCAAATATTTTACATACTTTTTAAATATTTTGGCAATAATTATGTGGGAAAGTTCTTGAATTCGTCGTTTAAAATGTTCTCTATCAATTACTGAATTGGTCCATTGTGATCCACTTCGGGAATATTGATAAGCGAGCAGCTATGTGTACATGATATGTATTTCTGTGGATTCTTTAAAAGTGACTTTTTTCCTAATTAGCTTTATATTCATATTAAAAGAAGATTATAAAATGAGTATTATGTTTATTATTCCATTAAACGTGTACTTTGACCTAGTTTTATGAGCACAAAGATAAGCATATGTCATATGTGTATGTAACTTGTTATAAATATTGAAATTATGTATTTTTCAAATCCTTTTATTTTTATTTATGAAATTCTAGCCAATGATAAATGAAATATACATTTTCCATAGCACAATTTAGTTTATGAATAACATGTTTATTACAATGTAATTATTTTAAGAATGATTTCAATTTGCTTAATGATCGACATTGCTCTTTATCCATTTCTCTTTTTGTAATCCTTTAACCATAATAACTTCATCAGATGGAATTACTTCATTTAGCATAAATAAGCCCATGTATAATATTGGTACAAAATTGTGCGTTTTTTCAATGTAACCCTTAATGAGTGGAAATTATTTGTATATTTAACAAATTTCACCCACAAGAGTTTTGTTTTTGTATTCAGAAACGCAATTTCTCAAACAATAAAATTTAGCTTTGTGTGTTGAAAAAATTGCTTATCAATTATCAAAATTTGTATCTATTTTGGTGTCGTCAAGTGTTCATTATAGTTCTGCACTGGCCGCCATTACCAGTGTTGCCAACGAAGTTGAGAAGAAACTCTTAAAATGACAGTTTAAAAAACTCCAGAAAACCGCTACTCAAGCGCCACTTTTAAAAACTCCAGAAAACCACCGAATTTTAGAAAACAATAAAAAAAAATAAGGACTTTTGTGTACAGGTGTTAATTATAAGCAAACAATTAAAATAGTTTATTTTTTAATAAACATATATTCAAATAAATTAAACAATATTCCATAAATTAAAAAATATTTTCTCTTTAACAACAAAATTCAATTCAAAACATCAATTAAATGAATTACATATATTAATAAACATTAAAGTCTTCCTCTCTTAGAATCTCCTCTTGCAGGGTGTAACATTTATTAGTGCCTATATCTTTTAATACCTCCGGAGGAATGTCATAATTTTTACAACAGCAATCTTCGTTTACTTTTAATCCAAATCGTATTAACATAATACTATCTAAGGTGTTAAGACACATTCGATTCCTTAATTTAGACTTAATTATACTCATTTGGCTGAAAACTCTTTCTACGTCCGCATTGGAGTGTGGGAGTGTTAATATAATTTGAACAAGATCACATAGATCTTGAAATGGATTTTCCCCACTGGCATCTTTGTAAAAATAAATTTCACTCCAGAATTTGATTGTGTTACTGACATTCTGCCATTTGATTGTGCTCAAATTGTTCCATTGCCTTTCAATTTTTGTGATTTTATTAACATTATTACCGTAATATTCTACTGCAATGTCAGTAATAGAATCTTTTACTGGTTTCAAACATTCAGACACAGCAAATGTTTTAATTTTTTTAAAAATTAACACATTTGTTGGTAATCTTAATACTAACTCCTTCAACAATTTAACAAGAAAACTATAACATCTTTGACGTAAAATGTCTTTTTCTTCATTAACAATGTTGTTTTCAGTGCATGCAATATCAAAACTGTATCCTAAATATGGGTTTGAATCTAAATATGAGTCAATTTGTTGTGGAGTCAAAGTAAAAACATCCAAATTTTTACGGCATTTATAGTTGTGAATAACAGTACTTGCAATGGACTGTACAAGATTTAACAAATCTTGAAACAATTTCATGGGATCAGCCACCGCTGATTCAAAATTCTTGTTGACTTTTTGAACTTCTTTTAAAATCGGATGTAAGAAACTGAGATAATTTTTATTTAGGGGGTCATTAAACATAGAATAAAGTAATTCAGACGTGTAGCAACCCTCTGATCTTCTTACAATTTCAAAATGTGTTCGTAATTCAAGATATTGGTCTAAAATCCGTTTCACTGCCGGTTCCAGTGATATCCATCTTGTTTTTGCGACTTGTAAAAGTTTTAGGGTTTTTTTATCGTCATTTATTAATTGATACACGTTTGAATAAGCCAGTTGCCTGATCGTAGAATGTTGGAACCAATTATAAATTTCTCTTACCATAAACTCCACATTTCTTGGAATTGTTTCTTCAGTTGCTGATGACAGGGCCAACTGTAGGGAATGGCACACGCATCTAACGAGAACTAAGTTCTTTAAACCATATATTCTCTTCAACTTTTCATATACTCCGTTATTGACGCCAGACATAACTGATGCGTTATCCGTTCCGATTCCAGATAATTTTTTCAAATCCAATTTACAATAGAGTTGTAAACTAAGTTGGAAAATCGCAATTTTAACCACTTAATCGAATAGATTGTATTAAAAGAAATGACTTGTCATTAAAATTTAATCGGATTTGAATATATTTAATTAGTTATTAATGAACAAAGTTCGAATTTTAACGAAACCCGGGATTTTAACCACGTGGGTCTGACATCACGAACAAACATCCAATGGGGAGGGAGTTGTTTGTTGGTTCGCTCCGGACTATAATTTTACGTGAAATCGAGCAGGTAGAGTATAAGTTCAGGTACCAACGAAAAAAGCGATCCACTGTTTACAAGTGACAAAGTTGTTTCATTTTGAGAGGACCGAGCGTGACGTCACGAACAAATCGGCTCGAGGTTCGAGTGTTGTCGAAATTTTAATTTTTAATAATTAATTACGCGAAAATTATAAACATTTAGCCCCTCTCAAATATACCATTATGTTTTGTATTCACCATACTTTGGATATAGATACATTTCAAAAATTAGTTTACAACTCTATTCTCTAGTAAATCCACAATGGCAGCTACAATACTATCAGCAGTACCATTTTCTAATTGAATAATAGCCAAGTACGTTGAAACAATTGTCTTTTGCTTAATACTGAAATATTTAATTACAATGCCCAACATTTTTAACACAGTAATATCCGTCGATTCGTCAATAATTAGACTGGATGATCCATTTCCAACATCGTTTAATAGTTCTTTCTTAAAATGTGGGCCCAAACAATTGCATATTATTGCAGAGCATTTCGTCCTGTGAATGCGTAATGGAGTTGCTGTAGCGTCGTCAAATATGTGGTTACAGGTTTCGTATAAATGATCGATCGACAGTAAAGAAGTGTGCACAGCACAGTACATTGCCAATTTTACTTCAGCAATTGAAGTCTTATTTATTTGTCCAACAGTAGGAAAGTCGATTTTTTTCTGTCTATTTGACGAAAAGGGTTCCGCTGCCTTCTTATGTTTTGTTCGAGTTGCATGATCTTTCAGATCTCCTAAGCGAGCATTTAACGAACATTTACAAAACTTGCAATATGCTTTGTTTTCGTTGTTTTGGTCTGGTGCAAGCCAATCTTTCAATTCCGGTAATTTCTCCCAAGCAAGTCGATATTGCTGCACATATGTCGGTTTCGGCATTTTGTTCTTGTTCAAATTGTTGATACCTTTGGTGTATAACAACTATTTTATTAGTCTGGATTTTTATTTCTATAATTATAATAAAAACGTACCTTTAAGTTCTTTGTAATATATGTAAAACCAGTAAAACACAGAGATACGCCAACAGAAAGTTAGGTTACATTGTAATTTCGTAGTACGTGATTTTAACGCATAAACAATTGAATAGTTGGTTATTTTTACTTACATGAAAAAATGAAATATTTTCTAGTCTATATCAGGTGGGCACTGTTTCCGAGTTTCTGACTGGTTTATTTGAATTTCTGCTTGACCAACACAAAAAACAAAAAGACGCTAAATTTGTCGTTAAGTCCGATTCAAAACCTCCAGATTTTCGACATACCTAAATTATCTATGATTTCCCTAAAACTCAACATCAAAACCTCCAAATTTTGGCGGAATAACCTCCAAATTGGCAACACTGGCCATTACTCTACTATAATGCAATTTATAATGCTATAAAATGTGGTGCATTTTTTAATTTTGGTGTTGGCAGATCTAACGTTTGACGTTTTGAAATTCAGAAATTTGGCGATAAAATAACCCAACTGTCACATCATTTTTGGTAAGCCAACATAAAAATTTGTGTACTAAAATAACTAAATAATTTATTTATTTAAAAAGCAATTGTTTCACCATGAGGAATTTAAAATGAATTCTGATCAGTACTATTTCTCATTTAAAACTAAAATTAGATAAATTTCAATTGATTAAATAATATATTGGTTTTCCAAACTCCTTATTTATTAAAAATTAAATATAAATTAATACATGAAATAATTCTTATTACCATTACCATTTATTTATTACATACATACATATTCATAAAAATTTTATTAATAATTGTATTTTAGGTAATATAAATTCCAACAAACGTATAATCCGTATTAAATTAAAAGACATAGAGAAACATTCATATGTATCCAGTCCACTGGCTGCACAATAGAGTTGTAAACTATTTTTTAAAGTGTATCTATATCCAAAGTATGGTGAATTCAAAACATAATGGTATATTTGAGAGGGGCTAAATGTTTATAATTTTCGCGTAATTAATTATATAAAATTAAAAATTCGACCACACTCGAACCTCGAGCCGATTTGTTCGTGACGTCACACTCGATCCTCTCAAAATGAAACAACTCTGTCACTTGTAAACAGTGGATCGCTTTTTTCGTTGGTACCTGAACTTATACTCTACCTGCTCGATTTCAGGTAAAATTATAGTCCGGAGCGCACCAACAAACAACTCCCTCCCCATTGGATGTTTGTTCGTGATGTCGACCCCACGTGGTTAAAATCGCGGGTTTCATTAAAATTTAAACTTTGTTCATTAATAACTAATTAAATATATTCAAATCCGATTAAATTTTAATGACAAATCATTTCTTTTAATACAATCTATTCGATTAAGTGGTTAAAATTGCGATTTTCCAACTTAGTTTACAACTCTATTGTTGGATCATACACATCTTATAAAATGATCCCATGTCGATTACAAATAATTTCTGCCATTTCATATATTTTTAATAATTTTCGTATCGCATCTATTTGTTGTTTAATTGTTTTCAGTTCTACTATTGTAATGCACACATTTTAATACAGAAGTACAGAGAAATCTTCGGCGACTGTAGCTCAGCGGTCACAGCAGTGGCGGCTAAAGCCAAAGGTCCCGGGTTCCACTCCCGGCAGAAACCGAAAATTTTTCTCTACATGTTTCATCTATTTAGTTTAACACATTTTTAACATTCTTATAATCACCCATTCTCTTAAATAGGTTCTCATTCAATTTATCTTAACAAAGTAATAATATTTCTTAAACATCTTTGAATATATATGTATGTATAATCCTGTACAATTTTTTTTTACTTTATTACAATTAGTGTAACGTTCCATATGGGTATGTTTCCGTATAATAGTAGATTACATACCGAGGTGGAAAGGGCAGCATTACTGGAATGCCAGCAATGTCTTTTCGCCGAGGTTTGTATACTATTTCATTCACAATCAGTTAAAATAAAGAAGAATTCAAAAAAATTTTTGTTTTATCTGACGTTTATTATCGTAGAATTGCATAGTAACCTTTGTAAACGTGACAGAGGTTGTCGTAGTAACGTAATTTTGAATCAACAGTTTGTCGAAAATTATTATATCGGCTTATGATTATTATTCTGGTTATTAAAAAAATGTAAAATAATGTCTGATTCTGATATCTCTTCTCACGATTGTCCAATGGATGACATTCAAGAAGCCGCCGACGCAGAAATATCTAATCTTTTGCCTGAAAAGAGTAAAATTAGATATGGAAACTCATGTAAAATGTATCGTGACTGGTGTACCAAGAAACAAATTTAAAACATTTCTTCAGAAACTGCAATTTTGGTATATTTTCCCGAATTGTCGAAAACTAAACGTTGTTCAACACTGTAGTCGCAATATTCTATGTTACGCAGTACCTTGTCTCTCGAAGATGATGTCGACATTTCCCAGTACACAAAGTTAAAGGCTTTCTTAAAAAAACAGAACATCGGGTACAAGCCTAAAAAATCAACTACATTTAGTATGGAACAAATAGAGAATTTTATTAATAATACGCCAATGACAATGTTTTTACAAAAGGTATATTTTAATTATATATTTTTTTATAAAATAGAACTTGAAATAATATACCAATAGGTCACATTGATAATCGGTATATATGGTGCCTGCCGGACTGACGAATTACTTCGTATGAAGACCACCGATTTTGATATCCTGTAATGAACCTATTTTTGCGCTTTTTAATTATTTACACAATTTATATTATCCCTCTGACGTTTGAGGTTAGGTTGTTTGTTTACATTTATAAACAAACATTTATTTTAAATTAATTATGTTAATTGACCATAGACAACCCCCTCAGCGTCCCTCGGAAAAGGATTTTCACAAAAGTACTCCCGCAACCAGGAGTACGATGTGAAATTCCTTAGTACAAAAAACTCTTTTTGTGCATTACAACGTGCTCTTGTGCAATTGCGATTTTTTACGATTATCCAAGTGATTTTCAAGTGTTCATTTGACCAATTGATTCAACGTTCAACATATTATATTTCCTCTACATAAACGGTGAGTCCATATTTCATTTAATTGTATTTATTTCATATGTATTCTGACTTGGAATGTGGTTGGCCACGCCGCTTCCAATTCTTATATTTATTATCCCAATTTGTCATTATTTTTCCTCTATACTTAAATTGTTTAATTGGACTTACACACTGTTTAATACGTTTACATCTGATTCAATTATCCAACATTTAATTCCTCTGAATCAGATGAAACCTACGTACACTTTCGGACAATAATTTTATTTTAGTTTGCATTTTGAACTTCGAATTCATTTTTCTTTTCATTTCATTTCATTTCTTGTCATTTGTTCCGAGTGTAATTGGCGTCCTCTAATTACACTCATTGTATCAATTGTCCCTCCAGAGCACATGTTATAATTTAATTGTCTTCTATATAAAATATACCCCCTTTAATTATATTTTTATTTGCCTCTTTCGGGATTTTATTTGTCAAATCATTGCATCCAGTCTTAGTGTAATTAATTTCCCTCTAATTACACTAAGTACAGTAATCGCCCCCCTCTCCTCGTACTAATAGTACCCCCACCTCTCAGATTTAGGGTTTTCATGGAATTTTTCCTCTTTGCGCTTACTCAAAATCCCTCTTAACTTCTCCCCATATATAAACTCTTGCACAAGCTTTTTTGAGACAGAATTTAATGTTGTAAAAATTATTATTCTCATAGTTTTGTATTTTCGAAGACAAAAATTCATTTGGAATTTTATTTGTCCAGTGCGTTGATTTTTATTCTGATTTTGTTCTTGATTTAATTTAAATTCGATTTGAGTTCGTATTGTATTTAAAGTTGTAAAAGTGTTAAATAGTTTTAACGGTTATTTGATATTTTATTCCTCATTTTGTTTTATATTATTGCCTCTTGTCTTTACCTCTGTAAATTTGAATAATTCCATTGTAAAATTTTTGTTTTAAGTTATAAAACCGCGAAAGTAATTAAGTAAATATTTTTTTTATTTAATAAATATAAACAGTTTAATTGCGATTCTCTCTTTTATTTCGACCCCTGGTCTGAAACTCTCTCCACTGAGAGACGCTCGCGGTACAGGTTGGTGTTTCGGGCCTAAAAGCACCTGGCGCTCGAGAACGTCCTCGCCTTACGAGGAAAACACGCCACAATCCAAGACACAAGAATTTTTGTTGTCATCCCAATTTCTAAAACCTACACATCAAGATCGTTTATAATTTCAAACTTGGTGTATGTTGGTATGGTACGCGAGTACATGAGGTTCCGAAGTAGTGTGGATGGGGATCGACTTCTGCAATTTCGCAACGAAAAATTAACGGAGCAACCCATTGGACATAATTCTTTGTCGAAAATTCCAAGAACTATCGCCAGTTATTTGAAAATACCCAACTAAAACAGTTTCACAGGTCACTGTTTTAGACGATCTGCTGCGACTGTTTTTGCTAATAACGGAGGCGCTATTTTGGCCTTAAAAAGATTAGGGGGTTGGAAGTCTTCGAGTGTTGCGGAAGGATACATTGACAATTCCTTGGCGAGCCAAAGTGTAATTGCGAAAAAAATTATCTTCGACATCGACAACGCCAAATACTCTCGTACATAACAATAATACCAACATACCCGTTGTTTCCCGTCCAAGTACGACACTGGAAACAAAAAATATTCAAATCTTAACTTTAACCGACAGTAACAAAAAAAGTGATATTTCGATCACTATCCATGGGCATGATAACTCTGTTTTTAATTTTTACTTCAGAGATAATCCTAAAAAATAATTATTCAATCCAAAAAAATTATCTATATTTGTTATTTCTGTAATAAACTGCATGCTTTTTTACAAATTGCTACTGTTAACCTGAATTTGTACTTACTGTTTAATAATATATTTTTCGTGTTTATTGAATTTTATTTATAGTAATAAAACATAAAACATATAACTTTTAGTTTTACTAGTTCGTTTTGGGTTATAATTTTTTGTGAGCTTAGTATCACTGGTTGTCTATATTTACCTATGTCAATATTAATAATTGTAGTAGCCAGAATTTTTTGGCGCAGGAAAATAATCACTTTCCTCTCTAGAGAGGAAAGTAAATGTTACCCGTTTGAATATAACAATGGGTAACTTTCCATTTTTATAAAACATCGAAAAATGACTCATTACATACTGACTGTGAATAAATAGAGTTTATTCACAATTAGTCAGTAAAGTTGTCTTTTCTCACTCCATTTTGTGTTTGAAAGTAGAGCATTATATGTGTATAAATAAACGATATCCTTTCCACCCGTTGTCATTGATAACGGTAATGCTGACAGTAACGGTGACAGTAATGCTGCCCTTTCGGCCTCGGTATGTAATCTACCATTACAACTTTTTATCATCATGAGGACTGAGAGCAATTTTATTCTGTTTAATTGAATATAGTTCATGTTTATTAGATCTTATTAAATTTTGACTAACATTCATTGACTTATTATAAAATAAACAATTATTATGATCTTCAAATGTAATTTTTCGTAATGCTGATGCTTTAATTCCTTTTGCTTTTTATTACACAATTTATATTATTATATATTTTAAAAAATACATTTTTGACTTAAGTCCTACAAATTCTTCCATTATTTTTCCACACAATTCATCTTTCATATACCTAAGTTTCTAAGTTTCTTTTTATCTTTTAGTAGTATATTGTAAATATTTTATGGTGGATAGTCGGATGTATCGAATTTATCAGTGTCTTTTTTCACATGTTCATATATGTCACTGACCCTGAATTGATAAATCGATGAATCAGTATCTGTGTATAGAAATTTGGCCTTATTATTTCCAAATTTCTCTAATACATATTGGTAGTGAAAGTCATATAAAAAAGTTTTTGAAATATCTAAGACACAAAATCCAATGCATATAGGTTTGTTCCAATTCCAGTTCATCTGGTCCGTCGTTGTTGATCAGTCTGCTTTCCATTTAATTGTTAATTTTTGGTATTTTTTCAAGTGATAATCATAAATAAAATTATAATAAGTGTGCTTTTAAATATTCTTGTGTCTAATACCAAATTGGTGTGAATTAAAACATTTCTTTCTGCCAGATAAGTACTTAATAGATAAATATTTATTTATAGATAATCTTATACTATATTCTCATTCATATTATTTCATTTTTTATTTGTATAATTCAATGGCTAACTGCTTTTGCTGGGTCAGGTTTGTTTTATTTTATTCCTTTATTATATCGTTATATTATATTGTTTTGAATTAATTTATTATTATAAATTTGCCAAATTATGAGTGATAATGATATAAGTAAAATTTAAGAAAAATTAAAAAAGTAAAGATCTGAGTCAGCGACTTAAGCAAATTGAGGAAAAACTAAGTTTTAAAATAGTATAACGAAGTTATTTTTCAGCCTCTTGATCCTCTATGAGACTTTCCTATTTATAGGTTAAGTGTTTGTTTTGTAAACAACAATTAATTAACGGTAGTTGACATTAGTCAACCACCTTTGTGGCTCCTCTAGGAAGGATTTTGCGGAAGTACGGCTATTAAAAATACGTAACAATTTTTCCTCTTTGCGCGTACGCAAAAATTCCTCCTAAATTTTTCCACATATATAAACTCGTGCACAGCCCCTCGCCCCAAGGGGAGAATTCTCGTCCTCTTAAAAATACTAGTTATTAATTAAATTTTGTTCCTCGAGATTTTATTCTCACTTAATTTTTCAAAAGCCAAAACCTGTGCTAAATTTTATTGGCTCAGTTTAATTGATTATTGTAGTGTGTTTTTGAAAGTTGTGTTTTTACTTTGTATTCCTCTTACATATATTGAATATTAATTATTTTATTTCATAAATACATTTAAAAAGTGCGAATTCCTCTTTTAATCGACCCCTGGTCTAAAACTCTCTCCACTGAGAAAAACTCGCGGTACAGGTTGGTGTTTCGGGCCTAAAAATAACTAATGTAAAAAATCAATTTGTAACTGATTTCAATATAATTAATACAAAAATTGAATATTTAGAAAGGCAGGTAAAAAAATAATCTAATATTATTTGGGCACCATACAAACAATTATTATACCGAAAATCTAATAGAAGTGGTCATCAACTTTTTAAAAAAATATATGGATATTGAGATTTCGATCAACGACCTCAACAACATTTATACTATTAGAAAATGCATTAAAAATTAACCGATTATTGTAGAATTTACTTCTTATTTAAAAAAATCATTCATTTTAAAATCTGCTAAAACTTTAAAAAATAAAAATACCAAGGTGCTACGATTAGCTACAATAAAACACAACAGCAACAAAAAATTGATAGAACTCTACGTTATCAACTTAAATTAACAAAAACAGTAGACCCAAAAGCATATATAAGAAATCAAAAAATTTATGCTAATAATGAAGTTTCCATTTTAAAAGACTTAGCTAATGATAAACAAGAATTTGCCATTAATTATAAAAATACAAACGCCAGACCAAACAGCGCACCTCCAACTCCAAATGCTGGGAGTTGTATTAATCAAATAGATTTGAATGAAGTTCAAATTCTAGATGAAAATACTGCCTCCTTTCATCATCAGAAATATACTATCGAAATCAACAAGGATAATTCTTCGTCTTTATCCGTTTCATCTATTACACCAAAATCTCAGAAATCAAGCAAAACCAATAAGTTTGCAGCAAAAGCAGATGAGACTCGTAAAAAAGTTTTAAAAAGTAACAGTACCAGTTCTGCAACAAGTAATAGATCTCAAAAAAAATAATAAGGTACAATTAAAGTATTTACATTGGTTCCAATATTTATATTTGTAAGATTGTCTTTTATTAATGTTAGGGTTTTTTCTCGGGTTATAGCAACGGTATAGTAAAGCTTCACCAAATTCAATGAAAGAAGCCAAACGCGTTTCGCCCTAGCGTTGGCTATCTGTCTACCACCCTAGTATGTGGTGTTCCTCAAGGGTCAGTTTTGAGTCCAACACTATTCAACATCTATTTAAATGAACTTTTCAGTATAAATACCACTGTGTCTATAGTAGCTTTTGCAGACGATACAGTTGTATTTTGTGGAGATACTTCATGGAACAGTCTGAAAAACAAAATTGAATCTGAAGCATCAAAAATATTTAATTGGTTTAATGAAAATTATCTTACTGTGAACAAAGAAAAAACATTATACTTACCTTTTTCGCTCTATCCAAACAACTTACCAACTTTTGATTATTTAAAGATTTCTTTTGGCATCGCATACTTTAATATATCATCTTGTATAACAATTACTTATTTAGGGCTTCATATTGATAGTCATCTAAGATGAAATATACACATAAATGCTCTTATTAAAAAAGTTAGATTTGTTTGGTTTAAAATAAATCAAATGCGAAAATCTTTAACTTTGCAGCATCTGAAAATTGTTTATTTTTCGTTAATTGAAAGCCACCGTAGATATGCAATATGTGCTTGGGGCTTTGCTACTGATAATTATTTATTAAATATCGAAATACTGCAAAAAGAGTATTAAAAAGAATTCTCTACAAACCAAATATGTTTTCTTCTGATGAGCTACTTAAACTTGCTGGCGTATTGGAGATCAAACAATTATTCTATTGTGTGTAGCTGTTAACATACATAAAGAAACTCAAAACACCGTCTTTTCTCCACACAATTATAAAATTAGGTAAATAGTGCTAAAGGTCAAAGAAGCTACTTATTTTTGTCAACGAAATTCTATAATTCCATAAGTGTGGATATCAAAAATTCAAAATCAATCTTTATTAATAAAAACTTAAACAAAAATTATTAAGTGAAAAACGTCAACTCGTTTGAGCCATCTTTAATATAATGTACTGAATGATTTTGTTTATATTTAAAAAGTTTATTTTTATAATTATTAATATTATATATCTAATATATTGATTTTTACTGATTTGTAGAGCGTGATTTTAAAACAACGAACGTGCATTGGAAAGTTATTTTGACTTTTGTGAGATCCATCCCGAGTTAATTACTAATAAAATTAGTAAATTTATTAATGATAAAAAAGGCAATCAGAATTATGGGAAGAATTGACAAACCGCCGTAATGCTATTAGTTTAGGGCAGAGGAACTGTGAAAAATAGCACTTGGTGAGTATAATACAAAATATTGAAAGAAATGTTGTAACTTAAATTGTTTCACCAGACTGTAGGAAGATGGAAATGTAAAATTGAGGCCAAAGCGAGTGCATAGAATAAATCACAAGAACCAACTGGCGGGGGGCCAATGTGGAGTATACCATTGTCAGACGTTGAACATCGTTTAATGAACATTTCTGGATGGAAATCTATTTACGGTGATGGAAACGAAGAAATCGGAATAATAGGTTTTCACATTTACTCAGTCAATTGCAAAAAGGCCACCCTTACCACAAACTAACTGCAACATCAATTAATAACGACATATGATCCATTCAAAAAGTGATAATTTAGATTCAAAAGATATTTTTTCACTGAGTGCACACTCATCAGGTGTATCAACAAAAAGACAACTGAAACTACAAGGTAGTACAGAAAAAACACGGCGTTAGCTAACATTATGTAAAATGCACTGACGAACCTGCATTTTCACCCCTGAAAATGCATTCGTTAATATGGATTTTATTACGAATTGTTTTCCCTGATTAATTACCTGATTATTTTCCGCTTTGTACATTTAACCTTCTGCATTATTTTAGAGTTAAGTGTTTGTTTTGATTTTTAAATTCTGAATACTCTATTATTAATTAGTTATTAATTGATTGACTATAGTCAACCACCCGTACCGCAATTAAAAATCTGTAATATGTAATCGTTTAAAAGTACTTCCGCAACAAAAAATCATGATTAGAATTTGGTTATAAAATAGTATTTACATGTGCGTTTTCACTAAAGTGCAGTTTTACCGAATTCTTTTGATGTTGTGTGATTTAACTGCAATTGTATTTTGATTACTATATTTCCGCATTTATTAGAGTAAGTCACATTTAACTGATTTAATTGTAATTTCTGTATATTGAACATTGGAGTGTGGTTTTCCTGAATTATTCCTGCTTTTAACCCTGCATCCGCATATAATTTTTGATGTATTTCTCAGTACTTTCGGGGATTCTCACAAACACAAATCAACCCCGAGAAAGAATCAACCCTTATGTCGTCATCTGCATTTTATTTTACCTGTTATATTTAAACCTGTTCTTTTATTTTTTTTTATTTTGAATTAATTTATTTTCTTGTATGTATGCTAAATAATTAGCCAAGGCTAATTAGTTCATTAATTTAGTGACACATATATTTAGTTATTCTTAAAGATCTGCAATTGTGATCACAGAATATATACATTTTATTTTAAAAACTTTCTTTAAAGGATTTTAATTTTTTATTTTAAAGGTATTGCCCACAGTTTTTTTTTATTATTTTACATTTTAGAACAATTTTTTATTTTGGGTATTAAATAAAATGGCAGATACAACAACAAACACTTCTAATACGAATGAAATACCTAATTATATTGTTGTATAAATGCAAAATCCATCATATAATTGTTGGATGAACGTATCACTAGGATTCCTAGGAGGTATAGTGAGAGTGAAAATGAATTGCAACAATTATATGGGGCAGTTCCATTGTACATGAACCACTAAGTGCATTGTGAAATAAAGCTGTATACATGGCAAATATTGTAATTGCAACAGTTACTCGAGATTATACCTTAGGAGGCGATAACAATGATCAGCACGATCATTATAGAGTTATAGAGTTATTATATATTACAATAAAAACGTAGTTCTGCTGCAATACTTGTATAAATGATGAATATACAGAGAATACCATATAAATCATACATTTAGACACTCTTAATAGATCCTCTGTACAAGAATCAATTAATAATGATTTAATTGGTCAGTTGAATGTCCCCAGCACAATGACATGCACTGAGTGCAACAATGATTGCAAGCCAATTAACGTAGACAATTTAATTGTGGGTCATTACCCGAAATATATACTATGGGAATTGGGGACTTGAAATAAAAAGCCATGCTACACTAAACAAATTCCTGCATTGTACAAAAATCACCACAATGAATAACATAGAAATCGTCGCTGCCACATTGGTGAAACTAGAAATTATTGTTCAAATTGAACAACAGTGGCAGCGATGTGTAAATTAATCAATAGCAAAATTAATAAAAACAATAAAGGATTTCTGTAGTACTAAATCATTCGAAGAAATTGTATTCAACTTCGCATCAATACAGTGTCTCTACGACAATAAAATGCTATTAAGATTTAACATTCAAGGTAGATCTGTATGCGTTGACTGGCAAATATTAAAACACATCAAAACGTTAAAAATTTAACTCAATTCTATGGCATTCCAAATGACAATAGTCTATATAATCATAAGTTTTATACCGTACCCAGTGTACACTATAAGAGTGCCAGAGAGTTAATACATAAAAATTTACAACATATATTGCCGTCAACCTATACCCAATCAGTAACAAATATAATAATTGTATTAGTCAAACTGTATGCAGTCCTTGCAATTACCAAATGTGGCTTATATGATAATGCACATACGTTTAAAAACCTTTGTAACATATTTACTATGATAGAGTACAACTACAATAAATTTAAAGAAACAAAACTAGAAGGTTTAATATTCGTCCATGACATAGTGGATGCAATGTTACGACGGAAAGACAGTGTGGGTGGAATAGGATTATCATTGTGTGGTCCAATAGCGAACATATATTCATTCGAATCAAAATTAATGGAAAATGTCAATACTCATACGGAAGTGTTTCCCTTGGCTTTATGCCATAAATTCCAAAATAGAAGGGGGTACTGGTACTGGGGCCGAATTGCGAAAACGACCTCTGAGCGGAGAAAAATCTTAACTGAGAGTGCATCAAAACGCTCAAGCACCTTTAACCTAGTACAGTATAAGAAATTTAATATAGAAAATTCCAATATTACTACAAATACTAAAGCTACTGAGACCATACAAAAGAAAAAGCCAGACACAACACTTATCCCCCACCATCCACTACTATAGTAATGCCAAAAGCTATAGAAAAAATTGTTGTACATTCAAATATCGTAATAAATCTCACACCTATTCCTAGTTATGTTCCTTCAACTGAAACCATTCCAGATAAATCAATATCAAATATTCAACCCATAACTACTATTGACCACCATGAAGATGGTGATGACCTGGAGGAGATAATAAATATTTCTGATGATAATGAAGAAGATGAAACTTCTACAATTATAACTCCCCTGTTGATAATACTACATCTTCCAATGTAGTAAATTCAACACAACCACCACAGACGAAACCGTAACCACAACAAACGAAATCTTTACCTAAGAAAAGAACAAAGTACACACTTGCTGAAGATAAGTTATTATTAAATTTCTTAGCAGAAAATAATAACTTTAAGCACCATAAAGTGCTTCAATTTTATATCAAAAATCACGACAAACAATTGAAAGAAATAATAAATAGGCATCACCGATCTCAGTCCGAGACCGATGCAAACTGTTAATGAAGATGAGGGAAAGGAAACTCAAATGTATGAGAATAGAAGATAAAATTATTAAAATATTGAAGAAAAGACGATAAATGTAACCCATCCTGTACATGTGCATTGTTCCACGACCAGGGCTGCTATATTCAGTACAATTGTACTAAAGTCGGTACAATGCCAGTGCAATGGGTACATCAATACATCATTCTGTAGTTTAGTACAGATAAAAAATTTTTTAAATTAAAAACCATAAAAATTCATTTGAACAATAGAATTTAGTAACTTAATTCTTATATCTAAACCAAAACTACTAGTAATCGGTGTAACCTGTCTGCTGTCGGTCGACGTGGTGCGTGACAACGCGAAATTCATTAGTGCGCAAAAATTATGGTTATTGGTTATGAGTGAAGATAGAGAAATGGAGAATCAATTTTTAGGTATTCGCTACCAATTTATGAAGTTAGAAAATGTAGAACGGCCATTATATATTTTTATAACAGAAAAATCATTTGTCATTCCGTTAATATAGACAACAGACACAGACATTAAGACCAAGAGTTATTAAGACATTGTTCATTAGTTATTTAGTTGTGGTTTGTAAATTGTGATTGTGGTCATTCGTTAGTGTTTAATCATCACTCCTTTATCATTAAATGGATAGGTAAGTAATAGTAGTTTAATGGTAAAATTCATTTGAAACAATTCATTTCTATAAGTTTATTATAAAAAGAACTAAAACGAACGTGCCGGCGCCGGCAGAATGCTCGACGTCAACTGATAGTGATAATGTTAACATTCATAACAATAATGTCGATTTTCTAGAAAATGCGTCGTCATTAACAATTACTGAAAATTTCTGAATTTAGAATCAGAAGTTCATGATTACGAAAAAAGTTATAAGCAAAAATATTGCTCTAAATGGGCAGATCAATTCGAATTTATAAAAGAAACTAAACAAGGCGAAACTTAGTGTAAAATTTGTGCTGTGAAAATTAAGGGAAATTCACTTCATATTAAGAGACACGCAAAATCCATTCTGCATATTAAAAACTATAATGCTCAAAAGAATACTCCGACAATAGATTCCAGTCTAAAGAAGAAATTTGTTAGTATTAAAGAGAAAACAAAGACATTAGAATATAAACTTGTGGCATTTTTATGTGACAATAATTTGCCTCTATCACTGATGGATGAACTGATAAATTTCCTGAAAGAAATTTGCTAGTACAAAATTTACGACTACATAGACCATGAACTGGGACCATTTTCAAAAGATATAATACTTAATAAATTTCGAGAGGAAAAATTTTCAATAATCATCGACGAAACGACCGATATTGGTACCAAAAAGAGCCTTGTACTTGTTGCAAGATTTTTTTGATTCGAATTTTCACACCGTGGGGAATATAAATGGTGTCAAAGCAAAATTAAAAGAAATTTGCCCTAATATTGTAGTTCAGGGATGTTGATTCCATTCATTGCACCTTTGTGCTTCAGCTGCAGCAAAGAAGTTGCCGAACAGTGGTGAACAATTCGTTCGAGATATTTATACATTTTAGTAGAGGAAAAAGGTCATTACTGCTGTAAATCCAACCCCTAGCCCCAAGCCCTACCCCTATAAAAAAACAGCTCCTATAAAAAAGTTTCCCTTTTTGAAGATCTACCCCTGTGTAAAAAAAAATTCGCCACAAAGGCTGCTATTTTTGAAAATAAGTAGAAAATAAATAATAGTTTGAGCAATCTGTAATAGATGGCGCTATTAGTTAAATACTGAAAATAATATCTGCAAAGGTTAAATGAATATCAATTAATATGACACGTGTAGGTATAGGAAATGCACTTGCAATTATAAAAAAAAAATCCCGTTATTCAGATGTTAAATGAATATCAAATTAAATAATTCTCCAATGCCGCTGTTCACTACACGTGTGCATTCGTCATCTTATTTACGTATGTATAGACAATTGTGAGAATTTACTTGTATTAGATGACGACACATTACATAACTGTGGCACGGCATATTAAGTGTCGGCATCCGATCCTCACCTTGAAAGCGAAAGTTGTTCTCTAATTATTGTTTTCGCAATAAAAAGGGGCTCACAAAAAAAACAATAGCTAAAATAATTTATTTTATTTTATTCAAATAAATATCAATAAAAATGGTTTAATTTAACACGTAAACAAGTTATTATAAAAAATTTGCATTTTTAATACACAGCTGGTTGTACAGTTTTTATAATTAATTATAAATTGATATCTACAATTTCCTATTTCCTCGTTACTGAAATCATATCCTTCGATATTGAGAACTGTTGGGCATAAAAATACAAATTGTCGTAGATAGAGTCCCTTTTCTCTGGTGGTGACAAATATTTTATCCATACTTTCTAATTCGCTTTTTAAAATTCCCACAAAATACTTGTAGTCAAAGTAGCCTTTTCTGTGTTTATCATTACAATTCCAATTAAGGCCGCATATTTCTCTAGTGCAATCACGTATCTGTGTTTTAATTTGATTATTTAAATATTCAAATTTTATATCCGGTTCAAATAAATAATGTTTTATGTATTTCTTATCGCAGGAAATACAACCACATTCACAAGACTTTAAAATAGTTAATTCCTTAAGAAAATAGGTATTATTTATATTGAAACCCAAAACATCTACAAAAGCGTTCATCGTTTACGATTACATAGATCTGATTAATTTTGTTAGACTCGAATATGAATATATATGGTCTGATAACATTAAGGCATATGCGGTTGTATTTTGTGGGGCATCTTCCTGCAATGAAAATTGTATGCGCAGATCTAAAAGTGAGGAGTTAGAATTTAACAATTCTTTCTGGCGTGATATGTCAAACACGACAAAGGGACAAATTGTTTTAAATAATTTTTTATCCACCATAGGCTGGTTTTGTTTATCATAATAAGAACGTTGGAAATTCGCAAACATCTCATATATGATGGAATAATTGTTATGCTCATAATCCACATGTAAATTGTCATATGGGAAACAATCCGAATTTATAAATAATTTAATATTTGTCAATTTGCAATAATCAAATGTGCTCATATTTTTTCCTAAATTATTCTTTTTATCAATAGACAAACAGATTATTACATATCTGTGCTTTTCCAATTGGGTAGAAGATTTCACTACCCAATCACAATGTTTTGATATTTGTAATTCCGGAATTGTGTATAGATTCCATTGACGTGAGAAAATATATAATTCTCTGCCACTGTCTATTACTTGTAAAAGTTTTAATTTACTGTAGTCCGATAATTCAACAATAGGAACTCTCCAAACAATTTTTTTAATGTTTAATGTTACAGGCTCCGTACCTACATCATACATGGCATTTAAATTAGTGTTGCTTCTAATAAAAACTAATTCTTGTTTCACGAAAACAATAACTTTCTTGAACAATTCACAACTTTCGTGCACAATTTTAATATGAATATCGCTGATTTTTTCTACGCAAATGTAATCTTGCAGAGACCCTTTCTCCTCGTAAATTTATTAAATCCCCATTTTGGTCGACTATTTTTAATTCGATAATAGTAGATTACATACCGAGGCGGAAAGGGAAGCATTACTGTCGAGAGAAAAGTTTGCCCGCTGAGGCCGTAGGCCTCAGCGGGCAATTTCTCGAGACAGGAATGCCCTTTCGCCGAGGTTTGTATACTATTTTATTCACAATCAGACACAATTATAATAAAAACATGTTTTTCATTATAAATTTTTTGTATGTCAATATTTCACATATGTCACTAATGACAATTTTTTGTTGTTACTCATCAAATGACAAGTGAGTAATGGCTTGTTATTGGTTGTCCAATATGAACATTATTAAAAATTGTAGTAGCCAGGATTTTGGGAAGCCAGGAAAGTGATCACTTTCCTCTCTAGAGAGGAAAGTAAATATTACTCGCTTGTTTAAAACAATGGGTCACTTTCCATTTTTATAAAACATCGGAAAATGACACATTACATACTGATTGTGAATAAAATGTATTTTTTTATTGTTTAGATGAAAATATATAACGTTGTCCTGAACAATGGTTTCTCGAAACCCGAATGGATTACTAAAAGTAAAATTGTAAATAGAGTGGCTCTCCTTCCCATTATGATAATTCCCATGTGCTATATTACATTCGACACTCATTACATTAATCCTAAATATGTCAATGATTTTCTGTGATATTGTTTTAACATTTGAAGGAATAACTATATTTCCAAATCCCAACATTTTTCCCATTGAGCTTTTTTGCTTAAATCTACAATATAGTTACAAAAAATTTCCGACTTTAAAATTGTTGTATTTACCACCAAATCGAATTGAATTTTTCTAGTAAGGTTTTTATTTAAATCTTCAATTGTTTTAACAATGAATTTTTTTAGTTCATCAAATTCGTAGGCCCCCTCGGGTATAATTATATTATTGTTATATTATTGTTACCAATTTTTATCGAATTACAAGTGTCATCTATATTCGGGACACAATTGTACGTTTCAAAGTTTACTAAGCCGATTTCATAATCGTCGCCATTCAGATCAATGGGTGGGTCGAAATAGGATGTTCAAATTGTCGTATTTCCGCTGAGTGTAAAAGTAGTCATTTTACTATATATTATTATATAAAAATCTAATGCATAAATGTCCGCAATTATATTTATTTAAATTTTGAAAATTATTATGATTATATTTATTCGTTACTGGTCCTGAACTATTTAAATAATCTATTAATATATACGGTGGTGGAAGATTACCAAAGAAATCGAAATATAATACAGAGTTACCATTTTTTATATAGGAAACCCAATGAGTTCCATCCCCACTACTCTTATCTAAATTGACTATACCACACTCCACAGTTTTTCTAACAACGGGTGGTAAACTATTTAACATAAATATGCCTCTAAAGTATGGGATTTTTAATTTTTTTACATAATTTTGTATTTCAATATTTGTTAATGCATGTCTTGGCAATATCAATGGAATTTTTTTTTTAAATGCAACACCATATCACTTTTTATATGGTTTTAAATATAATCCCGTTCCAATCGCAATTGAATCTAGCTTCTTGTTAAGTTTCTTTTTCTCCTCTAAACTTTCATTAGCTGCATTTACTCTTTTTATTAATGAAACAATGTTTGCAACACTACCGCCCAAAGATCCTAGTAAAGAAGCTGCGCTTAATATAGGCAATATTGCCCCTATAAATCCCTCCGTTTTCGGAATGGATATAATTCTAGACGGTTTCTTTTTACCTTTTCTATTTTTATTTGCATTTAAAGCAATCGCTACAGCATCTTCAAGGCTATTCGGTTTTTGATTTTTCAAGGCTAATTTCGCTCTTTTGACAGCCTGCTTGAAAGTAATACCCTTACCAATAATTTTTTTAATTCCAGACCTTCTTTTCTTTACACCTTTTCTTCTGATGCCTCTACCTATTGTTTTATTCACTCGAGATTTCTGATGGTGACCAAAACCCAACATAGTTTTACCTTTCATTGCACCAGCCACTAATAATGAAGCGAATTTTTCTTTTAGATTCGAATCTTTTGCTTTAAATCGATCCAATGCTTGTTTAGCCAAAATTTTATCAGTCCTATGTCTATCAGTCAAATCTTTATTTTACCAATAGAAAATATCGTGCTCCTTGCAAAAATTGTCCAATTTATTTATTGGTTGACTATTTCGAGCAAGCCTATCCTCAAGTTGAGTATTGGGGCCGCAATAATTACAATTAAAAATGTGCCACTCTTTTTTTTCAATTTGTCGAGTATACCGCTCCCGAACATGTAATAAAGTTTACTAAATAAAATAGAGTTGTAAACTATTTTTTAAAATGTATCTATATCCAAAGTATGGTGAATTCAAAACATAATGGTATATTTGAGAGGGGCTAAATGTTTATAATTTTCGCGTAATTAATTATTAAAAATTAAAATTTCGACAACACTCGAACCTCGAGCCGATTTGTTCGTGACGTCACACTCGATCCTCTCAAAATGAAACAACTCTGTCACTTGTAAACAGTGGATCGCTTTTTTCGTTGGTACCTGAACTTATACTCTACCTGCTCGGTTTCAGGTAAAATTATAGTCCGGAGCGCACCAACAAACAACTCTCTCCCCATTGGATGTTTGTTCGTGATGTCGACCCCACGTGGTTAAAATCGCGGGTTTCATTAAAATTTAAACTTTGTTCATTAATAACTAATTAAATATATTCAAATCCGATTAAATTTTAATGACAAATCATTTCTTTTAATACAATCTATTCGATTAAGTGGTTAAAATTGCGATTTTCCAACTTAGTTTACAACTCTATTAAAAGTTTTTTTAGTTATATTCATATATTGTTACAATGTTTAATAATCGTTATTATTTTAAATATATATAGTAATAGCATATTAAAAACACAATAGATAAAAAATATAAAACAGTTGATAGTATGAAACCAATTTTCCAATTTAATGCCCAGACAGTGTCGCAATTTGTATTTTTATCTTCTACTTTACATTCATTTATAATAATTTTATGCCAATCATCTGATTTAATCATGGAGCCTTTCATTTGAAAAAATTTTAGTTTATAATTCAAAACCGATATGTTTTATTGATGTTTATAGACGTTTCGTAGATTCTTCCATTGCTTAGCAGTCTACCATTATACAACAATAAATCATTATTTCTAGTAGTTTGTTCCATTCGAATCCACGATGATGGATAAAGATCATTTTTTGTCCCATTATAATCGAGACATATTAATGCGTCAATTGTGTTCTGTGGTACGGCCGTGTAAAATGTTGAATTTAATGTTGCCGTTAAAAATAATAAACCAGCTGCATGAAAAGCCATTGCAAATCAATACTACTCTAATACTACTAAACTAAATCCTTTTTATCTATCCACTCCCTCTTATTAACTCCCAAAAATTTCACATACAGTTTTCTACCATTCTGTTTTTTTCTTAATATTTTCTCTACAAGGTAAATATCATGATATTTTGTTAGTTGTAATTCTTGTTCATAAAATCCACCTTTAATAATTTCACCGTCTTCGTCTTGAAAAATATAAGTTGTTGGGTCGGTTAATTTCACGGAATAAATTTTAAAAATTTCGTTAGACCATGACGGTCTATAACCCTTAGAAAATAATTCGCGGTATTTACTTATTCTAACATAATCTCTAACTTTAAAACGATTATTTGTGGTTGCGTATTTAATTCTATTATACACTGTTGATAACAGTTTCCCTTCTGTTTTTTTAGTTACATCAATTGGTTTCATTTTTATGGTTGAATGAATAGTATTGTTATATTTGTGAATTATCCCATCCAAAATATCATGCCATTTGTAATTTCCACGATAGCTAAACTCAACCCATAATAATTTTTTTATTGTTCGAATAACCCGCTCCACTATTGAGGCTTTCTTAGTACTATAAGTTGAGTAATGATTTATTGAATGTTTATTCATTAAATTTTTAAATTGTTGATTATAGAATTCTTATCCAAAATCGGATTGTATATTTTTGGGAATATTATCAGGTTCAATAATTGAGGCTAATGCTGAAACAATATCTTTTGCGGATTTTGTTTTAACACATCGCGCCCATACATATTTACTAAACGTATCATAACCACTAATATATAATTTAGACCTTTATTAATTTTCGAATATGGTCTCATTTCAATTAAATCAATTTGATAAAGATCTCGAATGCCCCTCATGATCACCTGTCTCCTTGTAAAATTTTTACGGGCCGGTTTGTGAATTTCCAAGATAACGTCTCTTTTAACATCTTGTATTATACCTTTTTTATTGTTCATTCTGTTTTAGCTATTATTATAAATAATATTATGCAATGACTTTAGCCTCACGCAATTCCTCAAATATCGATTATATTTCGTTCTCGATTATACCGTTGTTCCCACTTTGTTTACTTGCAATTAATAATTTTAATCTGTCAACTAATTCATTCACATCATTAAAATAGACATATTGGGGTCTATTAGTATTATATGACATAATTGCTTGAGATTTATCGTTTATTATATTATTTAGCGAAATACTTTTACTTTTTATTCCCCCGCCTTTTTTCTCACGTAAATGTGGAGGACGTAACCGATGAGCATTTCCACTCACACTAGAGATTCTAGGCATCGATGGGCGTGGGAAATTCTTATCGAATTCTGCGGTGGCGATCGAAGTCATTATTGGCTTAATAGTATTTACATATTTTTCACCTCGATTTCCACTAACTTGTTCATTCGCTTGAAAATTCCTTTTATTTGCATTAGTCAGGAGTATTAACTCTGCAAAGGCTTCCCTATCTTTGTTTGTAATCAATGCATTTTTAGGTTTTGTTTTAAATATCAATTCATATAAACCTTTTGTTCCATCAAAAATTTTATCATTGACTATAATATCTTTACCTTTAAAAGTCATAACACTATCACCGAAAGTGAGTTTTTCTAAAACTCTGTCATGTCGAACGTAATGAGTATCATATTCGTTTTTGACATCTTTTATTCTTTCCATCAAATAATGTCTAGGTAATTCGTGATCAAATTGTTCGAAATATTCATCAAGCCCTCCTTGCGTCATTTGTTCCAGCTCGGGTGATTTAAGCAGCGTGTCGGGTGATGTCTGCAGTTGTGGTTGAAGAAGAATGATGTTTTTTTTTAATATATTTTTCGAAGGCTCTGATGAATGTGTTGATGGTGACACCACAGATATGTTAGCGATGTCCGCGAGGGGGCCTTTCCTATCTAATGACTCCACTTGAGTTGTCCTCATCATAGATGACCTTCGTCTCGGTTTGGTCGGTGCATCGAATACCGCGTCGTCGTGGTCATCGTTTATAGTTGTAGTATCTAAATTATTTGTGCTGTCGTTTGGCTCGTCAATATAAAGCGGTCGAAAATCGCTAGGTCTAAATTTATAGGAGCGATCTTTCTTGATATTATATTCGTCAGCATATGTGTCGCTTTCTTTCTTACCAGCATCTTCTAATTTTATTGTTTTAGGATCAAATGACTCCTTTAAAATTTTCTTAAGAGGCTGATATTTTGATTCTAAAAAAGTTTCTGCATCCTGTCGTTGAGATTTAATTAAATCAAATTTTCGTTTTACACTTTTCCGAGCTTTAATTAGCTTCTTTATTAATTTTGTATCCATATTTATGAATAAAACGATACAATCACTAGAGCGGGAAATTAAATAATAACAGTACTGCAAAAACACTTATCTATTTATAACCGTCGTTTTCCTATTATATTTGTATATAATTGTCAAAACCCCTTCTATACCGTCCATTATTTAAACGTTTTCCTTTGAAATAACTAAAAAATCATATTTATCTTGCCAACAAAAATGACATATATTTAAAAATTGCTTAAAAGACATGTCTGTATTCACATGATCATTGTATATATGTTCAAGACTTCTTCGATCACAAGGAAATATTAAAAAGTTGGCATTCTCTCTTAATAGGTGTTTACACGTGTGTGCATAACTCTGTGTTAAATATATGCAATCAATTAATTTATGGCGTCCCATAGAAAAATATTGTGTAATGGGGCTTTGATTTTCACACACAATATCGTCAAATATAAAAACAGAGTTTTGTTTCGCTTCAAGAGGCTTAATTATTTCGTCATGTTCTGAATATTCATAATATCCCATACCTTTGATTGATTCTATTGATTTCGCCAAATATCTGTACAGTGGTTGAAAGAGGGTTTTTGAAAAAATATACACATTTTCAAATTTTAATCCATTTTCATGTTCTAACAAATTAATAACAAGGTTTGACTTTCCGCAACCGCTCTTCCCCACCACAATTATTTTAACTTGTTCTGTTGGAAATAAACTAGAATGACGAGTACTGTTATTGGTCAACTCAAGAACATTGTGTTTCTGAATGGAAAGTGTAATTGGTTGTTTTTTAACATGCATAGTGTACAAATTGATTTAAAATGAATTTTTAAATAATACAATTGTGTTATAAAGAGTTATTCAATATCTTTTATATTTTATTTGAAATAAGTACATTTATTAGTTCATGTATATCATGTAAAATACATATGTGTATACTTATTCACTAACAAATTTTAATTTCAAATATCCGTCTTCCTCATCGGGATTTTCAACAATAAATGAAATATGCTGCTCCAAAATGTTTTTATTTAATGTGTTTGTTTGATTTCCAAGTTTTTGGGCATATCTCTTGGGAAACAAAACGTCGGTGTTGTCATCTAATGTAACCACCAAGGTGTTACCAAATTTCATTTTTTGTGATCAAAATGCTAAAATTCAAATTTTTTTAGCTCTAAATGTATGTAGTTACGAAAACATTATAGATGTCTTACCGGTAATTGTGTATTTCTTCCCAATTTCCAGATCACTTAGTTTTATCCAAGATTTTTCATCACCGTTTAACAAATCGACAAGATTGTTGTTGCTTGCCATGATGATTAAGACCAAATGGTATATGTATATTATATGTTGTTGTTGTTAATGTAAGAAACACCAAAACCTACTGTAATTTAAAGAAGAAAATGCTAGAGTATATATACCCCACTAATTATTCTAATAGTTATTACTCACCGAGTTATCCATGTGGTAGCCCCAAGGTAAAGTGTCAATTTTATTGTCCAATAAATATCGTTTGTCGTCTTGTGCACATAGTGTAATTTTAGTTCTTGTTATTGTATAAATTTTATGTTTTTTCGATCTAATATGTTTTTCATTAACATTAATACTTTGATCATTAAATAGAGCCTTTAAATAATCATCGAAAGTTCTTCGGGATACGAAATGAGTCATAATCTTCCCATTTAATTCTTCCTTCAGTTTTCCAGGAATTTTTTTTGTTATTGCAATATTGAACAGGTTATTTTTGTCATACGATGATGTATCAAATAAATGAATATTTTTCTTCATTTCTTCATAAATATCAATATGTTTTATCTCATAAATAAGGCTATCAGTATCGGTGTATAATAATTTTGCCAAATCCCCGTAATTTTCTCGAACGAAGTTATAATGAAAATTGTATAGTGTTTCCTTTGCAATATCTAATATTGCAAAACCAACATAAATAGGCTTATCTAATTTAACTTCAAGTTTGTTCAAATCTATTGCAACAAAATTTTCAGAAAATATTGTAGAGCGTTTAAAATGCGGCATTGCAATATACCTATGACACCCGAAATGACCCTTTCAAGACGTTGCCAATTTTATGTCCCTATACTTTCTAACAGACTGTATTGATTTGCCGACTAAACAGTTAGTACAGTTTTTATAATAATTCTTTTCAAAAGTGCTATTGCATTCCGTCTTAACTCGCTATTTAATTCAATAAATTCTTTCATCCATCTTGATTGATTGAATTTTATAACTCTATGAATATTAGTAACTCTTAGACTGTTTTCTAAACATTGTCTTAAATATGCATGATGAATTACATACTTTTTCTTCGGATAAAGACTTGTTATTAACTTTTTCTCTTTTCCGTTTGGGGGAATTGCGTGTTCGGGACAAAAAGGTAAATCTTTGTGTTTATCGAACATTTATTGTGGCGTCTCTATGTCCACTTCAAAAATATATCCATATGGCGAATCCTCATCTGGTAACTCTTTTAGATTTATTAACGTTGTGTCCACCCATTGAAATCCTCCGTATGGTAGCGGTTTTGTCATTACATATCCGTATAAATTAACAAAATCACCGTAAAATAAATATGTAGATTCAATTTCGGGATTATAATTTTGCATATATTTGTTGTTTGCCTCCGAATATTTACAATTACTTTGAACTAATTCCCCTCGTAAACTTTTCTCAATCATGTTATACATATCGGTATCAACAATGAGTTCTATTTCTATATTTGAGCATTGCATCAAAGGAAAATGAGGCGTTTGTCAAATAGTGTACGGGGTCTAATCCATATGTTTTTAAGCTTGTTTTTCTATAATTTTCAAACACATCGGCTAACAATAAGGTATCGGTTTTTAGATATAAATCCATATATTCCCCCAAATTTTTTATTTTCATTTTATTCCACGCATTTAATGCGTGATTATATTCATCGTCGCTAATATTCTAATCATATAATTGAGAATAGAATAATTCAATTCTGGGTAATACGGTGTCATCAAGTTTGTCAATATTGTCTATGTAGTCATAACAAAATACTCCATTTTTACAAACTAATTTAAATTCATCCTCGTTCTGTACAAAAGACTTTGTTATATTTTTTCTCTCATTTTCCAAATTTTTTGATAGCTTTCAGGCAAAAATTTGAAGGAATCTAAAAATCTTAGGGAAATGCTACTATTGATTACATATTTTTGAAATGATATGTATTTCTCAGTTGAACTTGGAATTAGTGTGACGCCGTCTTTATCATATTCCGCTAATTCTTGAATAAAAAAGGGTGTATCATAATTGGAACTATTGTGAATAATGATTGGTAAATATTTTTGTTTTTTATATTTTAGGTTACACAATTGATGTGGGGGACCATTGTATTCTCCATTGAAATGGTTATGATCTTTTACTTTAACCTCATTTTCTTTAATAGGTTCCTTACAAATGTGACATATATTACAATTCTTAAATTCGTATTCTTGATGTGTTGTTAAAAATAAAGCTTTGGGCGTTTTAACTATTTTATCGATTTCATAGGACAATGCCACCATTTCTGTAACAAACCAGCGGGGACAATCAAATCCTCTATATAATTTAAATCTGGATAAGTTCTCGTCATATGAACATTTAAAATAAAAGGCCACACTATAGGGGCGGTGATTTTGTAAAATGTCTTCCTCTACAATATTTTTCTCCAATATACTCTCAAAGTCTGCATAAACTACAAAAGGTTGTAATTGTTGAAATTGGAAATTTTTAAATTTGAGTGTGGAATTATTTTTATCGCGTAAAGTGGTTTTAAAATCATTATATTGAGAACATATTTCTATGTGTTGTTGATATTTAGAATTATTTAAAAAACAATTTAAACAAATGTCGCAAACATGTATTTTAGATCGTCTACTAGTGAATCTTTGATTATATATTAAACGAGAAAGGTCTTTTATTCAACAAAAATGATATACTTTCTTTGATTTATTGGGAAAATTGTAATCATAATCGACTTTTTTTGTTAAGGCTAAGAGATGTATTGTTTTGTTTAAGACCGAATTATTTCTTGATATAATAATCGGATATACCTTCTTTTTTTATACATGTATACATTTATTCGAAGGTTATTTTTTTTCAAATTGGGGTATTTGATCAAATGTAAAGGGGAAGGTAAAATCTTTATAGTTTAAATATTTTAATTTATGTTTATAGGAGGAAACTCTATTGGCATTATTCGTGTTGGGAAATTTTGCTGCTAAAATACTATATAAAAAACATAGAGAGTCGTTATTGTGAACATTTATGATGGCTTTTTTTCTTTTTAAAAAGTTACTTAATTCAATATAAGTAGATTGTCCTAAACAAATGGGTTCATATTTATTAATATTTACCTTTAAACCAATTATACTTTCTATCGCCCATCCGCTCTCTTTTTGTTGAAAATCGTCGAGATTATTTAAAATTTTTGTTGCAATAGTTTGATATATAGTTTTGAAATCCGAATTTTTATCAAGTAGATGATTTTCTACCATAAATGATTTAACCTCTTGTTTTCCGGTACTAGGCAGTACAAATTTGCCCAAAAAGACAAAGTTCACTTTCACCGGAGTTTTTTTAAATATTTTCTTAATTTTAATTTGAACACTGCGATACGCCTTATTTAGAAATAATTTTAGGTCTTTATATGATATATTTATGACCATTCCGGTTAACATTCTACTTTTAAAAATAGATTTAAGGTCTTTCCATATTAGTCTTCCATTACTTTATGATACATCGCCTCCACCCGAGGGGTGTCTCACTCTCAAAAAAAATGTACACGTACTGCCAAAAAATTAATTTTTTCTCAATGAATTCCAAGACTACTTACTATTACATTATGACTGCCTAGACTGCTAGTGACTCTCGTGTTACAAAATGATTATATTTTGAATGCCATTGAAGACCTTAACTTACGATAACTACCAATGATTTATAAAATGCATTTGGCATGTTTTATTTGGCACATTTCACAAACTTAAAATTGCAAATCATATAGTAATAATTAAAAATTAAACTTTAAACTAGTAATATGTATTACCAAAGAAGTAAACTGAAATTTAAATGTTCATTGAACAGTCAAAGTATACTATTCAGATACTAAAAACAGAGGTATAACAGTTGTATGAGACATTAGCCTCGACATTAGCAAATAAAAAACGCAAATTAACTGTGAATACCGAATTTTGTTAATTAATTTAAGAAAACTGTAATGAACCCATTATTGTCTTCCCCTAAAAAGGACAAATAAATTAGTTATTACAATTATTATTCCAAATACTTACCGATCTTCATGCTGTTGTAAGTCCAATCTCCTAACCACACTTTGGTGATAATAATATCTTCCCTGGAAAAATTAAGAACAACAAGTGAATAAATGTACTAACAGTTATTACTACACTTACCAGGCCACCCCAAACAAGTGCATTTCAAGCACTAAGTACAGTCAGTACCATTTTTTTTCACCAGTGCAAGTGCAGCTGTCACAACATAACCACTTTTGGAGATTTGACCATAGGCAACCAGAGTCACTCAGGATGTTTGTTTACTTTTTGGACTTGTAAATAAAATTCACCAGTTGGACCCAAAAACTCAAAAATAAATCTTTTTAACTTACTTTGATAATCCAGACTTGATTGTCTTCCGTCGTCCACCACGAATACAGCCGTCTAGGTTACCAAAACATTCCTGATGACTCCAATTTTCTTATTTTGTTCTTGTTCTCCGTCGGCATTTATAGTCACTTTTTAACACTCTTTTCTTCGGAAATTATGATTGATTGGCATTTAATTATGATTCTCGGCATTTAACATTGATGAATATAAATCTATCGCGTTTTTAGGCAAAACGTGTCGTTAGGCATATTCGAATCTGAATCTGAACTTAAATCACTACTTTCTGTCTCTGTACGATTGTCTCCGATTTGTTCTAATCTAGTATTAAGAGTGGCTACAATTACTGAAATATATGATTCTATACAAGCTATATATTCTTTGACTTCGGTCTCAAGTTTTTCCTAGTTTGCTTGACTATTAAATTTATCTCTAATTTCCTTAAATTCTAATTCAATTTTATTTACTTTCTTAAGATTTTTATTTGTTATTCTAAAACTAATTCTCCTACTTGCATTATCCTTATTTAAGTTCCTGTTCCAGTTTTTTTTTTGAGAAATTCCATTAAAACATCTTCAGCTGCCAATAGCGTTGCGTTAGGGCCGTTTTACACAACCGAGAATTCTCACAATTATTATCAGAGTAAAAATTGTGAAACTTATTCTATATTCTCAAGAATATGCGCGAGAATGAGCGCATTAGTATTTCCAGCACTTATAGCGCCTACCCCCCAAACTTCAACCAATAATTTGAATAATTACTTAAATATGCCAAAGAATATCTAAAAAAAATCAACATTTAAAGGTAGGATTGATTCATCTAATACATAAGTTGTAAAACGACAATAAAGCAGTAAATTTTGCTTCCAACATAGTGGTTAAAATGATTAATCCAAAATCGCAAATGGTTGTCCAAAGAAATCGTACCATTTGCGATTTATTTTAGTTCCCTAAAATGTGGACATTCGTTATTGCTGATAGAGTTTTACAAATTAATCGATCATATTGAAAAAATGATTAATTCTAAATGTATGTTAAATTTTCATGCCTCTAGTGCATCTTGACTCAGTCGCGGTGCCATAAGATATTCAAAATTACATTTGGTGTTCAAAAATGGTAAAATTTCGAGGATAGCTTTCAACGATATTATAAGTCCGTCAAATGTATTGGTTGATAAAAACTTATAATTATAATCAGTGGCACTTTTTCTCCAATCGTTCAAGTAAGTAACAATTTCTAATAAATACTGAAATAAAAAATTAATTTCCTGTACTGTTTTTTTATAAATAAAATACTTCGGCTTCCATTGAGTTTGGTTGTAGTGCTTTGTCCGGGATCCTGCCACTCATAATCTCAATAAGCTTGGAAAACTTATTTATGAGGATAATGCTAGGAGCACAATCTGCCAAATTAGTATTGTCACTTTTATATATGTGCAGAGCTGCTGCAGTTTTTTCACCAAAAAACTTAAAAGAATAAGGAATAATTAAGATATAAAGTTAATTGATATATGGTAGTAACCCTATATGCCCGCCTCACGTTCATCTTTTAAACCTTTTGGTTGAATATCGTCAAAATTTAAACGGTGAGAAATTTTCGAGTTGAACCCGTTGGGATTTTCCATTTGAACCACACTAGTCCAATGAATTAGTTTGACGATGCCATCTGGAGTCTGTAAAAATACATGTGTTTTAGGTCCATTAGATAGTAAATTTAATTTGTTTTTAGGAAATTACCCAAGTTTCTGGATTTTGAACAATGAAGTTTCTGAAGTTTTTTATCAGATGTGGAAAATCTAAGCAAAACCACAATCTCCTATTGTCATCATATCGATGAATACAAGATAAACTATCTTCAGAAATACAAAATTTTTTCCACATGCTGCGATTCCATGATGCACCATCAGTAGTGACGACATCCACAAAAAAACCCGACTTTCCCATAAGAATTACAGCTTCAATAATGAGATGAGACAGAACAATCGAAGATGCACAACCTTTTGATAAAAAGGCAGCGACACTTTGCACCCAACTACCTCTAAATGGTTAGAACATCATCACCAACGCATGGTCACCAGCTTCATTCTTTTGATGTTCTGGTGTATAATTTCCCAAGTTGGTAAAACCATTTAATTTTAAGGTGCTTTTGTTAAATGTTATTCGTTCGCACAGTTTCATCTCATCTATTAAAAGGGTACCTACAACATGACTATATTAGTATATAATTTAAATTCAGGTAAAACTTCTCTATCACCTCTTTTTTCTTCCATTGGCATTAATTTGGATTTTTCTTTCAGGACCTCAAAAACAGTCGACTGAAATCCATATGATCCAGAAATGTTTTTTATGTATTTGCTTAATGTAGTTGGACTTGGCAAGGGCAACAGATTTATTTTTCTTAAATGGTTGTATGTGGAACGACTCTTAATCCTGATCAGTAAACATTCATAGATCCATGCACTTGTGTAACGTCGATTTTTTGAATTTTTGAAACGGGCATTATTAAAACAGGATTTTATAGCTTCCTGTTGGGGTAGTGGCAAATCTTTGACAATGCTGTCTATACGGGTTTCTTTAATACGACGACATTCCCTTTGTAGTTTACAAATTTTCTGATTGAATTCCTTTGCCTAAAAACATTCATTACAATGTCTCCGTATAAAAATACTTTATTGTTCTTCACTTTGTTTCTCAAAAGTGAATTTTTCTTTGTCATATTTTTTACCAGACCCTTATACTTCAACAAGGCATTGCATTTACATAGGTGAGTACTAAAATTAATGCTTCAATTCATTGGCTATTATTTTAATAATCATAATCTAAAAACTTACCTCTTTGTTTCAGGATCAATGGTCATAGTTTCATTCGGCTTCAACCCATTCACTATATCTAAAATTTGTTTTATTTCATCCACAGTTGATATTGAGCTTCGAATTTTGTTGAACGACGAAATTTCTTTGTTAGCAAATAAAACCTAAAATATGAATCAAATAGTGTGTAAAATAAAGTAATCGATCAATGCATACAAGAGATTGAGCAATACTAACTTTAATGGACAAATTCTCATGTAGAATTATACTTTTCGTAGGCTGAAAAAAATCATTCCATTCGACAAACATAACAACATTTAAATGCTCCAAATGAAATTTGGTCCATCGTTTTGAAGGTAAGTCCAAGATTCTTATATTAGCTTTTATGTCGTTAAAAATATTGTTTTTTTCAGAATGATATTGATCGTCGATGGATTGAACCTGAGGCTGAGGGGATGATAATGATCCAACTTCTCTCCCATTGTTTTTTAAGATACACTTTCTCCTTCTGATACTCTGACGAGTACCATCAGGAAGCATGATATCATACGTCTTCAGCACATCCGATGGTTGAAAATGGATTTCGCAAACAACATCCTCTTCCCGAATTTCCTTTTTGTTAAAGGGAATCGCCTCCCTCCATTTATCTCCTACTACTTTATTCTAAAAAAATTATTCCATATTACAATAATATATAGATAGATAATAAAAATTAAATATTAAATAATTAACTTTGGTATTTTAAATAAACTGGGATTTTGTATCCCCAGGACTTTATTTTTTTTTTTTAGTTTCTGTCCTGCCTGATTTGCAATTAGGAATGCAACAGCTACTGCTAATTCGCATAATTCTGGAATCAAAACACAATTTAATTATATTCAAATATAATTATATTCAAAACAGAGTCAAATTCAAACACTTTGAAATTGACGCGCGCGTTAATTTAAATTCAAAAAATTATATTCAACACCATGGTTACCTCTCAAAACTGTCGTCGTAATATGACATACAGCGCCAAATTTGTCGAGTCCATTTATTTTGCCCGAACTACGCTTCGTTGTATATCCTAGTATATAGGTATCCGTAGCTGTATCTCAGCCCCCATATTGCGAACGCTCTTTTCCATTCGACTCGACTTTTTGTCTTTGTTCCTCCTTAGGCAAAATCTTAATGTCAGACAAAGACAAAAAATCGAGTCGAATGGAAAAGTGCGTTCGCAATATGGGGGCAGCGTAAATCTGTTGACAGCGATTCAATTGACAAGAGTTCGCCAACCCCAAATTGTAAAAAATCACTATTTTCTTACAGTAAAACTACTTTTATTACAAAACCCAAATCTGACAGTTCTGTTTTGTAATAGAAGGTTTTGCAAAACGCAAATAGGTAAAATGATATTATTTTATAATCAATAAAATTAAGAAAAAAATAAAGTATATTCATTTGTACTGCTATTGTATCTGCGTGGCCTACGAGGATTAATGTTACTGCCGCACCATTGACGTTTTATCATTATTTTAAGATGTGGATGAACTTCTGAAATATAATATTAACCGTTTGATAAATATATAAAATTAAGGTACACATATGTATAGAATTTTTATTTATAAAGAAAATTTTGACTCATAATATATAGACTTTTTCAGTATATATAGAGTTTTATCATATAAAAAGAAATGTTGTATAAAACATTTGACACTATAAAAATTCTCCATATAGATTTTTTAAATATATAAACATTTCTCCAATATAGAGTATCTCAATATATAAAGTTTTAGTTCAGGGTTTTGCCATATAGAAAGGGGGCGCCATGAAAAGTTTGAGTATTTTTCTGGAAAAAATGTGTTGGCACCAGTATAATGTCAGTTTCATCTGTCAGTTTAATTTGTCATTTTGCTGTGGCGACTTATAGACGAAATCGACATAAACTGCGTAATTATACAAGTTAATTCGTGATTACGAACATAGTTATGTTAATTCTATCGTTTGCTTTAAAAGTTTTTGTAAATTTGTTTATTATGGAAACATAGGTAAGAATTTTGAAAGATCAATTTTAATAATAAATATAATAACTACACATTATTAATTGCTTACAGAAATAAATTATACTGTCTAAATTATATATAATTATACTGTACTAATAATTAATGAAATTTTACGAAGTAACGAATTTTCTAATCAATTACGGTCATCATTCGAAAGAACTTTAAATCAAGGCACCCTACCAAGGGTAGAACCATCTGTACCATCTCGATGGTCATCTCACCCTTCTGCTCTCTCTTCACCTCAACCTTCGGTTCTCTCAGCATCTCTTCCTTCTACTTCTGCTGCAGCTCATGCTACAGCACCTGCTCAAGAATTAAGAAGACTTTTTCCATCTTTTAGAACGAGACCAGCAAGTACTAATTCTGAACAGAATTGCCAAAGTTCTTGGTCAACTCCGAGGAAAAAAAAGCGCACGCAACCACAAAGTGTATCAGCTGAATTCCAACGGGACGTAATTTTAGTACGAAATCCGGATGTTAACAAATTATTAAATCGCTTTCAGAAAAGCTCAGCCTACTCAGATGGTAATTAATATTATTAAAATTATCTTTAATTAAAACTAGTGTCTTTTAGGGTACGCAATAACGGCCGCGACATTTCAAAAATCATGGACTGAATAGGAAATAATTAATTACATTGACAATTTGTTCATCGATAAGTTGGGTGGAACGCAATTTGAAATTCTTATTCCTATGAGTGGAAGCTTAATACGGCCAAATATACCACCAAATAGTGTATTTGATGAAACACTTCTAGCACGTCTCTTTTTGCAAAAAGTCATTTATGTTAGACCGGTTGCACCCTTGACTGAGCAGTACGTCAATGCACCTGAGGAGCCGACTGACAGTCTGAGCCCTGAACGAGGCCCTGAAGCTACGGAAGACAGTGAAGAAAATTTAAATTTACCTACTGTTGAGTCCGAAGAGGCTTTAATCGAAGAAATTTTTGATCGGAACACAGCAATAGCCATAAACAGAAGCTTGGATGAGTCGGAAAGAGAAAAAGAAGAAAAGTCTTTGATTAATATCCTTCGACGATTTAAAAATTCTATTAAAAATGTGGGAAAAACTCAAGACAATCTATGAACATCAGTCCGAATTAAGTGTGCACCTTATACAACAAAAATTTTTCAGTTTGGAGTTCACGAGAGGCAGTGTTACACATTTTATATCCCAGTTAGAGGAGATTTAGGAAAGTTTAAGCCGTTTGGGTGAAAAATTAAGCGACAAGATGATTATTACGAAGATATTGATGTCATTGCCTGGAAATTTGAAACATTTTATTAGTGCATGGGAATCGACGGCCGTAGATAAACAAACGTTAAAGGAGTTGACGTCCAGATTGTTGGTTGAGGAAGAAAGAATAAAACAGACCGAAGGAGCCGTTGCGTTGGTTGCATATAAGGATGAGAAAAAGGAAATTCAGTGTTTCGGATGCAAGAAAGTCGGTCACATAAGGAGAAATTGTCCTGACAAAAACAGAAATAATTCTGGAAGTAAAGTTTGTCATTTTTGCAAACGAAAAGGTCATGTTTTGAAAGATTGCTGGTTCAAGAAGCAGAAGGACAAGGAAAAGGGGCCGTACAATAATGTGTCAAATGCGTTTATGAGCTCAAAAACGATGGTGAAAATCGGTGATGACTTAAAGAAGGTAGCTCTTTTTGGAAACGCGACTTTAGATGCAAACGATTGGTGTCTAGACAGCGCTGCGAGCGATCACATGTGTTTTGTGAAGGAACGTTTCATAAGTTTGGAGAAAACGGAAAATAAAGTGGTCGAAATGGGTGACGGATCGGTCAGTGAAGTTGTTGGAATCGGAAAAGTGAAACTAGAAGCATGGAATGGTCATGAATGGATAAATACGGAACTGAACGACGTATTATACATTCCAACGTTTAAAGTAAATTTGTTTTCGCAGGGAAAAGTTCTTGACAGAGGGTTTCATTTGTATGCTGATCGAAATGAGTGCAAAATAATGGACGGCGATGACAATGTACGAGCTATTGGCACAAGACACAAAAAATATTGGAAGATGATGTTTAGAAGCGGTGGCAAGAAATCAGAAATTTCGTTTTGTAATGTTGCTGAAAGTCTTTCAAGTTGGCATAAGAAACTCGTACATGTAAATTTCGAAGCCGTAAAGAAAACGTTAAAAGAGAACAATGTACCTTTTGAAAAGGACAGTAAAAGTATGTGCAATGACTGTTTGTCGGGAAAGCAAAAACGTTTTTCGTTTAATGATAGCACTTCAAAAGCAAAATGTATCGGTGAGCTAGTACACGCGGATCTTTGTGGACCGTTCGAAAAAAACTCTATCGGTGGTGCGCGGTACTTCCTTTTATTAAAGGACGATTTTTCCAACTTTCGAGTGGTACATTTTTTGAAATTCAAGTTTGAAACGCCGGAAAAGATTAACCAGTATTTAAAGTTTGTTGAAACACAAACCGGTCAAAAGGTAAAGACTTTGCGAACTGACAACGGTCTTGAATTCGTTAATAAAGAGGTGGGAGAGCTGTTATCGAAAAATGGAACACGTCACGAGCTAACGTGTCCATATACACCCCAACAAAATGGGCGAGCAGAGAGAGAAAACCGAACATTAGTGGAGGCGGCGCGAACTTTAATCCATAGCGCGAATATTGGTAAAGAGTTTTGGGCGGAAGCCATTAATGCAACCGTTTTCACGTTAAATCGAGTCGGATTTGGACGAAATTCGAATTCAACTTCGTATGAATTGTGGTACAAGAAAAAGTTCGACATTAAAAACTTTAAAATTTTCGGTACGATGGTTTCAGTTCACATACCAAAAGAAAAAAGATTAAAATTGGATGTGAAAAATAAGATTGGCAGGTTTGTTGGTTACAGTGATGTTTCAAAGGGATATCGAGTCTATTTTAAAGAAAACAATCGAATTGAAATACATAGAGATGTCATTTTTGACGTGGAAAGAGAAGAAACGATCGCTGAAAAAACTGTGAAACTGGACTTAATTGTTGACAGTGAGAGTGAGGACTCGGAAAAAACAAACGAGACTGAAGAAAGCGTCCATATGAGTGAGCCGAACGAAATAGAGGGTAACGAAGAAGTCAGCGAAGCAGTTACATCTGAAGATGCTCCCGAAACAGAAAAGAGAATTAGACTTAAACCTGATTGGATGAAGGACTACTACACAAGCTTCTACTCAACGACAGAAAACACGATTCAATATGAAGAAGCTATACACGGTGAAAACGCGCAAGAATGGAAAAGTGCAATTAAAAAAGAGTTGGAAGTTTTGATTTTAAATAATACGTGGAGTGTAGTTGAAAGGCCTGTAAATACAAATGTTATTGATAGTAAGTGGGTGCTGAAGATCAAAAGTGACGGCGAATACAAAGCAAGATTGGTCGCACGAGGGTTCCAACAAGAAATTTCCGAAGAACTCAACGACATTTATGCACCGGTGGCAAAATTATGTACTTTTCGAACTTTAATTATGTTAGCCAATAAGTTAAAGTTGCCCGTTTATCAAATGGATGTGCAAGGGGCTTTTTTGAACGGTGACATTGATGAAGAAGTTTATATGTGTTTACCTGGCCAAGACAGAAATAATTGTAAAACTGTTTGTAAGTTAAATAGGTCAATTTATGGCCTCAAAAAGTCACCAAAATGCTGGAATCGAAAGTTCGATAATGTTATGTCACATGAGGGTTTTGTTCGTTCACAGAATGATTTTTGTTTGTATTGTAAGATAACCGACAAAAGTAAAATGTATATTTTATTGTATGTTGATGATTTGCTTATTCTTGGTACAGACGAAAAAGAGGTTGAATGTATTAAAAATGTATTGAATGAAAATTTTGCGATGAAAGATTTGGGTGTCGTAAACACTTATCTTGGCATAAAAGTCCATCAGAATTTGGAAAAAGGTTACACTGTACTTGATCAATCGGAATATTTGACGGGTGTTTTGTCAAAGTATAAAATGAGCGATTGTAAAGCTGTAAGTACACCGATTGATTCAAATTTTGATTTCAATATATTGACGAAGGAAACTGCCGATGAAAATTGTATCAAAGTATGTAGACAAATGATCGGAAGTTTAATGTATGCAGTTTCAGGGACAAGGCCAGATTTATGTGAAAGTGTTTCAATGTTGAGTCGATTCCAAGATAAAGCAAATGAAAGTGTGTTGAAAGCTCTAAAAAGAGTTCTTCGTTATGTTAAAGGGACGATTAACTTAAAATTAATGTATAAAACTGATAATGATTGTAAAGATGTGTTATGCTGTTTTGTGGATGCCGATTGGGGTGGAGACGTAATTGACCGAAAGTCAACAACGGGTTTTGTATTTAAATTGTTGAATTGTACGATTTTTTGGGGCAGCAGAAAGCAGCAAAATGTGTCAATTTCATCCACAGAATCTGAGTACGTTGCATTAACTACTGCTGTTGCAGAAACTTTGTGGTTAATTCGTTTGATAAAAGATTTTGATGTATTGAAATTGGAGTCAGCCGTACCTATTTATGAGGACAATCAGTCCAGTATTAAAATGGCTAACAATCCAGAAAACAATAGAAGATTAAAGCATATGGACATAAAGTTTAACTTTATTAAAGAAAAACTAGATGATGGATTGTTAAAATTGATTCATATCAATACTGATCGTCAAGTGGCGGACATGTTTACCAAACCTATGGCGAAAGCCAAGTTTGAAATTTTTGTGAAAGAGTTAGGTTTAATTGAATATAATTGTTAATATATTTGTTGTTTAAAAACTTGTATAGAAAAGTTTCATTGAGGGGGAGTGTTATACGACAATGAACCTTTTAAGTTTAGCGCTATTTTATTTCGTGCATGTATGCGCCAACTGGCGGCAGTAGCAATAAGTAGAGAATACAGCAAGCAAGTGTAAGGACGTAATTTTCTAAATAATAGTTTAATAAAAAATATCCATTGTTTTATAATTTAAAATTGCTCAATATAAGTTTATTTGACTGTTCAAACTGTTTTTTAAATATTCCACTAACATTTTCTGTTTGTCTTAATGACTTTGGGAAGCAATAAACGTAACGTCGAAAATAGAATTCTAGGATTTTGGAACGACTATTTGATTGATTGTCAAGGTATACATATATCTTAAAATTTATATCTTCGGTTATTAATACATATTTAATTAATAATTTTCTTATATTAGATGGGGAATCTCAAGTCACTTTGGAAGATGTTCTATGTTTTGCCACAGCATTGGAAAAAATACCACCGCTAGCTTTCGTATTCCAACCCGAGTTAAAGTTTCTTCACGATGAAGAAATTATTTGGCCGAAGGCAAATACATGTGTTCATATTTTATATCTTCCTGTTTTGGGCCACAACAATGATTATCGAAAGTTTAAGGAAAATATGGACTACGGCATTCTTAATGGTATGTGATAAGTATTAAGCAACGGACTCACTGTTGATTTATATCAAATAAACGTCCACATTAATTCAAAAGATAATTTATTGTCACGATGATTATGGATACAATTAATTCACTTATTTGTTCTTTGATGGTCACAACGGAACTGACTATTCTTTGCTTGACTGTTGCGCATGTGTAGCTTACATTACATTTTACATAATCTGTCATTTCTCCCTTCTTAAATTATTCCACCCTTACATAAACAATTTCAAAGATTTTACAATAATTTTACTCTAAAATACAATTACTTTAATCTAAATTAGTTATATAGTCTCTTAAGAATTTGGGCTTTGTTTTCGATGATCTTAGATCGTATTTCCTGTTTTGCCTGTCTTCTACCGTTGTGGTCTCCTCTCCTGTCCTCTGTGTCGCCTGATCTGTGCTACTGGTCGCCCTCTGTAGCTCTTCTACCGCTACTTCTATTCCCGTTACGGTCCCCTGGTTGTCTCGACCGTTGGTTCCTCCTGTATTAAAGACGTCTTTCCTACTTCGGGATTGTATGCTATTTTGGGAACATAAGAAGTGTTTATTACTTTGTTTCGTACCTTTTGTGCTTGTTGTGGAATTATACCCCTTCTTCTCATCTGATTACCGTCTCTTTTCCACAGCTGTTTAGTTTGTAACCTGCATATATATACGTTTTTCCCTATTTTCTTTTCTATCACTGCTTCTATCCATTTTTTGTGATTAACTGTGCGATAGTCTCTGACCATTATTTCTTCCCCTTCTTGGAAATCTCTGTATTTCCTTTCTTCTTTGGTCTCTTCGCCCGAGTCTCTTATTTCCTCCGTTTTTTGTTCTTCCTGCTCAACTTTTCTTCTTCGAATATGTAACCAATCCAGTTTATTTGTGATTTTTCTTCCCAGGAGCATCTCTGCTGGTGTTTCTTTTGTAGTTGCGTGTTGTGAGTTTCTATAATTTACGAGGAATCTTTGCATTAATGTATGCAGACTTACATTTTCATTTTCTGGGTCCTCCATCGCCGCTTTCAATTTGTATTTGATTGTCTTCACGAAATTCTCCGCTTCGCCGTTACTGGCTGGATTATATGTAGGTGTTGTAACCTGGTTGATTCCTTTTTCCATTAGGAAATCCTTCATTTCTTGTGATACCAATTGTCTTCCATTGTCCGATACCACGGTTTTCGGTAATCCGAATCTACAAAAAATTTCATTCAACTTATTAATTGTTTCACCTGATGTTATGTTTTTCATTATGAAGACTTCCGGCCAATTCGTGTACGCGTCGATTATTATTAATATGTTTTTCGACTGTATTGGCCCTAGAAAATCCATATGAAGTCTTTTCCACGGTCCTTCTGGCTGTTTCCACTGTGTGTTCTTTATTTTGGGTGGGTCCGGTAGGCTTTTCAAACATGGTACGCAGGCCCTGATGTTTCTCTCTAGAAATTCGTCTAATTTTGGCCACCATAAATAAGATCTGGCTAGTGATTTCGTTTTTACGATACCCAAATGACCTTCATGCAGTGATTTCCAAATTTCTGTTCTCAGACTTGCTGGAACCACTATTCTATATCCCCATAGAATGCACTCGTTTTCTACGTGCATTTCCTCTCTTCTGAAGTAAAATGGCTTAATTTCCTCGGTAATTTCCTTCGGCCACTGTGTTTGAATAAATTCCTTCACCTTTCTGAGCGTCTGGTCCTTCTCCGCTTCTTCTGCCACCTTTTTATTGTCGATTGGCCAATTCGTGTGTGATTCTGCATAGTTTAGGTATCCTAACGTCTGAAATTCGTCTGAAATTGTATTAGTTCTTACCGGAATTCTTGATAAACAGTCTGCCAGGACGTTGTCCCGTCCTTTTATATACTCCATCTTGTAATCATATCCCGATAAGAACACTGCCCATCTTTGCAGTCTATCTCGATGACGTTGTGGTATGTCCTTGTTTTCCTTGAACAGTCCCAGTAGTGGTTTGTGGTCTGTTTTAATTATGAACTGATTTCCTTGCAGAAATTGGTTGAACTTTCTGATTCCGAATATAATTGCCAACGCCTCTCTGTCTATAGTTGCGTAGTTTTTTTCCGCTGGCATCAAAGTCCTTGATGCGCATGCAATAGGTCTTAAGCTGTTGTCTTTTTCTCTATGACACAATATTGCAGATATTCCTTGATCACTGGCGTCTGTCACTAAAACAAGTGTTTTGTTAGGGTCATAATATGTTAGTGTTATGTCCTCCGCAACCAATTTTTTTTAATTTATAAATGCATCTTCGCATTCGCTGTCCCATTTCTTTCTGTTCTTTCTCTCTAATAGCTTATAAATTGGGCGCAATATTTGGGCTAAACTCGGTAAAAATCTGCTGTAATAATTGATTAAACCACAGAATGACCTGACTTGTGCTACCGTCTCTGGTCTCTGTGCTTTAATTATCGCGTTTACCTTTGATTCCGACTTCTTTAATCCATTTTTGTTTATTTTATGGCCCAAATACTCTACCTCCTCTTGAAAAAATTGGCACTTGTTCTTGTTTAGCGTTAATCCTGCCCCTTTTAGTTTTCGTACCACCTTTTCCACATTTTCTTCGCACTCCTTTACGGTTTCTCCTGTTACGATGATGTCGTCTAAAAAATTCATTACGTGATTCATACCTTAAAATAACTGCTCCAGCGATTTCTGGAATATTGCCGACGCTGGTGCCACTCCATATGGCATTCGTACCACCTGGTACAGTCCTTTATGAGTCGACCACGTACATAATTTTTGCGACTCCTCATCCAATTCGAATTGTGTGTATGCCCTGTTTTAATCCAGTTTCGTATATAGTATTCCTCCTTGTAGTTTGGCAAATATTTCCTCAATTCGCGGTAAAGGATATCGTACGTTTTCCAAACATTGGTTGATTGTCCTCTTGTAGTTTCCACACAATCTTATGGAGTTGTCCGCTTTCAGCACTGGAATAATTGGAGTTGCCCATTCGTTCATCATTACTGGTTTGATTGTCCCCTGTTCCGTTAGTTTCTCCAACTCTTTTTCGATTTGTTCTCTATAAGACAATGGTACTGGTCTCGGCTTGACAAAAATGGGATTACTGTTAACTTTTACAGGTAAAGAAATTTTTGAGTATTTGATTTTCCCTAACTTGTCGGTG
This sequence comes from Silvanus unidentatus, assembly GCA_963930825.1. Classification (NCBI taxonomy): domain Eukaryota; kingdom Metazoa; phylum Arthropoda; class Insecta; order Coleoptera; family Silvanidae; genus Silvanus; species Silvanus unidentatus. The sequence goes on from OZ005760.1 coordinate 15,210,260, forward strand.
AAAACCTCCGGATATTTTGTTACAATTTGCTTTTCTGCGCCTTGTATATTATTAACATTTTCTGTTTTAGTCAATTTTAAATTAAATGTTTTTAAAAAATTTTTGCCCAAAAGATTTGGCCCTCTATGATCCACTACATAATATTTCATGATTTTAATTTCATTGTCAAATTTCGTTTTTGCTTCAAAATATCCCTTCGGTTTTATTAAATTCCCTGTATATTTCAAGACTATATTATCATTTATCATTTTATATTTAAAAAATTCTGTTTTATAGAATCCGTAATCTATTACTGTGCGTGTAGCACCCGAATCGACATCAAAATTATACTTTTTATCACCTATTTCTACATTTACATTAAAATCAAACTCTTTTTGGTTGTTTACATTTCTTAAACTAAAAATGTCTACTTCAATTTCTTGTTCCTCCATGAAGTTGCAGTCGCTCGGTCTCTGGTTGTTGGCTCTGACACGGCACGCTGCTTCTAAATGCCTCACATTTTTGTACTTTCTACACGAATAATTTTTATATTTGCACTCGCCACTATGGCCTTTGCTACACACCTTGCACTTTTTTAATCCACCTGACGCACTTTCACCTCTGTTTACACTTCCGCCATATTGATGTCTTCTTTGATCTTGAACTTGACCCTGACCTTCGAATGTTTGTCTGTTTGTTCCGTTCCCTCTAGTTCGGACGGAGTGATATTTTCCTGCACCAGTGTTGCTCCAATTCTGTTTTCCTTTAATCCAATTTACATCTTCCATCTCAACATGTCCGCTTCCTTTGCTCATTGCTGCTTCTCTTTTTATGGCAATCGTCACTAAGTCATTTAACGTTTTTTTATCATCCTCTTCACATATTCTATCCAAGATTGGCCCTCTTTTCTCTATCCGCATACAAATCTATTTTTCAGGAATTCGTCCAAATTTGTACCAAATCCGCAATTTACAGCCAAATTTCTCAATCTCACATAAAAGTCATTTACTGCCTCACCCTCTGCTTGTCTGGCTTGGTCAAAGTTGATCCTTTCTCTGAATATCGTTATATGTGGACTATATTGTTTGTCCAATAATTCAGTTAACTCCTTATACGATTTTTCCTTTGGTAGCTTCGGAAAAGTTAGATCTCTCAGTAATTTGTATGTTTGCGTTCCTACTAAGCCTAATAAAGTTGCTGCTTTCATTGTAGGTTCGGTTAAATTACTGGCAATAAATAACTGATCCAACCTCTCGCTATACAGCTTCCAATCTTCTCTTTCTGCATCAAAAGGTTCAATTCTACCAATGACTCCTTTGACCGATATTTCAGATTCTTCTTCAGATTCTTCCGCACGTTCTTCTGGTTCCATCTAATTTTTCCAATTTTTATTTAATTTTTTACCTCGTCGCCACTGATAAGTATTAAGCAACGGACTCACTGTTGATTTATATCAAATAAACGTCCACATTAATTCAAAAGATAATTTATTGTCACGATGATTATGGATACAATTAATTCACTTATTTGTTCTTGGATGGTCACAACGGAACTGACTATTCTTTGCTTGACTGTTGCGCATGTGAAGCTTACATTACATTTTACATAATCTGTCAGTATGCAATTTGGTTTCGCATAATGCGAAATTCCGGTATAAATAAAAATAACCTTTTTTGTTATGTTTTAATGAGTATTTTAAAAATGGTCGAATGAGCCAAAGAATAATTTATTGTTTTCGTACAAAAAAGCTTTTTATTTAAATATATTTTATATAACTTAATAACAAAATTTCTTTGTGTTTCTTTTTCAAAAAATACAAAATTAATAATACCTAATAAAATGTATACAACTTTAAACCAATATATTAACAAGATTAAGAATGTTTTAAATAATATGCATATTATAGTATATTAAATACATATAAATATGCGCAATGGTGATTTATAAAAGCAACTCCAACTGAAGGATAGTTATTCTTAAATTCTCTTTTAAGCAATTGTCAATTGACTCCTGCACTTGTGGTGATTAGTACCACTTCATACTCTATCCTCCCCCTGCACGTTGTAAAATATAGTACCGTTTTCTTTTCTTGAAAAACTGTCAACCCCCTGGTTTTATTTCTTGCTCTTGCGTATTACAAGTGATAGAGATGGGAGACCAGTAGACCAACTCCCAACTAGCCTCCCCTCTATATCGGAAGGATAAAGCGAGAAGTGAGACTAATCACCGCAAGTGCAAGAGTCAATTGACAATTGCTACCTGCATAGATCGGTTTTATTTCCCAGTCACAATTTTACAGTAATTCACGAGTTTTCAACAATAGATTTAATATTTAAGAAATGAGTTATTCCAAAATTGCCGTCATTTGTCAGTGGATCGGGTACTGCATTTCGAATTTCCTCACATTGCCCCTCATTTAATATTACTTCAAATGAAGGAACTACTACGTTGTTTTCAGTTACATAAGACGAATCTAAGTCATTCTCTTCACCTCCGTAAAATTCCTCATTTTGCATGAAATCCGGATCATCGTTATGTAAATAATTATTACCTTCTATGTAGCTCAAATTCCACAACTGAAGTGGGCTTTGCGAATTCATTGTACTTAACTTATGGCAGTTCCACTGATTCATAAATTCATTTAGTGATCTTTGTAATCGAGGCAAATATACATAATGTAAACACAATAAATCGTTTTCATTTTGTTCATTTAGTATATTCTCTTCCTCCATAAACAAGAATATTTGTTTAAATTGCTTTGTAACAACTCTGTTGACCTCGGACCACAGTCGTTCAATCCGTTGATTATGAACACTTCTTCCTGTTATGAAGCTGCCCCTATTAAGTCCTCTTCTGTCAAGCATAAAACAAGCAACTCCTACATTTTCGGTTCCTCTATTTGCCCGAACTCTGCTAGGAATTCCATATTTTGCTACTCCGTTTTCAAACATCGATAATACAGTGTCTGCTTTATTGCTATCTCTGCATTCCAAATAAATAATTAATCGGCTTTCGGCTATATCCGTCCACACAGCCGTGGATAACAAAACGAAAGTTTACCAATTTATGGTTGGAGTCCATGTGCCTGTAAATGTATTTTATTTTGGGCACACATCAACTCGTCACTGGTAATCCCTTGCAAACATTTAGAGGTAGCCAAGACACATCAACTCGTCACCGAGACCTTAGTGAGATGCATCAACTCGTCACCGGGACGGATTAACTGGTCACCCAATTTTTAATCCTTTTAAATGTCTTTGGGTATGAAGATATAAAATTTAAAGTAAAATAAGAAAAGACAATATGTTTTTTCAAAAAATATACATATATTTTGTAGTATACATATAATGAACATACAGTATCTATACAAAGAAGGTAAATAATTTTACCTAATTCATCTGATGACCTCTTTGGCTCTCAACAAACTCTACTTCCACATCCATTGTACTTATAAAAATCGTTCCGAATACGTTCTAACACTGTCGAGAACGGTATATTAGAACAGAGAAAAAACAGTTTTGTCTTTGATTAGAATGAGAATATGTCCAATAAATATGACAGTTATATGAGAGTAATGAGATATGATTCTTAGAATTAACTAATTATACCTAAGTACCCCAGAGACCAGTTAGTGTGTCTCCGAAAGGTCCTTAGAAAATTACCTGTAATCGGCCGGTGACGAGTTAGTGTATCTTTCTTGAAAGGGATTAAGTCTGGTGACGAGTTAGTGTGTGCCCTTTATTTTATGCTATAATGTTATTGTAGTGATTACTGCATAGCAACGAATGACGTTAAGATTTTCTTAACGCTATTGTTTAAATAAATAACTCCTAGGATACCAATTTTTAAAAAGTGTTTTGACAGTAAATAAAAAATATATTCATAATTGAACTATAATTTTGCTTTTTTCTACAATACCATTATAGGATAAAATATTATTAAGTAGATTTAATATGTAACCATTTTCGCAGTATTGTGATAAAGTGTTTATTATCATGTAATGATTTTCAAGTTTGAACAAAGATTCTTCGACAAATCGAATCTCTAGATCAAATTGTCTGCGATAACAATGTTCGTAATCACGAATTAACTCATTAAAATAATCCACTGCATCCATTATTACTTCGCTTTACTTGTACATATAATTTCGCAGTTTATGCCGATTTCGTCTATAAGTCGCCACAGCAAAATGACAAATTAAACTGACAAATGAAACTGACATTACACTGGTGCCAACACATTTTTTCCAGAAAAATACTCAAACTTTTCATGGCGCCCCCTTTCTATATAGCAAAACCCTGAACTAAAACTTTATATATTGAGATACTCTATATTGGAGAAATGTTTATACATTTAAAAAATCTATATAGAGAATTTTTATAGTGTCAAATGTTTTATACAACATTTCTTTTTATATGATAAAACTCTATATATACTGAAAAAGTCTATATATTATGCGTCAAAATTTTCTTTATAAATAAAAATTCTATACATATGTGTACCTTAATTTTATATATTTATCAAACAATTTAACATATTGTGCAAGCTTTATAAATGCCCAAACGGCGCCTATTATCGCCTCCCGTAAAACCCTGCAAATACAAAAATTTCACCCAGTAAAATGCTGCCCTCAATGGCGGAAATTAACAACGCTCGAGAATACGCTCCATCCTTCTCGCACCTAAGCATACCTTGCTCTTACACATTGTGTACTAATACACTGTGTTGGCAAATATAACATTTTATTTGATACAAGTTTAATAAATCGCCTGATTTAGAAATTTAAAATATTAATTTTCATTGAATAATATCCTAACATTAATTCTACGAACCAATAAATCAATTACCTATATGAAATATAACTGAATTTTGTATACAGGGAGTTAGAACTTAAGCTTCTCACTCAATTATCTCGAAAATGAATAAAGGCATTTCAATGAAAATTGGGCATTATAGGTTTTTGGGGATGGTCATTCTCATAAGCCTACTGCAAATGTTGTGACACATTCGTTTATACCGGAAGTCTACACTAACTTCGTTATTATCATCTTCGAATAGCCAATATTTTATTTTATTACATATTTGGATTCTATAGTCTATACAAAATTTTAATATCAGTTTATGTCAGGTACTATATGTCTAAAGTTAATACTTCTTGAGAAAATAATTATTTTATTTTGGATTTTAACGCATGAAATACTGTTATAACTTATAAGTTATAACTATCTCTAAAATAAATTAATGAAGAAAAGTAATAAGTACTTTTAGCGTTGTCATAACTAATTTTCATATTTATGAAAATTTTTCATCTAATTTTTTTTTTATTTATTCATTTATAATTCCAAATAAAGTATTTATTTATTAAAAAGTATTAACTTATGACAGGTTTACTTTCTTAAAAGTGTTTATGACGTCATAAACACGTTTAAGTCCGAACGTCTATACACGTTCCGACTATGATTGGCTAATAATAATAATTGGGTTTCCTGATTGGCTAGTCAATTCGCGCGTAAACGCACGGGTTTTGGTTTAAATGATATAAAAATTTTTAAACAATAATAACAAAATTTTTGCGAAATCCAAGAAATCGCAATAAACCATTTTTAGTAGTTTCATGACTTTATATCTATCGCTTCCTCTAGTCAAAATACCGATTCTAATACTATATTTTTTCCCCCAGTAGCAAAATGGACTTGGCGCATATATCAAATGTTGAAAAATTCGGACTTCTCATTGGTTGATTCAAACTTTTTTTTAAATCAACAAATGTGAAGCCAGAATTTTTCAAATTTACGCGGAAACGTTTGCTACATGGAGAAAAAAAGGAGTACCTATAGTCCCATAACCAATTGTCATAAAGAAAAAAGTGTGTACAATAAAGCGTTTCGTTTTCGTCCTTCGATCATATGCCCATTTCCATTTATTAGATACATACATATGTGGAGAAAATAAGAAAAAAATATGTTTTTTTTGTTTTTAGTATTGTAGTATTCCATTCTTACATATATACAAAATAAAATGTTTTGTTTAAATTAGAAATTAACAATGAGCGATTTTTCGCCATATTTGTGTCCATCAATAATTGATATGTTATTGGTTTGTGAATTTTGACTGTTTGTGGTTTTCATAAATGTTATAAGCCAGGCTTTTATAGGAAAATTTTGTTATTCATTAGAAACCAAATATTTGGTGTTTTTTCGATTAAGTTTGAGAATGAGTCATGTTAGCGCGGCGGGAAGCAAGCTAGCAATAGGAGTTGAGTCAGTAGTTGTTCAGGGTTTTTGGAAGATTCATCACGTCTGGCCGATCTATTGCCGTTCTTGCAAACCGATCTCGAATTTGTTTAAGGTAATGTTTTTATTACATGTCTAAGTTGTCTTTATAAATTCACAAGGGTGCTTTTCTGGCAGTAAGAATCTTTGGAGTGTTTTCCAATTGTAAATCTAATTTTTATCATGTTTGTTTACGATTTATCTGTTTCTATTTTCTGAGATTCTTTTATTATCCATTTACTACTTGAGTTGACAATTTTGGATTACGAGTTCCATCATCATTATGTGTTCTAAGCTCTTTATTCACTCTGATTTTGAATATTGTGTACTAATAATGAGGAAGTGGCATTGAATTTGTTCACTCTGTGCTATGTACCAAAGCAGACCATAGTACACAAAAAGATAGAGAATATCAAAAGACGTCGCTACCCCCATAGGCTAGCCACCTATTGGGGAGGTACTCGGTTGCATGGAGGCACTACAACCGGGGAAAGAGAGGGGTATATATTCTCTCAATATGTTTTTTATTTATGTATTTTTTATATTGTTCCATCTCATTATGTGTGTGATTGAGTCATGATCAGTTTCTGTTCATGATGTGAGTTTTGGCGTCGTGCAGAGTTATTTCGCGTAAAGCTTGGCAGTGAGTTTTGTTGTGTGATCATACAACAACTTGTAATCCTATATTGTTGATGACTTTTGATTGATTCATAAATCTTTAGTGTTCATGATTTCTCCACCTATTTTGAGTCTTTCTTGTGATTATTTGTACATTTGTCTCGAACACTTTTATGATTGATTTTCTCATATTGTTATTATGAATGTTTCCACATACAAAATCGTACATTCTGTGAATTTCTAAATGGTCACTTGGGTCAAAACCGTTCAAAGATTTTAATGCTTGAATGCCGTCATCATTTTTATTCCTGTGAATTTATGAAGTTCCCGACATCCTGTTTGTACGCATTTACAAAATTATCATTATGTTTTTGAAAAGAGCCTTTGAAGTTTTCTTATAGGCCATTTTTTTTTAACCTGAGAGTCGAGAATCCGCCATGTTTTTTTACAGCCAATCAAATTGTTGGAAATGAGAGCCAAAACACGCAGCTGAAATTTTTGAACGACTGAGGAAAATTGTTTGTTAATCCGAACACAGAGTAACAAGCTGGATTATTTACAAATGTTTTATTAAAAATTATAAATAAATGTTATTCTTTTTACTTTATCGTTTGTGTTTTTCATTCCTTTAATTAAATTTACTTCATTTTGAATATTTTAAACGTATATATCCCAATAAAATTTATTCCATTGAAATATGTACCTCGCGCCAATTTTAAGTATTTCCAACCATTGTGAATTTTTCACAATTTTAATGAACGACATAGATTTTCACTGCGATTTAGAGGTGATTATTTACGAGTTTCATGGTGATATGTGTGTGATTTGTGTGATATTGTGTTTCATACTGATTATTATTAATATTCTGTATGTTATTTTTTGGTTTTTCCGACCATTTTTTATATTGGTTTTTTGGTTATTTATTCCAAGTAAGTAATTTTTTTAAGCAAAGTATCAATATATTTATAATAAGACAATTACATTAGTTATGGATGTAAATAATCCACAACCTGGCCCTTCCAAACACCAAAGTGGCAAGGGAATAAGTAGTGCCGAAAAGCGCATTGTATACAATGTATACTTAAGTAATTCCGGTGTTGGACATAAGACTGAGAGGGTTAATCTCACAGCAAGACAAACTGGAATTGGGGCATCGACTATTTCGAGAATAGTCAAGGAGATGGATACTACGGGACAGCCTTCATCTCCCAAGAAAAAGAGACAACGATCAAAAATGTCTCAACGTTTAGATGAAGCCTCTAAACAAATAATTCGAAGAGCAGTTCACAATTTCTTTTTAAGGAATGAACTGCCAACGTTAGATAAAATAAGAGTGGTAGGTATTTATTTTAAAGTTATTACTTATAATGGGTTCAAATTATTAATGAAGATTTTCTTACAGGCTCTTGAAGAAACAGAAGAACTGCCCAAGTTTTCCAGATCTACACTCTGGAAAATTATGCGCTCAATGGGTTTCTCTTATTCTAAAAGGGGTCGTAATTCTATGCTCCTGGAAAGAGACGATATTGTTTCGTGGCGCCGGAACTACCTATTGAGCGTTAAGCAGTACAGGCGCGAAGGCCGGACCATATATTATATGGATGAAACATGGGTCAACGCTGGTCATACAAAACCCAAAGTATGGCAAGATGACACCATAACAACCTATCGTGAGGCGCATAGGGAAGGTCTCACCGTTGGACTCAAAAATCCATCCGGCAAGGGCAAACGCCTCATTGTTGTCCACATTGGTAGCGATGCAGGTTTTGTCGATGGTGGCTTGTTAGTGTTTGAATCCAAGAAAACAGGCGACTATCATGAAGACATGAATGGTGATGTCTTCACGGAGTGGATTCACAACATTTTGCCTCTCTTGGATGAAAACTCCGTGATAGTAATGGATAATGCCCCATATCATTCCATGAAGGCTGAACAAACGCCTACAAAAGCATGGACAAAACCACAAATTATGGAGTGGTTAACTTCTAAAAACATAGAAGTACGACCGGAACAGGTGAAGAGCGACTTGGTGCTTTTGGCACAAGACCATGTTCGTAGAAATCCTGTACCATACGTCATTGACTCCATAGTGGAAGCTTCAGGTACAACAATAAGCATATATAATTGTCTATAATAATAATAAAATTGTTTATTAATTTTTTTAGGAAGAAAAGTGTTAAGGACTCCTCCCTACCATTGCAATTTAAATCCAATTGAAATGGTTTGGGCGCAAGTGAAGGGGCATGTTGCGGCCAACAACAGGACATTCAAATTGGCGGACGTCAGCACATTGCTGCAGGAGGGGGTGAATTTAGTAACCCCTGAAAAGTGGTCCAACTGCGTTCGTCATGTCCTGGAAGAGGAGGATAAACTCATGAAGTTGGACCATATTATTGATGACATTGAAGACCGGCTAATTATTGATGCAACAGATGATTCCTCAAGTGATGACTGCTTCCCTTTTGACTTTGATGAGGATGATGTTGACATGGAGCCACTTGGTTAAATATTATAGTAAGGTAAGAAAATGTTGTACATAGTTTGTATAATCTAGAAAGTACTTCGGGTACTAAAACAATTTAAATGTTTCAGGAACATGTTCAGGGCGCCACGAAACCGCAATTAATTTTTTCAAGAAAAATACTGAACTTTCCTTACAAAGATGTTCAGGGTAGGATGAATAATTTACATTGTGGGACGGTAAGTGGAAAATTTAATATAAATTTAAATACGTCTTCTAAAATATGATGTTTTTTCCAGTATTTGTATATGAAGATAACCATCAAGATGTAAGTGGAAGAAGTTTCCGTGAAATAAGGGACGCGTATATTATATTTTGTATTTATTTATTAGTTACAGTTATTTTTTATGTATTGTGCATATACACATATATATGTAAATTAAATTGTAATAGGTAATTAATTGTTGTAATTGAATTATTTAAGTTAGCTTAGAATAAGATATATGTAGGAATGGGCATGAAGAAACGCGTCCCTTTCAAGGAAAGTTTGTTATGGACCGATGATAGAAGAAAAAGTGCACAATGTAAAGTAGTACCCTTGGAAAATTATGGAAGGCCTGTTAAAACACTTATCCAATGGTAAGTTTTGCAAATATTTTATATATTTCATTTACATATATGTATATTCATTGCTAATGATTTCAGGAATAGTACTTTGCTGTTGATCAATTCGAGAATGCAGCTAGCACGGCCCTTAAGGGCCTCTGTAAGTATACATTTGCAATTTACAGATATTTATTGCTAAAAAAACAATTTTCTTTTTTATGTATACCATGCAATGGATGATGAGTCTTCAATTAGAAAAATGAAAACCGGAAATTAAAATCATCCTTAAAAAAGCATTATAAAATTTCTCATATAGTTTCATTAAATGTGACAAATATTGTAAGAAATTTAAATAAACTATTTTATTATGAAATGTTATGCTTTTTTTTATTTTTCAAAACATATTTACAAGAAAAAATAGAATATTTCAAAATTTATTTGAAAAGTGCAAATTTAAATTTCCCGCTCATAAAAATTTCGCCTTTGTAAGAAAGTACGAAAATGTAGAGGGGATCGACTCTCAGGTTAAAAAAATAGCCTATAGTTGATTCTTTCTTCCATTTTACTCCAGACTAGAATCGACAAGGTTTAACGTTTTGTCTTTCTGTTAACTTATGATTGTCGTTTAACTTATAATATTTCATTTGCTGTTGTGTCTGATTTTATTCTAATTCTCCAATATAAGCGTTAAACTTTCATATGTGTTTTATTTGTGCTTCTCTCAAGAACCTCGTCATAGTCGCCACAATCAATCCTTTGTCTAGAGCTTGATTATTACTAATTTAATAACTTAAAAATAAACACAACGTAGGGCCTATTTCCACTAGTCGATCATTGCCAATTTATATTTTGTTTGTTTCCACTTTGTTTTTGTTTTCTAAATTTTAAAATGTCTTAAAAGATGGTTCCGCGAAAGTCCGGATCATTACAGTATATTCTATTATTCTTCATTTTAATAAAAAGAAACCGCAAATTCGTAAATATTAACAATATATATATATTTGTATAATAATTCAATAATAAAGTAGGGAATCATTTATAAAAAGGATAATCGGGTTGTTGTAAAAATACTAATTAACAACCGGCAGAAATAAACCATAAGAGAATAATAACACTGAATAATTCGAATACAGTTTTAATCACTTTATCACAATACAGTAAAACAATACACATATGTTTGATAAGAGGATTAAGAAAGGACTAAGCCATTAAGGTCACTCAATAGTGATCCAAATTTTGTTGTGTTGTGGGTTGCATGCATAAATTAATGGCTTATAAATATTTAAATAATATTTTCAACACGGGTACTTATTATATTGTAATACCCTCCGAAATAAATTAATCCAATTATAATAACTTTTTTGGCCAGGCGGCTGGGAAGTCGCTTATTCCGGACTACAAGTCACTCAAAATCGTCCGGAAAACAACCTTTTGCCGGACGATTTTTACTACATTTCTGATTCTAATGTTGGCAGCACAGATTATTCTACCAGATACTGAACTCTGTGTAGGCACCTTTCAAGTGGGAAGCAGCCGTCGATTGACCTCGCGAATTAAATTGGGGTGCAACAAAGTTGGCAACCCTTTATTACTAACAATAAAACCAATGAGTGTGAGAGAGAGGTAAGATTCCGATAGAGAGAGGACTATCGTTTTAGAGCAAATATGGCGGATGCTTGCTACAGCTGATTATATGTCAAATTTCAAAACCGAATGTAACAACCAATTACAGCTTATTTTTCAAATCAAATTACCGAACTAATACGAGTCTTCCCAATGCTTGCCGATTGGGCCTTCAGTTGGCCATCAAATTAACTCGGCCCTTGTAATAACATACTTTCCGGCCTAGTTATCCAAATAACTGTTACCCCTCATTTCAAATTAAGGCGGGATAATTATTAAAACGGCCGCTAATGGTTGGTGTCGCGATGGTCGGTGGTGGATAGTCCGGGAGATATCGAGGAGATGGCGCTGATGGCGGCCAGTACCGGCGGAAGCAGACTACTGGCAGCACAGAATAAGAAATATCTTATTCTGTGACTGGCAGCCATTGCTACTCCTGACGTGTGGTGGAAAGGAGTAACGACTTCATATTGGAGAGTGATTTTTATAATTATAGTGTGATTGATATTTCTATTGTAATTATTATTAGTATCGCTCTCTGTTTAAAGATGTGGAATGACAAAGATAGTTCATGCCAGGCATATTATTTTGAGTACATGGAGCTCCGCGGGTAAAAGTGAAGACCTAAGGGACGAGGAGTTTGCGTCCCTCACCACTGCCCCGCAGGAGAAACTTTGGGACTGTTCGAATAGCCCCTTAAGAAGGAAAATGGGCATCTTGCATGAAATTCGTTTATTACGGATTCTAAAAATAGACCCTAAATTGAGGGGAGGGGTTTTATTCATCTTTTTTTTAAGTTCATTAAAGTCCCTAAAATTGACTTTGAAAGTCGAAATTTTCAAGGTTACGGAAAGTTTGCAATATGGCAACTTCACAAATAGACCACGCCTCCCGGCCAGAAAATGCCCTGAGTTAAACAAGGTTCGATAGACAGAGCGCACTTTGTTTAACATGAACTTAATTCCCGGTTAGTTTGAATTTTAATTTCAAATACTATGCGCTACAACTAATCTGTGTAAAAGAGTGTGCATGAACATAATGATCTTAACGCGTAAGACAGAGACAAATAGGCGAAAACGTTGCCGATTAGTGAACTTTACGTAGATTTGAAAAGTGCTTTGGAAAATCATCATTTTCTCCGTAATTAGTGGGCTAATATGAAAATAAAATAAAAATATCGAATAAATTTCACTCCTCTATCGAGTCTTATGGTTTATTTCAAAATCCCCGTTTCATACAAGTTGTCCATTGTGGATAACAACTTACCTTTTTGATAAAACCATACGGCAATGATACAAAGTTCAACTATTCTAATTAACTCTATTTGCTGTTTCATTCTAACAGCATAAGAATGAAATTTAAAAATATGTGAGTTGAAAGAAAAAAAACATCTAAATAGTAAGTATGTCGCTGATCTATTGATGTAATTACGTCAGAACACAATTAAAGAAGACATTATTCGAGATGTTAAGAAGCTATTCGAACAGTCACAAAGTTTCTCCTGCAGGGCAACGGTGAGGGACGCAAACTACTCATCCCTTATGTCTTCACTTCACCCGCGGAGCTCTATGTATTAAAAACAAACATATGTGCGAATAGGCTGCGCTAGTCTTACGCACATTATTAAAGAGAGAATGTTAGTTAAATCTATTATTTTTAGGTATAGGGTATGCTTATACCATTCGATTCAGAATAAAATTCTCTATCCAATAAGCCAAAATTATACAGGGTATTCCATTTGAAATAAGAAAGTTATTCTATTTCAAAGTTGCTGCAAATGTAGCTGGTCATAAGAACACCCTGTATGGTAAGAAATCCAAAACTAATTAGACGGTCTTGTAGCTTACCATTCTGGCTATCTCCAGTCTAAATTTCAGCTTAAAATCTCAATCCTGACTCATGTTACAAATTTTTTGGTAAAACACTACAAAAGCCAAAATTTGACATAAAATAATTAATATCTCGAAAAGTATCAATTTTGGGTATATGGTACCTACATAAAGTAGTAATAAAATTTGATAGGGAATTCAAAAATGTAATAAAAAGTGGGGTGTTCCATTTAAAATAAGGAAGTTAGTACCGACTTCCGGTATTACCGGAAGTCCCCCAAACTTGAAAATATTTTAGATCGATCGGCCTCTTTGGATAACCCTTACGGCCAAATTTTCAGATTTCAAATATTTGCCTTTTTCTAGATTTTTCTAACCGACGGTTTGGAACGGAACACCCTGTACATGAACGTATCGCCGCAACAACCCATACTATATTCGCTATGCTTGTCTCTTTTTACTTCGAAAATGAGTTGCAGGGATTCGTAGAAATAGTCCCTTGAAGGCATTTTTCCATTTTTTTTGGTGAAACAGGTCTTAAAATAAAGATAAAAGGTGAATACATTACGCTACAAAGCCCTAATTTTGATCATTTAAATTTTTTCAGAGAATTTAGTGAAATTCAAAAATTAGGCTCTGTAGCATATCTTTTCTTTAATTTAAAAAAATCGAGATTTTTCGGTGAAAAATAAACCCACAGGACTATTTCTCCGATCGCTCATTTTAGACCCACTTCACGCCGCTGTGATAGCCCCTTAAATAACTTAAAAAGGAATCTATGAAAATAATTAAGATAATTTTCCTTAAAAAATACTTAATATAATTTATTTTAATTTCATACATGTGTAAAATTGCACGGATTTTGTATTAATAATATGTATAAGTAGTACAAAAAATTGTCTCTAATATTAAAGCTGTAGCAACTTTTTAACAATATTACAATCTAAGGACATCATATATATTCAAACCCATAATCATCTTCGTAGTCCTCTGGTGTACAAAAGAAAAACTCTATCAAATTGAGTATAGGCCCCCGAGAAAATGGATTGAAGTAGCGGCCCCGTTTATCTCTCAAATATGGATACCTTTTATAATTAAACATTTCATTTGTAGTCAAATTCATGCATGCATGCAAAACCTTAAACAGACAATTTTCATAAATTGACAATATTATTTAATTTAATGATACTTACTGATGTACAGGTTAAAATCCAACCAAGACCAGAAAAGACGAATGCTTCAAATAATCCCAACGCATATAAAAGACTAAATCCTTCAATTGCTATGCAATACGTTGCAAAATAAATTGTAAATGAGCAATTAATAGCAACACTCATTACAAAAAGGAAGAACCATGTTCGATTTCTAAGTCCAACGCAATTATAAATAAATGGACAATGATGATCAAAATAAGAAACACATCGATTACAAATGCGACAATGTTTAGCACGAAGTGGCCTTAAACATCGACACGTATGACATAAACGATTTAAAATTGCATTCCGCTTCTTCCATTTGTCGAAGTATGGAATTTGTTTGATTGCTCTATGATAAGATTCTGAATTCATTGGAATATAACCAGGATTTTTTCTATTTGCTATAATCCAACAGACCCACATAACAATGTTCCAGTAAATAAAGCAATAATGGGAACCTCGTAGAATATTCCAAGTAATTGGAATGCACTGTAAAAAGGATTCTTTATATACCAACATTAAAACCAAATAATGTATCATTAGCAACACTATTTACCCTGACAACATACATTGGATAGCCCCAAAGTAATACAGAGCACATAAAAAATAATAATGGTGCTTTAGAATTTCCTGCTTTGCCAAATAATAAACCCCATAATTCATTGACTGGAGGAAACCAACTGGAGCGACGTTTCTTTTCAATTTGAAGAATTTGTACAATGTCCGAATGGCGATGTGCTTGGGCCAGCATTAATGGTGTTTTATCATTTTTATCTAACGGCTCTAAATCAATGTTACTTTTTTCACAAAGTAATTTTACGCAAGTTACATTCCCTGAAAGACAGGCCAGGTGCAATGGTGTCGATCCAAAATGGTCTGGCTTCTGTACATTAGCGCCAGAGTTCATTAAAAGTTTAATTAAATCGGCATGTCCCTTATATGCTGCCCAATGCATAGCGGTATCTCCATTGATGTCAACTAAATGATTTAATGCACCCATTCCTAATAAATAAGCCGCAGTTGCCGTACGACCAAACATACATGCAGTCATTAATGGTGTTAAGCCTTTAAAATCGGCTGCATTGACAGCAACACCAGCTTGTAACAGGACTTGGACCACTGCAGCATGTCCTTTTCGGCATGCCCAATGAATGGGCCGTGGGCCTTGTGTGCCCAAACATGGCAAATCGATCGGAGCGCCACGATCGACAATATATCGCATTATTTCCACATTTCCATCCAATGCGGCCCAATGTGCTGGTGTGTAACCCCATTCATCGCGTGCACGTAAAACTTCCGTTCCAGATTTTTCAACATAATCGGCAATATCGGATAATTCTCTAAATATAACAAAAAAATATCGGTTTTTAAGCCAAGAAAATTTGTTTTTATCTATTCTTGTCTTACCCTGATTTAACAAATTCAAATATGGACTTGTGTGATTGTTCTGTAATATCCGCACCGCCGTTTTCCTTTTCATGATTGACAGAAGCAGTGGGGTGATCAGTGTCTGCCACCATATTGCAGGAAGTTTGCGGCAAAGCCCATACACTGCGGGCTGTGCCCGGACTTGGAAACACTTTGCACAGCGTTATGACGTTTATGAAAAGACGATTCTCAAATTTAAAAACACTTATGAGAATTGCCAAAACTTTCTAAGCATTTAACTTTATAATAGAATTTGAATAAAGCAGATTATTAGTATTATAAGGAAGATTCTATTAGCTAAACAGCGTGCTTTTCACAGGGCGATATTGACTTTTCCTACTTGCTGTGCTACTTTCAATAGATTCTGCGCCCTTTATACACACATTTTTAATGTACTGAAATGCAACAACTGCATCTTAAGTTTGAGGAAATTGGTCTGCAAACAAAAAAATTGAAATTTCAACTTGTTCAAATATTATAAATTTTACTTGCATTTGCAAACAAAAAAGAAAATTATGCCTATGTATGTAATAACAAGAAAAATTCAAACTTGAATTTTGAATATTGTTGTTACAGATTTCTTTGAGATTATATAATAAAACTATATTACTTTACATTTCACATGCACAGTGCACACATTAAAAACCAATCGAAAAATTGTTGAGAAGACAATTGTTAAAAAGTGTGCAATTTTTAATAGTTTATTGGCTTTAAGATCGACTTTAATGTTAAAGTATACAATAACATTTATGAAAGGTGTTGGAAGGTTTCGAAGAAAAGTATCAGTTATATTATACAGGGTGTTCAGTTTCCAACCGAGAGGCATAAATATCTCGAAAACGGTAGGTAAATGGTAGAGAAATTTTTTCATTAGGAGTTATTCAGAGGACCTAATCGATCTAAAATATTTCAAAATGGTGGCACTTTCCGGTCTCCGGAAGTCGACACTAACTTTGCTATTTTAAATGGAACACCCCATTTTTTATTGCATTTTTGGATTTCTTGCCAAATTTTAATGTTACTTTATGTAAGGTAGCATATCTCCAAAATTGATGGTCTTTGAGAAAATAATTATTTTATATAAAATTTTAAATTTTACAGTGTTTTACAAACAAATTTGTAACAGTAGTCAGGATAGAGGTATTAAACTGAAATTTGGGCTGAGGGTAGTCAGAAAGCTCAGCTATAAGACTCTCTAATTGGTTGTTGTTGACTCTCTAAAGGTGTTGTTATAACCATTTACATTTGCTGCAACTTTAAAGTAGAACTACTCTCTTATTTCAAATGGAACACCCTGTATTTTTTTACCTTATTCGATAGAGAATTTAATTCCAAATCGAATGGTATAAGCATTCTATACCTAGGATTGATAGACTTTGAGAGTCTTGTTGCTGAGCTATCTGTCTACCTTCAGCCCAAATTTTAGCTTAATATCTCTAATTTGACTCACGTTGACTGACAAATTTTCTGGTAAAACACTGCAAAAGCCTGCTATTTTTTCAAAAACTGCCAATTTTGGAAATATGGTGCCTTACATAAAGTCACATTAAAATTTGACCAGGAATGCAAATATGCAATAAAAAATGAGGTTTTCCATTTAAAATAGCGAACCGGTACCACCATTCTGAAAATATTTTAAATCGATTAGCCCCTCTGGATAACTGCTACTGCCAAAATTTCATGTCTCCACTATTTACCGTTTTTGAGATATTTAGGTATGCCGCTCTTGAAAATAAACCCCCAGTATAATTTATTCTAAAAAAGCGAATCGAGCGCATTCAGAATTGTTACAGTGATAGCCCCCTTAGTATTCTTGTCAGACAACAAAATATCTCAGTTTAAAGTCAAAGTCATTTATAAATATGAAACTGATTTAGACAAGTTTCAATAGGTATTATAAGAGTAAAAGAATACAATAACAATTTATAATTGTTATAATTTTATTTATAAAAAAAAATAAACATTACATATTTTCCAATTAATACTTGTAATTACGTACATATACATAAATTCTATGTAAAAAAAATTAGAAGCGAACAGAACTAATTCAGTACATAAGAAACTTGTTAAATCCTAAATAGGTACATTTTAATGAAATTTCGTATTGATACATACATACATATTCTTAATTAATCAATATAGAAAATATACATATATTAGACTTTATTATTTAAAATATTGGATGTTGTTAATGAACTTATACAAACATATCTGCACAGCAATTCTTTCACACGACCTCCTCATTTAAACATATATAAATTAGAATTAAATCAAAAATTGACTTTAGAAATTGCACATTCGATTATAAAAATTTAATTGGAATACTTATTTATTTAATTCGTAGTGGATGCTCCTTAATTATTGTTGGCCTGAAAAAATAACAATAATTGTTAAATATTTTTGCCGTTGATAAGTTTTGTAGGAAAAATGAAAAATTGATTTAGTTTGAGATAAAATAAAAAAAGAGTATACCTATGTAATAAAAATAAAAATAAATTGTTAATGTTACTTGTAACCAGAAAGAATTTTTTATTGATATTGACAACAGAGAAGATTCTTGAAATAATCAAACTAATAAACAATAGTTCTACAAACATTTTAGTAAGAAAGTTTATACGTAATTTTAAAAGAAAAATTTAAACGCAATACCGAGAAGGAAAAAAACTACAAAAAATGTAATTGAGAGAATTTCTTACAGTTCTCCAAATGTGATGCTTTTTTGTTGTACTAAGGGCTTATGACTTGAATAGACATTATTATTTTTTAATATACCGTTATGTGTCTCTTGTTTCCTATTATCTTGAAAATTATCAACATTAATCATAACACGGCTATTTGTTGATAAATTCATTGAATTACATCCATAACCGTTTAAATTACTTAAATCATTTGTGGATTTTGCTAAACTTCTCATTAAATTACTTTTAACTGATATTCGAACAGATCCGTTACTTTGGGATTTTATATAATTATTACCAATAGAAATTAAATCTTCCTGGAATATGTGGTTAACACAAAACAAAAATATTAAACATTAATTTCAAAATCATAATTTTCTTACCATTGATTCGGTTTTCTTTCTCAAATGTGAACGATTTAATGTTTGTGCTAATTCGGAGGCAAATTGTGAGGATATCGATGATTCTTTTCCATTCACATTCGATTCATCTACTGATAAACGGTTGCTCAAAAAATCCAATTTGCCCGGTTGTTTTCTTAAACTTGGATATTCACCAATTGTTATACTGACAGGACGTTTCAATTTACTTCCACTATCTTTTTCAGAACAATGAAAACCGTTTGACAATGTGTGATGTATTGTGAGGGTGGTTTTGGTCTTTTAATAAGGAATACACTTAATTGTAATTACTACGTTTATTTGTGATCTATACTCTTTAGTAGCTCGTTAACGAATGTCCCTCCCACGCATGTGCGACTACCTTACATTACACCCCCACACTAAGACAATATATATATATATACATACATTATTAACATTACTCATTGCTTTACAATACAATTATACATTTTACATTTATTAATATGTCAGCTAACCGTCTGTAAGGAATAAGCATTAGATTCATGTAAGCACAATTATACATAGTTTGTAACATTTTTAATTGTTTTACCTGCCTGAAATACCTACGAGTGTTAAAAGGTACCTAATATAAAATTTCTATACCTGTCCGGTATCTTGGACGAACGCTTTGGTCGGCCTTCTAGTGCGGGGACAGCTTTAGCAGTTGACTCAGTTTCAGATGTCTGATTTTCTTCGGTTTGTGAGTCTTGCTGTGAATTGCTATTACTTGTATCGTCGGATTGATTTGACTCGCTGTCCATTTCGTTTGTAACGATTTGTACTGTTGTCTCCACCGTTGTTGGTTGACTTTCAGTTTCACTAGGCTGTTCTTCCGTTTTCGCTTCGTACCATATGATTTCGTCGTAATCGCTTGCGTTCATGTCCTGATCCGTTGCTTGTATTTGATTTGTGTGCCTTTTCTCCAATCTCCCGCTCTGCGTTTGACATATGTATGTGTTTCGTCCTCTTTTCTCTGTAACTTTAGCTCTTTTCCATTTAATTGTCGCTCCTGGTGTGTACGTTCGTATTTGTACCATCTCTCCCACCCTAAACTGCCTTCTTCTACCACCGTAATGTTTCTCTTGCGCTCTTACGCTCTCTTTTGCCACGTTGTTTTGGCAATTCCTTTCTTTTGAGTGGTTTCCGGTGATCTCGGACAGGATTTGCAGTCTCGTTCTAATTTTTCTGCCCATCATCAGCTGCGCTGGTGACTCTCCTGTCGAACAATGGGGTGTGTTTCGGTACGTCATTAGAAAACGTGAAATACACGTCTCGATGCGTACACCTGCGTTCCGGCTGTCTAAAAGTGCAGATTTTACTTTGCTTTTAAAGGTTTTTACCATATTTTCCGCCGCTCCGTTGCTGCGAGGATGATACGGCGGTGACGTCATTAGTTTGATTCCATTTGCTTCGTAGAACTTCTTTAATTTTTCGGCTACCAAATTTGGTGCATTATCGTTCACTATGAGTTTGGGCAAGCCCCATCTAGCGAACGTTTCCCTCAACTTTTCCTCGATTTCATCGGCGTTTGATTTCTTCATTAGAAACACTTCGGGCCATTTCGAATATGCATCGATTAGAATCATGTAATTTCGTCCTTGAACTGGTCCTAAAAAATCTAGGTGAATGCGTTCAAACGGCTCATTACAGAGCGGCCACGCAGTTAACTCTACCTTGGGAGGGTTTTGTCTTACCAACGAACACGGTTCACACTTTCTTACCAATTGTTCAATGTCTGCGTCAATTTTTGGCCAAAATACATAACTTCTTGCCAGATTCTTCATTTTTACTACACCGAAATGCGCCGAATGCAGTTCATTTAATACCTGTTTCCTCAATTTCGATGGAATTATTATTCGGTGTCCCCACATCAACACGTCATTCGTCACAACTAGTTCGTCTTTCCTGCTCCAATATGCTGACGGGACCTCTTCTTTAGACTTCGGCCATTTGTTGTTTTTCGCGAATTTTACAATTTCCTTCAGTTCTGGATCCGCCCCAGTCTCTAAGGCGATCCTTTTGTTGTCAATTGGCCACGTTGCTTTCTCTGTAAAGTACAAATAATTGTCCTTACTCCCGTTCATGTTGATTTCCTCTTCAATTGGGGCTCTCGACAAGTAGTCCGCTACAGAATTTTCACTTCCTTTTATGTGCTCTATACTGTAGTCGAAACCTGATAAAAACACGGCCCACCTTTGCAGTCGATTTGCTGCCATTTGAGGAATACCACTGTGTTCTCCGAAAATAGCGACCAAAGGCTTATGATCGGTGCGAATTGCAAATTTGATTCCCCAGAGATAATGATATAACTTTGCCACGCCGTAGTAAATCGCCAGTGCTTCCTTCTGTATTGTGGGGTAATTTCGCTCCGCTGGTTGTAACGTCCTTGACACACAGGTTACTAACCGCTCTTTTCCGTCCACTATCTGCGATAATACAGCTGAGATGCCTACGTTTGAAGCATCTGTTGTCAAAATTGTGGGTCGATTGGGGTCAAAATGAGCTAAAATAGTGTCAGACATTATTATTTCTTTTATACGTACTAAAGCTTTTTGGCATTCTCCGTTCCATGCGAATTTCTCTTCCTTTCTGAGTAGTTTGTGCAATGGTGACAAAATTGTTGCACAATTCGGAATAAATTTACCATAATAGTTGATAAGGCCCAACAACGCTCTTACGTCGTGGACGTTTTGTGGAATCGGTGCTTCTTCAATTGCTTTAATTTTGTTTTCCGTCTTGCGCAGTCCATTTTGGCTGATTGCGTGTCCTAAGTATTCCACTTCTTCCTTAAAGAACTCGCATTTTTCCTTTTTCACCGTTAATCCGCTGTCCCTTAATCGCGTTAGGACTTCTTTCACGTTTCTTAAGTGTTCTTCGTCAGTTGCGCCTGTTATAAGGATGTCGTCCAAAAATGCCACCACGCCGTCCATACCGCTCAACAGCTGTTCCATATTCTGCTGAAAAATACTCGTGGCTACCTTAATACCAAAAGGCATGCGGTTCATCCGGTACAATCCCTTATGTGTGTTCCATGCTAACATTTTGCCTGACTCGTCATTTAGGGTGAACTGATTATAAGCCTTAAACAAATCTAATTTAGTAAACTTCTTACCCTTCCCCATTTTGGCAAATACTTCTTCTATTTTGGGTAGAGGGTACTTAATGTCCTCTAAATATTTGTTTATCGTTGACTTATAGTCACCACAGATTCTTATGTCTCCATTTGGCTTTAGCACTGGAACAACCGGCGTCGCCCAATCACTATTCTCGATTCGTGTTATTACTCCTTCCTCTTCTAACTCATTCAATTGTCTTTCCATTTCTTCTTTTAATGCCAGTGGAGTAGAACGACTTTTGCAAAATACCGGCTTGTAGTTTTCCACCAATTTTAACGCAACTTCCTGTCGGTTGTATTTTCCTAATTTCGATGAAAATACTCCGTCAAACTCCTTGATCATCTTTGTTAATTCGCTCTCTACTGCCACATGTCCGATTCCAATACCATCGACTTTAACATTAAATAGCTTCATCCAATCACGTCCAACAATATTTGGTCCGCCGTTTTCTATAACGTAAAATTTCATTAATTTATTGTTTTTCTTATACTCAACTTGGACTTTAATATATCCTGCAGGTCTAAATAAGTTCCCATCGTATCCTTTTAGCACCATACCATCGTTCTGCAATGGAACACTTTTGAAAAATTTCCTGTAACTTGCTCCATTCATTGCTGAAACTGCTGCCCCGCTGTCAATTTCTATTTCTAATAAAGCACCTTCGACCTTAATTTGCGTTTTAATTGCTTCGTCAATATAATTTACCGCTGAATACCTGGGGTTAGCTGACTTTTCATTAACAGAATATACAGAACGTTCACAATAAAACAAATCAACATTTCCAATACAATCATTTTCAATACAATCATTCTTTACATAATTAAAATTTTTGCTGAAACAAACCTTTGCTAAGTGTCCAATCTTGTTACATTTATTGCATTTATAAGTCTTGTATTTGCATTCATTTGCATGTTGACCTCCGCAATGTTTACATTTCGAATAACCTCTATCTTGATTTTTGACACTTGCACTCGATTCACTATTGCCCTTCCACTTGTTCACTTTTCTTCCACTTTCACTTCTGCGCCGCTCCTCCTTTTGGTCCTTGACCCTGAAGTTCCTTCCGGCTCCTCCTCCTTGACTTGACGCGGGCTTTACAAAATTTAAGTCCTTTGACTTAAATATGTTTTCTGCCTTAATTGCAGCGGTGACGAAATCGTCCAGGCTCTTCGTCTCTGGCTCCTCGCAAACTCTATCCTTGATTCGTCCTGCCACCAGACCACTTACAAATTTGTCCTTTAAGACATCCAACAAATTTGCTCCAAATTTGCACTTGACCGAGAATCTCCGGATTGTAGCGTACCATTCTGCTACCGATTGGTGAGATTCCTGGTTCAAATTGTAAAATTGGTCCCTTTCACGCCAAACGTTAGTGTGCCCCGTGAACAGTTTTTGCAATAGCTCCACGATCTCTTTATATGTTTTATCTTTAGGAAGCGTTGGATGCGTCAGATTCCTCAAAGTTGCATAAGTTTCTGAGTTAACATAACTCAGAATTGACGCTTTTTTTACTCTTACGTCCTCTATTCCATGCGCTTCGAAATGTTGCTCCAGCCTTTCACAATAAATCTCCCAGTCTTCGTTTTCCTGGTCAAAACTATCGAATTTTGGCGGTACCTTTGTCGCCATCTTACACTCACCACACTCAAAAACTTTCAATTTTTAATCTTCAATTATCTTAGTAATCACTGAATTATCTTTTTAAATTTTTTTTGTTTTTATGTTTAACTTTTCCTCGTCGCCACTGTGATGTATTGTGAGGGTGGTTTTGGTCTTTTAATAAGGAATACACTTAATTGTAATTACTACGTTTATTTGTGATCTATACTCTTTAGTAGCTCGTTAACGAATGTCCCTCCCACGCATGTGCGACTACCTTACATTACACAATGTATTGTCCGTTTTTTGGAAATATGTATTCGGTGGTTTCGGCTTCAATTCCGATGGATTATTAATTCGGAATGATTCCAATGATTCCATTTCAACAGTATCATTATTACTGTTACATTGACTAGATCTAATATTATTGTTTTGGGATACAGTTGAAGCAATACTCAATGTATCATAATCTGGTGTTGGACAAGGTGGTGGCGATTTATTATAAGACAATGTTGAATACTTAATTGGTACTGGAGGCGCTTTCGGTTTTGATTTGTTCGGTTTAAGTGTACTTGAACAACTTGACAATAAATCTTGATCGCCATTTGTTCCTTTTTTCATATCTGGCTAAAAATTTCAATTCAATTAGAATAACACACATTGTTTATTTGTTATTTTCAATTTTATACCAATGGTGGAGGTGGAGGTGGTGGTGTTCCATTTGATTTTTCTTTATACAATGTTGTTAAGTTATTATCTACCTTTACTGGTGATAAGGATATCAGTCGTTCGGACAAATTCTGTGATAATTCTAAATTGGCTAGACGATCCTGAAAAACATAAACAATTAACTTTAAGAGTAATTTATTATATGTCTTTTAATACAGCATGTAAATGTTGGGTTTAGTATTCTATTTAACCCAATAAAAATTTTTTTATTATTTAATAAATTCTTTAGATCATGCAAGGAATTAAATAAAACACTTTCATACGAAAATAAAAAATTAATATGCCAAACAAAATATAATAATTTGTTAATACAATTATTGCATTTATAACAAGATAAAGAGATTTTATCTTAAAATCACAAATGAAACAATATTGTTTCACTTTTTATTGTTATATATGATTATATTTATCCTGAGAACTATTCCACGGTGTTTGTCACTTACACTTGTTTATTCTTTATTGTTTCATAAAGTAAAAAAAAATAGAAATTTTAACAACGTATCCAAGCTAAAAATGTTAGAATTAAATAATTTCGACCTTCAGACGACGATAACACAACAAAACTATACCTTGGTAATATTATTATTAACAAGTATGACTTTTATTAAATTTTTCTCTATTAGTATGAGTAAAAACCGAATTTATTATAAAGAAGTTTTATCCTCTATTGGAAAAATTTGTTTATATTATTATTATATATTATTTATTATATTGTTTATATTATTAATATTTTAAAGTTCATATTCTAATTGAATGCGTGGTTAAAAATTTAATAAAATGTTGACACAACACAAAAATAACTTACTTCATAAGTTTGTATGGTAAAAAACGGTTTACTATTAACAAATAAATCTCTTTTTGAAGTGGTCATTTTTTTATTTAGGAACTTTGGAAAACAATTTCATGCACTTATTATTAGGAACTTTTTTAGCAGCGTATACGAGTATGACTAGAACATAATATGAAAACTAACTAAATTACAGACGAGTTCATCATTAAAAACTCCACAAAACTAGGGATAACAGCTTACACAACAATACACTATGAGAGATTATAATTTTATTATTATTATTATAGTACACAGCAAACACACAGCGTCATAACAACATCAAACTTACGTTCGTATAGTATTTGTTGCTTAATATTATTTTTTACGCATACTCGTATACCTGCATAAAATTTTACGCGACAATAAACAATTTCTTTTTTCGCTTATATTGTTTTCAAACTAACTTCTTACCTCATCAACATCATAATTTCCCTTTTCTTCATCAGTTGTTTTAAACATTTTTTGATGGGCTTTTTTAAATTCATCCATCAACTTATTATGTTGATATTGTTTCTCATCACTTACACCTTTGACAATCTTTTTGATTTGCAATTGTTCATCAATCGAAGGCGCATTTTCACACTTTTTCTGTGATCGTCTTTTAATCTCTTGACAAATGGCGGAAGAGAAACTACTCGATGTGTTACTAATTAAACTACCGAAACTACTTGTAGATGAACTTTTAGCCAATGTAACATTTTCATTTTTTGTTTTCTCTTCAATATCACTTCTATGCACTTCTACAACGATTCTCTTAATTTCACTGCCATTTCCACATTCTAATGTCTCCTCCTCTGTTCCATTATTTTTTATTGTAGTTCCATTTTCAGACAGATTTATTATTGTTGGTTTAAATAATTGTTTATTGTCGGGTTCGTCCCATTCAATCGATCGCCATTTATTCGAATTTGACACTGAAAACATTTTTCTTGGTAAAATTACTTGAAAAAATTACTTTATTCACTTACTGGTTTTTAGTCTTTCTAATTGCGACAACCTGTCTTCCAAATCCAATGTTTCTTCTTTTACAATAGATAATCGTTTTGAATCTGACCAGGATGGACTTTGGTCACCGGTAACTGAACTTGCCGAACTATTATAACCACTTGATTCACCTGGAAATAATTCCGATCCAGCCGCTTTTCGTACAATCAAATCCAATTGTCTTGAAGACTTCATTATACTAACAGCCTGATAAAAATTACACATTTTTCAGAAAATGAAATAAACAGAATAAATATTCGTACCTCTTTAAAAGATATATCGGAAAAATCAACACCATTGCAATAAAGTATTTGATCGCCTGGTCGTAATCCATTTTCCCTTGCAATTCCACCCTCTTTAGTGAATTGAACAAAAATGCCCGGTTTCCAATCTGGCCCTTTGCAGATACTTTATAAAAAAACACATTTCATTTGAATTTTGTTTAAGAATATTTGTTTTTTATATTCACCCGCATCCCAGTTTAGACTTTGGTGCTACAACAATATTTATTCGTACATCACGAACATTTTCATTCAGTGGTGGAGAAGAACGAAGTGATGAATGATCGGTAATTATTTGCCAACTTAAAGTGTCCATTTTACTGCTGAAATGTTTCAAAAATAAAAAATTTTCATACATATATGTTATATTAATAACATTCATAAGCTATGTAACTTACTCCTTCACTGGAATCATCCCGACACCTATAAAAAAATTATTAATTATAATAATATTTGATAAAAGAACAGAATTGTTATAGAATATGTAAAGTATGTAGCTGGTTATGTAACTTAACCCACCTCTCACTTTCAATGTAAGATGTGTATGATTAGAAATTAATTGTAAAACTTCTTTATGTACAGCATCTTCTATTGTGTATCCATTCACACGGATTATTTGATCGCCGATCTGTAACATAAAAATTCATTTAAATTTTTTTTTTATTATTTACATTTTATTACAAGGATTTATACAACATGCTCCATTTTAGGGTATAATATAATAAAAACTAGAATAAATATGTTTCATGTTGACATCGAATTGTTAGTAAGAGAAACGATCAAATAGGTTCATTTTGGAAACTCTAAAACCAATTCTTCCAACAATTAAGTTATACAACATTTGATAGTTGGTAAAATAGATAGAAGCAATCACAGAGCAATTATATATTGATTACAGAAATTGATATATAGAATAATATAAGCATTTTATGCTTCAGTTACTTTATTTCCACTGTTCCATGTCGGCATGTTAGATCTTTTAATTCAAGTGTCTATAATTTTATGTCGTTCTACAAACGGTCACTAACCCTTTTCCAACATTCAATTCAAGGATAAAATTATAAATCATACACTAAAATAGCGAAAAAGTCTCCTAATTGGTTGACAACTTTACAGATTTACTTATTATGAAAGAAACATTTCTTCCGTATTCAATTTACAACATCTGTTCATATACAACATTCCTAAATAAAATATAGAATATTATACTTGTTTCTAATTACTTACTAAATACATAAATAAAACAAATATTAATATTATAATAATGGTGAATTAAAAATTTTACTTTAATGAGAAATAATTTCACAAATATTTATTTATTGTAACAAAAATTAAATCGTTCGTTCCAATTATTTTTACTTCCTTACAATAATTTTAGAACTATTTTAGCGGAAAACAATTTTGGTTTAATTTCCTCTTTCAAACTGACAATTAAATGTTGAGAAAAAAGAAATATTTACCAAGTTGAATAGTTTCAAATAAATGTACGATTTGTTATTTGATAAAATTTTATTTATTGGAAAGGAAATCCTATTACGAATTTAAATTAATTTTTATATATATTTATAAACAAATTCTTAATTTCATCTATTACTTTTCATGACATCATTTTCATATTGTTCATTTTTTATCGCATTTCTTTATTTATTAAAATAAAACAGTCAGGGTTAAAAGATAAGTTTTATTAAACTAATTACATACATTACAGAATGTGTAACGATTTTTTCATTATTTTGCTTACACTTCCTGTAATATTAAACAAATCTCGTGTGTAATCAATCAATACGCATTAGAAAAAAATAGCACTTTCATTCATTAAATGATTTCAATATAAAATTAGGCAATAAACTCGGCAATAAATAATGAGCGTAGATTCTTATATGAATAAGTTTTTAAACAATGGACGGCAATTTCTACAAATACCGAGACAATAGTTTTGCCAAACGAAAAAGAATCTGACATTTTTCTATAATTGACGATTGTGGAAATATTTAATTGAATGCTTACCATGATAGGTATTTATAATAAAAATAAAAGCACAGAGAACTCACTCTTAATCCTTGTCGTTGTGCTTCCGATCCAGATTCAATATTGGAAACAAAGAATCCCGTTCCATGTTCACGACCGCCTCTTAAACTAAATCCCAACGATGGTCCATGACGGCAATTGTATGTTGGCGGTGGCACATTCCAATGATTTGGTCGAACTAAACGAATAGTTCGAATACGATTCGTTCTACTATCACAACTTCCACTTAATGTTTCCGAACTAATTGTTGAACCGGCATATTTGTGATGTTGATGGCCTGTCATATAATCCATTTGGACTCTTGTTGGATGGAAACAATTTACTGAAATTAAAATTGCATTTATAAATGCTTTCTTTTTTTTCTTATTTTTAAAATCATATAAATGTGGTTATTTGATTTTGTTAAACTTTCATTCACGCTATGTAATTGTGATACGAAAAATTACATAATTCATTTATGCAAGGCGTAAAATTACACTTCCGCCTATTTCCTGACTTGTTCTAGTTGATTTTATTCAACAAATTCAACCTACTCCTTTACACATGGCAAAGAATATTAACAAATAATTTTTCGCTAAGGAAAAGAAAGTCATCATCACATGTGGATCAATTTTAACTAGACGTATGTACATAATGTGCAAAAGCGACTAACAAAGTGTACTATTATAAATTGTTAATATAACCCAGAAAACTGAGAAAGAACTAGAGCTGCACACAGAATTTAAAATACACATATGTATACATAAATATTTAAACAGTTTTTTTAAATTCTTTTAATCAATTATAAACCATAAATTTTGGCATACAATTGATTTAATTCCAATAAAATCAGCAATATACAAATTAGTGAAATAATTAGATTAAACAATTGCTTTCACTGAGTCTATACTATTT
Organism: Silvanus unidentatus; assembly: GCA_963930825.1. Lineage (NCBI taxonomy): Eukaryota > Metazoa > Arthropoda > Insecta > Coleoptera > Silvanidae > Silvanus > Silvanus unidentatus. The sequence continues at coordinate 15,239,811 of OZ005760.1, forward strand.
CACTCAATAAATGCAAAATGTTATTAGTTTATAAGAAGAGGATGAAGGTAGTAGACATATCACATTGGATAATTTGAGGTCAAGATCCACCTGCGGCCACAATCAAGTAGGTCTTGTGTGAAAGTGTACATATGTATAAGTATATCAATTCATGACTAGAAATGAATTTATTTGAAACAATTTCGAATTAATCAAACAAATGTTATGTGTAAAATGGTAATTGAAGTTTTTCTTAGATTTCAGCGGAAATAATTGAAAATTTCAATTGTGAAATTATGTAAATTTAACACGTAAAAGTTATACAAAAGAAAATCGTTTATGTGCCTGAAGACAAATTAAAAAAGTGTAACAATTCATTTCCTCAGGCAAAAGTACCCAATAGAAGAGTAGTCGGAATATAATTGAAAAATATCTTGTATACCTATATAAAATTGTTCTAAAAAGAAAGTCTCTAAAAATCCATTAGAAATTCAATCTTAATAATATTTCAATCAAAAATATCTAAATGATTTTGATTTCACACTTTTTTGAACTTTACAGGGCAGTGTCAAAAGGTTGATGTTGATCTTTCTATATAATCATCAAGTTAACATTTCTTTTTCCGGAAATAAAGAGTGGAATTTTTAAAAAAGTCTACAAGTTAAATATTCAGTTTGCTTTTAAAAACAAACAAGTATGTCGACAAGAAACGAAGACTTCTTTAACTTAATTCACAATTCAATGTTTTCTTTTTCAAATATGCCATTTACTTATTAAGCTATGTATTAGGTTTACCTAATACACGTGTCTATTCATTTACTTTTTTATTAAAACATATGAAAGTTTACAAATTCAGAAAAAGAAATTTTCCAGTTCAATTCCAAAAGGTTAAAATTTGTAATTTTTATTAAATGACTATTATCGCATAATAAAAACCTTACTTATATTAACCCTAGTGTTAACCTATGAAATGTAGATATGTATAAAATTACCTTATGGTGAATTATCTTATGGTGTTTGGTAATAACATTTTATAGAGAAAGTCCGGAAAACACAATAAATAAATTTTCAATTAACGATTCATAATGATACATGTATGTATACACTATATATATGTACTTCAAATAATGTTGACAATCAATTGATTTCCATAGGTACATTTATGCAAAGTCTGATTTAATTTTTAATAATGAAAAACTTTCTCGTAAATTTAACAGAACGATTTTAATAAATGAATGAAAGATTATTTCTTTTTAAATTACTCATACTTGTTTCTATTGCATATAATTTGTATGTATGTGTATAGTCTTAATTTTTTAAGTAATTGTTTAAATTTGTACACATGCCTTCATATTATGTTTCTAATCACATTAAAAATGTTGGAAAGTAAAAAGATATATGTAATTACATATACGCAGGAAATTAGAACAGAATAATAACAAACTAATTATTATTATGAACCAATTGTGTTTTATTTGTGTTTTGTAATTAAATCTCTCGACAATGAGCAGTTTTTCAATTGTAATTGTAAGTTTATAATATTACAATAGAAAGTGAATTTCTAGTTTACATTTTCTCAAGTTCACACACAAAATCATCACATATAAACAGCACTTTTCCAGACATTTCAAAACAACTTAAAAATTCGATTTCATTACTAAACAAACAATAAAATAGTACAAAAAAATGATCTTATTAGAGATTATCAACGCGCTTTGCAACAATTTGTTGCATAGTTTTGGCGGAAAAGAATGCAATTTTTATACAAATATATTGTGTTAAATCTATTACCAAATATGTAAATGATTTCCTCCACATTTACTTCATTAAAAGACCAATGAATTAAAAACACATTGATTTTTTTCTATATAGAAAAAGTGTTGCTTGTATTTAGTTTCAATTGTTAGAAAAGCATGTTTTTATAAAACATTTTCATTTGATCTCTAAATACGGTATTAAATAAAAAACGTTTTATTTGTAGAAAGCATTCATAGTTTGTAGAAAAATGTCCATTTTTCTAATTATGTACTTAAAGAAATTGTTACAACCAAAATAGGTACAGCGAATAAAAATTTATAAATAGAATCAGACAATTTAACCTGATGTCCTCATTTTCTTACGTATATTCAATTGCAAAAATTATTATAGGCTCTATAAACGTGTGTATGTATTTGTTAGAACTTTTTTTAATATGCAACAGGATTTACTGTATAAATGAAAAAAATGTAATAGAATAACAAAATGTGATTATTTAGATGCCAAGCTGGTAAAAGAACATAATCCGTCCTTGTAGCACACCCTAGGAAACATTAATTCTGCACTTTCTTTACGTTGATCTTTAAATTTATTATTACTAAAATTATTTAAGATGCTCCTATGTAAATATGTGTGAATACCTACATAATAACTTTTGCTAAATCCAATCCAACTAATAAATTCGAACAACATTCGACGTTTCTTTTGTTGGGCAAGTATTCAAATTACGTTATGGATGTGTTATTAAAAAGAAAAGACACGACTTTGTAGATGTCGATGACAAAAATGAAAAATGGTCAACTGATAACATATTTCAAGTTTACTTGCTTATTAAAATTAATCAAAGACACCGCATATCAACAATAATATAACATTTAAAGGTTGCCATAATATGCCCAATCCTCACCACAATCAGACAATGGCAATACCATCGACTTTTATTTATTTGTTAATTGAAATTATTAATAACAAAAAAATCGTAGTAAATACATATAACATATTTTTGCGATTTTGTAAAAAGGTTAACGGTTTACAAGAAAATTAATGACTTGTGTGGGTAATTAGATAAATCGTTTACTTCCTTGATGTGCCATCGACTTTTTTGAAAAAATCAACAAAAAACAAGCAGACACTGAAAAATGACCTTTTAAAGCTTCCTATATATTAACACTTTGTTTCATTCCAATTTCAATTAAAGCTTGAAAACAAATAAAAGAAATTGTTAATTTTACTTATTATTGACCCCAAAAAATTCGAGAAAAAACAATACAAGTGAAATGAAAACTACAACAATAAAAAATTGTGTCCACACACACACATTGGATTTAATGTGAATAACTTACCGATTAAAATTTTATTATCTATCCAATTCCATTAAAACAGAAAAAATGTGTAACAATAATTTGTTGCTACACAAAAAGGTTCACACACTAAAATTCACTTTACTTTTAATTAAAATTTTGTTCACTTTTCCTTCATTTAATTTTTCAGTAGATACCTACATATATTGTCTCGTATATTGTTTATCAAGACAATAACTGTGGAATAAATGTTAATTAAAAAATCATCCAAATTGGCTTGTTTGATCGATAATTCACTTATATATATCTAATAAAATTCACTGAAACGCTTTTTTATCAAAACTACTACATTATAACTTTGTTCTTTAAATTGAAAAATGAACTTGTAACCGGTTAGTGGTCGACTATTTCAACAAGTCGTAGAACTATTGACTCTTTCTAGGTATCTTTTAAAGAGAGTTCATCTGTGGATTGAAGAAGCGAAGAAGTTCCCCTCTCTTTGAAAATAACACTCGCACAAAAACCGATTAAAAGCATTTGCTATCTTTGTATGTTAAATGTTGAATACAACATTCGTAAGAAAGAACTAGAAGAGTGTACGTTGCTGTCGATGGGCACATATTTTACTGTTTGTTTTTCATTTACCATCACCTGTTCGTTTGTGGCTCATCAACATGATCATCATTGTTGGTCGTTCAAAAACAAGTGACTTGCGCTTGCGTATTTAATTCCATTGTCACGGTTCAACTTTGCCGACTATCTGTTATTTTTTTGCTTTTGTATAAATCGGAATGCAACGCTACAATGCTTTATTTAATTAGTTATCAATTGAACAATTCGGGAATCTTTTAACACCATGGACGCATCTAGGTAGCTTATCGATTCATGGGGCTTATCCTTAAATAAACAAAAAATACATGAATACTAAACACTAAACAACTTATTAAAATACAAATAGGATAGATAGGAGATTAAATAAATGAGTAAAACATGTTAATTCCAACAAATATTTTTAGATTATTAAAATCTCAAATGATCCAAAATCAGCCAAAGTAGCACCAAATAGCCTGATGTTAAAAGGGGGGATTTAAAATTTTAAATATATTTGCCGTCAAGTTATTGCTAAACTAGAGACATCTAGCAGACAATAAGATTACAATTGAAAAATCTATAGAGACTATATTCAGAGAATACAACAAAAAGCGATCCAAAACAAGAAAGGCCCATGAGTGGCATTAACAATTTACCTGTTCCTACCCAAAAAGGGATGGATAAGCAAATGGTTTATCGTTTGACAGTTTCTGACAACAATACAATTTTAAGTAAATTTAATATGTTTATATTTAGGTCAATACGTGTGAATTATAAATTATGAACAAGAAAACATGAAATTCTAATATTAAATGTTATTTGTTAAGTTTAGCAGTAAATTAGATTGAATTAGACGACTACCGCCTCTAATTTAAATTTAAAATTTGTCAAAAATCAAAATATTATTCTCCAAGTAGCCTTAATCTAATCACCCAAAAGGTAGCAAACATTTGGTGCATACGTCACAACCAGAAACGAAAATGGTTGAATTATACAAACACAGCCAAACTGTTTGTATGTTTACAAAACGAAAATACGCCTTATATCATTATACCTAATTAATTAGAATCCTAATGTTTTTAAAAATATTGTCAATTTTAATTTTGTGATATCTTACAGAAATTGTAATTTGAAATGATTTTCAAATATACATAGCACAGGTGTAAATCAATTAGGATAATGCATTTAATTAGTTATAATGATTAATAAAATTTGATGTTAATTATTTAATATTGTATTTAAAAATCCCCAAGTTGGCGCTTTTGTCGACCCAAACCTTTGGTGGCGCTAGTGTCAATACTAACGATACTAACTAGCAAGCGTGACCGAGAAATCCGAGAATGGAGTGACAAGTGCGAAAGTAGTAATCTGTTTATACATACCTTATAAATATATGATGATAATGTAAACATTTGTATCGATTTTTGGTATAGTAATTGAACAATTTTGCACTTGAAAATTAAATCATTTAACATGGATTCAAGCATAAAAAGCATTTTAACTGCAAATAGGGAAACGATCGAAAAAGCTTTGGACGATTTCATAGAAAACGTAAGTAAAAAGTAAACAAACGAAAATATTTTATATTTGGATGAATATAGTCTTTATTTCTGTATTTTTACTTTTCCAGAATTGTCAGGTATTCAATTTCCCCGAATTAAATGACGGTGACCGTGATTTACTATGGTCTAAATTATACGAACATGCTGTACAAGCAAACAATAATCAACTAGTAAAAATCTTTTCGACTTTACGCATTTTAAGGTAATTTTAAGGTATTTCATTTATTCAATTGAGTTGCTGTGATAATTTAGCTTTGAAAAATTTAATAAATAACATTTAAGCCGAGAGAAAAATTCGCTGGGTAAATTGGTGACTGACGATTGGCTAAACTTGATAGAAAAACACATTGGTTTAATTGAAGATTTCCAAATAAATGAAGAGAACGAATTTGTTGTTATTGAAGGACAAAAATGTCTTTGTAACATTGTTTTCAACTCTTATCAAACTGCACAAAAATGCTGCAAATTGGAAATTTTAAATAACATTTTAAAAAGGATTTCCAAACACAAGTGAGATTAGTATTTTTTAAAACATTTACAATTTTCATTAATTTGTGTTTGTTTTTAAGGGGGGAAAATGTGCCAAACGAAGTGAAATTCTTTGACTTGAAATTGTTATTTCTATTAACAGCTTTATGTCCACAAATTCGTAAAACTTTACGAGAAGACCAAAATGCAGACGAACATTTAATTCAAATAATGGAAACAACATTAGAAAATGCAATTGATAATAAACATATTATAAATGTAAATGAAACTGCTAAACACATTCACTTTTTCTGATGCTAAAAATGAATTTTCTTTCAGGAAAAAACCGCTGACATGATTTGTGAATTATTGAAAGCATTTTTTAACTTAACACTCCACCTTGATGGGAATGATGAAGAAACTTTAATAAAATACAAGCATTTAACTTCAATATTAAGAGACTTTCTACTGATTTCAACCGATAACACTGAAAAAACAAACACGTTACACCAAAATGTTATAAATTTACTAACAAATATGCCATCCGATTCACTTGAGGCATTAATTTGTCCAATAGATAAAGAGTCGCCAAAAGAGCAATACGATGGATATGATATGAGTGCGATTGCAGTGATTTTGGATATACTTCGAATGAAATTCGATAAAGGATATGTAAGGATATCTGAAAGATGTAAATATGTATTTAACTTTTATAAACTCTTCAATTTGCAGACAATTTCTTCCCAACATGAACTTTTATCACCAACAATAACAGTATTGTTAAAGTCCGCTTGCAGTGTGCGTTTAATACGTAAATATTTAAAACTATCCATTCTTCCACCATTAAAAGATGTTCACAATCGACCAGAGGAGGGTTCAACGTTACGAAATAATTTATGTCGTTTATTAACAACGCCAATTATATGTTTACGTGATATAACAGCTGAGTTACTTTTTGTTCTATGCAAAAACAATGGTTAATAATTAATATTATAATTTTGTTTTTCGTTAATTTATGAATTTTCAGTGACGAGAATGATTAAATACACTGGATATGGAAATGCAGCTGGTTTGTTTGCAAAACGCGGTCTTTTGGGTGGTAAAAAAGATGAAGGCGAGGCGAATTTTAGTTCAGATAGTGGAGATAGTGAAACGGAAGAATATGCAGAACATAAACATGGAATTAATCCGGTTTTGGGATGTTATGAAAAGCCACATCCGAATCCAATGGAAAATATGACCGAAGAACAAGTAAATTATTATTTGTCTTTTTTGCGTAAATTTCGTTGACTATTTTTTCTATTATTTTAGCAAGAGTATGAGGCGATGAAGTTAGTTCAACTAATGGACCAATTATCCAAATGTAGAACAATTAAGCCGTGTCGTGTTGGAGAGGATGGAAAACCGCAGCCGATTGAGCATGTTCTGCAATTACAAGAGGGAATGAATATACATTTAAAAAACAACGATTCAGATAGTGATTAAAACAATTTTATTTAATATTCCTACATAAATATGATCTATCTTTTTCATACATACATATTATATATTTATTTAATTCCTAAAAATACATATGAATATTTTGTTAACAAAATTATACATTTGATGTTGATAAAAGAAAAATTTATATCAAAAAATTATAACACTTCCAATTAAATGTCGAATATATACATGTTAATAAACTTAGAAAATACATTCTTTATTTGAATCACTAAATAATAAAAATAATTTATTTTTTATCTTCAATTTTGTTGGCCGGTTCTCCAGTCTGTTGAATGGGAATTGTTTTATATTCTAAATTGTTCCCGTCATTAACAGATGGCGCTACAATTGTCAACACTCCATCCGAACTCAATTGCGACTCAATTTTACCAATATCATAATTTTCTGGTAACACATATCGTCTAACAAATTTTCTCGATACAAAATTATGTTCATCTGTTTTTTGTTCATGTTTTCCCTCAATTACCAATGTATTATCTTTCGCCACTTTAACTGTAATCTCTTCTGGTTGGAAATCTTTTACATTGATATTCGCTTTAAATTTATCTTTTTCAAATGTAACTTGTACACTTGACTCATCTTCAATCGTCTCGGATGAGACCCATGGCCGTGAAAGTTGAGATTCAGCTTGTTGAAAGATACGTGGATATGCCAATGGTTTGAAAAACTCTTGATCCCAACTTAAACTCAATGGTTGATTGAAAAACCTTGATGGACGAACGAAAAATGGATCATGGTACAATGTGTACAATGACATGTTTAATAATCTTCTTAGATTTGACATTTTCACTCGAATATTTTTCACTTCTGTTTGCGCTCAAATTCAAATGTAAACTAACACGAGGACCGACTAGATTACTTATATATCCATATAGAAATCTGTAGAATACTCTCGAAAAAATTGGGAATATTCTAGAAAAAATAATCTAGAATATTTATTTTCTAATAATAAATGTACGGAATTTTTGTAATTTTCATGAACTGTATTTATGTACATTTCGTCACTGGAAAACTCTTTTTATTTTTACAATAATAATTTATTTACCACTTTTATTCACATAGAAAAAATGTGATTTCAACAAACAGCATTAGGTGGCGCTGGAGGTAAAACCGGCTCATCAGACGATTCATCATAATAAATTCCGTAAATATACGGCTTTAATTCCCATGGTACTTGATCTTCCATGTGTGTTAAATTCACTCCCAAATCCTCTAAAGTTGGAACACTTGTCTCAACCTCATCGGTAACATGTTCTCTTTCAATACGCTCCCAATGTAAATTACCAATTGGAAAACCAACAATTGCCTTTTCAGTTAATGTCACTTTCAATTGGAAAAATGGATCCCAACGCATATCGTATCTAGTATAACCCCAATCTTTATCCTTCCTCATAACACGATGGAAATAATCAACTAATTCAGAAAGATAATAACGTTTAGGACTGAAAAAACAAATTATTAGGAACTAGTCAACAAAATCAACGTATGTAATGTTTACCCAACAGCTTGATACACTTTTCCAGCTGTATCAGCATCTTTAATTGCTGCAACAATTCCTGCTGCTAAATCGCTAACAAAAACCGGCTGTTTTATGGTTTCTTCTCCCTTTTTCCAAACTGGCAAATATTTCCCTTGATGTCTCCATAAATGCGCATAATATCTAAAATAACAATATAAAAATAATACATTTTCATACCGAAACCCGTTTTTTTTACCTCAAGAAACGATCCTCTTGTCCATAAACATCGGACGGTCTAAAAATCGTCGCTTCTGGAAATTCTTTCAAAACTGCTTCCTCTCCACGCCATTTACTAGCCAAAAACTTGGAACCACCTTTAACAATAACTGGTTCTGGATATTCAGCGGCATTCAATGCAGAAACGTGAATAAATCGCTCTACACCAGCTTCTTTTGCAAGTCGTGCCAATCTTCTTGCACCTTCGACATGTACATCATTGAATTTGAAACATTTCGTTTCCCAATCACGTCCAACTAAATTCACCACCACATTTGAATATTTAATCGTTCGTTTTATCGATTCCTCATCACACAAGTGATAATGATGGAAATAAACTTGGCCCAAATCGCCGCACACTTTCAAACGCATCGGTTCATAATTATCACCTCTATATGGAAGAATTAGCTGAAATTATTGTCTTTATGAGTCTACCACGAGTTAAATAAATGATCTCTTAGTTACTTGTGTTCCAATTTTTCCCAGCCGATTACAAACATATCGTCCTACAAAGCCAGTTGCTCCAAACACTGTGGCAACAATGCCATTGAAACTCGATCTTCCACCAGTTCCTCTTTTCAGACTGCCCAAATTATAAGGATTCTCAGTGCTATAATTACAAGATTTAACATAAGCAATTCCTATAAAGCTGGTATTTTGTTCTGAAAAAGAACCAAATATGTTATGCAACCTCAAAATTTATAACATTTCATAACCTACTCAATAATAATTGGCAACCACTTTGTACAATTGCAGCCATAATTAAAATTTCGATTCTTTCTTTATGTATTCAATTACCTAATAAGTCATATTAATAAAGATATAAACTAATTTTTTTTCTGAAAATTACGATTTTCTGACAAAGAACCTGTTTGACGCTTGACAGAATAAAAATATGACAATTGTTTGACATTTTTAAATATGACCGATCATTGGCGTTTCGTTTTAAAAAGGGGCTGGGTGTATTGATGGTGATCTACTTAAAGTTGCCATTTTTAAATTAAAAGCAAAATTCGAAAACAAATTGATTGCTCTTCACATATAGACATATACAAACTACCACCTTTTCTTATTTTCACAACATAAATTGCCGATTTTTTTCCCTTTATAATAAAAAAATATTCTCTCGCAGTACAAAGGATCCCGATGTATGCGGAAGCGGCAGGCCAAGCAAAGCTAGAAAACATCACACGCCCCAAAGACGTCCCCATTCCACCGCTCCTATACCGCTAATCATCATCAATATGCAACAGCATTGCCTTCCACGAAACTAAAAAGGTCCAGTTTATCCATTCATAACACGGTTTCATGAATAATAAATATATTTAAAATAACGCACACAACAGCTAGATAGGACGACTAGTTTATGCCCTCATATTAAACATTTAAAGGTTTATCTAGGTACTTTGTGTATGAATTTTATTTAAATTTTCAAACTATTTTCGCGATCTTAATCTATACAATTAAGTTGGTTTTGTCGAAATAAGAATCTTTTTATTTTATTAGTAATCTCGTACATTAAGCCTTATACCTTCATATCTCTACCTAAAGAGAAAAAGATTCTTTTTTTAGATTGGATCATTTACAATTAGGATACTTGCAGTTTTTGAAACATTATATGGTATACTTTGACGGATTTTAATGTCAAATTAAACACTACACTTAAATAACACAATATTGTTTATTAAAGATATAACAAAATAAAGTTTTTATATGAAACAATAGAGCTGTAAACTAAATTAGAAAATCCCAATTTTAACCACTTAATCGAATAGATTGTATTAAAAGAAATGACTTGTCATTAAAATTAAATCGGATTTGAATATATTTAATTAGTTATTAATGAACAAAATTCGAATTTTAACGAATCCCGGGATTTTAACCACGTGGGGTTTGACATCACGAACAAACATCCAACGGGGAGGGAGTTATTTGTTGGTTCGCTCCGGACTATAATTTTACCTGAAATCGAGCAGGTAGAGTATAAGTTCAGGTACCAACGAAAAAAGCGATCCACTGTTTACAAGTGACAGAGTTGTTTCATTTTGAGAGGATCGAGTGTGACGTCACGAACAAATCGGCTCGAGGCTCGAGTGTTGCCGACAGCATGTCGAAATTTTAATTTTTAATAATTAATTACGCGAAAATTATAAACATTCAGCCTCTCTCAAATTTACCATTATGTTTTGTATTCACCATCAGACTTTGGATGTAGATACATTTCAAAAATTAGTTTACAGCTCAATTGATCACCAAATTCAATCTTACTTGTCTCTCTATTATTGCAAAAACGAAAACAAGTCTTGCCAACAACTCATATTCAAAACATAACGACTTATTCTATTACCAACGTAAAATGTTAGCTAATTACTAAATCTTAACATACTTAACGTTAAACTAATATTGTACAAATAACTTTGCTGAAAAATATTAGATCGACATATTATTTTAATCTCCTTTATTTAGGTAAATTGATGCTCAATAGATTTTTCATTATCAACTTGATTTTAATGGACAACTTGCATGCAACGGCGGGGATTTTGATTTGAACTACATGATGAGTCGCTAGAGAACGAAAATTCTATCGAAGCTTCGGTTCTCATAAGTAGAGGACCACCTGTAAATCATATTTAGCAAATTTTAAAAATAACTAAAAATATATAGGTGTAAGATCATAAATAAACGAACCAGTTGTAATACGAATCCAAAATGGCCTTATTTCAGAGCCAGTAAACGTTCCATCCAATACAATTGAATTTTGTGACCCATTCACTATTTTTCTTTATATAACAAGTTTGATAACCGTGATAACCGGCCATGCTTAGGTAATATGAATTGATAAACTTGAATTTACGAATGTTTGCCGTTTAGGTACGTCATAATTAAAGATATTGTTAGAACAATGAATTTGGATTATTGCGTAAACGCAAAGATTCGTAAATCCAAGTATATTCATTATCTTGATTTTCAGATAAAAGTCTTACAGTTGATATAGCACTATTTCGAACAGCAAACCAACTGAATACGATGTATCGACACCATTTAAATCTTTCAGTGGTAAAATAGGTCGATCAATGTTCAAATCAATATCATATCTTGTGCACCGGAACTTCTGTTAATTAAATTTTTTAAATATATGGAATCATACCGTTTGCTGGATATGTAAGATAATTTCAATTTCGACAATTGTAGTAAAATTTTACAGATGTTGGATGTGTTTATTCAAAACCATTATAGGTATTTCATATCAATAGGACGTAGATCGTTCCATAAGTAAACTGGGTTAACATCACCTTGTTTACCCATTTCCAGATGACCATGTAAACTTTTTACATTACTATAATAAGGTATAAAAGGGCACAGGACCGGGTAAAGAAGGGAGGAAAATTTGTTGTTTTTTTGTTACCGACAAAAATTTCAAACTTTACTTACGAATCTACTAAAATTCAGGGTGATAGAGAAAAATATACTCTACAAAACGCTATGTTCCGATAATTCAATTATTTCTTATTAATTGAGAAAAAAAATATTCAAACTTCGAAAAATGCTGACATTGCATATTTTATTACAAATTTTTAAAAGGGAAACCAAGAAATCGAACTTTAGCGTTTTGAAGATTGTAGTTTTAAGTTATTTTATTCACAATCAGTATGTAATGAGTCATTTTCCGATATTTTATAAAAATGGAAAGTGACCCATTGTTATATTCAAGCGAGTAATATTTACTTTCCTCTCTAGAGAGGAAAATGGTCACTTTCCTGGCTTCCCATAATCCTGGCTACTACAATTTTTAATAATATTTATATTGGGCAACCAATAACAAGCCATTTCTCACTTGTCATTTGATGAGTAACAACAAAAAATTGTCATTAGTGACATATGTCAAATGTTGACAGACAAAAAATTTATAATGAAACACATTCAAAAGACATATTTTTTAATTAATTGTGCCTGATTGTGAATAAAATAGTATACAAACCTCGGCGAAAGGGCATTCCTGTCTCGGTATGTAATCTACTATTTCATACCATTGTTGTCTCCCATAAATCTGTTACAGCTGAAATTTTGGTCCACTTATCAGCCGTAAAATGATACTTTCAAGGTTAAAAGACACTGGACATCTATTGGGAAAAAATTGAACTGCAGTTTTTTGATATTTTAGCCTTGAAAGTATCATTTTACAGCAGATAAGAGTACAGTGCCTTCAAGATCATTACATAAAGGTCTGGTAACTCAAACGATTTCCATTGTTGAAAGTGGAATCCAAAATGTAGAATCGAGTTAGTTGCGTCGGTGCATGATACCCGTGGTGCCGCTGTGCGGTCAAGTTTGAACTATTTTATAAACTGAATTTTAAATGTAAATAGCGGCAATTAGCAAAACGTCTATGTGTGTTGGAAGTTATGAATGTTTTGAAAAAATGATATTTATTTGTCAATACAAATAAATTTATAATGACAACTATTTGTAAATCAAATTTGAAGTTGAGGTTATTTAATTTCAAATTTGTTATCTCTTTCTTTAAATGTGAGTTAGAGAAGGACAGCGTATTTCTAGTATGAATATTGGCAGCACAGCGGTACCACGGATATCATGCACCCAGAGAAATGGAGTAGGGAGAAGAAGCTTCGACGAGTGCGCATCCAATTTTTGAGAGACGGCATAATGTCAGCCATTTTCTAGGTCAAGAATTGCCAACCGTTAGTTTGTAACTAATAAAACACCTAAATTTTAGAAGGAAATTTTGCAAGTTTGCAAACTTTGTGCATTGTTTTGGTGTTTACATTTGAATTTTTAATTTTACATGTTAATGTTAAGTCTAAATTGACTAACGTGTAATGTACAAACTCGTCTGGTATTACTAAAGGTCAGAGAAAAGTAATTAGAAATGCAGAGCATCCTCAAGTTGAAGTGGCATTGTACAATTGGTTTTTGCAACAACGTAATACGCACATTCCTATATCTTCTGAGATTTTACGAGCAAATGCCAAAACATTTTATGAACAAATCACAGGAAAAGACGATTTTTTAGCTAGTTCCGGATGGCTTGATAAGTTTAAGAAAAGGCACGGAATACGTTTTTTAAAAGTGTGTGGTGAAAAACTTTCCAGTGATCTTGCCGCTATAAAGCCGTTTCAGGAGAAATTTTGCGACGTTGTTCGAGAAATGGAACTCAGCCGTGAGCAAGTGTACAATACCGATGAATCTGCTCTTTTTTGGAGAGCATTACCTGACACCACTTGGGTTCACCAAGGTGAACAATCAGCGCCTGGTCGTAAGATATCCAAAGATCGCTTAACTTTTAAGCCGTGTTGCAATGCGACTGGATCACATAAGTTGCCCCTTTTAGTGCTTGGCAAAGCAGCAAATCCTCGAGCTTTTAAAAACGAAAAACATTCATTGCCAATTGTCTATAAGTCAACTGCAAAAGGTTGGATGACAAGACCCATATTTATTGAATGGTTCACAAAACATTTCAAACCAGAAGTGAAGAAATTTTTGACCAGCGTTAAGAGGCCTCATAAAGCTTTATTGCTGGTAGATAATGCTCCGTCCCATCCACCAGAAATAGAAATCAACACAGATCCAAACTTTAAAGTCATGTTTTTACCACCGAACTGCACTGCCGTTATCCAGCCAATGGATCAAAATTTAATACAAAATATAAAAGTGTCTTATAGAAAACGTCTTCTTAATCATATTGTTTCCAATGATGCTCAGAGTATTTAACCACATTAAAACAGTTCAACTTGAAGAATGTCGTGCATTATCTGGATTCGTCTTGGAAATCAATAACTGAAAGAAATGTTCAAAAAAGTTGGTCACCATTATGGTCAGAAACGGATAGTAATGCGGAAACAGAAGACGATGAGGATATTCCGCTTTCAGAATTAAAAAAGAAATGCTGTTCAATACATCAGGAAGATTTAAGTAATGTTACAAGTTGCTTAAATATCATTGATCCGGAAGCGAAGCTAAATGAAACAGTTGTTAAAGAATGGATGGAAGGCAAAAATGAAAATGAAATATATCTGACCGAGGAAGAACTTATAGCGGATGCCGTAAAAAACGTTCCTATAGAATCAGAAGAATCTTCAACAGAAGAGGAGACATTTGACAATGTAGTGAAAGTAAAACATGGTGATGCTATTAATGCTCTTGAATTAAGCATTCGTTGGGCTGAAGAAAATGATCTCCCGTTGGAAGATATATTACTTTTAAAAAGGTTTAAAGAAAAAGCAACAGAATTGGCAGAATCTAAAATTGTTCAAACGAAAATAGATTATTACTTCAATAAAATGTAATCTTTGTACTTATGTTATCATTGTTAACTGTGAATATACAATATAAGTTTGTAATATGTAAGTACATACATACATGTGTTATAATTTTTTTCCACGTTTTTTACGATTGCAATATTTATATTCCTGTTAAAAAATCCAAATTCCAATG
Source organism: Silvanus unidentatus (assembly GCA_963930825.1). NCBI lineage: Eukaryota > Metazoa > Arthropoda > Insecta > Coleoptera > Silvanidae > Silvanus > Silvanus unidentatus. The sequence goes on from OZ005760.1 coordinate 15,255,158, forward strand.
AAAATAAAATACCTCCAATAATTCGGACGATTCAATTATCCGGACATGGGGCGGAACCATATCTGTCCGGACTAGCGAAGTTGTACTGTAACTAATTTACGCAATTTTCAAAATTCCCGCTACAAAGTAGTAATGTTTAGTCAAAATTTAGTTACAAACCAATAAGTTGTCATTCTGGACCTAGAAAATGGAGGTCTTCAATTTCTTCCAGTTCGCGCAGGTTCAAGCTCCTTCTCCTTACTCCATTTCTCTGCATGCACCGACGCAGGGCACTCGATCTTACATTTTGGATTCCACCTTTTAAAAACAGTTACCAGACCTTTATGTAATGATCTTGAGTGCCTTTATACAAGACAGTGGCGACAATAGATGTACGCTTTTTGATTGGTCGTTCAAATTGCCGCCATTATGCACCTTTTCTTGTCAACATAAAATTTGATTTTGAAAGTGTTTATGTCTCGGTTTATGTGTTTTACTGTGTTTTTTCTTATTTTCGAAAATTAAAATATCAAAAACATTTTCTTAAGAGTTTCTAAAGAACTTAATACATTAATTTTCGTAAGTATTGTCTCTTATACATATATAGGTAAATATTTAGCCTAATTTGTTTAAAAACATAAATAATCTAAACATTGAATGTAATTTATAGTGATTTCGCTGGATTAATTTTTCTGAAACTGGACGTACGTTTAAAATGCCTTGTTGTGCGGCTATAGATTGTTCAAATTCGGACAAAAAAGGATTTCTCATGAAGAGATTTCCCAAAGATGCTGTAAGGAGGAGACAATGGGCAGTCAAAGTAAGGCGAACAGATTGGGAACCTAAAGACTCCTCATATTTGTCTGAATTAAGTAATTTGAACAAAATAAATTAAATTAACGGTTTTCAATAACATATATTTCATTTATACAGGTTCATTTTTCGGCTGAAATGTGGGAGAAAACTAGGGAGGATGGCAGCAGAAAACTGAAATGCACAGCATATCCCACAATATTCTCTCATTATGTAGAAAAACCACTGATAAAACCGCCAATGTTTAAAGAAAATGTCCGTATTGCATATAAAGAGAAGCTTGTAAATATGGGCACAGAAGATTTGTCGATCATTAAGGAGCCTTTGATGCCAGAGAATACCACTCAAAACGCTGTTATTCCGGGCACATCGCCGAATAAAATCCTTCATTTTCAAGAATCCTCAACTACCGACTGTGATAAGTGGGGATAATAATAAGACACGTCTATATATTTAAGATGACCATTGGAGACTATCTTTTATTTAAACTTTATAGTTTATACTGACTGTCCAGTTATAGTGGGGAGGAACCACCTTCCTAAATCTATTACATCTTTCCCTTTAATTTTGTATTATACAATTACACGTTACACACATTTTTTTATCGGTAGACAATATAGCTATACAGTTTACTTGGAACCGACGTGTTTCTTGTGGACCTTCTTGGTAGTGGTGTTTCTGGACTGTTGCTTCTGTGGGTCTGACTTTCTGGGTATTCTTCTTCATCATCACTTGAGATTATGCTTTTATCACTTAGATTTGTATCACTATTTTCATTTACCTCACTTTCATTTTGATCACTTGTCGCACTTTCTTCCTGGTCTTCAATTTCTACAGTTTTCAGGTATACATAATCATCTGCCTTATAATTCTGATTTGATTTACATTTATTTGTAATCTTAACATTCTCATTTTGAACAAACTTTATGATGAACTTTCTGTTTCGAATGCATATGCGTCCATTGTCTAATTTCAGTCTGTAAGCCCTGATTCCTGTTTTTTCTAAAACTCTTCCCTTTTTCCATTTTTCCCCCTTTTATCTTTTACTAGTATTTGTTCATTATTGTGTAATTCTGATAACGTTTTTGTGCCTTTCCTATCATAATACATTTTGTGTTTTCTTTGGTTTTCTATTAATTTCTTTGTGTACATTTAGTGATCACATAGTTTTGGTTTCAGTTCCGCTACATTTTTTGGTAACAAGTCTTTCACATTACGATTGTACATAATATTAGCCGGTGAGGCTGTGTTAAACATGGGTGTGTTTCTCAACGATAACAGAGCTAAATATGGATCAGAGTTATCGTGTTTACACTTATTAAATATGTTTTTTATAGTTTGCACGTATCTTTCGATTTCTCCGTTTGACTGTGCATAGTGTGGTGAGGACATTGTATGCCTAAATTCCCACTTTTTAGCGAAATTTTGAAATAAATGGCTTGAAAAACATGGGCCACCATCTGTCACCAACTCATGGGGTATTCCATGTCTCGCGAACATTGCCTTTAATTTTGTAATTACCGTTTCACTCGTTTGATCTCTATTTAGATCCGCTATCTCTACAAATTTTGAGAAATAATCGATTACTAACAAATACATTTTATTATCAAAATAGAATAAATCAGCACCCAAATACCAAGGTAAATCTACAATATCGTGTGAAATCATGGGTTCTGATTGATTTGACTTCTGAAACATTTGACAAGTACTGCACGCCAAAATCATTTCCTGAATGTTTTTGTTCATGAATGGCCAATATAATGAATTATTTGCTTTACTTATGCATTTACTTATACCTAAGTGACCAAGATGTAGCTTTTCTAGCATGGTTTTCCTGTATTCTGTGGGAATAATGACTTTCTTTCCCTTATATAGCAACCCGTTGGCAGTTGTTAGTTCATTTCTAAATTTGTAATTGAATCGTATGTTTTCTGGTACCTTCTTGATATTTTTCGGCCACCCGTTTACCACTGCGTTTTTTAGACTTTGTAGTTCGTTGTCATTTTCCGTTAGCTTTTTTAGCTCTTCGATTTTTTCATCTGATGCGATTAAATAACTTGAAACAAGGCACACTTGTGTGCATCTAATTCCCCGTCAATATTTTCCTCAAATGTTTTCTGTTCGTACGCGCGTGATAACGTATCCGCTAGTATTAGTTCTTTGCCTGGTTTAAAGACAATTTTAAAGTCGTACTTTTTTAGTTGCATCAGTAACCTTTGTAACCGCGCCGGTGCCTCGTTTAATGGTTTATTTAATAATAACACTAAGGGTTTGTGGTCTGTTTCTACAACGAATGAACGACCAAACACCTGCTGGTGAAATTTTGTACACCCAAAATAAATTCCCAATATCTCATTTTCAATTTGAGCATATTTTGTCTGTGCATCTGTTGAACACCTTGAAGCATATGCGATTGGTAATTTATTTTGGAGTAACACGGCTCCCATTGGGACGCATCTACTGACAACACTATGGGTTGTTTTTGGTCGAAAAACTGTAAATTTGTTGCCTTTGCAATCACGTCTTTAATTATCGTAAATTGTTTTTCATGAATTTCCGGCCAGTTAAAAATTACATCTTTTTTTAGCAGTTGTCGTAGTACCGCGGTCTTTTCTGACAAATTATTTATGAACTTTCCAAGATAATTTACCAAACCGAAAAATCTCTGCAAATCAGTGACGTTTTTCGGGGCTCTCATGTTTTTAATTGCCTCAACTTTCGATTCATCTGGTGCAATTCCCTGCTCTGAAATAGTATGACCCATGAAAATTACTTTATTGACTGATATCTTACATTTGGCTCTATTAAATCGTACGTTGAACTCTACCGCTCTTTTAAATACTGCTTCTAGACTTTTGTCATGCTCCGCCTGGTTTTTTCCGTAAACGATTATATCGTCTATATAAAACTTGCAACCTTTCGTATTACCGAATATTTCGTACATTCTTTCTGAAAATATCTCCGGTGAGGAAACTAACCCATATGGCAATCTTAAATATCGGTATCTCCCAAATGGCGTCGCGAAAGTACATAGTTTTGAACTCGCGTGATCTAATTTGACTTGTAAAAAACCTTGCGTAGCATCTAGCGTGCTGAATACTTTAGCTCCCGCTAATTCTGCTGTAAGTTCTTCGATTGTCGGTATGTGAAAATAATGCCTTTCCACTACTTTGTTTAAGTGGATTGGATTCAGACAAATTCTGATATTACCGTCTGACTTTTTTGCTAACACCACGGGATTTACCCACTCTGCGCTAGGTACGTCTCTAACTATCAAGTTTTGTGCCTCTAACTGATCTAAACTTTCTTTAAACTTTTCTTGGATTGCAAACGGTACTTTTCGTGGCATATTTACAATCGGTTTATAATCTTTCTTTAACTGAATCGTATGCTCTCGCTCAAAACACCCTATTCCCTCAAATATCGGTTTATATTTCTCAATTAGTTTTACCCAGTATTCTTTACTTCCGTTTGATTCCTCTATTTCATACACTCTTTCAATCATTCGCAACTGTACGCAAGCTTTTAAACCTAATATACAAAAACTATCCAATTCAACTACAAAAAATATCAAGTCGGCAACTTTTTTATTAAATTCACATTTCAAAGTGCATTCTCCAACAACTGGCAACAAATTTTGAGTGTATGATTTTAATTTAACTTTACTTGGCCTTATCTCGTTTAAATTATAATTTATACCTTTCAGAACCTCTCTTGGAATGACGTTGGCTTGCGCACCTGTGTCTAATTTCATTTCTACTGGTTTTCCGTTGGCTTTGACTTCCGTAACCCATGAGTCCACCTCGACTTCGTCAATTGTCTTGTCAATACAACCTACATATAAAAATTCATCAGTCTCATTTTTATTACATTGAACATTTAAAACATTTTTATTAACATTTTCGTCACAAACATTTTCAACACAACAAACATGTTTTCTGCTGGTATTTGTTCTGTATTTGGTGTTATTTTTAGAGTGATTACCGTCCCTTTTTTTCTGCAACAGATTGTGAAATGCCCCTCCATTCCACAGTTATAACATTTTTTTCCATATGCCATGCATTTTTTCTCTTCGTGTACTCTGCCGCACCTCTGACAGCTACTTCTCCTTGGTCTATCTTCTGTCTTCTCACTAGGACGACGGTTGAATTTCTGGTACGACTGGACTGCATCAACCTGGACCTCTCCATTGGCTTCTCTGGCATAACTAATCTCCTTGTTTCGCTCTTTGGTTGCCTCAATGTTTAGGCACACCTTAATAGCATCGTCTAACTGTTCATGATCTTCCTGCAGCAACTTCTCTCTTATTGTTTCGCAACGTAACCCACAAATTATGATGTCCTTGGCCAAACTGTCTTTTAACGTGCCCAATTCGCATTCCAAAGCCAAATTTTTTACCGCTGTTATGAACTGCTCTACGGTTTCGCCCTTTCTTTGCTTGCACGTCATGAATTTGTGCCTCTGGTACGTTAGATTCTTCTTCGGACTAAAATACTTTTCAAACTTCTCCAACAATGGTTTAATTTTCGACTTTTCTTCGGTCGCAATTACAAAAGTGTTATAAATTCTTACTCCATCCTCTCCGATGAGCGTCAACAGCTGAGCACATTGCACCTCTTCCCTCTTCTTTGAAATTTCTGTCGCTAACAAATACATTTCAAATCTTTGTCTCCAAAATTTCCAATTTTCTATAAGATTTCCCGTCATCTTCATCGGTGGGACGCCTCTAAAGTCCATCTTAGCTATTTTCTGCCACTTCTAATTTATGATGATTAAGATTTTTAACGATTTAACACTTTTACTTTTATTTTTACAAGATGGCGTAAAATTTTTAGTTTTGTCGCAGCGCCATGTGATAAGTGGGGATAATAATAAGACACGTCTATATATTTAAGATGACCATTGGAGACTATCTTTTATTTAAACTTTATAGTTTATACCACAGAATATCATACAATGTACAACAATGTGTTACAATTTAGGGAGTCCTTTTCCAGCAAATCCATCCGATCAATATTTAACAACCAATTTTCAAACCTAAAACAAAACAACGATTACAATAAATCATATGTATAATAATTACGATTTTTCTTACCTTTTCATGTCTTTGGGAAGTCGAAATAATGTTCCTTCTCCCTTAATAATAGGACAGTCTCTAACAATACATTTATATGATCCATGAGAATAATTATTCTCCATGATACCTGTAATTTAGGTAACACATGTAACAAACTTAATGATATGTTTTTAAATGACTTACCAGTATTTAAAAAAATGTTACACAGGAAAACTACCAAATTTAAATTCACAATTTAAAAGTTTGTAATGTTAGTTCGTAAAACACTATTTCACTCGGTAATACAAAAATCAAGTAATAGAGTACAATCGAGAACACCAACGAACAGAGCATTCACTTTACGTGCGAAAACACTGTCAATGGTAAAAATCTGTCCGTCAGGTCAATTTACACCCCCAAGCGCACTCAACCTTCATTCCGGGTGAATGGGGAGGAGTCGCACTTCTGTGTATGATATTCTGTGGTTTATACTGACTGTCCAGTTATAGTGGGGAGGAACCACGTTCCTAAATCTATTACACCGACAGGTCTATTGGACCAACTATTTTGCAACGAATGAAAAAAAAAGGAACGTTTGAAATTATATGAAAAAAAAAAAATGTCAACGGCAAAGTATAATAATTCGAAAGCGTAGAAATAAAATGCGAAATCTTCGAAACAAAATGTTTAAGTTGGAAAAGGAATTAACGAATTTAAAAGATGAAAAAAGCAAAAACGCGTTGTAAAATATATTTAACGAGGATCAGATGCACGCATTAATGAAAAAAAGTCAGCACAAATCGACTAAATTTATGAAATGGTGTGAGAATACCATCATTAATTCCTTAAAATTAAAATTTTCATGTGGGAATTCAGGCTACGAGGAATTATTGAAGCAAAATTTGCCTTATCCATCAGTGCGGACCCTTCAACGTCGATTACAAAATTTAAAATTTGATTCGGGAATTTTAATGGAAATTTTCAACTTTTTGAAGTTTAAAGTGGAAAGTTTAGGCGAGTACGAAAGAGACTGTGCTCTAGTATTAGATGAAATGGCCATAGCACCAGGAAAAATTTTTGACACGTCGATGAATAAGTATTTTGGAGATGTAACTTTACCCAACCATTCTGGAACAGCGACACATGAGTTATAGGTTCGTTGTAATTCAGTAAATAAAATATATGTATTAAAAAGTAAAAATTATAAGATTTATTAATTTGTTTGATTAAGAAAACGACTTGTTCGTCTGTGCGATACAGATGAAGTGGAGTTTTATCTCCTCTCGATAGGCGAAGGAGCTAGTTCTGTGAAAAGTGCACAATGTGCATTACAAGAAAACATACATACTGCAACACCGTGTAATACAAGTATACCTGATAATAAGAATTATACATGAGTTATATGAAATGTAAAACATATTGTGAACATTGAAATAGTTGATAAGCAGAAATGTAATAAGTCTGAGAAATGATGATTAGTAATATGAAATATAGTCTATACTGTCTATAACTCCTCCCTCCTAAGATCCAATGTACGAGGATTACCGAGGTAATTGGACACTGTCCATTTGTATAGTACTTTGATTTTGATTGATTTGCTTTCTTTTAAAACACTTTTTAAACTTTTGTTTAAACACTACGTACACTATAACTAAAATTATTAAGCCATAACCACATATGGTGAAGTAGCTGGGGTAGAATACTAAGCTGGTAAAGTTGATGCTTGGTTTACTCTCGATGAATTTTGATCGAAGGGAGTTCAAATCGTCTAGTTCGAATTCGGATAGTTGAATGTTGGTTTTTGTTGTGGTGTTATTTGTCCTTGGAATTTCTATTCCAGGGAATAAAATTGGTTGATAGTCTTGAACGGTTTGATAACTGTTTGTGATCGGTCCTTTTGGAGTTATCAATGTGCAGCTTGACGGAATTTCGATTAAATAGGTTCCTGGTGATAATGATTGTATTTCTTGCTGTTTGATGCAGAGTAGTTTAAATTTTTCTGGTTTTGGTAAAATGGCAACCCATTTGTTGGTCTCATCAAGATTTTTTATTAGGGTTCTTGATACTTTGGTGTCGATTGTTTCGCAATTCTTGATGTTTTTCATGTTTAGAAGTTGGAGTTCACAATTTTCGTCGGTGTTTTCGTATATGTCGATGTTTGGACATATGTAATTATCATGAAATGTTTCGGTGCAAAGTTGTCCCATAAATGTGTGGTACAATTCGTTTTTTAGTAAGTATTTATTTCGCGGTATTAAGGCCTTAAATTGACTCTTTCTCAAGATAGGTATAGAATAGAGATGATAGTATTCGAATTTAAACGGGTGTGTTATTGGAATCTCTAATATATATATTATTTTGTTATTGGAAATATAACTCTTAACTTTGATAATTTTCTCGTATAAAAACGTGTTTTCTAAATTTACTTCTAATGGCAACTGATTTTTATTGATTTGGGTTTCCAAGATTTTTAATTCGTTATAAAGTTCATTACTTCCAATAATACTCGGGTGCATTATTTGTAATTTGGAAAAGGTTATTGAGAGTTCTACATCTTGAAGAATAGAGATTATCAATTCGTACATGTTTATAATTTGAATCATTATGTCTTTAACTATTGTTGATTGTTTAGAATCGTATATTTGAGTTTCTATGACACTGTTTACTTGTTTTAATTTTTCCTTTAATGTATTTTCGTTTTGACTTATTTGTTGAATTGTGTTGTTGAATTTATTTATTAGATCGACAGAGAGAGAACTTTGTGAGTTAACAGAAGTTGCAATATTGCGTTGATTTTGTTGAAGTTGTTCTATAATTTGTCATATTTTTCCCCGTCACTTGCATCTAAATTACCGGTTATCGATTTAAATATTGAACCTAGACCGTTTATTAATCCTCGTTTAGTTCTTGAAGGGCGTGGCAGAATTTCAGATATTTTCTCTTCAGTTTTAGAACGTGTAAAATTTAGAATTTTTAAATAGTTTTTAGATTCTACGGTGTATTTAATGTTAGTATTGCTAAAGAGGGTGTTCGGTTTTTCTTGAAGTTTATCAAGTTCGTGTTGAATGATATTAAGGTCATTGTAATATATTAATTTGTGAGAATATTTCTCAATTTTAGCGTTACCAAGTTGGATCGAGATCAGGCCGGGATTACTTTGGAGATTTTGGAGTGTGATTTTTTTATCGAGCCCTAGGGTCCCGCATATTCTGAAAGGTTAGAAGAGAAAAGAATTTAGTACAGTTGTGGTGTCAATTAAAAGAGTATTTTCTTTGTAAAGGTCTTTTGAGGTTGTTCATATGGATTTTTGGGTTGTTTTGGGTAGAAATTGTTTTTTATGTGGTTGTGTGTCTGTCAAGTTTACTGGTTCATCGAACTTATTGGCATTTTTTTTTCGTATATGTTTTTTTAAGTATGCTATTGTATTTGGTTGAAAAATATTTGGATTATCGCGATTTTGATTGCGATTAATTATAATATGTTCCTTTTTTCTCATAAGGTCTTCGTTTAGTTTGGAATAAAGTACTTTAGTTTTTTGCCGATGGTCGTTGACGTAATCGTTAATTAGTATTTGGTCGATTTCTAAGGCAAATGGATCGTTATTAGATATGTGGCCATTAATGATATCTATAGGTTTAAATTTTGTTGTTGAGTGTATTGAATGATTGTATGCCATTACTGCGTATTTCATTTTCATAAGAACTGTTGTTTTGGCGTGTCCTTGTGTGTTTAGTAATTTGATATGTTCTGAAATGGTTGAATGAAATCGTTCTACAATTCCATTGGAATTAGGATGGTGGGGGGAAATGAAATGAATTTTGATTTTATGGACGCCAAGAAGTTCTGTTACGACCGAGTTTTTAAATTCTGTTCCATTATCTACAATAATTTGGTTGGGTATCCCGTGATGGGAAAAAAACTGTATTAAATTGTCAGCAATGACTGTCCCGTGTAAGGAGGTAACCGGATATGCTTGGGCGTATTTTGAGAAGCTATCTACGGTGGTTAAAAATTTAGAATTTTCGAATGTTGTAAGGGTCTTAGTACGGGGGTATACGCCCACATTTTAGACTCAGGTCAAAAACTGCTTCCTTCAACCCCATTGGTTATAGATAACCATGTGATTGGAAATATTGCACTTGTAGGTGCGTGTTGAAATAAGTTTGCAGAGAGTACCAGTTTTAATACTGACCCTCATTGGGGTACATAGAACTGATCTTAACAGTGCTTAATCGTTAAATCTACTTCCAATTCTAATTTGAAGAAACTTACTACCAATTGTCTCGGTGAGTACATTTCTCACTTAGTTTACTAGGAATAAGTACCATACGACTTGATCAAGTACGTTTCACATTTTATTTGATTTCAAAGTTGTTTGACAATCTTTAATGTAAAACTCGAACTTTGTTTTGACTAAGGCTTTTAAATATCAACTAATTGTTAAATGCTGAATACATATATTTCACAAATCACATTGACATTACAGTTGACATTACAATTGACATTATTATTAAAACAGGACCGGAAGTTCGTATTGCAAAATACGGTTGTGACGTCGTGTGACGTCACAGTGACGTAACGTTGCTTGGCCCCGGCTGGTCCGCAACCAGCTTAGCTTGCCGGTGTTTTGCTACGCCTCTACCGCGGCCATAACACTCCTCCCCTCTTAGATTAGGTACCACGAAGTCCCTTAAATACGGTGGTGGATTGGTGGTACGCTGAGGTCTTCCCCTTGATTGGACGGCGTCGGCGGATGGTGGTGGTTGTGGAGTTGCTTGGGGATGTGGTTGCACCTCTGGTTCGCTTGGTACAACTTCGGAGTCTGTATCTGTAACATAAGTTTCAATTATCGTCGTCTCGGCGTCTTCGAACATCGACGTTTCGCTGGATCCCGGTCCGGATTCTGCTTCTGTTCTTGATTCGTCCTCTTCATACGGTGCCGCCTCAGGTGTTCGGTTTGTTGGTTCACTCAACGAGAGTTGAGTCCACTCATCTTGTATTTGTTGTGATCTTGTATTTTGGTTTACACTGTTGTTCGCTAGACGTCTTAACTGATTGGCATGACACCGGTGAGTTTTGCCTCGAGAATCCTCCGACTCGTACATCACGTGCCCGTGCTTAGCAACGATTTTTTCACGGCACCATTTTCCCTTCCTCTCTACGAGGTTTCGGTATGTTACCTGATCGCCCAGTTCGAATTCTCTGTGTTTTCTTGTTGTATTTATTCTCTGTGCGTTCGTGTACTGCTTCACCCTCATATCCACTGTAAAATTTGGATGTAAATTATCCAAATTTGAACGCAGTTTTCTCTTTAATAGTACTTCTGCTGGTGACAACCCGGTCACCGTAGACGGTGATGAGTGTTGGGAGAATAAATATCTGCTTACTTTGGCATGGACGTCACCTACAGCACATTTGTTAATAGTTTTTTTCAGTTCTCTAACATACCTCTCGACTTGTCCATTGGATGCGGGGTGGTATGGCGGGGTGAATATGTGGCGGATGTTATTTTTTTCAGTAAAACTCCTGAATTCGGCGGATGTAAACGCCGTTCCATTATCTGACACGATGACTTCTGGAAGACCGTGTGTTGCAAACATTCTTCTTAAACTTTTGACCGCTGCACTTGTTGATGTTGTGCTCACGACTTCGACTTCGAGCCATTTGGAGTACGAATCTACGGCTAGGAAAAACGTATAGCCGTTAAATGGACCCGCGAAGTCTACGTGTATTCTTGTCCAAGGATTTGCCTCATATTCCCATGGATGCACTGCAGTTTTGGGTGGTGCGGCTTGGTGTTCTTGACAAGGCTTGCATTCTCTCACCATTTGTTCTATTTGTTTATCCAGATTTGGCCACCACATGTGGGACCTCGCGATTGTCTTCATACGCTGCATCCCCACGTGCATACCATGTAACTCGTCCAGTGCTTCCTTCTGTGCTTTGTGTGGAATAATTATTCGATTTCCCCACAACAGGACGTTTTTGTATGTTGAAATTTCATTTTTTCTTACGAAATATGGTTGTAGCTGATTCTCAACTTGTTGCGGCCATCCCAATTCGGTATATTTCTTCACTCTTACTAAAACAGGATCGCTAATCGTTAACTTTTCGATTAACTTACCATTTAATGGTTTTTCTGGCATTGTTTCCAGCATCAATACATCGGCGATGGCGTTTTCCTTTTCTTCATTGTGTACTAGTTCGTTTTGCGGCAGGATTCGGCTCAATGCGTCGGCGTTTTCGAGTTTTTCTTTTGGTGTGTACGTTAATTTGTATCTAAAATTGCTTAAATACAATGCCCATCGCATCAGTCTTGGTGATGACATTTCTGGTAATTGTTTTTCTTCACCCAATATGCCCAGAAGAGGTTTATGGTCCGTTTGAATCTCGAAAGTGGTACCAAACAGAAAATTGTAGAACTTTTTTACCGATTTGATTATCGCCAACGCTTCCTTATCCAGCTGCGCATACCTGCGTTCGGTTGCATTTAAAGTTACGGAATAGTACGCCACTGGCCGCAGTTGCCCATTTTCCATCCGGTGGCTTAATACGCCCCCTATTCCCCAGGGCGACGCATCACAAGTAAGGACAATCGGTTTACACGGATCGTAGTGCACTAGTATCTGGTTTGATGCTAGTAATTTCTACATTTTCTGAAACCCGTCTTCACATTCTGTAGACCAGTTCCATTCGGTATTTTTATGGAGCAGCCGGTAGAGCGGCTCCGCTGCACTCACTTTGTCTCTCAAGAACATGTGGTAGAAATTAACCAACCCTAGGAACGCTTGTAGCTCCTTTTTTGTCGTTGGGGCTTTCGCATTCTTGATAGCTGTTACTTTCTCGTCCGTTGGAGCGATACCGTGCTCATTTATTTTGAAACCCAAGTATTCGATTTCATCTGCCCCGAATACACATTTGCTCTTCTTCAGTTTTAAGCCATTAGTGTCTAGTTTGTGCAGTACTTTTGCTAGACGAGTTGCTAATTCTCCATCATCCTTTGCGCTCACTAATATATCATCGAAGTACGGATACACGCCTTCAATGCCCACCAAAACGTCATTGATAAATTTCTGGAAATACTGTGGTGTGACGTTTATTCCGAATTGTAGGCGGTTGACTTTATATAGGCCCTTATGTGTTATTATCGTCTGAAGCATCGCTGTTTCTGAATCCACTTTAATCTGCTGATACGCCTGCTCCAGGTCTAATTTTGCGAACCTTTTTGCTCCGGCCAACGTACTCAGCATCTCATTAATGTGTGGCATTGGATATGTGTCGTGTTGAAGTACTTTGTTTACTGTCGTCTTGTAGTCAGCGCAGATTCTAATGGACCCATCACTCTTCACGATCGGAACTATCGGCGTGGCCCATTCAGAAAATTCTATTGGCTCTAAAATCCCCTGCTTGATGAGTTTTTCCAATTCCATTTCGACCTTTGGTTTAATCGCAAACGCAATGTTTCTTGCTCGTAATTTTATTGGAATGGAGTTCTTTTTAGGGTGCAATTTCATCGGTGGGCCTACGTATTCACCCAATTTCCCGTCGAAGACTGATTTATAACGTTCCAGCACGGCATTCAACGAACCCGTTGCTCCTTCGGTTACTGTAGCAACCGTGTCTACAGCCATTTTGATTCCTAGCGCCGAAAACCAGTTTCTGCCTAAGAGATTTACACGTTTTCCCTTTGCCACTAGCAACGGTAAACGTTTTTTAGAGTTTTTAAATTCGACAAGGGCTTGGAATTCCCCTAAAAACTCTATTTCCTTTCTCTGGTAGTCTCTGTACTTCTTCTCTACGTTGTGAAGCTTGGGTGCACATTCTGGCCACAGTTTTCGGTAGGTTTCTTCTGAAATAACTGATATTACAGCACCGCTATCGACTTCCATGTTGCATTTCCGATGATTAATCAAAATTTCCACGATGTATGGAAGTAATTCACCGCTGCCATTACTGGAACCGACCCTGAACAGCCCCTCTTCATCTTCAGACGACTCACCCTGCTCAATTTGATTTTGACCGCTTCCTCTGCTGGATTTTCTTTGCTTGGCCATGCAGGCCCTTTCGATGTGACCCTCTTTTTTGCAAAAATGGCACTTGGCGGATTTGAAACGACAAGTTTTCGCGTTGTGGGGTCCGTTACATCTAAAACATTTGACATTTAGAACATTTTCACGGTTAAATGACTTACGCCGATCGCCGTTCGCCTGTGGTTTGCGCCCATAACTGGATACCGCCTGGACACTTGGATTTTCATGACCATTTTTCCCGTTCTGTAGTTCGTGCACGTGCATTTCGGAGACTTCCGCTGACGTCATCATGGTTATGACCTGGTCCAAGGTCAAGGTTTTCTCCATCAGAAGACGCTTCTGAACGGCCTGGTCCTTCATCACTCCAACTAACCTGTCTCTCAATCGCTCGTCTAGATTGCCTTCAAACTTGCAGGCCTCCGCCAGTTCCCTCAGCTTAGCGACGTACTGAGCCGCCGTCTCGTTCTCTGCCTGGTTTCTACGCTCGAATAGTACGCGTTTAGCAATTTGGGGTGGTGCTGGTGCAAAATGTGTGTCTAGTTCTGCCCAAATTGACGCCAGAGTCTTCGTTTTTAGCTCGGTTGGTGCACATAAAGTTTTTGCCAAATCGAACAATTGTGCGCCACACATACTGAAAAATATCGCTCGTTTCTTCGTCTCATCCTCGATTCCGTTGCCGACAAAGAAGAAATCCATTCGCTCTTTGTAATTTGCCCATCCATTCGGCTTATTCACATTAAACGGTTCCACGGCTCCAAAATTAGCCATTGCCGTAGCAGCACGCGGTCGTGCGGAATTTCAATTTTCCAAAATTTTCCAATTTCTTTGGCCCACTGCAGCAGATTTACAGTCCTCACTTTTACCTCGTCGCCAGTTTTAAATATCAACTAATTGTTAAATGCTGAATACATATATTTCACAAATCACATTGACATTACAATTGACATTATTATTAAAACAGGACCGGAAGTTCGTATTGCAAAATACGGTTGTGACGTCGTGTGACGTCACAGTGACGTAACGTTGCTTGGCCCCGGCTGGTCCGCAACCAGCTTAGCTTGCCGGTGTTTTGCTACGCCTCTACCGCGGCCATAACAAAGGCATTAGCCGCTACATTGCGGACTTGTAGGCAATGTAGTAAGGGGATTTAGTATTAGCGTACTTTAGACTCTTGGTGAACATGTGACGATATCGCATTGTATGCTTTAATTTTGGATTATGTCTAACCTCGTGCAAGAGGGGCGTATTATCCGACAAGGATCCACGATGGTGAATTGTCACTTGTCAAGGACGCTTGGCACCCACTGGGACGCTAGTGGGACATCGAAATATCATGTATTTGATATTTATCAAATTTAGAGCGATACTTGCACATGGGAGCGATTAACGTAAATATCGTGATATGATTGTCAAACACGAGTTACATAAATTCTTAAACTTTACTCTTCGGTAAACTAACGTACTTTTTATAAATTATATTACAGGATTGATCTACTTCACTCAAGAGCTTGGTCAGAGTATTTATCTTCGTTTTATATTCGTATAAGGCAGGGGTTTGTACTATTACAGAGTGCCGTGACCA
Organism: Silvanus unidentatus; assembly: GCA_963930825.1. Classification (NCBI taxonomy): domain Eukaryota; kingdom Metazoa; phylum Arthropoda; class Insecta; order Coleoptera; family Silvanidae; genus Silvanus; species Silvanus unidentatus. The sequence continues at coordinate 15,270,618 of OZ005760.1, forward strand.
TGTTGAGTGGAGTTTTTGAAAGACCAGTTTAAATTTTAGCTAATTACTTTATAATCATGTACACGAAAAATTTGATTCAATTCAAAATCAAAATATTTTAAATTCAAAGCATATCGTCAATAGTCTACTTTACGTCGTGTACTTATAAATTAGTTTATAATTTGAATGTTTAATCCAAATTAAAACGAACATCAATCAAACGTACTTTTTATAAATTATATTACAGGATTGATCTACTTCACTCAAGAGCTTGGTCAGAGTATTTATCTTTGTTTTATATTCGTATAAGGCAGGGGTTTGTACTATTACAATGTAAATGTGTCTAAATGTATGATTTCAAACGGTTTACATGCGGTTGGTGTTATGTTCATTTGGATTTTTACCGGCGTTCTTTCATACTTACATTGTTGACATATGTCGCACTCGATAATATAGGTTTGTATTGATTCTTTGAGTTTTGGCCAATAGTACTTTTCTTTAATTCTGTTGTATGTTTCTTCGGATCCGCGGTGATTTGTTTTACCCTCGTGATAATTTTGAATTAGTTGTTTGCGGTCGTCTAAGTTTGTTACATCTATTAGTTTTTTCATGCAACGTTTTAGGTTTAAGTGTGGTCCAGTATAATAACTTTGTATTACAGAGGAAAAGTGTTCATAAAGATGAGGGTCTTCAAAATATATGCAATAGTGTATTTTGGGCTGAGCAAAATCATTTAGAAAGTTTAAAATGTCGTTTTTTAGATTACTTTCAGATAATTGTACGTGTATTCGTTTTTTATTACCAAACAAAACTACTGTTTTTGGGATAGCTGGTGAATGTAGTACCGAACTAAGAATTATTTGATTTTGACTGGAATTTATTATACTGTCTGAAATGGGAATGTTTAAAATAGGGTTTTCCGTATTAGAATGGACCGTGTTTGATTCACTACAATCTACTGTAACTTGTATATTATAGTGGTCGCCTTCTGGTGTCGAATTTCTTTCTGTGTCTGGTTCCACAATTAATGAATTGTTGTCTGGGTCAGTTTCCGCATGGTGTATCTGTATGCGCGATAAAGCGTCCGCGTTTGTGTTTAAAGCACCTTTTTTATATATTATGTTGTAATCATACTCGTCAAGTTTAATTCTCCAACGGAGAAGTTTAGAATTTGGGTCCTTAAGGGACATTAACCATTGCAATGGTTTATGATCGCATATTATGTTGAATTTGCGCCCATATAGGTATGGACGAAAATATTTAACTGCCCATATGATTGCAAGTAATTCTCTTTCAATAACAGAATAGTTTTGTTCCGAGTCATTGAGTGTTCTGGATGCGAAAGCTACTGGTAAGTCTAGTCCGATTTTTCCTTGTGAAAGTACGGCACCTATTGCCACGTTGCTTGCGTCGGTCGTCAGGTTAAATGTCTGATTAAAGTCTGGATATTGCAAAATTGGCTCGTTCATCAATAGGTTTTTACAGGTTTCAAAACAGCGAATAAATTCTTCATTGTGTTCTATCTTAGCACCTTTTTTTAAACATTTTGTTAGGGGTTTCGTTAATTTAGCGAAGTTGTTAATAAATCGTCTATAATACCCGAGCAGACCTAGAAAACCTTTTATTTGTTTTGTGGTTTTAGGTATAGGGTAGTGTTTTATTGCATTAATTTTGTCCGGGTTCGGTTTTACGCCGTCCGGTGTTACTATGTGGCCCAGGTATGCCACTTCCTTCCGTAAAAATTCAGATTTGTCTAATTGTACTTTTAAATTAGACTTCCGAAGCCGTTCAAATACAAGCTTTAACCTTTCAAGATGTTCTTGTAACGAGGTAGAGAAGACGATTATATCGTCAAGGTATAGGTACTGCGCATTTATCATTTTGAAGGCCTTGAAGGACATTGTGCATTACTCTCTGAAATGAAGATGGACCGTTTTTTAGCCCAAATGGCATTCTACAGAATTCGAAATGACCGTTGGTGCAGCTAAAAGCCGTTTTTTAGCTTTCCCAGCCGACTGGGATATTATCACTGGTTCTTATGTGGTGTTTGATTTTGTTTGTAAATGTTAAAGGTTCGTTCTCTTTATAGAAAATATCTGAATATTCATTTAGTATCTTAAATATTTGGGTTTTTTCCTCCTCGTTTAAGTGATCGGTACGAAATTTAGAAAAATCGAGTTTAGTGTTCGTTTTTATGTTATTATTAATTGAACTGTTAATATTGTTAAAGTTGATTTCAATTTCCGAATTTGTGAAATATTCTACTGTGATTGGATTACTGAGATTGACTGTTATAGGCTTATCATTATAATTTGAGATTGTAGTTAAAGCGGTATAGTTCGTTGCAATTGAAATAGATTCTGGGATTTCAATCGGGCCCTGTGGAAAACTTTGGGAGTAAACGCCGGGCGTCATAAAATGATACTAAATAAAGAATCACATCCCTTTCTTTCGGAGAAAAAGATTTATGTTCTTGCAATCTTGCAGATGTTCCGCATTTATTTAAAAATATTAAGAATATGTTAATTTGCAACAAAATAATAACTATTCCAGAATATTTACAGCAGAAACATAATTTACCCACAAGAGAAATTTGTGCTAATCATATTGCTGATTTAGTAGCTTACCAAGAAAAGTATGATTTTAAATTGGCCCCAAGACTATCAGAATCGGACTTGTTACCGTCTCATTTTGATAAAATGAAAGTCTCCATTTCCACGCATGTTATAAACCATGACGTTAGTAGTGCCTTGAAGTTTATGTCGGAGGAATTATGCCAACCGGAATATCTTACAACCGCATGGTTCCTAGACCAAGTTGAAAAATGGTTTTATATTATGACTTCAAGATCGATATCCAATGCTATCAGTAGAATTAGCGAATCCAAATACAAAGAAACTTTAGAGTTTCTTAGAGATTTTATGGAACTGTTTGACCCAATGGAAGTTGGAGAACGAAAATTGTGGAAGCCTTCTCAGGGGGAGTCTTGATTTCTACAAAATTAATTTTAGATATACAAAAAATGTTATTGGACCTGAGGAACTACAAATTTGTTTTATGTAGCAGATTTTCACAAGATTGTTTAGAAAACGATTTTGGGGTTCTTCGAAGCAAACAAAAAAGATAAGATCGATCAGTCACGATCTTATTCTGGACACATTTACTTCTAAAAAAATAGTTTCGGGTGCTGAACTGCTGAAGTAAGATCATTCTGGATTCGTATTAGAAGAAGTTGGTTTACTTATTTATTATTTCTATTAATCAGTTTCTTGATATTACTTTTTTAGCTGGCCTTATATTTATGGGAAAAGAACATATTATGACGATAATAGCTTTATAACTATTCAAATTCCAAATCCATTACCAATAAGATATGTTTAATTTGATACATAAAAGAACTTGCAGTCTTCATTCTTCTTTAACTGCAAATTACCAGTTTACTGACGAATAAAAATAAAACTCAAAAAATGATTAACCAAAGATAAATTGCAATAAACTTATATCCAGTCTTTTATTTTTTATTTTTACTGTGATTTTTTATAGGTATCGAAATCAAAATATTGTACCTACCTAAGAGAAAAACTTTAAATATGGACAAATGTCAAATTATTAATTATAAATACATAGGTAATAGGTATTACAATCTTTCTGATCAGTATTATCTTCTCATGTTTATAATGTAATCTGTATCTCTTTCGTAAATATCAGTAATTAAAAGATATATATTTGGAAGTTACATTATATATTGGTAAACAATGCTAAAGTATTATTGGAAAGGGACGGAGTTCCTGTTGCAAATGCGTCAATTGGTGGATTGTGATCGTCTATCGAAATAAGATCATTTTGGCTTCATATATGTTACAAAAAGTAGGTATGATAAAAATGCTGTTTTTAGGAACATAGCACCACCTAATAAATAACATTTTCAGATGGTTTTCTTTCATTTGGTAGAGAAGGTGAGAGTGATCCAAATTTCGCATGGCAAGATCCAAATATAATTCAGATAGAAAATTATGATTTTGGATCCAAATTCTCAGTTGCCTTTAGATATTATTATAATTGTAAAGATAATACGAATCTAGCTATATATGACACAGTTGGTTATTTTTACAAAAGGAAATTAAATTCATTGTTTAATTTTTTTTCATTTGCAGAACTTCCTGAATGTCTAAGAAATGATGTTTTCAATGAGCCCGGTAATCAGACCATTTATTTGTTGAAAGATTTTAACATAGCAAACACTTCATATTTAGTTGATTTCCATTTTGGAAAATGGAAAGTAGTATTAGTACTGTTCGTACTAGTGTTTCAGCAATAATTGATTTATTATCAGAAGATGGATCTGATGTATTCAGATAGAATTGGGCACCTCTAGTGGCAATTATAATGAAATTTATGAAGTAAAACTAAATGATAAAACTATTTTGAGTGATGCTATATGTAATGGTATACATATAGTATCTGGTTCCGAAATAAGATTCTTTTGGATTCGTATAACAACAGATGGCACAATACTTCTAGGAAAAGAATATGATCATAATAGTTTATATCAGTTAATGACCTAGATCCATTAGAAATAACATCTTTCCGGTTTGGTACGGAGTACGAAAATAAAACTGCGTATTTTTTTAATTGCACAACACCAGTTTAATGGCAATCAATTTTCATTGATTGTGATTGATTACAATTTCTCAATATTTAAAAAAATAATAAGAAGAAAAACTCCATAAAATAAAGAACTCCATATAGGTTTTTTTAAACATGTAGGTATTATATTTCTGCAAATCAAATGTATAGGTACAAATTCTTAAACTCTTTTTGTACAATTAAAGAAAAATGAAGATGAAATATTTTTGTAAGTATTAAAATAGAATCTGTCTACTTGTTTTGGTGTTGGATCGACATAAGTTGCAAAAGCATTATCGTCCTGTTCTCTTCCAAGATACACGATGCCATCTAAAAAATATTATTATTAACAAAACACAAAGAAATAATAAATACACCAACCAGTAATACGAATCCAAAATGATCTTATTTCAGAACCAGAAAGCGTAGCATAAGTATTCATTTCACCGTTAATGTTACCATTCGTAACTACTTGATAGGCCTGATTCTCCGATGAACCCAATCCGATTTCATAAACCACATTAGATCAAGAGAGGAACGCGACAAAGGCATCAGAACTGGCTCGAACAGAATAATGCAAATCGACTAAGTAAGATGAATCTTCATTAAAATCGTCTACATTATAAATATTGTCACTGTTACTGCCAATACTAACAACATCATTTCTTATGCATTCAGAGAATTCTGTAATTTAATATTAAACTTAAGAATTAGGAGTTTATAATAAAATGTATAAAATTGTATATTATATTTATATTTGATATTACCATTTGTGGGATGACTGGGCATAATGGAGTCTGTACAGTTATAATAAAATTTATAGGTGTATGCTTCAGTTGAACCAAAACCAAAATATTTTACCTCAGTAACACTGGGATCTTGCCATGTGAAAAAACCTTTAGTGTCACCTGCTTTACCAATTGAGAGAAAACCATCTGAAGGGAATTTTAAAATATACCATAATCAATGTATAAATATTTTTTAATAAAATCATACACTTTGTGACATGGAGCCAAAATGATTGAATTTGAATTGACGATAAAAATCCTATTGAAGTGAAACTTTCATCAGTTGTCCCTTTAATTACTCTTATTTCCGTGTTGCTGTTAGTACCAATTCCAATTGCATAAGCCCCATCCATTCTAGGATCTAATATTTGTGAATCAGAAGTCAAAAGAATATATGCACTTTCACCATTGTCAGTAGAAAAATGTATATCGACCATATACTCGTCATTTGCATTTTGTAAAGAGTTCAATGGATATAATTCACGGAAAATGTTGGAATTTCCAATACCATCTGCTGTTAAGCATTTGCTAAAAGCTGCAATTGAAATTTCATAACAACGATAACAACAACTATTACGTACTTATTGTGAAGCCAAAAGCAATATACTAAAGAAATCTAATAATAAACAATAAAAATTTGAGTTTGCTTACCCGAAGAGCCATAAATAAATAGGCAATTCATGAAGAACAACAATAGCACTTTTATCATAATAGTAGGAACATATATTTTTTAACCAGAAATGTAACTCTTGGGAGCAAGTGTATTTGGGGGTTCTATTTATATGAATCTGAAAATGCAAAATGCAAGAATAATTCTAATCTTATCTGTTTGAAGTTGTGTTTAATCGGTAATTTAAATTGAATGAACAATTATATCAATGCATTTTCAGTAAGAAAGTAATTAATTTTGATTGAGTTTGGAAATTATAAGTAGCTAGATGCTTATTCACAAAATATGTTATTAACGAAATAAAAATGTGTACCTAATCAATTAACAAAATTGAAGGTCCACAAAACTTTCAATTGAAGTTGTTTATGATGACGGAATTGAATTTATGTGTTGTTTGAGATTTAAAATTGTTTACAAATAATAAAATAATTGAGATATATATATAGGTAATCAATAATATAATAATAAACCTTTGATCCTGAACAACTTGGATGAATCTTACGTTATACCGTCATGGTGGACGCGTGCTTTTTCACATTTTTCTCCAATTTGTTCAATATCTATGAGGAAAATGGCAAATAATAGGTAACAGATTACCAAATACAATATATATACATATTATGTACCTATATGTATATACGCGTAATGTGGGGTATTTGCTTGAAGCTAACGTTTTGAGTTTGTTGGGGTGTTGTATGTATTCGAATTTATCAAATATTTGAATAACTGATGTCTAAATATTCGGAATATTGGAATTTCAATATTCGAATACTTCGACATGTTTTCACTTGTACGTTGAATAGAGTACTTGTACTTCATTATTGTTTAAGGTATACATATATGTATGTATACATACCTACATATATTTTTTACATTTTGTTATTCATCGGAAATCAAATCTTTCCTGTTATTCGTTTAATTTTTGTAAAGAGTCATGTTAGCGGGAAGCAATGCGAGCAAATGGCAGTGAGTTAGTAGTTAAGAAAGTTTATGAATTTGGAATACGAGTTCTATCATCAATGGGTTTCTTTTTTATACGTATTTGTATTTATTTTGTTGTGCAGAGCGAGCAATAAAAGGGATGTTAGGTAATTCTTGCCCTTTATTAATTCTGATTTTTTTTTAAACTTTTGAGTTAATAATGTTGTGCTATTATACAAAACAGTCCATAGAGCACCAAAACGGTGACGGTGACGACGTTGATAATACCTGTAATACAGATGGTTGTCCCATCTGTTAGCTATGTTTTAATTTATTTTATAATGTTTGAGTCAGAGGCAACCTGGTTGTCTCTGGTTTGAGTTAAGTTTATGTTATATAGAAAACTGTAATTGTTGAATGAATGGAATGTAGAAAGAGGATTGTCAGTTGTTAATTAGAGAAAGGAAGTTAAACCAAATTCAACGTGTAACGGTGATAACTTTGAAGAAATAAATTGTTGTATAGTTGGGAAGAATGGAAAGAAAAAATTGTGGAAGCTTTTTTATCCCGACGAGATTATGCCGAAGACGTGCATAATATGTTGCGCCGAGAAAAACGCCATGGTGAAACGTACGCGACGTACTATTACGAGAAAATGGCGCTAATTAATCGATGCAACATGATGGGACGCGAAGCGGTCTCTTTCCTGATCTATGGGATCAGCGACAACGTAGTCAAAACCACCGCTCGATCCGCAAATTATCAAACACTCGAGACGTTGTACGGGTATTTAAATACGCTGGATATCGGGAGTTCTAAGGCCCGTTACATGCTGCCCGTTGCATAGCGTTTTCGCCGCGCGCGTTTTGCGGCAGCGTTTTTGCTGCCATTTGTTTTACATGCTTGGCGGTCAAGCGGCAAAAACGCTAGCTGTGTAAACACTCATTTAAAACTACATGTTGCGGTTCTGCCGCGCGCGGTAAAAACGCAAGCTGTGGGGCCGACCTAAGAATGGATCCGAGCCTCCACTAAGATCGAGACCTCGGGCGTATTAACAGGAAACGGGCGCTATTAACAGGAAATACGGCAAGCGCCCGAGATACGACGATGATAAACGCAACAGCCCTCAATGTTATAATTGTGGAGAATAGGTCATATGGCTAATCGTTGCCAAAATAAATCCCGACTGCGTTGCGATTACTGCATTCGTGCTGGCCACAAAGAAAGTGATTGCTACCGGAAAAACAACGCATCAGGTGGTAAGAAACCGGCGGCACCAGAAACAGCATGACTAGTATATAGCACAACCACTACGACAACCGACGACAAATATTATAAAACGGTAACGGTCAACCAGCATCAGATGTCAGCATATATCGACTTCGGTAGTCAATGTACTATTGTTCAACATTCAGTAGCCAAACTATTGGGGTTGAATGTAGACACCACTAAAATTGCCACTCTACGGGGCTATGGAAATGGTGTTGCTCGCACCCTAGGAGTAGTGAACATCGATCTAACAGTGGACGAAGCGAGTGCATTCATCCAAGCGGTCGTGGTTGACGATACATATCAGAATGTGTAAATTTGGGTCAGGCAGACTTTTACTGAATTACCGTGTGTCGTAGTGTATAAAGACAGTGACGTGTTATTGTTAAAAAATAAAATAAGAAACCATCGCCAACCGAGCCTCAAGGTTCGAAAAATTAAATTGTGTGCCGCAAAAACATTGGTCGTACCGCCACATCATATCGGCAATGTGGTAGTCGCAGCCGAAAAATATCACGGCGACGTATGTGTCGATGCGAGTGTCAGAAACATAAAGGGCAAGAGCATTGCCTATTGAGTACGGTCCTGCACACTCAGAAAGACCACATTACGGTTCTACCTGTGGTGAATTGTTCAGACCAGTTCAGCCTTTCCTTTGAGAAGGGCCAGCTGATGGCAAGGGCGTGGCACTGTATAGAGAGCACCCCCGAAGAATCAGCTGTGGGTGTAATGAGGGTGACAGAAATGGAGCCACTACCGGTGGAGGAGATACACGTTGGGCCGATTAACGCTGAAGAAAAGCAACAACTGATCGAGTTACTACAAAAATATCGGGATTGTTTTACACTGAACATGAATGAACTCGGTTGTGCGAAATCGGCGGAAATGAAGATCGAGTTGGAGAATAACACCCCGTTTACGTACCGACCTTACAGGCTGGCTCCATCAGAGCAGGAGAAATTAAAGACGATAATCAATGAGCTGTTAAACAGTGGTATAATCGAAGAGTCCGACTCCAACTACGCTTCACCAGTCTTGTTAGTGCAGAAGAAAAACGGGGAAGCGCGTCTCTGCATTGATTACCGCCGTCTTAATAGCCTCACGATTAAAGACAGCTATCCACTGCCGCGGATCGACGATCAGATAGACCGTTTATATGGGGGACGGTATTTCACTAGCCCAGATTTAAAAGCGGGCTACCACCAAATACCCGTGGCCAAAGATTCCCAGCGACTGACATCATTTGTGGCACCCTTTGGTCAATATCAGTACGTTCGGTTACCGTTTGGACTGGCGAATGCACCACGAACTTTCCAGCGCTTCATGATGAAGTTTTTACGGCCAATACGGGACAAAGCGTCGATATACTTAGACGACGTGTTGTTGCACGCCCGAACTGTAACCGAAGCACTCACCGACCTAGAAGAAATCCGATTGTTGTTACGTGACGAATCCATAACGTTGAACTTAAAAAAGTGCAACTTCCTGATGACGTCCGTGGAGTTTTTGGGGTACGAGGTCGAAAAAGAGCTGATTAAGCCGGGAAAAGGAAAGACCAGCGCCGTAGAACAGTTCCCAACTCCGCAGAATGTTCACAACATTCGACAATTCCTGGGATTGACGGGCTACTTCCGACATTTTATAAAAGACTACGCTAGAATCGCGAGACCGTTGACGGAGTTATTGCACAAAGATTGTCAGTGGAAATGGACGGAACTAGAAGACACCGCATTCAACCAATTGAAGGTAGCGTTAACTCAAAGGCCGATATTAATGCTGTACAAACCGGACGCCGAGACCAAGGTCCACGCGGACGCCCGTTCCCTTGGGTTAGCGGGAATCCTTCTCCAGAAGGACGAGCACAACAAACTACATCCGGTGTCGTATTACAGTCGAACCACCCGTGGGGCTGAGCAGAAGCGCTGGAGACGTTGGTTGTGGTCGAGACTCTAAAAAAGTTTCGTATCTACTTGATTGGTCGACAATTCACCGTAGTGACTGACTGCAATGCAATTAAGGCTAGCCAAAGGAAAAAGGATTTGCAACCACGTGTGGCTAGATGGTGGTTGCAGTTGCAAGAATACACATTCACGGTGCAATATCGACCAGGTAACCGACTGAAACATGTGGATGCATTGAGCCGAAACCGGCCAGCAGAGGAACATCGAGTCAATCACATCGAAGCCGCTGATTGGGTACTGTCCGCACAATTGAACGACGAGAAACTTCGCCATATTAAAGACACCTTGTCAAGACCGCCGACTAGTGTAGAAGAAAAGGAAATCTACAAGAATTACGCTCTTCGTGAGGGACGCCTCTACCGCATTACAGCGAGGGGTATATTGTGGGTAGTACCGAGAGGAATGCGTCAACGAGTCGTGCGAGCTGCCCACTACGATTTAAGACACTTCGGAGTTGAAAAGACGATGTATCGACTACAAGAGCACTATTGGTTCCCGAGGATGAGGCAGTATGTTCATAATTACATCGATTGTTGCATACGCTGTTTGTACAATAAAAGAAAAACGGGACGGAAGGAAGGATTTCTGCATTCCATACCGAAAGAACCCATCCCAATGAGAATGATGCATGTCGACCATCTGGGCCCCTTTCCGAAGACAAACAAAGGAAATGTTCACGTGATCGTATTTCTCCGACCGTGTAGAACGACGAATAGTAAGGGCGTTATTCATCTATTCCGAGAGATTTTCCCAGTATTTGGTTTACCGGAGATTCTGGTGAGCGACCAGGGCACGGCTTTCACCTCTAAATATTTCCGCGAGTTTTGTGAGCGTAGTGGTATAAAACTCGTGCATAATGCAGTAGCGACGCCGAGGGCAAACGGGCAGGTGGAGCGACTAAACCGTACCATATTGGGCGCACTCACCACCACCAGCTCGGACGAGATGACTTGGGACGAACGGATCAAAGATGTCCAGTTTGCTATTAACATCGTGGTGCAGACTTCAACGGGTAAGATGCCGAGTGAACTTATGTTGGGGTATAAACCAAATGGAGGGACCGACGCGATGCTTCGTGCCGAAATCGCGACTACCCCAACCTAATCATCGACGTTATCCAGCAACGGGCAGAAGCTGCGACGAGAATAAAGCTCCACCAGCAACAGCAAAAGCAGCACTATGATAAAAAAGCGACGAAGGGCTAAAGTATACGAAGTCGGTGATCTAATGCTGATAGAAAAAGCGGAGCAGGCAACACACACAAGTCGTAAATTGGTTCCGCAATATAGCGGCCCAATGATAGTTGCGAAAGTGCTGCTAAACGACCGATACGTCATCAAGGACCTGGAGAACTCCCACCGTACAAGACGTAAAAGTAATTACGAACGAATCATTGCTGTAGACAAGATAAAGCAATTTTCCAACAGTGGTGAGTTATCCGACCACACGGACGACGAGAGTGGCGAGGACGACGTCATTTTGGAGGACTCAGACGCTGCTACGTCAGATAATTAATTTTTTTTTAATTTCCTTTCCCTCGGGACGAGGAATATGTAGGATGGCCGAATGTAACGAGGATTTTTCTGGAGGCCAATATTATATTGCATTTTTACTTTTTTTAAAAACATTTCTTAGAATGTAGTTTCTGTCAATAAAACGTTTAACACAACATCTGGCGCATTTGTCACTTGTAGATAGGATAAAATAGTTTATTGGGGGTATTTTTAAGTGTTTTGGAAAGTACTGTCTGTATGTCAGATTGTGAGGCCAATATAGTGACCCACCCCCGCTGGGTGGATGTTCAGTCCTCAGAAACCGCTATCGTGGACTTCAGTTGCCGTAGAATTGTTGCAGGGTGAAGTCCCGAAAACGGAAAGTATTGTGTTTGTGATTAAAAGTGTTATCAATTTGTGAATACCAGGATTACTGGAAAAGTCGATGATTAAATCAACCATCAAAGGTGAGTCGCGTGGTCGACCACTGAGTACTAGACTCTGTTGGGTTGTATTTTATTAAGCATATAGTAATCTCTTCTTATTTTACCTGTCTTGTGTTGTGCCGCAAGAAGTGTTGGCTGTGCGTTATCGCGGCAACATAGACGGACGATGAGCCAAGAAGTACTGTTGCGCGCTTTTTCCTTCAGTACGGCTCCAATGACTCACTTTTTCGTACCGGCTGTGGCTAACCCGCGGTACGAGAAGTAGCGCTGTCGTGCGTTATTCTCCCTTCAGCGCTGGGACAGTTGTTTTAGCGTATCTATTCATGAATGACAGTAGATTGCATGTAGAAAACAGCGAGTAGCACGGATAGAGAGAAAAATAACATGTTGAGAATAGTACCCATTCTTCTCTTTTAATTTTTTAGAGAGAATACCCCGAAGGACCTAAGTAGACCGCCAAAACTGCCAACGGAAATCGCATCCTTGACCGGGCACAAGTATAGTTCGTGTATTTTTTTTGTCAATCAATTTTCATATTTCATTAATTTAAAATACTGTGTCTTTTTAACTACTTTTCACGATATACAGTTTTAATATATTCAGTTTACGATTTATTCATTTTTTTTACAAAAGTAATCGTAAAATGTATGCCACCGTTCCGGAGTAGGTATATTCTGCCAAAGCACGTTCCCACATTGCAATCACCTCCTTAACACCGTATCCGTTTTGCCCGATGTGTCTGTCATAATATCCTTTTGTCTAAGAAAATAGAGAATAGTTATATAACATATATTATAATACATAACCAATTGTGTACCTGCGCCCAAATTAACTAAATTGCATTGAATTGGCAATGTAAGGTGGAAGTCGCAGTACCTCATGACCATGTTCTCTTAAGCATTCATCCACTTGGTACCGCTTTTCTGGATTATTTGAGCGTACAAGTTTAAGAAGTTCTCGGCCTTGAAATGGTTCGGTCTAAAGGCTACGTTGTGTTCCGTTAACATATTTTGTATCCTTTCGCTTTGTCCATCCGGTCGTTGGATATTGCTCAATTAGCATATTGTGGTAACTTGCTTGCATTGTCCATTACAATCAAGGACGGTTCCTTTAAGTTGGGAATCAACTTCTCTTTTACCCATTTGATAAATAATTCGTCATTCTAACCATAATAATCCGCAAGCTTCGATTTTGTTGCAAACAGTAGCGACGTATTTTCTGTGAAACCGTTTTCGTTGGCAGTGTTATATATTGAATTGAAATTCTTTAATAACACAATCTTATGATTAACAACAGGAAATAGGTGCTTAATTGACAAGTGTAAGGTAGTAAAATTAGTATTAATTACCTTGCCGCAATAAGCCAAAAAATAACTTCAATATAGTAATTCGGTGTCGGTCATCGAGAACGATATCAGGCTTGTATTGGTCTCGAACTCGGAAATTTTCTAATTTCGAAATCTCGTCTCGGAATCGCAGCGAGAATCTCGCTCTAAACGAGATTTAAAATTGACACATAATAAAAGCACTTGTTCTGGTCCTCGCCATCTATTCATAGCATTTCCAACTATACCGTATTTCCCAAAACCTGAGAGTCGATCCCCTCTACATTTTCGTACTTTTTTACACAGGCGAAATTTTTATGAGTGGCAAATTTAAAATGAAATATATTTTCTCTGAATATATCAATATTTGGCTTTCGTAATTAGTTTAGATTATAAAAATAACACACAATACTGATTGTGTTTACAGAACAGTTCATTTTTAATTTGAGAAATGAACGTAAAAACTTTTAGCTGCTGTCAAAAAATCTCGGCTGCGTGTCTCGGCTTTTATTTCCCACAATTCGATTGGCTGTAAAAAAAAATGGCGGAATCTCGACTCTCAGGTTTTGGGAAATAAGGTATAAATCAGATATCTGTTTGGTGTATACAAAGATTACTTATACCAGGTTTGGAAACAGTGGCATTTGAGTGGGGAATAAAAGTTGGCATCGGACATGCCATGGATGAACATATGCCAAAGACACCAAATACAACGGATTAAATTCGAACTAAAAATTAATTGAATCCTGCATATTTTGACAATGTCACAGTGACACCATAGTGGGCCAACCAATGTGTTAAGATTTTAGTTTAGCTTTTCCCAATAGAGGGCGTACGCTTACTGAATAACTTATCGTAAATATTAACGTTTAAAATATTTATACTGACTATATATGTACAAATATTACATTAGTATATGTATAATAATCATTAATAAAATTGTAATTTTAATTTTGTAATGATTTTTATATTGTTTTTATAATACCTATGTATCTAATATATAAATACATTTATTTAAAAAAGTAGTTAGATAAACGCAAAATTTAATTAAGGGCCATTATTCAAATGTGAATTGTTTGGCGCTTTTGTACTTAATCTTAACACAGATTAGAACTTAGAACTGCGATACTGCGAAGTGCAAGTGCGAGTAACATGAGCAATAAGAAGGATAATAAGAAAAATGTAAGTAGCTATTAATTAATAACATTATATGTTATTAACTGTATATATATATATATATATATATCTGTATGTATATAGCTATTAAATTAATACATTTCATAATATTCGCAGAAAGAAAAGAAGATTGAAAGCGGCATGTGCCAAACTGAAAAGGTAAATTATATTTTAGTCAATTATTTTCTTATTATACATATATTAATTGTAGAAAAAAGTTGAGATAATTATCGAAATAATCGATGGTTCTCTCAATAAATTTTCATGAAATATACTTATGTAATTCAGTGGAACAATTTATTTAACAAAAATTATTTATTCAATTTCAGACGGAGCTGGCAAACCGCCTCAAGTACAATGTAAGTTTATGAAATTTGTGTTACCATTTTAATTAATAAATACTTTTGATTAATTTCCAAGAATAAAGAAGAAACTCAACAATTAATGGGTGTGGGTGAAGGAAAAACGGTTGAAAAGAAGGACAAGAAATTAGTGGATGGTGGTGAAGGAGGAAGTGAAGCCGCTCCAGAAGACGGTGAAATTATAGGAGAGAACCAAGGAAGAGACGGGAATTTTAGAGGAGAGGAAGGGAGTGAAACAAGTCGTGGTCGTGGGCAGTGCAGCGGGCGTAGAGGATGGAATGGAAGAAAAAAAGGTCAGAGAGGATGGAATGGAAGAGGACAGAAAGGATGGAGAGAACGGGTTGAAAAACCAACGCATTTTTATGTGAGAAATGTTATAATTAAAAAATATATAACTTAATACGATTTAAAGTGAAAGTTTGTAGTTATTATACCTACCTTCTTTTGTATTTTGTCCCAATAAAGCATATAGAGCAGTTTTTCGTTTATAACTTAAAATTCTATTTTAATTGATACAATAAAAACCGTCATCATAGGCCAAATGTTTCCTTTTAAAAAAATTTATAACAATAAAAGTAAGTACTTTTCTTTATGCTTTTGATTGAGGCAAATGTAATATTTTACTGATTTTTTAGAATTTTGAGTTTTCTGATGTTAGGATTATTATTTTTCCTCTTACCACTTTTGTAACATTTACATTCTTTATGTATTCTAACAATAATAATTCTTTTTATGAAGTAATGAAAATGATCTTCACACTCACCTATTAATTCCTCAAGACCTCTAATTTCACTATACAAAGTTTTTAATAGTCCGTCAAAAAGGAATGACCTCAAATTCGCTTTATGTTTATGTGCATGAAATGTTTTGTTAAAAAACTTCAAAGAAATGCGACATAAATCGGTAGCAAAATCTGTAGGGAATTTTAAAGCAAAATTGATTATTATGTGTGGTGTAGCTTCTTAAAAATAACAAAACCTCATTATTTTCTTCAAATCATCATTGTTTTTCAGAAATTTTTTCTCACAATTTGTAAATTTGAATTTGTTTATTGTACATTTTACTATGTATCCAGCAAAGTATCACAAACTATTTTCTTCCAATGTAAAATCAATTGAAGTATTTGTTGAATTAATTTCAACCTCATCATTTGTTTCTCGATAAGTCATTCTGTAAATTAATTTCCTCTAGTTCAGTATCTTCTTCATCTACTACCCCAATATTTATATCTTGAAATGAATCACTAGATATTATATTTTTTGAATTACCTGCTTGTATTTGTATTAATTCGTCATCATCAGGTTCGCAATTTGCAATCAAAACAGGCTTTATTAGATCGTTAACGGCATTAACTCTTAAAATTGTTCTAAATTGTTTTGCCGTTGGATTTGCATTAAAGCCTCCTCCTTGACGTGCACGTGAAAAGAAATTTTCAAGAATATCTTGATTCAATCGGGAGGTTAATAAATATGGAAAATCTTCGTTCTTTTGCACTTCATGCATTTGCAATATGGCATTTATCGATTGAATAAGGCCATCAAAGCAGGGTGGTTGCGATTGTACCCCACTTCTATCAACCTTGATTAATCTTTTAAATGTCTCTATAGCTTCCAGTAGATATTCTTTTAAATGCATTTTTTCGTCACTTATGGCACAATTTTAAGGGTTTGGACTGTACAGAGATTTACTGTTAAGTATATCAAACAAATTATTTAATAGAGCTGTAAACTAATTTTTGAAATGTATCTATATCCAAAGTCTGGTGAATACAAAACATAATGGTATATTTGAGAGGGGCTAAATGTTTATAATTTTCGCGTAATTAATTATTAAAAATTAAAATTTCGACATGCTATCGGCAACACTCGAACTTTGAGCCGATTTGTTCGTGACGTCACACTCGATCCTCGAGTATATAATAATAACTCGAATAATAACTAATTAAATATATTCAAATCCGATTTAATTTTAATGACAACTCATTTCTTTTAAAACAATCTATTCGATTAAGTAGTTAAAATTGGGATTTTCTAACTTAGTTTACAGCTCTATTGTAAAAAAAATGCAGTGTCCATTGCTGAGGAAGATTGTAATTGACCAGTTACTGCAGCTGCTTGAATTACCGTTGAATTAGCCCTGGCTAATTATTCATAATAAAATAAAAGAAAAATAACGTAATTCAAATCAAAAACAGAAAATAAATGAACAGATTCAAGTAAAATAAAATGCGGTTGACGACATAATTCTTACCCCTTTATCTTCGTGGTTGATTCATAAGAATCCCCGAAAGAACTCAGAAACACACGTCAGAAAACATATGCAGATGCGGGGTGAAGTGCAGTAATATTCAGAAAATCTGGGGTGAACTTGGAAGCGGCGTGGTTGACCACATTCCAATGTTCAATATTCAGTAATTACCATTAAATCGGGTAAATGTGACTTACTCAAATAAATGCGGACACATAGTAATCACAATGCAGTTACAGTAAGTCACAAAACATCAGAACAAATCAGTAAACTGCACTTTTGTGTAAAATGCACATGTTAGTACTTTTTATCACCAAATTCCAATAATCATAATTGGTTGCGGAAGTACTCTTAATTGATAACAGATTTTTAAATGCGGCACGGTTGGTTGACTATTGTCAACCAATTAATAATTAATTAATTATTCAGAATCAAAACAAACACTGAACCTTAAAATAATGCAGAAAATTAAATGTTATGATGCGGGAAAATAATCAGGTAATTAATCAGAGAGAGCAATTCGTAATAAATTCATATTAACGAATGCATTTTCAGGTGGCCAAAATGCAGGTTCGTTACACTTTTATGGAAAATCTATTTTATATTTTCTCAAAATATAGATTAACTAACTTTTCCTTTATGAAAAGTTTATTTTACAATTATTATTCTTTCACTTTTATATTTCATTTAGTTTCTTTCTATAGAAACCCTTTTGGTCAATTATACTACAATCATACTGATTTTACTTTTATGTAAAATCTATTTCTATTTATTCCCAATTAACTTTTATGTTAACAGTCTCATTTACTGTTTTTCTTACATTTCAATTCACAATTTTGTTTATATTTTGAACTTTCTATAGTTCAATTTCTTATTATAAACAAAATCTGAATATTCTTTGGTAGGGTCATTGTCTTACATCGACAATGAAAGAGCCAGAAAAGTCAAAAGATTCAGAAAACTCATCAGAAACTAATGACATAGAGGTCGTTCAGTCGAATGTGCAATTAACAGAAATAGATAATATTAAGAAATTGCAGGCTACATATTTTGCAAAAGAATTAAATGGGGTTAAAACAGACTTAGCGAAATCACTAGGTTTATTCAAAGATAAAGACGGAGTGTTAAGATGCAAAGGGAGAAATAAAAATGCAGATTGGCCTGAAGTTCAAAAATCACCTATTTTACTTTCTAAAAATTCAGAATTTACTAGTGAAGTAATTGACATAATAAGAAATTGAACTATAGAAAGTTCAAAATATAAACAAATTCTGAATATTCTTTGGTTTTGGGGCCCTCAGCCCCAATGTGGCCTCCAACCTCCCCCTATAGCCCTCGTGCCTCTCTTTATATTATTGCAATTTCTTTTATTTACTATTTACATGTGCACACTATTTAATTTCATGCTTAATAATATTTGTCAATTGACTTACCCCAAATTCTTTCTATTTTAACTCACTTCTATGTGAATTCATTTCTAATATATTTTTTCACAACATTCTCTTTTTCTTGTTGTAACTTTCTGAACTGTTTCTATCGCTCTATTTTTTAAGTCAGCCAAATTCGGCGCATGAACTTTGTTTCTCTTTCATATGGAATCTTTTATCCCTTTTCTTTACTTAAGGTAAATGTCTTAACCATTTCCTTGTTCTACTAATGTTAAATATACATACATAATACATAAATATGATTTTAGAGTAAATTTCGCGACTCTTCGTGACAGTCAGAGATTGATCACTTTCTTGTGATAGAAGACATTTTTTACATTCTGGGCACTTACGTGTTGATTTACTTATTATTACGCCAAGAATTTATTTACAATCAATTTGGACCATAAATATTGAATTCCTTTGATTGTATGAACCCAGTTCTTAAGGGATGGTACGACCACTGTTTTTTTTCCTAATAAACTTTATGCTTTGTAGCATTGGAATGGTTATTACCCAAAATAAGTGTTGGGGCGATTTATCACGCAGTGCCGCACGCAATTACTGTCGAACAACCGGTCAAAAAAGGACAAAAATTCCGCAGTTATAAAGCTGTGTCCGACAATATATTTGGTAGGCCTAAATGAAACTTAAATTAATTCTTATTTATTGGCTTAAATATCAACGTATATACCATATTTAACAGTCCAAGACATCGTAGACGACCCTCTATAAGAAAATACTTGAGCCGCATGTTTGACTTTCAATTTTTTTAAACAGTGTGGGTATACATGTTGGTCGGTCAATTTGAAGCACATACCGTTAAAATCTTCAACTTGGTTTGGCCCCGAGAATCTGCCATTAAAATTTTGCTGCTCTTAGCTGAAACACCCTGTATAATAACATGATGTGGTTTTTCAAGTTGACTTGAAGAAACAATATTCCATATATGATTTTTACTATTGGAAAATATGGCATTTAAGAAACTCATTGAATATGTTAAATAAAAATCGCTTCCTTATAATACACTTTTAGATATACACACACAGTGATGCGTACGTAAAACAGGATGAATGGTTTTTCATAAGAGAAGGTTGTGGTAAATTGAAGAGAAATAATTTTTAATAGGATATCTGTGTGTGACGCTTTCCTAAGAAAACCAAGTTCCCTTTCGTGAGCACATTTATTGGTTTATTGGTTTCACATTTTTCGTTTTTGGTTTTACTAATTAACCATATTTTTTTAAATTTTGATAACATACATTAAATATTAGGGTATATATTTTACTTATTCCCCCCATTTTTATTTTGCTATAAATAAGGCTGTAAAGTGGCTGATGACGATCAGAACACAGAAATAGATTAAATTTCGCATCAATTCGCAGGTTGGTTTGTTTGAATTTCGATGTATTATTTCACTTACTACAGATTAAGAGAAGGTTGTGGTAAATTGAAGAGAAATAAGTTTCTTCAGGATATCTGTGTTGATGCTTACCTAAAAAAACAATATCTCTATCATGACTTAAAAAAATTGGTTTAACTTATATTTATTTAATTTTTCAATTTTGATATTTATATCTAAAACCCACATCCCAATCACGATAAAGAAAATTGGTTTATTGGTTTCACATATTTACTTTTTTGTTTGACTAATATTTTACTTATTCCCCCAAATTTTTCTGGTATAAATAATGCTGTCAAGGATGAAGATCGCATAATTATAATAAATTTTCAAATGAAAAGGTTGTGCATAGAATAATAAGACTAGTCACGAGTGTCGTACCCCTGCCCTAACCTCTCATACGAAGTATATGGAATAAAAATTATACAGGGTCGTTATGGGGCAGTTCCATTAGTCGAGTTTGAAGATTCGATGGTTTTCCTTCCCAAACGTATGCTTCAAAACATAAAAGAAAATTTGATGTACTTTAAAGCCCGAGAGTACAGCATAACTTATACGGGTCAAATGCAAATTAATGAAAGAGAAAAATCGATTGCAAATTTTTTTTTATAAAAACAAGTGCGTCAACAATAACCTCAGATCCATCTGCTGGGGCTCCCATCTCATTTCAAGAATAAAGAGGATAAATAAAAATTACCTATTTTATTATCTTTATCATTATAGAAAAATTATGTATAATTAATTTTTTTTAGCTGAAACAGCATCAACAACGTTTGTCTTCATAAGCTGCGCGCCGCGTTGTTTATTCGATCTCTCTCTATATTGTGCTGTTAGAGAGAAACAGTGAAATTAGATGGTGCAAATAGTTGAGTATATTATCATTGCAGTTCGTTCGTTCAAAGAGGTAAGGTCTCATCCACTTTTATTGTGGTAAATTTTTTATATAAACCTTTTATACGTTATTTGATTTTTTGAAAACGTTTGATAGTATTTTCTGCGAAGATAAGATATTATTTTTTCTAAGAAAATGCTTGGAAAACGTTTGGATGTTGTTCAACGTGAAATTGTGAAAAAGCTGTCATTATACTTTCAGGAAGAACTATCTAATGGAGGTCCACTTTTGCCATTGAACGCGGTTCAGGACGTTGGTCTACTTTCTACTACATATACAGCTATGAATATATTTTAATAGAAAATTTAAATTCGTTTATAACCCACCCCAAATTATTACGATTACAGCGTGTGTCAAACGCCATGGGAATTTCAATATGTACGGTTCAGCGTGTGTTAAATCAACCACAAGAGGTATCGAATGAGGTTTCTTCTGAAAAGAAAACACCGCACTCATCCAAATTTAAATATACCCCCCGCAAGAAGCTCAAGACTTCTGACTTGCCTCCAGCAAGGAAAGAGGCTATCGTGATACTCTGTATGCCATGTATGCCGCAGGTAATTCAACGTACAATCTGCGACCATTTAGATCTATATATACTTAATACTCAAATACCCTAATATTAGCAGGAAAACATGTCAGTGTAGAGACGTTGAAGAGTGAGTTGGCCGCTAAGGAGATTCATACGAGCAAGTCCTCCCTCCGTCGTGTATGATGGAGTAAATGTAACATTGATAACTCGAAGGACCAGAATTAACTTGTTGACACGTTTAGACTTTCGAACATATATTTATTTAAATTTCACAACATTTAGTTAAAACAGTAATACAACAGTATTGTCACGTCGGACCCATATATTCGAATGCCGCAATGGCGGTTATCATGTACTTTTTCTAGTCCTTTTTTTTGTGAGGACTACATTCCTTAACAAATTAAAAAGAAGTGGTGAACTTAAAAATTACGTTACCATTTTTATTAGGTATATGTTGAAATTCAATAGGAAAAATAAGGCAATTAAAAGAGTTCAATATTTTAGTTGAAAACGTTTAATTGCGAGTACTTCGAAACACTTAAGAGATGATAACTTTACAAAGGATTACTATGAAAGAGGGAGAGTTTCCGTTATCTACGGCTATTTGTATAACAGTTGATCAACGCAAGGAAGTAGATGGCACTTATAAAATTCATCTGTATGCGCATTTGCGGATTATCATATACATATTTTAACATTATAGAACTCGGTTTTAAATTTAAGAAGAATGACAACAGAGTGGCACTCATGGAACAGCGGGACATTGAGCTTAAGCGGGCTCAATTTCTCCGAAAATATCGCGAGAATGAGCAGAAGGGGTCTTTAAAGCGTAAGGTCGTTTTTTTGGACGAGACGTGGATCTTCGCCAAGGGTTCGTTTAAACAAGCGTGGCAGGATGGAACACCACTTGGGGTGAAAAAGCGGCAAGCGTCCGAAGGCAAGCGATTAGTGGTCTTACACGCTGGCACCGAAGATGGTTTCGTGGAAAATGCGTCGCTCCTATTTGCCACGAAATCAAAGCTCGCCGATTATCATGGAGACATGAATGGTGAGCTCTTCATGAAATGGGTAGTGGAAAAGTTGGTTCCAAATTTGAAAGAGCCTTCCATCATCGTTATGGACAATGCCAGCTACCACAGTATGGTAATTGAAAAACATCCAACTACCGCATGGATGACGCCACAGATCCAGCAGTTTTCGCCCATGCTGTTCAAATCAGAGCTACTTGCCATTGCACGCGCAAACCAACCACAAAAGCAGTACACAGTGGATGAGTTCTTGAGGGAACATGGACATGAAGTGCTGCGACTTCCACCTTACCATTGTCAGTTCAATGCGATTGAGCTGATTTGGGCGCAGGTAAGCGATTGGTCATTTTAAATGAAAAAATGGCATTTATTAGTTTATTGTTTTTAGGCAAAAGGCTATTACGATAAGCATATAGGGGAAAACGGATACGGTGATCGCCAAGTTCTCGAGATGTGGGAACGTGCTCTTGAGGAATGTACGCCCGAACGGTGGCATTCAGTAGTTCGCCACACGAATACTGTGATCGACGAGTGGTATTCAAAGCTTCGAATTATCGACGAAGTACCGAAGCTGATTATTGAAGTTAGCGACGACAGTTCGGACGATGATAACTCAGGCGACGACCATGCAGAATGCGATTACTTGTTAAGTATAAGTTGTTAAGAGTTATATGGCTATTGGCGATTCTCTTCAAAAAAAAAAAAACGGATGGAGCAAATACCCCACTAGGGTCATTTAGAAACTTTGCACTTTTTTGGTAAGTTTTATTGCAAAATGTTAATTTTATTTTTAGATTTTGATAACTGTGGATTTTTTTCAAGCTGTTTTCTTCGATTTAAAAATGAATTGTAATATATTAATTTATTTTATTATATATTCTTGTGGTATTATGTAAAATATATTGTTTTTTAATTTGCAGTTTTATTTTTCAATGCTAGTATTAAAACTAGTATACGATTGAAAAAGAAATATTCTACACGATTTCACATTATATGTATATATGCAAATACATACTATCAAGCCGCTACTGACCACAAATCTCTAATTGATTTGTGTTATCCACAGGATTTTTTGGCTAGGCGTTTAAAATTTATTCATTTTCATATTTAAATTTGAATTGACATTTTACGACACAGGGGAATTTTTTGGGTTGGCAATTACAAACCAATTGAAATTATTTAAAAATCTATCGTGTATATGTAGGAAACTGTAGGTGCAACAATGTATTACTGACAGTGTCAGCGTGACAGCTGTCATTTAATACAATAATTTAGTAATTTTAACTGCCAACATTAGAATCAGAAATGCAGTAAAAATCGTCCGGCAAAAGGTTGTTTTCCGGACGATTGACTTTTAGTCCGGAATAAGCGACTTTCCAGCTAGTGTATATTCGTTGTTTCCAGCCGCCTGGCGAAAAACATAATTTTGACAGTTCTTCCGTTATTTGTGGTTTTGAATAATCATGTCATGTGCCGTATTTGCGCGGCAATTATTAATAATTTGTATCATCTTCACACCACCTCTTGAAACATATTTTGGTTTTTATTTCAGTCCGATGTCGTTTTTAAAGTTGTCCAATTTTCTTCCAGAAACGGCTTTTGTCAGGGGATCTGCAATCATTTCTTCGGTTGGTAAATAACTAATTTTAATCTCACACTTTCCACTTTTTCTTTGATAAAGTTGTGTCTCACGTCTATATGTTTTGTTCTCTGGCTGAAGCCTTCATTTTTACTCAATGAAATAGCACTCTTGTTGTCTGAATAAATCAGAGTCGCTTCGTTTTTCTGATTGTCTGGATTGATTTCGTGCATTAACTTTCTTAACCATAGAGCTTCTTTTATTGTGTGTGTAAGTGCTATGTATTCCTTTTTACTTGACCAAGAAATTGCGCTGCCTTGACATGTGAATACGTATCCAGTTACCGATTTTCTTTCTATGGGGTCTTCGGCCCAATCTGCGTCGCTGTACCCAACCATTGGCTCTTGTATGTGCTTTTTGTATGTTGATTGAAGGTGAACGGTCCCTTTTAGGTATCTGAAGACTCTCTTTATTGCCCACAGATCTCTTTGAAGCACACAGATTGTCTAACGAAGAAACGAAGCAGTATCTACATATTGTAATCAATACCTTGAAGTAAAGATTAAAATTAAAAATGTTGCATGCAATTAAAGCGTTTATAAAGCAAGTTAGGATGTAATACAGATTAGGGGTATATTACAAATTAAGTGTAGGGGTGTAATGGGGTAAGTCGAACATACGCAAGAGGGGAGCATAAAACTTTTGTAAGCCACTTCCGTGTAGACTGTAAAGCAATAAACACAATATAATTATTTTGAGCAAGATTTATTTAAGCCACCATTAAAATATTACATTGGCGACGAGGCAAATAGGTAAATAGTAGTAGAAAAACTAATTGTGCGAGAAAATTCGGTTCGATCGCGGAAATCTTCGTCGATTTTAGCAATCGCGAAGATCAGTGAAGAGCGTGTTTAAAATGGCAGGTGCAGCGGCACCTCTATTCGCCAGTTTCAATCCTGATATTGAAGATTGGGAAATCTACAACGAGAGACTGGAACAGCATTTCGTGGCATACGAAATAGCGGAGGAAGCGACGAAAAAGGCATCAATACTGAGTTACTTAAGCCCAGACACGTACTCATTGTTAAGGGATTTAACTTTTTCTCAGTTATCCAAGCAGAAGACCTACGAGGAAATCGTCCAATTGCTGAGTAAATTGTTCCAAGGGCATTCAAATGTGTGGCGTGAACGAGACATATTCTATAACGCCCGGCAGGAACAACATCAGACCATATCGGAATGGTATGCAATGGTCAGAAAGTCGGCAATCAAGTGTAAGTTCGGAACAAACCTAATGGAAGCACTAAAGGATAAATTCGTGTGCGGGTTGTTACCGGGAAGAGCCAAAGACCGAATTTGTGAAGAGAAGGTATCAACAACACTGGGAGATCTGGTAGCACTAGCACTTAAAGCAGAAGGAGCAATCAAGGCCAGGGGAGTGAATTTTGTAAAACCCGCTTCAAGATTCGGTAATGACGTAGGAAGGTCAAGATTTGGAGGTCAAAGGGGAAGAGGAGATCATCGCAGAAGCAACGATAAAAGTGACAGTGTAGTGGGTGGAGCGAGCAGGCGCAAGCAGTTTAGTAAAGAAAGTGGTGGTAAAAAGCAAAATGGTGGAAAGTGTAAACATTGTGGAAACGGAGGTCATCACCACTCAGACTGTAAATATAAGGAATATAAATGTAACAAATGTAATCGAATTGGTCATTTAGCGAAAGTATGTTATAACAATAAGCAGGGAATTAGTTTTGTAGATTGTGAAGACAAAGAATTAGATTTGTATCATATTGATAGCGTAACCGTGTACGATATTTATTCTGCCGTAGCAACTAATGGAAACCGAATTGAAGTTGACGAAGAAGATATTTTTAAAATCAATGTTCAAATGGACGGCCGCAACTTAACTATATATTTGGATAGTGGGGCTGCTGTCTCAGCATTGAACAAGGAAACGTATCAAAAGTTCTTCGCACACAAGCAGCTTAAGTCGGATGGAGTATGGCTCAGAGCGTATAATAAGCAGCTGTTTAGACCGATGGGTTACATTGTGGTTAAATTGGAGTATATGAAGGTAAATAAACCAATTAAGTTTTATGTAATAGAGAGAGCGGGACCAAATATCGTGGGACGAGACTGGTGCAAAGCATTCAAAGTAGGATTTACAGTCGGTGAAGTTGGAGCAATCTCAGCTGTAGAAGAAATGGAGAACTTAACCTCTGAGTTTAAAGACGTTTTCAGTGGAGAGCTCGGAAAGTACAACGGAATAGAAGTAGCCTTGAATGTAATAGAAGGTAGCAAACCTGTGTTTTGCAAAAGCCGAACAGTACCAATGGCCTTGAAGGAGGAAATGGAACAACAATTGCAAGTGCTAGAAGAATAAGGAATTATAACACCAGTGGAGAACAGCCAATGGGCTACGCCATTAGTACCCGTGTTAAAAGCAAATGGAGAATTAAGGTTGTGCGGCGATTATAAAGCAACTATCAACAAGTATTTAGAAGATGTCAAATACCCGTTGCCAAGGATTGAAGAAATTTTCACAAAGGTAGGGCAGGGTAAAACGTTTTCAAAAATAGATTTGTTTAAGGCCTACAACCAATTTGTTCTGAACGAGGAGTCAAAAATGCTACTGACATGGAATACACACAAAAGACTGTATAAAATGAACCGGATGCCATTCGGAATTAAGGTGGCGGCCAGTATTTTTCAAAAAAATATGGAGCAGGTTATTAGCGGAATAGATGGGGTAGTCGTATTCTTGGACGATATCCTGGTCACCGGAAAAACGGACGAAGAACACCTGGAAAATGTACGAAAAGTGCTGGAAGCCTTGAGAAATGCAGGTTTAACGGTAAGAAAGGATAAGTGCGAATTCTTTGGGGACGAAGTACGATACCTGGGGCACAGAATAGACAAAAATGGATTGAGGAAAACCGAAGATAAGGTAGAGGCCATTTTGAAAGCTCCCAGACCGGAAAATATAACCGAAGTGAGAGCTCTATTGGGGATGATCAACTATTACGGGAAATTTGTTCCGGATAGTTCGACAATTTTGGCCCCAATCCATCAATTGCTTAAGAAAGGCGAGAGTTTCAAGTGGACAACAGAATGAGAACGAGCGCTTGAGCGTATAAGGCAAGTGATGACGTCAGATACTGTTTTAGCACATTTCGACCCAGAACGACCAACGTTATTAACAACGGACGCGTCGAATCAAGGAATCTCGGCTGTTTTATCACAAATAGTAGATGGTGAGGAGCGAATGGTAGCATGCGTCTCAAGAACGTTGCACGCAGCAGAGAAAAATTATCCAACGGTCCAAAAAGAGGCACTAGCAATCTATTTTGGTGTCATGAAACTGTACCATTACTTGTGGGGATTGAAGTTCAAGCTGAGAACAGACCACAAACCGCTGGTGGTCTTATTTGGAGAAAATAGAAGTATTCCACAGATGGCAGCAAGCAGACTGCAGAGATGGGCAGTGTTTCTATCCGGATTTAATTACGAGATAGAGCACATCAAAAGAGAAAACAACCCAGTGGCAGATTATCTATCAAGGAGGCCGGCGCGTGCAGAACAGACAGAAACAGGTGACGAAGGACTGTTTATTTGTTTTGCAGAAAAAGCAAATAGTTGGCCAGTGGACGTCAATGAATTAGCCAAGCAATCCAGAGAGGATCCGGAGCTGAGAGACGTACTAAAATGTGTCAAGACAGGAAAATGGCCCAAGGACGCAAAGAAATCAATGAAAGACTTTTACAATCGCAGAGAGACGTTATCCGTAGAGCAAGAAGTGTTAATGTGGGGGCACAGGCTAGTAATACCTAGGAGTTTGAGACAGAAAATACTCGAAGAATTGCACGTAGGACATTTTGGCACCGTCAAAATGAAAAGTTCAGCGAGAACGTGGGTTTATTGGCCGAAAATGGACGAAGAAATAGAACAGGTAACAAAAAAATGTGTTCCATGTTCTGTTTTAAGGCAAAATCCCCCTAAAACAATGTTGACACCATGGCCGAGGCCAGGCACGCCGTTTGAAAGAATCCATGTCGACTTTTTGGGACCAGTAAATGGAAAAAACTACATGATTTTGGTAGACGCATTTTCTAAGTGGCCGGAAGTTTTCCACATGAAAAAGTCTACAGCGGCCGAAGTGGAGGAAAAACTGAGGGAAGTTTTTGCGCGTTTCGGTTTGCCAAGAACGGTGGTAAGCGATAATGGTCCAAATTTAGTAGCCAGCAGTTTGAAAGCCTTCTACAACAACAACGAAATTAAAAGCACAACATCTCCTCCATACCACCCCCAGAGTAATGGAGCAGCAGAAAACATGGTAAAAACTTTTAAACAAAAAATTAAGACGGCGTTACTAGATCCTAAAAACGTAAGTACGCAAATTTCCACAATTATTTCCCGGTTCCTCATTTCTTATAGGAACACCCCTCATGTAACGACAGGAGAAACACCAGCAAAGTTATTAATGGGACGACGGTTGAGAACGAGATTAAGTATACTCAGG
Source organism: Silvanus unidentatus (assembly GCA_963930825.1). Classification (NCBI taxonomy): domain Eukaryota; kingdom Metazoa; phylum Arthropoda; class Insecta; order Coleoptera; family Silvanidae; genus Silvanus; species Silvanus unidentatus. The sequence goes on from OZ005760.1 coordinate 15,299,255, forward strand.
GAAACGACGTTAGTAACAAACAAAAAAGACGAATCCGATGATGAAAACGTGAAAAAAGCTCAAGCACGTCAGAAAAGGTTTTACGGAGGGATAGAAAGAGCGTTCGAAGACGGGGAGAAGGTTTGGATAAGAAAGTACAAGGTAGGATCGGAAACTAAGTGGGAGAGCGCAGAAATAATCAGGAAAGAGGGGAAGAATGTGTATAGGTGCAGGAACGGAGCAGGAAAGGAGGAAAAAAGACACACGCACCAGATCCAGAGAGCAGCCCAACAGATAATAGAAGACCAGGAACAAGACGACATTTATATAGTTATGATAACTTGCAACAAATACAATTAAGTGTTGCATTACAACACTTTCCATCCAGGAAACTAAGTTCAACCTACAAGTTCATGGATAGAATAAAATGCGAATTCTGCATCTTTGCATTTCCGCATTTTTTCCATAGTATCATTTACCTATTACATTGTACTTTTTAATAGCTTACTTGTTATCTTGTCTTCGTACAATTAACATCGTAATTCGGTCCTCTATCGGTTGTTCGTTGCGATCAAGTTTATTGTAAAATAACAAATTTTCTCCGTTATAATAAATCTATTATTTCGACTTTAGTGTTTCATTGGTTTTCAACATAAAAACAAAATAAATAAAAACTGTTTCAATAATTATAATTGGCGCTGCGAACAGGATAGTGCAACTGATCCACTGTACCTTCAGTGTTTCCTCGTAAGAAGAAAGTGGAAGATACATCTAAGAAAGACTCATTATAAGATGTTACTGATGAACAACTTGATGCTGTAAGTCCTTTGTTTTCTTCCCTTCTACCAGTTCCAACCCAAATTCGACTCAATAAATAAATATCTAGTTAGATATCACGATAATAATAATTAAAAATATAAACATAATCAAAACAAAAACGTTTAATGAATAGCGATTCGGAGTACGAAGTAATTGCCGACGATTCTAATACTTTTAATTCAACCGGTTTTTCAAATTTACTGAAATCAAGAGGGTTTGCTTTACGGGAAGCTAGATTCTCACCATTTCCAAAAGTTTCTTCTGCTCCTGACAATTTAACAATTTGTCAATCATGCCGGATGGTTCGGGACCCAACCAAATCCAACCCCCAAATATGGCACCTCCACCAACTCCTTCACTAAATACAGGAAGGCCACCTCAAAACACATTAATTGACAAAAGTGAAATAAATTTATTAATGCAAGCAATCCCCGAATATCAACCAGGTGATAATTTATCTATTTTTTTAAATGAAGTCGATAATTTAATCAGTCATTTACGCGGACGATTATCACCCGATCTAGAATATGTCGTTGGTTTTTCAATAAGATCCCGGATTAAAGGTGAAGCTAGAGACCTAATTGCGTATCAAAACGCAACCGATTGGGATCAAATAAAATCTGTCTTGTTAAATAAGTTTGGCGATCAAAGAAGTGAGGAACTGTTAGAAGCTAATTTACGAAATTGTGTTCAAAATCGTAACGAGTCATTCGACGACTATTATAGTCGCCTTTTAAAAGCACACAACGATTTATTACAACATCTTACTTTAAATACTAACGATCCTAATTATCTTTTGTATAAAAGAGCTGATTACGAGAAACTATCACTAAAAACTTTTCAAATCGGTTTATTAGAACCATACAGGTCCTATATTAGTAATTTCGAATTAAAAACTGTTGAAGAATGCCTTAACCATATACTTTTACTATATACCGCTGATGAGTGAGTCGCATTGAAGCACAAAAAAAAAGATGCAAATACAAAAGGACCCGAGTCATCTATGCGCATGCGTTAAATCACGACTGAGCAGATTAAACCATTTGTTTGAATTTGAATGTTTAATGCAACTGTCAACTAATGTCAATATATATTTTTTATGAACTAGGAACCCAGATTAACTTGATTTATTTTCAAATTTAAAGCTACGACGCATGCGCACAAGTAACTCGGATCTTTTACCTATCTAATTTTGGTTTGCGCGGCTCACTCATAATCATTGCTTAAAATGAAGGATACGCGGTATATAGTAAAAGTATATGGCCTTAACAAATGCCGATTTTATGACAATCGAAAGATCGAATGGGAATATTGCGAATTCATGCGTAGAGGTGATAATAATAAAAAAGTAACAAAAAATTTTCAACCACATAATCGTAATTCGAATCCACAATTTCCCCAAAAATTCAAGTACCAACAGTACGATACACTGAGACAAAATTTTGCGGGACCATCAAACACCCAAACCTTTAGTAACCAATATCGAGGTTTTAAACCAGAAAATACTTTCCATCAGAAACGATTTGAAAGCGACATAATAAACCTATTCCTCAACAAAGTAAGTTCTTCTCAAATCGGCAAGTTTTTGGAACACAACCCGGTTCAAATATGTCTCAAATAAAAAATCGCCCCACACCCATGTGAGTACAAACGCGCTTCACGCAACAATCAAGTCGGCCCTCGACAAGTAGACCACAACAAAACACGGAAGAACTATACAACATTGAATTCGAAATAATTCATGATAATAATGAAATGCATAACCACGAATTTCTAAATGATGCATTCAAGGAACAATCTGATGATAACACTGAAAATATTCACTAACCAGCCTCGGAAATTTAAAAACGATTGATCTAAACTGTCTTCAGTCAAAATCCAAACTACCATTCTTTCATTTACCTGAATTTAACTTAAAAATTTTAATTGATACAGGCGCTACAGACTCAGTAATAAATCCAGGCCCGGCACGTAAAAATTTTCAGAGGCTATTCTACAAAAAACCGTTTATTATAAAGGGATTGAATGGAAAAGTCCACGGTAGTAACAAAATCCGAGTTCCTTTATTTAACAAATTAGGGATTAAAAGTAGTATCGATTTGTTTGTAGCTGAATGGCATTCAAAGTACGACGCGTTATTAAGTACCGCAGATCTCTACAAATTAGGTGCGAATATCGATTATAAAACAAAAACTCTTAGAATTGAAAACATAATCATTCCGTTTTATCTAGAACATTTACAAAAAGAAATACCTGTACAAAAAATAAACGTAAACAATACTTTGAAAATCCCAGTATCAATCGACAACGGCGTAGTAATTTTGCCGGAAATCCAAATTAATAAAAATTATTCCACCCCCGAATGCATTACCCATGCTTTTAACGGGTACTGTACAATTCCCGCAGAGGAAACTACAGTTGATTTAAATTGTGTAGAGCGAGTAGAGGTCCCTCCACTAGTAGATTATGATCTTATAAATCCACCGATGATTCCCATCTCCAAATTTGACATCGGGAAACTTCTTCGCACAGATCATTTAAACGAAGAAGAAAAACAAAAAATTATTTCTACTTGTCACGAATACAAGGATGTTTTCTATTATGAAAACTGCCATCTTTCATTTAGCAATGCGGTAAAACACGAAATAAAAACAAAGAACCATTCACCTATTTACGTTAAGTCCTTCAGACACCCACATGCAATAAAAGCAGAAATTGATAATCAAATTCAAAAATTACTTCAAGATAATGTTATTCGGCCTTCAATTTCACCCTATAGTGCACCAGTCTGGCTAGTACCAAAAAAGACTGATGCTTCTGGCAAAAAGAAATACCGAATGGTTATAGATTTTCGTAAACTTAATGAAAACACAATAGAAGACCGGTATCCGATACCTCGAATAGACGAAATATTAGATAATTTAGGTAAATGTTCTTATTTCACTACCCTTGACCTAGCACAAGGATTTCATCAGATTCAGATGCACCCGCAGTCCATAGAAAAAATCGCATTCAGCGTAAATAACGGTCATTACGAATACCTTCGAATGCCGTTTGGGCTGAAAAACGCCCCAAGTACTTTTCAGAGAGTAATGGATACCGTCCTACGAGATTTTAGTCACAAAATATGTTTTGTTTACATGAACGACATTGTAATTTTTTCTAAATCGCTCCAGGAACACATTATTCATTTAAAAACAATTTTTGGCAAACTTCGAGAATATAACCTAAAAGTGCAACTCGACAAATCAGAATTTTTGAGAAAAGAAGTCTGTTTTCTGGGTCATTCCATAACCCCGGATGGAATACAACCGAACCCAATAAAAATTGATGCGGTTATACAGTACCCGCTTCCCAAAACAACGAAGCAAATCAAATCATTCGTTGGATTAATTGGATTTTACAGAAAGTTTATTCCGAATTTCGCACATGTTGTAGCACCCCTTACTCGTTGTCTTAAAAAAGGTGCTAAATTAAATGTTAATGATCCGGAATACATAAATTCTTTCGAATTATGTAAAGAACTAATTTCGAATGCGCCGGTTTTAGCATACCCGGATTTTACCAAACAATTTACTCTCACTACAGACGCGTCAAATATTGCTATCGGAAGTGTTTTATCTCAGTTTGGTCGTCCGATAGCTTACTATTCAAGAACGTTAAACTCTGCGGAAAGAAATTATTCAACCATTGAACGCGAACTTCTCTCCATACACGATTCAGCGAAGCATTTTCCACCCCATCTTTTCGGTCAAACATTTAAAATAGAGACAGATCACAATCCTCTGGTTTGGTTGTATAGAATAAAAGAGCCCAACTCTCGCTTAGTTAGATGGAAATTAAAACTTGACGAATTTAATTTTCAAATACATTACAAAAAAGGTAGAGAAAATTATGTGGCAGACGCTATATCACGTATCGAAGTAACCATGGTGAATGCGAAACTACCGATCGAGAGTCAATAATCGTAAATGTAGACGATATATCTGAAATTACAGACGATGACGTAAATAGCATTATTCAATCTCAAAATAACGACACGTCGTCTAATCCAGATACCATACACTCTACAAACGAAGATGATGGTAAAACAATTCCTATAACAGAACAACCTGTTAATTTCTTTAAAAATCGCATAATTTTTCATTCAGGCGAATCCTACAGCTACAAAATCACGGAACCTTTCAATCGAACTACATTTAATGTCACGATAAGTAAAAATTCTCCGTCTTCTGAAATGCTAGATTTTATAGAGACAGTTGTGTCACCTACAGCAACATACGGTATTTTTTTCGCCGATAATGAATTAAGATCCCCTTTTCAAACTTTATGTAAACAATATTTTAACAACTCACTTAAAATATTTTTTAGCTACACATATCATACCGACGTCGAATTACCAGACGAACAAAAAGAGCGAGTTTCACAATATCACGAATCAAACCACAACGGCATAACAGAAATGTATAACAGCTTGAAACAATTATATTTCTGGCCAAACATAAAAACTACTATCACTGAAATAATAAACTCATGCCAAATTTGCCAACAGGCCAAATACGAAAGGCACCCTTACAAAGTAAAATTCTCAGGGCCTCTTCTAGGCAAAAGGCCATTTGAGATAGTACACATTGACACCTTTTCCTTCCAAAATTGAAAATTTTTAACGCTAATAGACCTCTTCTCTCGGTATGGGCAAGCATACTGGTTAAAAGATGGGACAGCAATCTCTGTTCTAAATAAACTGCGACATTATTTCACTCACCACAACATCCCTCAAAAAATTGTCTGCGACGAGGGACGCGAATTTCAAAACAGAACATTTACTGAGTTTTGTGAATTGCATAAAATTGATTTACACTTCACGACAGTCAATAATCCAAATTCAAATTCACCGGTGGAACGGTTCCATTCGTCACTATTAGAGAAATTACGCGTTCTAAAAATTAAAAACCCACAAGAACAACCATCCAATTTGACAATATCCGCTCTTCTAATCTACACTCAGTCTATTCATTCGGCAACCGGATTTTTTCCTTTTTATTTGCTCTATGGACCATACGAACACACTCCAGCTTTCGACTTAGATATGACAATCTTTCAGCAATACAATACAAAAAGAAAACAAGAAATATCGCCTTTCTACGATCAAATATACCAGAAAAACAAAAATCAAGCACAAAAAATTTTAGATAAAAGAAACGCAGGGCGCGAGAACCCCCCCTCATTTCGTGATGAAATATTTGTACGACGTAATAAACCGAGCAAAACTGATCCATTATTTCAAAAAATTCAAGTAAAAACGCAAAAACAATATGTAGTTACCGGCTTCACCGATAAAGGAAGAACAACTACAGCTCATGCTAACAAAATTTAAAAAGTACGAAAATTGCTAAATCAATCCTCTTCCTTACAGGTTTCACCTATTGACTCTGACCCAGATGAACCACAACCGGGCCCTTCAGGTCAAAACATTAGAAAATAACGGGTATTTTCGCGATCCAATAGGACCCACGAAGTTTCTGAATCATTATCATCGTTTCATGTTTTTCGTTAACATAACTCAATACGAAATTGGGTATACACAATTATTAGCTAATAAAAACTCTTTAAAAACTCATGCTGACGAAGACGCAATCACGTACAAACTCTTTGTTCAACTTGAAATGAGATGTACAGATGTCGAAACAGTAATTCAGAAATTAAACCATAGGCCCAAAAGAGCTCTACCAAATATTCTTGGAAAAATTATCAAATATATTACAGGAAACCTTGACGACGATGATTTAAAAGACATCAATGAAAATCTAGATAAATTATACAAAAATCAAAACTCTGAGCTAGAAAAAATTAATCAATTAACTACTTTGGCAAATCATCTTACAAATAGGTATTCGAAAGACTTAAACACTCTAAATAATAATATTCACGCTACACAACGTCTTTTTGAAACTGTTAAAGGAGCAGAAGAAACCCGATCACTAATTCAAAGCGAAATTTTTAATGCCGATAACCTTCTCAAAAAACTACAAATTATCGAAAGAAGTATTAGTCTGGCCTGGCAAGGTTTACCAAATTTAGAACTTTTAACAGCTACAGAACTTTTCAAAATTTTTGAACATCTGAAAATACATTACGAATCACATTCATTATTACCTATTGATAGTAATCACATATTCAAAATTCTTGAAGCATCTAAAATCTTGATAATCGTTTCCGAAAATACTTACTCCTTTCTACTCAAAATTCCGATTTTCAAGCCATTCAATGCCACATATTCCAAAATTTATCCTGTCCCAAATCAGCAAGACATTGCAATATTACCACCAAAAAGATTTCAAATTCAATTTAATGGAAAAGAATACTGGACAAATGAAGTTTGTCGCAATCTCACCACCACATCCATCTGTCTTCAAACACCAACCCAAGAAAAATGCTCTCTCCAAACATCAACAAAATGCGAAACTATTAAGATCTACAACGATTACCAAATTGTGCACATCTTGCAAAATCACGAATTATTGAGCATCCACAAAAATAAACAATTGGTTATTGAAAACTGCTTTGGTCACATAACAACAACGGAAATACAAGGAACAAACATTATCAGTTCTTCCTGCTCTCTCACAATCGAAAATCAATTATACGACAACACCATACCAACATTTCCGATTCTCGTATACAATGGAAGTTCTACACCACTAACGTACAAAAAGGTGGCTCAACTACAACTCCGACATCTTGACAATCCAGTTGACCTTATTAACGAAGCCAGGGATATTCAAGATCAACCTCTTCATTTGGAACTAGTGACACATGCCATCCACTACGGATTCACATGTGTGATTGCATTTTGTACAATAATTTGTATTGTACTTCTTTGCAAATATCGACTACGAATATTCGAACTATTTTGCAAACCACGCAAAATAATCACAATCCAGACACAGCCCAATCCACTGCACCAAGTTTGAACGAGGACGTTCAAAGATCTATGGGGGGAAGAGTTATAATAACTTGCAACAAATACAATTAAGTGTTGCATTACAACACTTTGCATCCAGGAAACTAAGTTCAACCTACAAGTTCATGGATATAATAAAATGCGAATTCTGCATCTTTGCATTTCCGCATTTTTTCCATAGTATTATTTACCTATTACATTGTACTTTTTAATAGCTTACTTGTTATCTTGTCTTCGTACAATTAACATCGTAATTCGGTCCTCTATCGGTTTTTCGTTGCGACCAAGTATATTGTAAAATAACAAATTTTCTCCGTTATAATAAATCTATTATTTCGACTTTAGTGTTTCATTGGTTTTCAACATAAAAACAAAATAAATAAAAACTGTTTCAATAATTATAATTATATTAAGACCGACAGTAACGGGGAACAAGCAGAAGTAAACGTAGAACCCGAAAAGCAGACAGAAAGGAGTGAAGAGGCCGAAATAGAGAAAACGACAGAGCAAAAAAGTCAACCAATAGAGGCGAAAACGAAGGCTGAGGCAATAGTTACCACAGGAAAAAGACGGCGCAGCGAAAGGGAGGTAAAAGCCCCAATAAGGTATGACGAATATATACTCACAACAAAAAAACGAAAAACAGAGTAAAAAGTTGACAGAAGTTATTGTAATTATGTAACCGAATTAAAAAGTATTTATTGTTTGTAGTTAAAGTACAATGTTTTAGAGAAATTACTCAACACAAGTTGCCAGAGACATCACCAACCCCAAGGCACACTATAAAAAAAGTCACCATCACATAAGTATACACCAAAGGGAAATCCCTCGCAATGAGATCGTAGTGAAAGTACATAACTGAAGCACACAGATTGTCTAACGAAGAAACGAAGCAGTATCTACATATTGTAATCAATACCTTGAAGTAAAGATTAAAATTAAAAATGTTGCATACAATTAAAGCGTTTAAAAAGCAAGTTAGGATGTAATACAGATTAGGGGTATAATACAAATTAAGTGTAGGGGTGTAATGGGGTAAGTCGCACATGCGCAAGAGGGTAGCATAAAACTTTTGTAAGCCACTTCCGTGTAGACTGTAAAGCAATAAACACAATATAATTATTTTGAGCAAGATTTATTTAAGCCACCATTAAAATATTACACTCCCAGTGTTTTCTTCCAGGATTTTGGCTAATACGGCTAAGTACGTTTGTTGCGTGTGCTATATCGGGTCGGGTTATTTGTGCCAAGTAAATTAAACTTCCTACGGCTTCTTTATATGGTTTCTTGACCATTTCTTCTCGTTCTTTCTCGTTTCGTGGCTCGTCTTGCTTTGTTAGTTTCTGATGAGGATCTGTTGGTGTACAGACTGGTTTGCACTCTACCATTCTGTATTTTTGCAGCATTTCTTCTATGTATGAAGATTGGTTCACACTTAAAGTTCCCTCTTCAACGTTTCTTGTTATTTTCATGCCCAATATGTTCTGTACTTCTCTGAGATCACGAATATCGAACTTTTCGTGTAGTTTTTCCTTTATTTCGTTTAAATTTTCATAACTTTGTGCCATAATCAATATGTCGTCTACATAAATTGTAACTATGACCATTTGTTTTCCATTTGTTTGTACATAAACGCAGTTGTCTGCTTCTAATTGTTTGAAACCAATATTTTGAAGTTCAGTATTTAACTTTTTATTCCATACTCGACCACTCTGTTTTAGCCCGTACATTGCTTTATTTAGTTTCAGTATATTTCTTTCATTTTCTTCTTCGAAACCCTCTGGTTGACGGATATAAATGTCGTCCTCTAAATCTCCTTGAAGGTACGCTATTGTTACATCCATGTGATGTATTAGAAAATCTTCTTTGACTGCTTTGGCGAATAGTGCTTTTAACGATGCGTGTCTCACCACCGGAGAATATACTTCTTCGTAGTCTAGTCCTTCTCTTTGATTACATCATCGAGCTACCAGTCTCGCTTTGTATTTTACGATGCCATTTTGGTCTAATTTTCTTCGGAAAACCCACTTTGTGTCTAAAATTTTCACGTTTTAATAACGATCTGTATTCGTCCGCCATTGCCTCTTTCCATTTATTTCTATCTTGCGACGTCATTGCTTCTTTCACGGTCATTGGTTGCATTATTGGTTGCATACATAGCAGGTGGTCCATTTGTTCTTCATAAATTAAGTCGTCTGACTTCTTTGGTTTCGGTAATCGACTGGAACGTCAAATGTGTTGCTCATCGACTTCTGGTTCGATTGATTCTTCTGATTCTTCATTATTTTCACTACTAGATTCTGCTTCGGGGGTTGTTTTGTGATCGTCTGATTCTTCTGATGCGTTCTCTCCTTTAGATTCTTTTTCAGGGGTTGTTTTATGATCGTCTGATTCTTCTGATTCGTTTTCGGGTTGTTCGTCTCCTTCTGATTCGCTTCGAGAACGATTGGTACTTCAGTATGCTGTTTCGCTTTTTTACCCTCATTTTTGTGTTCTACGGACGGTTTTTCAAGGAATACCACATCTCTGCTTATCGTGATTACTTTTGTTGTCGGATTTATCAATCGGTACCCTTTTGTGTTCTCGCAATAACCAACGAATATCAGTTCCACTGCATTTGGATCCCATTTGGTACGTTTTTCCCTGGGGACGTGCGCAAGAGCTCTACAACCAAAAACTTTAATATTTTTTAGGTTAGGTTTATTTTGTGTGAATAGATATTCTGGAATTTGTTTGGTTGTTGCTGAAGGAGACCGCTTCAGCACAATATTCGGTTGGTAGACTTGCGTCAGTAGATCTAGACGTCATCTAGACGCCATTTTGTTGTGGTGTATAGGGAACCGTGAGCTGGTGTTGGATACCCCTTTTCTTCAATATGTTAGATAAACTTCGGTTGACGTATTCTCCCCCATTATCGGTTCTTAGGACTTTTATCTTCTTACTTGTTTGATTTTCTACCATCGACGCAAACTGCTCAAACACTTCTGGAACTTCACTTTTATGTTCGAGGAAGTAGACAAATATTTTTCTGGAAAAATCGTCAATTATTAAGAAAAAATATTTGGACCCACCTATGGACTGGACTTCCATTGGCCCACAGTTCTAGGACGCTGTTTGATCGCCTCTCGCTTCTTGGGAATGGGAACCGATGGTGTTTGCCTTTTATGCACGATCGACACTTCTCTTCATTTCCCCCATTTTAGTCGTAACCATCAACTAAATGCTTGAGCTCTTCCATTGATTTTCTGTTTAAATGGCCCATCCGTCTGTGCCACAAAAACCCATTTTGTTTGTTTTCTTTTGTAGGCAGTGTCGAATAAAGTTTCGCATTTCTTTCTTCTCGTTTTCTGACTAGCCGATAAATACCATTTTCTTCTATACCATAAGCTACTGGTCTACCACTTCTCTTGTTGATTATTTCACAATCGCGTTCATCGAAGATCACCTGATGGCCCTTTTTTGTAATTTGACTTACTGACAGTATATTTACTGCAATTTCCGGTGAATATTCTACGTTTACGGCATTTTCTACGTTTACTGACTCTTTTGGTCCAAATACGTCCATCTCTATCTTCGTGTTTCCATTTGTTTCGGTTTCGATTTCAGAACCATTTGCGACGGTGACGCTCGTCTTGTCTGGTACACTTGTACATAACTTTTCTTTGGATTTGGTGAAGTGGTTTGATGAACATGAATCAATATACCATTCATCATTGTTTGCTTTGGCCACTGCTGAGAATACGGTGTAAAAAGCTTTACCATAATTCGGCGCTTGTCCATTTCTTTTCTGTTGCTTATATTGCTTATTGCTTCTGCAATCCCTTGCATAATGTCCATATTTGTTGCAATTGTAACACTTCGGTTTATCTGGTTTCTCGATATTTCTATGACTTCTGCATTTTTGTGTATAGTGCATCACTGAAGTCTGGATTTTTGACTTCCTTTTTGGTTTTCACATCTTGTAAGAGTTTCGTTTTGATAGAATCTGCACTAATCGCTACACCTGAGCTTTCGATACCCATGATCATTGGTTTATAGTCATCTGGCAGCCCTACCAACAACAGCACTCCGACCCATTCTTGTGACACTTTAAAATCAATTCCATTTAGCTTATTAGCTGTCGTTATAATTGTATTTACGTATTCATCGATAGAACTACTGCTGTTTAGCTGGGTGGTTACTAACTTCCGGAGCAACCCCACTTTTCTCGTCAACCCTGAATCTTCAAACGCTGTTTTTAAGTTGTCCCATGTTTCTTTAGCCGTCTTTGCGGTATCGATGTGCACATAGTTTATTAGGTCTACAAAAAGTATAATTTTTGACTTTGCCTTAGTGATTTTTACCTCGTCATTCTCTGTTCCCAGGACTGCGTTCCATAAACCTTCATGCTCTAATAATGCCTGCATGCCAAATTTCCATGTATTGTAGTTTTCTCTTCCGATGAGCTTTTCAATGGACATCTGAGCGGACGCCATCTTGTCTCTTCTTTTCACGAAACTTTAAGTCTGATTTTAACAGTTTTATAAATGATTTTTGGCCTTATTTTAGTCAGAGCAACTCTGGGCCCATAACCTGTTAGAGTTTCTGATATTTAGTTTGTAATTAGGTCACACGATTAACCAGATAAAATAACGTTTAATAAAATACATATAAAGTTTACAATTACTATCACGATTTTTACATCAAAGTCACACATAATTTCGTCGATTGACATCTACATACATAATTTTGACAGTTCTTCCGTTATTTGTGGTTTTGAATAATCCTGTCATGCGCGGGATTTGCGCGGCAATTATGAATAATTTGTTTCATCTTCACAGAATCATCCTCTTATATACTTATAGAGGCTTTCTTTGTTATTAAAAATGGAAAATAATATAATTTTAGAAAGTAAGCCTATTTTAGCTGTGTTAAAGAAACCTATTCGCTTCTATTATTAAGTAAACACAAGTAGAAAAATTGAAAGCACAACATCATCGAGGTAGTGGTTTAAAAAAGAAAAAGAATAACATTCGTTCACATAGAGTGCAGTGGGAAGATTTGAAGACTGCTTTTTGTAGTCGTGTAAGGACTGCCGTTATAATTAACTTGAAACATATTGAAATTTTACAATTCTTGCAAGATGCCTTCTATTTGTTTTGTAATGCCTCGATGTGTGTATGAAGAGGAATGGTGTCGTGGAGTACGTTGTAGCGTTGCAGAAACCCTTGACCCTTGGTATGGATGTTGATCGATGGAACGTTATGATATTGAACGTTAAAGAACGGTGATACACGATAAATTAAAGAAACGTTAATTTGAACTTAACACAAGTTTATTGTAAATCAGCAAAACGTAAATGAATAATTATAATGATATATCAACTGACGAAATGTACAGTAACGAATTATAAAAGGGAATGGAATAGAATAAATTCTTAATTGTCGTACTGGGACTGTATGTAATAGTAATGAACTTAATGGTCGTATTAGGACTGTAACTATTCTTAGCCAGTATTTATACATTTCAACTACCCTTCTACTCTTAAGATAAGTTGACCAGTCTAGACCCCAATAGTGCCCAGAGGGTGGTAATACATTTAAAAGTAATTTACATTTATAGACACATTTAAGAAATTTCCTATATAACAATGTAAAAGCTTAAGATTAAAAATGGTTAATGACAATTGTACCTTTCTTAGAAGTATCTACATACACGAATACATTACACTTTAAATCACGCATAAAAAGGATCTTGAAAACATTTCATATGATAGAAGTTAATACTGTTAAAATATGGATATATTTGAATTTAAAAAATTAATTTTTAGGGACTTTATTTTGTACACCAGAATAGTTTAAACTGTTTAATTTTCCTTCGCTTGTCCTACGATATATTTACTGTGTAGTTTCCGCGTCTCATTGGAATGTGGCTTTGTGATTCATTCCGTTTTTCGTGCTCGTCAAGTAACGAACGAAATTTATTTTGTGTAATAGTTGAGTTGAGTGCCTAACTATGCCAAGAGGGAAGAGTAAAAATAAATACAAGAGGTTGAAGAGGCGAATGGACCAATTATACAGGGAGATGAGGGACCTGGAAACATCAACGGAGTCGGATATCTCCTCAGAAATCTCAGGTAAAACTTTATTCTAAGTTCATAAACACTTGCAGTACCAAAATAATTCGACAACAAGCGTTGCTCAAAGTTGGTTAATCCCAGGAATAAGCGGACAACACGCGTTGATCCCTTGGGAATTGTACGCACACAAAGAAATTGACAACACGCGTTGCTCAAGGTTCTTTAATTCCAAAAAATGAGCGGACAACACGCGTTGATCCCTTTGGAATTGTGCATAGATACACAGAGAAAGTGACAACAAACGTTGTGCAACTCTGTTTTAATCCAGTATGAGATAAAAGTTCGGGCACGAAACACAAATTTGATACTCTATAAATCAATTGTTTCTCCAGTAGTACAATTACGACTTAATTACAGATTCACCGCCGATAGGCGAGGAAAGCGACTATTCACTAAATGCAGATATGGAACCGGAAGTGACGCATAATAACAACGAATTGAATATGGAACAGACATTAGGCGCAAGACCGGACTTGGAACAGGAAGAGGGCCTACCAATCAACGAAGAAATTTTACTACGCTGGAACAAGTACTTACAACGGGGGCTAAACGTAACAGAACGCAAAGAGTTAATGGACAAATACAAAATTCCGTCCAACTGCAGAACGCTGTTACCCCCAAAACTAAATAAAGAAATTTTGATATGCCTTCCAGAAGCCACAACAAAACACGACAAGTTTATGGCCGCTATACAACAACAAGTGGGCCATGGGCTGACAGCAATCGCTTCAGTTATGGACCGGCTATTAACTAACCCTGCTGGAGAGTCAGAGAATCTAAAGATATTAGCCGAGGCATACCAGCTGTTCATAAACGCTCACAACGCGCTTTCAGTACATAGAAAATACAAGGCCAGCTATCATTTGAAGCCGGAGTATAAAAAAGTGGTAGATACATTAGACATCGACGAGTTTTTGTTTAGTAAAAACTTATCGGAAGCGCTTAAAAAGGAACAGGAATTAAAAAGGCAGGCTACGACTTCAAGAAGGTATTGGTCAATAAAACAATACCTGCAGAAGAGCCATCCACTAGCAAGGCTGGAAACGACTATTTAAACTCCTCGCGCCCACCACACAGGACAAAAATGAAGAAAGAAGAGAGAGAGACAAAAAAGTACCAGGACCGTCGATACATACCATACAGATACAACAGGAAGAGACAAGACCACCGCAAATAAGTTCAACAACACAGGTAATTTCAGCAGGTTCACTAACAAACTTTGTAAATAGGTGGAAAAGCATTACCTTAAATAATACAGTCATTAGTTGGATAGAGGGGCTAAAAATACCCTTTATTCGTAAACCCTTCCAACGAAATATCCCAAGAGTGCATATACCTAAAAATAATATTTATATTTATGCCAGGCTATAAAGAAATTGCTAACCCAAAAAGTAATTGAAAAGTGTAAAAGGTCAAGGGTTCAGTTTCTTTCTTTATTCTTTACCGTAAAGAAGCCAAATGGCGACTATCGGTTTATACTAAATTTAAAAAATATAAATAAGTTCGTACAAACCTCGCATTTCAAAATGAAGGATTATAGAACCGTGCTAAAGTTACTGAACAAAAATTATTTCGTTAGTATAATAGATTTAAAGGACGCTTACTTTTTAGTCCCAGTCAGACCGAACTATAGAAAATATCTCAGATTTGAATATTAACGTACTTTATACCAATTTACTTGTTTACCTTTCGGATTAAATATCGCTCCTTACTTGTTTACGAAACTCTTAAAACCACTAATACAAAAACTAAGATTTGAGGGTTTTAAGTCTTATAGGGGATGTTAAAATAATCGTCTCGATTGAACAAACAATTAAACATATTTTTATTACAAACGACTTTACTTACGTCTATTACAGTCAATGGTACGAGATCAAGAAAGTCGCGCATGCGCACGATAATTCGAATATTAATACACAACATTCCTCCCTTTTTAACATAAAGGGTCTTGCACTTAATAATTATACATAATCATTAAATTTCAAAGGACGCTTAACTTTGCGTGTGCTTTTACGTGTACCTTGAACTACCAGCGTCACCGGAGTTTTTACATCTCGAAACACAGTGTCTGATTGCTCATCATTTGAAGTATCATTATCACTATTCATACCACTTGCGAATGAATTTATGGTGCTGTCACCTGGACTCGCCGTTTCCTCAGGGCTTGGATTTGGATCTTGGCTTTCGTTTCTCAAGTCTTCTTCTGCGTTGCTCAAACTACGATTGTTCATTAAGTGTGTGACATCTTGTGTGTCGTTAACTATAATATCAGTACAAATTATACCTATTCTATTTCTCGGACTGTTAACATTATTAATACTACGTTTGTTTACATTTGAATTCGACTCACCTAACCTCACTCTGTTTACCTTTTGACCTTCGTGCTCTCTTTGTAGTTCCTCCAATCTCTTTAACTGGTTTCGATGCCTTTTCCAAATGTCTCCTTCTTCGGTTTCACATTCGTACATCGTTTTTCCAATTCTTTTTGTAATTGTTGCCGGACACCACTTTTTATTGTTGATTAATCTATAATCTTTGGCCATCACTCTCTGATTTATATCGAATTTCATGCCGTTTCCTCCCTTTTTAAGATGGATTTTCTCATTGTTGAGATGAATTTGGTTCCTTGCGTTTGTTACCGATGTATTCTCTTCAGGGTGTTGATCTTTCGAGTGTTCTTTCAATAATTCGAGTCGAGTTCTCGGTTTTCTACCAAACATTAGTTCAGCAGGCGTTTGTTTTGTTGTGTTGTGTTGTGCATTTCTGTATGCAAATAAAAAACGTTGTAATAATGTTTCTAGCGATGTCTCCTTGTTCTTTTCATCGTCTAATGCCGTTTTTAATTTCATTTTGAGCGTCTTTACGCTGTTTTCTGCGGGTCCATTGCTGGCTGGTGAATAGGGTGCTGTAGTTTGTTGTTTTATGCCATTTTTTACCAAAAATTCTCGCAATCTTTGCGATACGAACTGCGGACCATTATCTGAAACAAATATTTTAGGCAATCCGTACCTTGCGAACGTTTCTCTGAGTTTGTCTTCCGTTTCTTTGGCATTTGTAGATTTCATAATAAATGCCTCTGGGTATTTTGACAATGCGTCTGTCAAAATTAGAATATTTTTGTCACCTAATTGTAAAAAGTCCATGTGTACTCTTTCCCATACTTTTGCTGGAACTGGCCATGGTGTAAATTCTGCTCGCTTTGGATCATCTTGATTTCTTAAACACGGAATGCACTGTTTAATTCTTTCTTCGATATCACGATCGATGTTTGGCCACCATACGAAACTACGTGCAGCTGCTTTGGTTTTCACTATTCCCATGTGATTTCCATGCAGTTCATCGAGTATTTTAGTACGCAGACTTGTCGGTGCTATCACTCTGTGTCCCCACCAGATGACTCCATTATCGACGGTTAATTCCTCTTTTTTTGACTGGTATGGTTTCATTTCTTCCGTCGCCTTAGTCTCCCATTTGTTGTTTACCACATTTCCGTAGACTCTTTTTAGTACTTCGTCTTGCTGCGTCTTTTGTCTCACTTTGTCGTTATCCAGCGGCCATTCTGCGCTGTTTTCTGTAAAATACATAAACCCAACTCTTTCGTATTCATCGGATACGGTCTCTGTTTTGATAGGTAGTCGTGACAAACAATCTGCAATGTAGTTTTCTTTACCTTTGATGTGCTGTATGTGGTAATCAAATCCGCTCAACCACACAGCCCAGCGCTGAATACGGTCCTGGTGCCGTATTGGGATCGGCTTGTTTTCACCATAAAGTCCTAATAGGGGTGGGTTTATGATCCTTGCGTATTTCGAAATGCACTCCTTGCAGGTAATGTTGTAGTTTCCAACTCTATCACCGAATATCGCTTTTCAGGTGGCATGAGCGTTCGCGAAACGCACGCCACTGGTTTCTCCATTCCATCGATCTTTATGCTTAAAATTGCGGATATGCCGTCCATAGATGCATCCGTTGTTAAAATAATTGGCTTGCTTGCATCAAAATGAGTTAGCGTTATGTCTTTTGCTATCTCCTGTTTTATCTCTTTGAATGCGGTTCTACATTTTTCATCCCAATCGAATTTTGCGTTTTTGTTGAACAGTTGATATAGTGGATGTAATATTTTTGCGATTTTTGGTACGAACTTAGAATAGTAGTTCACCATCCCTATGAATGAACGTAATTGTGTTAATGTCCTTGGTTCTGGAGCATTAACTATCGCTTGGATTTTTGATTCCGTTTTCTTAACTCCCCCTTCCGTTACTACATGTCCCAGGTACTCCACTTTTTTCTTAAACAACTCACATTTGTCCTTTTTCGATGTCACTCCTACTTTCCGCAGTTTTGTCAATACTTGTTTTACATTTTCGTATAAATCTTCGTCTTAACTTCCCTTTACTACGACATAGTCTACAAAATTTACCACATTATCTGTTCCTTGAAACACTTGTTCGATTGCTCTTTGAAATATTGCACTTGCCGGCTTGACTCCAAATGGAAGTAGTTTAATTTTGTACAAACCTTTGTGAGTAGACCATGTTGCCAATAACTGCGACTCCTCTTCGAGTTCCATTTGCATATATGCCCATTTCATGTCTAATTTGGCAAATCGTGTCCCTCCTTTCAACTTGTCAAAGATTTGTTCGATTCTTGGCAAAGGATAATCGACGTTGATTATGTGTTTGTTGAGTGTTGTCTTATAATCCCCACAGATTCGAAGAGTTTGGTCTGCTTTAACAACTGGAACTATCGGAGTTCCCCACTCGCTATGATCAACTGGCTCGATTAGTCCTTTTTTTCCATATCTTCCAACTCTTTCTCAATTTGGGCACGATATACGAGAGGCACAGGTCTCGGTCTACAGAAGATCGGTTTGGCTGCCGGATCTACAAATAATTTGACTTTACTAACATTGAATTTCCCGAGATCATCAGTGAAAATATCACCAAATTCAGCATATATTCTCTCGGTCATTGATTACACGTTTTCAGTTTTATTATCACTGATCGAATTTATTTGTTTCAAACCAATGTTGTACGCTCTACAAAAATCTCTACCCAATAAAGTCGGTCCGCCATTTTCAATTACATATACACAAATATTTTTGAACACATTATTATACTTAACATTTACGTTAATGTACCCAATTGGCACAAATTTTCCCCCTGTATAACCCTTCAATAAAATTGAATTTTTTTTCAATGCGTACTTTTCAAAATTTTTATAATAATTATTCTCACTTACGCAGGAAACACCTGAACCAGTGTCTACTAACATTTTATACTTTTTGTTATCAATCTCTACGCTTACTAGAAATTCGTCCTCTATATCATTACTATCATTTACACAGAATAATTCAATTTCCTCATTTTCGACCGTACTGCTTATATATTTATGATTTCTATTCCTACGTGTACATACATTTTGCAGGTGACCTACCCTGTTGCATACATTACATTTATAAGTTGCATATTTACAATTTTTTGCATGCTGCTTGCCACAGTGTTTGCAACTAAAATTTGCTGAGCGTGATGCATGTTGTCCTTGACCTTGATATTGCTTGGTATGGTTGGTTGTGAACCTCTGGAACTTGGCATCTGGTTTTGGCGGCTTATTCGAATTTTCTCGGCTTCTCTGAAAATGACTATCTTTACCTTTTTCATGATAGTTTACCTTTTTGAATCCATTTGACGATGATGCTGCCAATGATGATTCTTTTTGGGCTGCCAAATTTACCATTTCTTGTAACGTTTTTCCTTCTGCTTCCTCACACAATCTATCCAATATCAAACCAGGTCTCATACCAGTAACAAATTTGTCCAATATTGCTGATTCCATTTTATCACCCAATTTACAATTTACAGTTCCAGACTTTAGTCTGGCATACCAATCCATAATACTTTCGTTGTCTTTTTGTCTGCAAGCATAAAATTTTACTCGCTCACGCCAAACTGATACCTTCGGACTGAAGTGATTTTTCAACAATGCAATAAGCTCGCCGTGCGTCTTTTCTTTTGGTAGCTTGGGATGCGTTAAATCTCGTAATATGCGATATGTGCTTGTCCCGGTTAAACTTATCAAGATTGCACGTTTGGTACCTTCATCTTCGACATTATTTGCCATATAGTACTGGTCCAACCTTTCTTCATAGATTGTCCATTCTTCGTATTCTGGAGAAAATTCGTTAGTTTTTCCAATTCCACTAGCCATCTTTGAATATTTTTTTTACTAAGCACGTGTTTGGTCGTACAATTTTTCACAATTTACTTAAATTTTGAGGTTTTACCGACTTTTTTATTTTTAAAATGTTTATCCTCGTCGCCACTTTTAAGTCTTATAGGGGATGTTAAAATAATCATCTCGATTGAACAAACAATTAAACATATTTTTATTACAAACGACTTTACTTACGTCTATTACAGTCAATGGTACGAGATCAAGAGAGTCGCGCATGCGCACGATAATTTGAATATTAATACACAACAGAGGGTGTTATGTGTGTATGCTATCTAGATGATATAATAATCATATCTCGTACGGAAAAAAAATGCTAGTCACAAACAAATAAAACTGTAATGCTCCTTGAGGCCTTGGGTTTAGTTATAAACAGCCTAAAGAGTAAATTAAAACCTGTACAGGAAATAAAATTTTTAGGTTTTTTGTTCAACACAATAAACATGACCATTAACGTACCAGAACAGAAAATAACAAAAATAAAAAACGAAATACAGGGGTTCAAAAATAAAAATTAAGTCAAAATTCGGAATTTGGTCAAACTAATTGGTATGCTAGGGGCGGTATAGCCAGCTTCAAAATACGGTTTTACACACTTAAAAACTTTAGAAGCTGCAAAGCAATTTTATTTGAATCAAAACGGAATAATAGCAGAATGACTATAATGGCAGAATGCGATTAAGCGACACCATTATTAGGGAACTGGACTGGTGTTACCGAAATATAGGGAAAGGAAGGCATATAAAACCCCAGGAGTTTAGTTTAGAAATTAATTTTGATGCGTCAACAACGGGCTGGGGCAGCTACTGTAGAAAAGTAAAAATACACGGTTTTTGGAATCAAAAAGAACAAAAATTGCACATTAACCTTTTAGAATCAAAAGCGGCCTTATTTTCTCTCAAATCTTTCGCTATGCAAGAAAGAAACATTCGAATATTGCTGAGAATCGATAATAAAACCGCGATTTCCTGTATAAACCGCGGAGGAAGTGTTCGACGTAATCAGTTAAATGAGGTTGTAAGTGAACTCTGGGATTGGTGCGAAGCTAAAAATTTACTTGTATACGCCACATACATTCCGTCAGCCCTAAATAAGGAGGCTGATGAGGAATCTAGAACAAAATCAGTTGATTCAGAATATGAAATAAATCAGAGGGCATTTGAGAGAATTGTTTACACTTTCGGCAAACCCGATATTGACCTTTTCGCTACGCGATCAAACAAAAAATGTGATAAAAATATATCCTGGTTGCCAGACCCAGGTTCTTTATCAATAGAGTTGTAAACTATTTTTTAAAATGTATCTATATCCAAAGTATGGTGAATTCAAAACATAATGGTATATTTGAGAGGGGCTAAATGTTTATAATTTTCGCGTAATTAATTATTAAAAATTAAAATTTCGACAACACTCGAACCTCGAGCCGATTTGTTCGTGACGTCACACTCGATCCTCTCAAAATGAAACAACTCTGTCACTTGTAAACAGTGGATCGCTTTTTTCGTTGGTACCTGAACTTATACTCTACCTGCTCGATTTCAGGTAAAATTATAGTCCGGAGCGCACCAACAAACAACTCCCTCCCCATTGGATGTTTGTTCGTGATGTCGACCCCACGTGGTTAAAATCGCGGGTTTCATTAAAATTTAAACTTTGTTCATTAATAACTAATTAAATATATTCAAATCCGATTAAATTTTAATGACAAATCATTTCTTTTAATACAATCTATTCGATTAGGTGGTTAAAATTGCGATTTTCCAACTTAGTTTACAACTCTATTAACGCTTTTACAGTGTAATGGAACAATTATTACTTCTATGCCTTCGCTCCCTTTGCGATAATAAACAGAGTTCTTGAAAAGATCATTCCGGAGAATGCCGTTGGAGTAATGGTTGTTCCATTATGGCCATCGCAACCTTGGTACCCCGTATTCCAAAAATTGCTTATCGAATCTCCTCCTAATATTCAAACCAGATGAAAACTTGCTTATTTGTCATTTCAGAAAACACCATCCATTATACAATCAGATTTCGCTGGTGGCGGGGAAATTATCAGGACATCTTATTTAAACAGGGGTTTACCTCTAGAGTCGGTAGATGTATTATTAAACTCAATCACTAGAAAAACGTTAAAACAATACTTAACCTGTTATAGAAAATATTGGCTATTTTGCAACAATAGGTCCGTCAATCCATATAACTACAATATTAATGTTTATTTAGACTTTCTAAACGAAGGTCTAATCTAATATTCAGTAATATACCCAAGTACGAGGAACAGATAATTAATAGATACATAAAAGGAGTGTCAAATATGAGACCTCCAAGGGCAAAATACAACACAACATGGAACCCAGACAAGTTACTAGAACTTCTTGCAAAATGGCATCCCCTAGATTCATTAAATCGTGAACAATTATCACAAAAATTAGTTTCATTAATGGCATTAACGTCAGGGCACAGAGTACAAACATTGGCAGTCATTAACAGGGAAGACATTTCCATTGAGGAATCAAAAATCGAAATCTTAATCAGGGAGAAAATAAAAACGTTCAGATGCAACAAGCCACAACCGATATTAATATTCCCATTTTTTCATAATAGGCCAGAGTTGTACGTTGCATCAATCATAAAATTTTACTTGGAAAGGACAGACTCGTACGCTCATAATAATAATTTCATCTTAACACATAAAAAGCCTTACCATAAGGCTTCTTCACAGACAATCAGTCGGTGGATTAAAACTACGCTTGCACTTGCAGGTATAAATACAAACATCTACACAGCACATAGAATCAAATTAAAAATACGGTGGGATGGACCCCTGGATCTAATACATTCTTCCAATTTTACAATAGACCCCTTATTACCAAAGAAAACGATGTTTTTGCAAATGCAATTGTAAATTGTCACAAGAAGTAATATACATGTAGGATTAATATTAGGATCATTATTTTTGTCAATTGGCTATTTATATATACATATTTATAAAATAGCGTTATGTTTTTGCTTAATTAATTGTTAAAAAATTGTACCCAATATGTACCTTATAATAGATAATTAAGATTACTTAAATTAATTATTAAATCACTGTGATCTATGTACAGTACAAGAATTATAAAATAAATTTAGTTGTACCTGAAACAAAATCATAGTATACTCTACAGTACACTCTAGGTCTACACAGTAAATATATCGTAGGTCGAGCGAAGGAAAATTATACGATTAATCGACTTACCTGTAAGGTGGATTAATCCTAATTTTCCGAGCTTGTCCGTAGATATACCCACCCTATCCCAACAACCCTGATTTTGTTTCAAACAAAACGGAATGAATCACAAGGCCACATTCCAATGAGACGCGGGTGGACAGTGGTTTTCTCCTTTAAACGTTCGTGCTGATGAGTCAGAATTGCGGAAACTACACAGTAAATATATCTACGGACAAGCTCAGAAAATTAGGATTAATCCACCTTACAGGTAAGTCGATTAATGGTATAATTATAGTTGAATAAGTTTAATTTAAATATGATGATTTTATAAGTATGAGAAGGAAAGGGGTGGCTATAAGGGGAGGTTGGAGGCCACTAAGTGAACTAAAGGTACTAAAAGGTACCTAATAATAAATTATGAGTTAATAAGAACTTTTATAAGTATTAAAGTTTAAAGGACTGTGATAAGGGGTAAAGTACCCATTAAATAAGTAAAGGGTAATACATCTGGAAGAATGTATTACAAAAAGTTTAAGTAAAAGATAATACGTTTGGAAGAGCGTATTGTTATAAGAAAGAAAGAAAGTAAAAGATAATACGTCTGGAAGAGCGTATTATTATAAGTGTAAACTGTTTTTATTTAACGATATTTAAAATATTAAAATATACTAATCAAACTCAGTTAGGTGTGTGTAAAGCTTACCTTCGCAGCGGATAGTACGTTGGGCGACACTCATACATGAAAAACAAAAGGGGTTTGACAACTAATATCTGTGTGTATGGAAAGAAACATCTTACCAGGGATTATTCATCCCCTTACGTCGCTAATATGCGACGGTCCTCTAAGCGACTGGCGATACGGATGATGATGTTGTGATGTATTCATACTTCTGATATCATATCGATGCTAATTACCGCAATGCCAATCACTGCTTAGGCAAGACTCAGTAATTAGTTTGGGCTACTGTCCGCCTCGGACATTAACTTTAGGTAGCGAACCTTCAGCTAATCACTAGTCAATCATCTACTATAACTTTTAGATATACATACGATTGACTAGATCATGTTCGAACACATCGAACAGGTAAGTAACTAGTTACACCACAGCGTAGTACCTCGTACTCTGTATCAATTACTCTATACTATGTACCCCGTACTATAACAACAATATAAATAGTATGTACTTTTACATACCCTTATCTCATCTCTAGTACTTATTCGTACCCAACGAAAACAGCACAGATACACACAGATAGTCTCTTATTACGCCACTCAAACCCCACAGGTCTTTTACCCTATACGTCACGAACTCAACTGTCCCTCAAAACCACAGAATATCATCTGTGTAATATCTGTATATGATATTCTGTGCTCAAAACGTACTATCCTCTCTTTGCCATATTTCGACCCAAACTCGGTGTCATATTTTCCTTTTAGAAAGTGCTTAAAAATATCGACCCTACGTCTTCATAAGAAAGTAATTATAATGCGTCTGGAAGAGCGCATTATATTAATAAGTAAAAAATTAAAATAATAATACAACTGGAAGATTGTATTATATATGTTTATAGACAAATATATTTTGTTAAGACAAATTCGTCAATTTATTTAGAGTTTGGTGACAATGGTGGAGGAGCTGGGATTTGATTTTTTCGTAAAAAGTACGACAAAATCGAAATATTATTCAGTAATGTATTGAGACATAATTTATTTTGCCTTTCCTAAAATTTAAAGAATCAACATCCTGTGATAAATTGTTTGGGTTTAAGTGGTATGTAATGTGATACCTACTTTTAACTTAGAAGATAAAAAGAATTAGTTTCACTGTGAATAAAATTGGTCGATTTCTATAATTTTTTTATTATTAACTTAGTTGGAACAATTTATTTCATACAGTATTTACAGTATTTTAATTATATCTTATTGGTTTTTTAAGTTGTTATACTTATCTATTTGTGAACAGTTTAACTCACATTATTTAACAAAGAAGAAATATGTGTATTTATGAATTTAAAATATACATATTTTTGTTACAGTGTATTTGGAATATATACTTTAGTATTGGAAATTTAGTTTATTTGTCTCATTTGTCATTAAGTTACGAATATAAAAATGGATGAGGTTTTAAAAACTCGTTTGAAAATTGTAGAAGAGTCTTTAAAAAATTGTATTGAGTTGGCAAAAGCAGCTTTACAACAATTAAAAGAACAGAAAGATAATGTTCTTGAAGCTCAAATTTTAAATACAAAATTAAAAAGTTTAAATGAGAGATTTATAACAGAAATGCATAAATATTATAATAGTGAAACGGAACTTGAACGTAGTGAAATAGAAGAAAACACACGTTTACAATTAAAAGCAGAAGACCTTATTGCTGAACCTAAAGTATTAGTGAAGTACAAAATAAAAAAAAGGGTCGGGCTAGTGTTGACGAAGAACATGTAAATGTATCGAGTAAATTACCTAAAATGGAACTGGCTACATTCAGTGGGAATGTTTTAAATTGGTATCAGTTTTGGGACCAATTTGAATCAAATGTGCATAAACGTAATATTAGTGACGTAGACAAACTTTTGTATTTGAGGTCAGTGTTAAAAGATGAAGCTAAACAAGCAGTAGATGGTTTAGATACAACAAGTGCTAATTATAAGATTGCGATAGATACGTTAAAAGAAAGATTTGGTAAACCAAATATAATAATAGACGCGCATTATTCGGCACTATACAAATTGAAACCTGCCGGAAAAACGATTAAAGAATGTAGAACAGTACTGAATGAATTGGAACGACATTTAAGGGTTTTAAATTCATTAGGAGAAAACGTAAATCATAATCATTTGCGAATTATGATTATGGAAAAGTTTCCTGAGGATATAATTTACGAATTGAGAATTAAATTACAAAATGAAGAGGAATCAATTAGTAATATTAGAACAAATTTAGAGCATATAGTATCTACAAGGGAATCTTCTCAGAGAATAAGTGGTGATGAATCCGTATTTTTACCAAGTACCAGTAAAGCATCAGAAAATGATAATATAACAATTCAAGCTCTACATGTTAAATTAGATAAGGAATATAATGAAAATTCGACATGTACACGGCAGGGAGGTTATGGAAATAATTCCAAATTTTATAATAATCAAAGATCGTTTAATAACAATAAAAAAAGAAATAATGATAACATATATAAAAAGGAGTTCTCTAATAAAAAACCAAAGATTAAATGTGTATTTTGTACGCAGAGTCATTTGTAATGGGAACATGGGGGGCTATATCTATTTTATTTAAACTTGTTATAACTGCTCAATGTTTATAGTTTTTTTCTTAGAAATATTTTGTCTAAATAACACATGTTTGAGTTCAATGCAATGTTTAGGGTATTCCCTTTTGAAGCAGGTAGTTTTGTGGACTGCTTGACTGGTCTTTTGGCCCACTTGAGGCATTAGATTTTAAACATTGAAACAGTTAAGATCGCATATTTGTAATTTTGCTTAAAATATTTATATTATTATAAAGAATTATTTTAAAGTTGTATTTGTGCTAAATCAACTTCTATATAAGGTAAATATTCTAATTTGTTATTTTGATTTCTTGTTATATATGTTTGAATAAAATTAATATTATTTTTAATATAATATTAATTTGTTTTAATGTTATTTCTATTTCATTTTGCTTAAAATTCATTACTTATCACATTGTTGCAGTAAATAATTGTTATTTGTGTGTTATTATATTTACATGTTTGTTTATCCATTTTATTTTGAAATCATGATTAGAGCAGATGACTTGATGCAATATTAGTGTTCATCTTGATCATAAATCATGTTTTTCACTTTATACAAATATTAAATTATGCAAAAACTTGCATATGATTTATTTTAATTTTTATAGAATTGATAAACATAAAATCTATTTCTATATTTCAAATAGTGACAAGAACATAGCGATCAGTGCAGAGCACGGCTTAATTTCGAACTCACATATTTGAACATTTTCTATATTTGATTATTTTGATGATATTATTTTGATGTTGTTGTGTGTTTGTTAAATATGATTTGGTTTGATTGCATATGAATTTTGTATGTATCTAAAATGATTCGACATGATCTGTTGTGTGATTCTTAGTGAATTTTTAAATGATTATTATTTACTGCAATTGATTTGATTTCATTTCATGTTCTTGTTTGTTATAGAAATAACATTAATTAATCTATGTTATTTGTTTTAAATATCACTAATAATATAGTGATTGATTTTATTATTAATATTTTGAAATATCACTAGAAATATAGTGATTGATTTCTTTTCTTTATTTTATTTATATTTACATATTTATTTTTTGTTTAATTTGTTGTCAATACGTTATGGGTTTTCTTAGTTTCCGAACTTTGGTTCTTTCCCATAAACGTGACAACGATTTGTGAATTAAAGTTCGGATGAAGCGATTTCTATTAGTAATTGATAACTCAATTACGTAATTAATTAATTTGTTTTCATTTGTCTATTTTTTAATTTTTCTTTAATTAATTTCAAATTATTTTAATATCATTAATATATGCGCTTCAAACTTAGTTGAGTTGTTTTATTTATTAATTTTCCATATTTTCCCACTATCGAAGTATCGCGATGTCATATCTCTTAAAACACAACGTAGGGTACATTATTTAACGATCACTACTTTTTGGCCAATCTATATTTTTGACTTTTCTACAAATTCCTTTTAAATTAAATATCCACTTATATGACATGAGTTTTTCTCAACTTGGGTTGTCACACTACACATTATAGTGATGAATGTCAAAAATTTAAAAGCGTAAATGACAGAAAATCTAAGTTAAAAAATCGATGTTTTTTATGTCATCTAAAAAACGAAAATGTTATCATTGTGGTAAATTTGACATGCACAATAGAGCACTATGTCCGAACGTTGAAAAAAGTTTACCAAAAGAAACTAGACAGAGTATTCAATTACACATTAAAGGTGGTGCTACTTTATTACAAACTGGAATTGGTAAAATTCAAAATAATGATGACTCTCATAAAATACAAAGTGGGCGCTTTTTATTAGATTCAGGTAGCCAAAGAAGTTACATAACAACAAAATTAGTAAATAAATTACAACTTCCCATATTAGAAGAGAGTTGCTTATCAATATTTACATTTGGAACTAAAAAACCTCAACAAGTGGACAGTGGAGTAGTATGTTTTAACATAATAACACGTTCAAATGAGAAAAAGGTTATTTATGCCAATGTTGTACCTTTTATATCAGATAAAACAGATTATCCAAGTGAAGAGTTAAAAAATACCATTTCTCAATTATGCAAGAGGAAATTTTTGTATGCGGATGATAATGTTGAAAATACTGAAATTAATATTTTAAATGAAAATGATTATTATTGTGGATTTATTAATAATGAGAAAATACAAATTGATAAAGATTTGTTCTCGATTGATAGTAAATTTGGTTGGTTAATCTCGGGAAAATATATGCATTCCACAGAAAAAGATACTTTAACCGTTTTAACATATTTTCAAGCGACTCCAATTAATGATAACTTATTTTATCAACCTGATTAACCAATAAAAAATGATAACTTACAACATTTGTGGGATTTGGAATCATTGGGAATAGTTGATTCTCCAAAGACAAATAGAGATGAACAGTCTATCAAGATTTCTAATGATACTATTAAATTCGTACAAAATAGATATTACGTTTCTTGGCCCTGGATAGAATATCCACCAAATCTACCGGTAAATTTTGGATTAGCATATGGGAGATTGATAAATTTATTTAAAAAACTTGATTTGTCAACATTAGAAGTTTATAATAAAACTATTCAAGAACAACTGAAATTGGGTATAATTGGGATTGTTAAATCTAACAAGTTACCAAGTGATCACCCTGTACATTACTTACCACATCATTGTGTAAAAAGGGAAAATAGTTCCACAAAGTTAAGAATTGTTTATGATGCTTCGGCAAAGGCAAAGAGTACCAACAGTTTAAATGAATGTTTACATAGAGGACCTATATTATTAGAAGACTTGTTAGGTATTCATTTAAAATTTCGACAACATCCGATTGGTATAGTTGCTGATGTTGAGAAGGCTTTTTTACAAATTGGTCTTCATGATAAAGACAGAGACGTTACAAGATTTTTATGGCTCAAAGATGTGCATGCACCTGTCACATCCGAGAATTTAATACATTTTCGATTTTGCCGTGTACGCAAAATAATTTCGAAGTCGAATAATGCCGAATAATTTCGAGTCCTTTCTTACTTAATGCCACAATACGATATCATTTACAACAATCTTCAAATGCAGTTTTGAGTGAACAAGTTGCGAAAGATATTTATGTAGATAATATTGTGACCGGAGCACCATCTAATGAAGCAGCATTTCAGTTATTTTGCGATTCACGGAATATATTTTTTGGCCCGGCGTTCATTTTTTCACTTTTTCCGCACTATTTTCAGCTAAAAATCGTGCGTAAAAACTGTGTTTCCGCACGATCGTAGGGAAATGTGCTTTTTAAAAATTTGTAGTGGTACTATAAATTCACTAAATCGAAACTTTATGAAAAACTGTTAGAATTATTGTAATTAATAAATGAAATTATAAGAATTTAATGTATGTAATACGTATTCGTATTTTGACAGTATAAAATGTATATTCGTTGAAAATGTCACTCATAATAAAAATTGTTTGTAAACAATGTTCAAATGTTTTACTACCAACTTAAAAAAAATCCCTACATGATATCTTCGATCAGTATATGATCTAATTTAAAAAATATGAAAAAGTGAAAAAATGAACACCGGGCCAAAAAATGTTGTGTATAACACGTGCGGAAACAACATAGTTGCTGCCCTCACCTTTACAGCCCTCCGCTACGCGTCGGGCTGCAACACTGTATCGGGCAGCAAGAGTGTTGTTTCCGCTCTAGTTATACAAATAACTATTATGAATTATCAATGAATTTAAGAGAATGGAACTCTAATTCATCGGCTCTTCTGGAACGAATACCAAATGCCCTTAGAACAAAAGAAAATAAAGTTATCAAAGTTTTAGGTTTGAAGTGGTATTTAAAAGAAGATTGTTTAACACTTGGATTTCAGTTTGATTCAGAAAAACTTCTACAGATAAAAACTAAAAGGGAGGTACTTAGATTTCTTGCATCAGTTTATGATCCTTGTGGTATTGTATTACCTTTTATGTTGCCGGAGAAATTATTTTTACAGACCCTTTGGAAGCCAAAAGTAAAATGGGATAGTACATTTTCTTCAGAATTGTTTGATTTATGGAAAAATGCGATTACAAATTTATCAGTTTTTTCCTCTATTAAGATTTCTCGATATTATGCACATACTATGATTTCTTCTACCAATCTTGATCCTCTTTTCCACTACACTTTGGAATTACATTGTTTTAGTGATGCGTCTTTACATGCATATTTAGCAGTGGTTTATTTGCGTGGGGTTGGAAAAAATAATTCTTTTATTGCTTTTATGATTTTGAAATCTCGTTTAGTTCCTATTAAGGATCAGGAAAATTTACATATACCTAGACTTGAATTGTTGGGAGTTTTAATTGGTAATCGCCTCTTACTTTATGTTCAAAAATATCTTCTCTTTCCCATATGTAAATGTTATTTGTAGACCGATAGTACCATAGTCCTAAGTTGGTATAAAAGCACTAAATTATTGTCTCCATTTGTAACACGAAGAATAAATGAAATCAAACAAAACGCTTTTTTACAACTTCAACATGTTCCGTCGTCATTAAATCCTGCCGATGTTGCCACAAAATCTCTTCGTAATACTTTTCAGTTTGATTCTTGGTTAAATGGACCTTCGTTTTTATACAATAATTGTGACAATTGGCCTGAGCAGAATATCGTAATTTCTCATGAACAAAATGATTCACATAACACGCATTTGTTTTCCGTGGGGGAGGGTCCTTCGGAATTACAGAATGAAACATCCGAGGAGTTTGTTTGTACACAGACCAAAAAAGGAAGTGCATCTTCGGTTGAACCGTTGGTTGAACAAACTCTAGAAAAGAGCATGATAAATGAAATAAAAAGACTACAAGTCGAAAATTTTCCTAAAGAACAGCAGAATATACCAACTGATTTGTGGAAATCATTAAATCTCTTTAAAGATGATTTCGGGATTATACGTTGCAAGGGTAGATTTCATTATGCATCGTGGCCCGAGTGTCAAAAGCATCCTATTTTATTACCTAGAAATACTGATTTTACATTCAAACTAATAGAACAGATTCATAAGAAAAATTATCATGTGGGAGTTTCACATACATTAGCTTTGATACGTAAAGAGTTTTGGATTCCAAAAGGTAGATCGCAAGTACAAAAGGTCATACATAGGTGTATGGAATGCCGCAAGTTTGGAGGTGGTTCATATAAAATGCCCACTATGGCACCTTTACCACAAAGTCGAATAAATTATTCGGCACCGTTTACATATAGGTACGGGATTGGATTATTTTGGTCCTTTAATGGTAAAAGTAGGAAAGGAGAATAATACAGAAAAACGTTGGGCATGTTTATATACATGTTTAGCCGTAAGGGCAATTCATATAGAATTAGTACAAGATCTTACAGCTGAAGAATGTTTATTAGCTTTAAGAAAATTCATAGCAGTTCGTGGGTTACCAAAATGCATTACTTCTGATAATGCACTACAATTTAAATTGACAGCTAATGTTTTGACAAACCAATATTGTATAGATAATCAAAACAAATAGAAATGTATACCAGAACTGGCTCCTTGGTTTGGAGGTTTTTACGAGAGATTGGTTGGCGTGGTGAAATTTTGTTTAAAAAGAACATCTGTTAAATAACAATCAATTATGTACTGTATTAAAAGAAGTGAAAGCCGTAGGTATAACACTAGACCTTTGACACCTGTAAGTTCAGATTTAGAACACGTATTAACACCTAGTGATTTTTTGCATGTAGGTGGACCTTTGATTACAACAACATCTGAAGAAACAGAATTAGTTGAGCCAAGAACAGTGACTAAAACAAATCCAATTATTATGCACATACTATGATGCACATACTATGATTTCTTCTACCAATCTTGATCCTCTTTTCCACTACACTTTGGAATTACATTGTTTTAGTGATGCGTCTTTACATGCATATTTAGCAGTGGTTTATTTGCGTGGGGTTGGAAAAAATAATTCTTTTATTGCTTTTATGATTTTGAAATCTCGTTTAGTTCCTATTAAGGATCAGGAAAATTTACATATACCTAGACTTGAATTGTTGGGAGTTTTAATTGGTAATCGCCTCTTACTTTATGTTCAAAAATATCTTCTCTTTCCCATATGTAAATGTTATTTGTAGACCGATAGTACCATAGTCCTAAGTTGGTATAAAAGCACTAAATTATTGTCTCCATTTGTAACACGAAGAATAAATGAAATCAAACAAAACGCTTTTTTACAACTTCAACATGTTCCGTCGTCATTAAATCCTGCCGATGTTGCCACAAAATCTCTTCGTAATACTTTTCAGTTTGATTCTTGGTTAAATGGACCTTCGTTTTTATACAATAATTGTGACAATTGGCCTGAGCAGAATATCGTAATTTCTCATAAACAAAATGATTCACATAACACGCATTTGTTTTCCGTGGGGGAGGGTCCTTCGGAATTACAGAATGAAACATCCGAGGAGTTTGTTTGTACACAGACCAAAAAAGGAAGTGCATCTTCGGTTGAACCGTTGGTTGAACAAACTCTAGAAAAGAGCATGATAAATGAAATAAAAAGACTACAAGTCGAAAATTTTCCTAAAGAACAGCAGAATATACCAACTGATTTGTGGAAATCATTAAATCTCTTTAAAGATGATTTCGGGATTATACGTTGCAAGGGTAGATTTCATTATGCATCGTGGCCCGAGTGTCAAAAGCATCCTATTTTATTACCTAGAAATACTGATTTTACATTCAAACTAATAGAACAGATTCATAAGAAAAATTATCATGTGGGAGTTTCACATACATTAGCTTTGATACGTAAAGAGTTTTGGATTCCAAAAGGTAGATCGCAAGTACAAAAGGTCATACATAGGTGTATGGAATGCCGCAAGTTTGGAGGTGGTTCATATAAAATGCCCACTATGGCACCTTTACCACAAAGTCGAATAAATTATTCGGCACCGTTTACATATAGGTACGGGATTGGATTATTTTGGTCCTTTAATGGTAAAAGTAGGAAAGGAGAATAATACAGAAAAACGTTGGGCATGTTTATATACATGTTTAGCCGTAAGGGCAATTCATATAGAATTAGTACAAGATCTTACAGCTGAAGAATGTTTATTAGCTTTAAGAAAATTCATAGCAGTTCGTGGGTTACCAAAATGCATTACTTCTGATAATGCACTACAATTTAAATTGACAGCTAATGTTTTGACAAACCAATATTGTATAGATAATCAAAACAAATAGAAATGTATACCAGAACTGGCTCCTTGGTTTGGAGGTTTTTACGAGAGATTGGTTGGCGTGGTGAAATTTTGTTTAAAAAGAACATCTGTTAAATAACAATCAATTATGTACTGTATTAAAAGAAGTGAAAGCCGTAGGTATAACACTAGACCTTTGACACCTGTAAGTTCAGATTTAGAACACGTATTAACACCTAGTGATTTTTTGCATGTAGGTGGACCTTTGATTACAACAACATCTGAAGAAACAGAATTAGTTGAGCCAAGAACAGTGACTAAAACAAATCCAATTAGGAAGTGGCATGATTTTTTTTATTGCATTTTACGCCCATACGCCCATCGGCGCCGATATTCAGTCATAAATGCCTAAAAATCGTAGACTTTGGTGAATTTTTGAATGAAAATCGGCGCCGAGGGGCGTATAGGCGTCCACTGTGTTTTCACACTATGACATTTTTGATTAGAGTAATCATGAATAGTTTTAAAACCTGTGCTGTACCTCTGTGTCCCAACAATAATAATAGAGCTCCGCTCAAACATTATTTACTTGTTCGTTGTTCCCAAAGAAATTATTAATCGTAATAACTAAAAGCTTAAAATACCTACCATTTTTATAAAATCAAAAATTTAATTTCCTTACTTTTCGACTTTTGCACCTATCATTTCCGCATTAATATATTTTTATTTGAATTAGACGTTATGTACGTAGCTAACATGCCTAAACGAGTCTATTTCAGATAAATTATCGTTTTGTCCAATTTTAAAACCACAATCCAAATTCATTTTAAGAAAGATTTTTAAACAAATAGACTTTCAAAAACGACCAACACAAATGAATGCAGGAAGACGGCAATCATTTATACTTATACTAAGTTTTGTGGGTAGTAAACCGCTTATATTTCAGGTAAAAGTGAGGCTGACCAATCAGAGGCCAGCATTGGAAAAGGATTAATAAAAAACTGGGCAATTTTGTGACGTCACAATTTCAAATGAATTTCTCACTTTTCAATTTCAATTTTCTCTTAAGTAAGGCGTTCAAATGGACTGTTTTTTAGCTCAGTACTCATTATTTGCCCTTTTCTAACGATTTATATGGAAATTATCACGAATTTCGATACCATGCCACTTCCTAATTGAAGGTTGGAAACTAGGGCAAAAGGTTCTAGATGAATTTGCAAAAATGTTTATTAATCAATATTTGGTTAATTTACGAAATAGAAAAGATAAACACAAACAATCGCGTGTTCTCACAAATGAAATTCCAAATAAAGGAGATTTCGTACAAGTTAAATCAGATTCAAGTAGAGCTTTGTGGAAAACGGGAATTATTGTTGATTTAATAAAAAGTAATGATGATCAAACACGAGTTGCAAAAGTTAAAACCTCTACAGGAGAAACATTTTAACACGTTCCATTGGGCATTTGTATCCTTTAGAACTCATAGATGAAATAGATGAGAATCACGAGGGAAAAAGTTAGATGAGATAAATGAGACAAGTGATATAAATAAGACACATGAAACAGAAAAGTCAAATGAATTAAATGAGACAAATGAGCAAATTAAAGAAATTGAGATTCAGGAAGATACTACAAAAGTCAGTCAAGATAATGAGAATCCAAAAATCACCTTTAATAACAAATATCCGGTCAGAAGGGCTGCCACAGAAAAAGCTAGATAAAAGATTAAAATGTGGACTGCTCAATTACATGTTTTAACTCATGAATTATAATAAGTGAAAAACAATTTGTTAATTATTCTTTTCATAATTTTATGTTTTTTTTCTTATAAGTTTCTATAATTAAAATTCAGTTTTAATTTTTCTATATAGTTTATTCTTTTTGGGCCGGGAGTGTCGCGAAAAGTCGCGAATTATAGAAGGGATACAATAAAATATGAATAAGAAATTAAATGAATGATTTAATAACATTCAAAATAAGTTAAAAGTTTTTTAAGCTAATATTGCCAAATAAGCAATTTGCTATCGTAGGCACGTGTGAGCAAAACTTGCCTACAAGTAGAGATGTTTAAGGGGAAAGGAAAAGGTTCAGGAACACTGGGCGATGGTGTGACAAAAAATGGTTAGTCAGTCATTAGTTTTTAACAGATAGAGAAAGTTTTGAGAACTTATTAAAAGTGTTTGTTAATGGGTAAGAAATACCTATAAAATAATAGATAAGGTTAATTAGTGAGTTGCATGACTTGTTCCTGAATCAGATAAGTACCCTAGATAAGATTATAGTTGAATAAGTTTAATTTAAATATGATGATTTTATAAGTATGAGAAGGAAAGGGGTGGCTATAAGGGGAGGTTGGAGGCCACTAAGTGAACTAAAGGTACTAAAAGGTACCTAAATAGATTTTTAGTTAATAAGAACTTTTATAAGTATTAAAGTTTAAAGGACTGTGATAAGGGGTAAAGTACCCATTAAATAAGTAAAGGGTAATACATCTGGAAGAATGTATTACACAAAGTTAAAGTAAAAGATAATACGTCTGGAAGAGCGCATTATATTAATAAGTAAAAAATTAAAATTATAATACAACTGGAAGATTGTATTATATATGTTTATAGACAAATATGTTTTGTTAAGACAAATTCGTCAATTTATTTAGAGTTTGGCGACAGTGATCGCAAATGCCCAAATTGCAAACAGCTACATTTCCTAAATCAATGCACTAGTTTCATACAAATCTCACCGAAAGACCGATTCCAAAAGGTCAAGGACTTAAGACCTTGTATTAATTGTTTCAAAGGCCATCTATTAAAAAATTTCTCCTCCAAATTTTGTAGTAAACAGTGCGGTTTAAAACACCACACAATGTTGCAATTTAACAATCTTTCTATTCAAACTTATGAAAATCCAACTCCAGGCACATCTTCATCCCATAATCCCATTGAAAATGCATTGACTATTTCTGCAAACAGCAGTACCATCGATTCGCATTCGCAGGCGCTACTTGCAATTGCAATCGTTAACGTTAAAGACGTCTATAATAGACTTCATTCGTGTCGTCTACTTGACAACGGATCTCAATCCAACTTTATTAGCAAATCACTCAGTGATAAACTAGCGATTAAACAATCTAGTATAAATTTCGCTGTACAGGGAATTTCACAGTCATTATTAAATACTACATCAAAATGATTGTCACTTAATTCTCGTTATTTGGATTTTTCGTGTAACTTGGAATGCTTAGTTCTACCACGTATAACGTCCAATCTTCCAGGCCCGGGTATATGGGTATGGTATATGGTATGGGTATGGTATGGGTATATGTATATGGGTATGGTGGGTAGTTGTACCCACTCGAAATTTTGCGAATGGGTATTTTACCCATTTGAAATTTCATACAATTAAAAAATTAAATATAATAGAATTTTAAAAAAAATTGTATTTGATGAACTAAAATGTTAAAATTATTATTATTTAACACCGCAAAAAATGCAAGGACTGACTCGCTATCGCTCTGTTTCATGAAATTAGTGCTCAGTGCCCTACTGATCTACGCTGTAGGGGAAATGTGCCTGAAATGAGATACTCGACGAGATGGCATATTAGCATTTGCCAAGCTATTATAGAGAACTTCATTTTATTTTTAATGTTGATATGTTTGTTAACACGTGAGAGGATCGTATGTCTAATTTTATTGAGACTCGACGGTAAGTGAATAAATTATTTCCAATTTTCTAAATCCGAGCCATCTGAATATGTTCTCTCACTTTGAAAATTCGATCATATCTTATATAGTATAGCATTAATTTATTCAGCACTAAACATTTTGTTGTGTTGTCTAGTTATAACCTAACATCATTGTAATAACCGTGGTTGGGGAATATGAATAAACTAATACACTTACGTAAACAATTAGATATCTATTTCTATACCTCACATACACAGGTCTACCTCTTGTCGTGGTCAGTACAGGAGAGGCTTATTAATTACATTTTAAGTGGCGCATGCGCGCCATTATCACACCCTTACACTAAATATTTTACCCCTTGAACTCATTTAACTTAAATTTCGGATGTAGTCCCTCATCCACGATGGTGTTTTTTCTTCCTCTCTGGTCTCTCGTTTTCTGGGGGTTGAATACTTCCTGCCTGACTCTCCCCTCTTAACATTTCAGACAAATTATTTTCGTCCCTCTGGCTATTTTCCCCTGCAACTATGTCATCTTTAATTTCGTTATCATTTGGGTTGGTACTTACTGCGATGTCGCTCACTTCCGCTGTGTTTTCTGGTTCGGGATTGGATGCTGGAATGTTTATAAAATATTTGTGGTTGTACTCACGTTTTTTACTTTTGATCGGTACCCCTTTCCTATCGAGAGAGTGTCTTTTTTGCAATTGGTTGGCGTGGCGTTTGACGAATTTTCCTGTATCTTTGGCTTGGCATATGTATGTTGAGCGTCCTAACTTCGTGTGCACTGTGGCTTCGGACCATCTTTTGTCACCGTTTGCTCTGTAATCTCGCACGTATACTTTCTCATTTGGTTCGTGATTCCTTGGTTTTCCTCCATGGTATTTCACTTGCCTGGCTGAGTTTTTTACTCGAACTTCCGTCATTTTTGGGTCGTTTTGCTGGTTGATGGTTTCTTCTCGCAATTGTGATATTATTGTTCGCGGGTTTCTTCCGTTGAACATTAATTCGTATGGTGTTTTTCCCGTTGTTGTGTGCGGAGTCGTTCTGTAGGTAAAAAGGAACTTTGATATGATGTTCGTCATTGATTCGCTTCGATTTTGGGGATCCTTAAGTTCACTCTTGATTTTATTTTTAAAGGTTTTGACGGCATTTTCCGCAGCGCCGTTGCTTTGACTGTTGTACGGTGGTATTGTTACCTGAGTGATACCGTTTTCTTTGTAGAACTGCTTGATTGTTTCCGAGACCTACTGTGGGCCATTGTCGCTTACGACTTGATTTGGGAGTCCATACCGCGCGAACGTTGCCTGTAGGGCCTCGATTGTGCTGCTGGCCGTTGTATTTTTCATCTCGAACGCTTCTACCCATTTGGAAAACGAGTCTACAATTATGAGAAACATTTTTTGGTTTAAGGGACCGAGGAAATCGATGTGAATTCGTTCGAAGGGTTTTGATGTTAAGGGCCATGATGTTAAAGGTATTTTAGGGGGGTCTTGTCTATTATTGGCGCAAATTGCGCACTTGTTTACCTTTTCTTCTATCATTTTGTCGATTCCAGGCCAATACATTACAGTCCGGGCATTCGCTTTGGATCTTGAAATGCCGAAATGTCCCTTGTGCAGTTGGGTAAGCATCTGTTCTCTTAATATCTCCGGTATTATGAGTCTGTGACCCCATAATATTACTCCGTTTTCCACAGTAAGGTTTTCTTTTCGTTCACTGAATGGTTACATTTCGTTGGTTGGTTTCGTTGGCCATTTTCCCTCCTCGATGCACTTTAATACTTTCATTAAGGTTTCGTCCTTCGTTGTTTCTTCGGCGAGCTTTTTGTTGTTGATCGGCCAAGTACCAACTGTGTCCGTGAAGTTTATATATAGTTCTTGAGTGTCCTCTTCGTTTTCTTTCGCTTTTAAGGGTTGTCTGGAAAGAAAGTCAGCCATGGGGTTGTTTATACCTTTCACGTGTTCGATATCAAAGTCAAATAACGTCAGAAAGGCTGCCCATCGCTGAAGTCTGTTGGTTGCCATCTGCGGAATTCCGTTATGTGGTCCAAAAATCGTGACTAATGGTTTGTGGTCTGTGCGCAGAACAAATTTTTGTCCATATAAGTATTTATAAAGTTTATTTACCGTGAAATAAATCGCTAGAGCTTCCAGTTGGATCGTCGAGTAGTTTTTCTCTGATGGTAATAGTGTTCTGGATACACACGCCACTACTCTTTCTCTTCCATTGATTCTGTGGCTCATTATTCCGCTTATTCCTTTTTGGCTTGCGTCTGTCGTTATTATGATTGGATATTTCGGGTCAAAATGGGCCATCGTTATGTCTTCTGCGATCAGGGTCTTTAACGTCGTGAAACTTTTCTCGCATTCGTCGTTCCAATCCATTTTTTTGTTCTTCTTTAGAAGTTGGTATATTGGATGCAGTAATTGGAAGACTCCTGATATAAATTTTGCATAATAGTTTACCAAACCAATGAAACTCCTCACTTCCGTTACGTTTTCGGGACTTTTTGCGTCCAAAATCGCTTTCACCTTGTTTGGTACTTTTTTTATTCCTTCTTCGTTTATTTCGAACCCTAAATATTGGATCTGCTTTTCGAAAAACTTGCACTTCTCCTTTCTCAAGGTGAAACCTGCTTTCTGCAGTTTCTTAAACACTTCCTCGAGTCTAGCATTGTGTTCCTTGATGTTGCTTCCCGACACTACTATGTCGTCCAAGAAGCTTAGTACTCCATCCATCCCTTGCAGTGTTTGTTCCATTATCTTTTGGAAAATGCTGGTAGCAGTCGTTATTCCGAAGGGCATCCTGTTGAATTTGAAAATACCTCGGTGTGTGTTGATCGCTAGGATTTCCGATGACTCCTCTGTAACCTCGATTTGATTGTATGCTGATTTGAGGTCGATTTTCGAGAAAAACTTGGCTTGATTGAGTTTTGCGAAGACTTCCTCCACTTTGGGTAGCGGGTAGTTGTATAGTTTCAAGTGCCTGTTCACTGTGGTCTTGTAATCCCCACACAGTCGTATGTTTTTGTCGCCCATGATCACGACAACCAGGGGTGTTGCCCAATCACTGTGGTCTGTCGGAGTGATTATGCCATCCGAATCCAAATTTCGCAGCTCCAGATCGACCAACTCTCGAAAGGCTAAAGGAACCGACCTAGGTTTACAGAAAACGGGTTTTGCGTTATCATTTAACTCAATTTTGACTTTGGTGTTTACATATTTACCGATTTCACCCGTAAATAGACTGTTATATTTATCAATCAGTTGATTAATTTCGTTTTTATCGTCAATTATGTTTACATCTTTCAACTTAATACCGAATTTTTTCATCCAATCCCTTCCCATTATGTTTTCACCAGCTTTGTTTACGACATACAGCTTGTTCGTCCTTGTTTTCCCGTTAAAGAGAATGGGTGCAGTGAAAAAGCCTTCGGGATTGAAAATTTGGTTGTTGTATGTCCTTAACAGTTTGTTGTTTTTCTGCAACTTATAATTTTTAAAGAATTTTTCGTGCGTTGCTTTCGATATTGCGGATACTGAAGAGCCGCTATCACATAGACATTTTAATTTCTTATTTTCGATTACAATTTCAACATAAAAATCATCTTTATTATCATCTGAGTCGTTATAAAACAATATTAAAAATATTTCCCTCACCACTATCATCGCTATCAGAGCTATTTGAGTCATTTTCTTTAACAAAATTGACTCTTCCTTTATTTCGATTACAAACTCGTGCAATATGTCCTACTTTATTGCATACATTGCAGTTTACATTTGCAAATTTACATGGATATGGGTGTTCCCTACCGCAATGTTTACATTTACCGAATTTGACATTTTTATTTGACATTGAATTTCTACTTAACACATTTCCCCTATTGTGGTTTGTATATATGTAGTCAATATTATGATCTTATACCAGGAGAATTTGTATGCTCTAAGTCTAAGCTGTCATATACGCTCGTAACGAGATATAGGTATTTGAAAAAAAATATAAAATGGACAAATTTGTAATTCGACTAAAAAGAAAGAACCAGGATGATAGAACTGATGATAAAGCGGTGAGACATCAGGAAAGTGAACCACGGAAATCTTTCGCTACAACATCCGTATTTTAGACTTCCGCAACCGCAACCGATGAATTTAATAAAAAACAAGTTGTAAGTTAAAATAAAAATTGTACAAAAAAAACACATTTGTGAAAAAAGTAGGTTTATCAGCAACCACTGTAACATATCTATAATCTACAAAGAAAATTTACGATATGATTTCAATAAATAATAGAATGATTATGATTTTAGCAATTCAGGGAAAAGCCCCATCTGATGTATCTCCAATTTTCAAACTTTTTAAATTTTTTGAGAAAAGTACGAGGGGTGCGAATAGTCAATATCGACTAATTGAAACATGCTCTATCGATTGCCATTAAAAAAAATTCATGTTATGGGCCCATTCCCACAATAAAGCGATTTGTTCTGTTTGCACCGAAGCTTGCGAAAAAAAATCATAATCACAATGGATACACATGCCCTAAAATCCAAAATAGATTGGGTTAATGTCGGTTTTTCAAATTGGAAGCATAGAGCTGAGCGCATTCAAGCTCATGTTATAAGTGCATTTCATATTCATTGTAAGGAGTCAGTTTCGAATGTAACAAAATTAATCTAGCCCAACAAATATCGATCGCTCATTCGAAACAAATGCTAGAAAATAGAAAGGCTCTATTAAAAATATTCAGTACGTTGAGAGCATTGGCCAAACAGGGCCTTCCTATAAGAGGAGACAAAAATGACAAAAATTCTAATTTTATGACATTTTTGAAAGCTCGCGCTGAAGATGTGGTGGAGCTGAGGTCCTGGCTGGAAAGAGATGCCCACAGATGACTTCATCATGAGACTCAAAACGAAATTTTAGAGCTAATGTCCACTATAGCTTTGTTTGAAATTATGAAAGAGATTAGAACCGCTGAAAATTTTTCAATTTTATTGGATGAAACATCGGATGTGTCTCGAATTGAACAAGTCTTTGTTTGTCTCAGAATCGTTATTGATAATTTGACGGCAAGGGCATATTTTATTGGATTTTTTTCAACACCAGACACCAAGACAAAGACTTTGTTTAATCTTGTCAGCGAAATTCTTGTGGAACATGATTTATCATTCAATAAAATTAGAGGTCAGTGTTACGACGGAGCAGCGAATGTTTCTGGAAGAATATCGGGTTTACAAAAACGGATACTTGAAGAAGAGCCACGAGCGTTATATGTTCACTGTAACGGTCATAATTTGAATATTGCGGTTCAAGATGCCATTGAAGACGTCCTTGGTGCAAGAAAATTTATTGGAACAATAAAGGACTTAATTAATTTCATAAGAGATTCGCCAAAACGCGTTGCACAATTCAAAGAGCTACAGACTGAAGCGGGAAAAAACAATGGAACGGATTTACCAGCTCTTGCATCCAACCAGGTAAAAATTAAAAAATCGATTTTATAACAAACTTACATTTTAATTTGCATATTTACAGATGGGTCATGCGAATCAAATCTCTCAAGACTGTCAAGGCTAATTACTCCGAAATTATGCAATTTCTACATAATCGGTCTGTAGATAAAGATGTGGTCAGCTCCGATTCAGCGAAAGCTTCAGGAATCTATGACTATATGGAATCTTTTGAGTGCATGTTTTATTTAATAATGCTCATTGAAATTTTTGATCGCGTAGAAGTGCTGAACACAGAATTACAAAAATCGAATCTTTGTGTAGTCGAGTCGTAAAACAAAATTGAAGCAGTATCTGATGTTTTAAGTGGTTCTAGGGATTGAAAATTTCAAGAAATATGACAAAAATGCGATGAAGCTGTACTCGACCACGAAAAATTCCTAAACGCTTGGATTCAAATTCAAGTAATATGGTTCAATTCAAAACACCAGAAGATTATTATAAAAAATGTTATTACGAGGTTTATGATCAATTAGTGTCGTCGTTGCAAAGTCGATTTCAGAATGATTTTGCCCAGTTTTTTAAAATGTTGGAACGTTTTGCGCTAGGTTAACCTACTGATCTTGATATGATTGTGCAATTTTATAAGGAAGATTTCGATAAAGAAAGATTGCTTAGTGATAGAGATATGTTTCATGATTTATTAAAAAGGCAAAATGAAACAGCACATAATTTGAGGGACGTGTTATGTTTTTTTCAAAAGTATGAATGGACAAAGGGGCTTCTGCCAGAATTCATACGATATGTTCGTTTGCTCATAACGATCCCAGGATCATCTTGTTCAAATGAACGAAGTTTTTCTGTTTTGCGACGTGTAATAACATATTTAAGGTCGACAATGTTGCAGCATAGGCTAAATAGCATTGCTATATTACACGTTTATAGGGATATTGCTGAGAATTTAAATTTGGAAAACTTATTAAATAAATTTATAATTAAAAATTCAAAACGTTGTGCAGTTTTTGCATTGCAACGAGAATAATAAATAATAAAATTAACAAAACTTAAAAAAATGTTTTTATTTTTCCAACAATTACCCCTTTTACTTTTGGAGTTTACGCAACTACCCACTCAAACTAAATGATTTGCCGGGCCTGCAATCTTCTTTCGTTTACCTTCGATGCTCGTTCATTGTCAATTCCAAATGACATTCAACTCGCTGATCCAACGTTCAACATTTCCAATTATATTGATTTGCTTTTCGGTTCCGATTTGTTTTGAAACTTTTACTGCCCGATCGTAGAATTTCATATAAAAATGGTCCTATTAATCAAGAACTTGGTTGGATCGTTTCAGGCCAAGCTCCTGTCATTTCTCGATCATTCGTTAGCACATGTCTCAGCAATCAACAAATTCGTCCAATGACACTTTAAATAACATTTTAATACGTTTCTGGAACGTTGAAGAGCCGCAGTTATCACGTCCAATTATGTCCACAGAAGAAAAACTGTGTGAAGAACATTTCTTAGCCACGCACAAACGCGATCCATTCGGTCGTTTCATCGTGAACATTCCGTTCAACAACAAATTGTTACAATTAGGCGATTCTCGAGAATTTGCTCTTTGTCGCTTTCTACATTTAGAATACAAACTCGTAAAATCTCCTGCATTAAAGGAACAGTACCAACAATTTATGTCTGAATATATCAATCTAGGACATATGTCTGAAATTGAAGACGAATCTCAATTTGGATACTATATCCCACATCATGCTGTGTTTAAGGATTCTAGTTCAACAAAAATTCGCGTCGTCTTCGACGCCAGTATGAAAACAAGCACTGGCGTCTCCTTAAATAATATACAACTCGTTGGTTCCCTTTGTGTTCACCGCTGATGTGAAGATGATGTATC
The DNA here is from genome assembly GCA_963930825.1 of Silvanus unidentatus. Taxonomy (NCBI): domain Eukaryota; kingdom Metazoa; phylum Arthropoda; class Insecta; order Coleoptera; family Silvanidae; genus Silvanus; species Silvanus unidentatus. The sequence goes on from OZ005760.1 coordinate 15,344,079, forward strand.
GACAGATTCTAGATGCACCCGAGCAACGCACGTATCAACGCATCTTCTGGCGTGAAAATCCCACCGACACTTTGAAGGACTTTACATTAAATACCTTAACGTACGGAACTGCTGCGGCTTCTTATTTGGCAACCAGGCCATTTCGTTCACTGGCAGACGAAATTCGAGAAACTGAACCTGTCATTGCAAGCACTATTGACAGCAATATATACGTTGATAATGTCTTAAAGGGTGCAGATTCCATAGAGGAACTGAAAGCAATTCGTAAAAATCTCACAAAGGTCTTAAATTCTGCTCAATTCGAGCTCCGAAAGTTCTCTTAGAACAATCATGCTGTCCTAGAGGGCATGGAAAACACGAGCGATGAATTACAAATTCTCAATTTCGGGGAAAATGAAAATCATAAGGCATTAGGTATTATCTGGAATCCCAACGCAGATTCCATCCAATTTTCTGTTGAAAGTTCCAAATTTTCGAGAATCAATTCAATCCCACTAAACATTATGTTTTATCAGCCATTGCTTCAATCTTTGATCCATTGGGTTTAATCAGTCCTATTTTCGTCAATTCGAAAATATTTTATTGCAATCTCTTTGGGAAAGAAAGCTTCAATGGGACGAAATGGTTCCCGACGGTCTATGTCATTCGTAGCTTGAGATTCGCGACAATTTAAGTCAATTAAATTTAATAACTATACCGCGACACGTTATAATAACAAATCCAACTGTTATTGAAATGCATGGCTTTTGCGATGCAAGCGAACGAGTCTATGGAGCATGTATTTATATTCGATCGATAGACAACTTGAACAATGTTAAAACCAATTTGCTTGTGTCAAAATCAAAAGTTGCGCCTTTGCGTAAGTTAACACTTCCACGACTGGAGTTGTGAGGGGCATATTTGCTATCTATCTTGGCATCTAAAGTCCTTACGTCCATTTTTACCACCCAAATTACCCGAAAATATTATTGGAGCGATTCAATAATCGCATTAAATTGGATAATATCCAGTCCAAATAAGTGGAAGACATTTGTGGCTAATCGCGTTGCCTCAATTCAGGAAACCACAAATGTGAGCGATTGGTACCATATTGACTCAGCTAACAATCCAGCTGATATTGTTAGCCGTGGCTCCACACCGGCCACTCTTGTTCACTCAAATTTGTGGTGGCACGGTCCAGAATTTTTATCTCGCTATGACTTCAATATTGAAAATAATGTTGACGATCCTACTGTAAATGAAAATAGCCTGCACGAAGCACGAGTCGTCAAGGTATGCTGCATGTCTGTAAGCGCATCAAAAGTTGAAGAGTCGGCAATATTTTCAAAATTTTCATCATACAATCGACTATCAAGGGTTTTAGCTCTAATATTGCGGTGGAAAAATAATTCTAAACAAACTATTCGCGCAACAGGACCATGGTCAGCGACTGAAATCAAATCAGCGCAATTAAAGTTGGTAACCTTAGCCCAATCTGACTCATTTTCCAAGGAAATCCACTCACTTAAACACCATGGAAAACTTGAAAGCAATTCTAGCATCTTAAATCTCAACCCCTTTCTGGACAACATGGGCGTTTTACGCGTTGGCGGTAGACTCGGTCAATTTTCCTTTTCGTATGATGTTCAGTATCCAATTTTACTCTCTAATAAACATATATTTACTACCCTGGTCATGCGAAGCAAACATTTTGACGAACTACACTGTGGCCCACAGGTTCTATTATACGCCACTAGACAAACTTTTTGTCCGCGTCAAATTCCACTCGAATTTCACCCCAATTATGGGCAATTTACCTGCTCCCCGTGTGGAACAATACGCTCTTTTTAAGCATGTTGGTGTTGAGGTGTCGGACCAGTTGCGGCCATAGAAGTTTTTACCTGCTTTCAATCGAACCACTTGCGGCCCGGTTGAGGCCCCATCTTTTGCAAATGCTCCTTGCTTACTTTTATGTTGATTTTCTACTTTAATTTTCCTATAATAGATTGCAGTAAATGTGAAGGAAAATATTTTTATATTCATTTTGGAAACGCAAAAGTCTGGTCAGCTTAGTATACGTTATGTTAGGTTAGGTTCCAGTGTGGAGTTGCTGGTCTCCCATCTGGCGCGTCCCCGGGTGGCGGATAGGGGAATGCCCTCACCGCTTTCGGCCGGCGGGTACTGGGAAAATAAAATACCCAGCGCGGACCAAAACCAGCAGACCCAATAACCCTGACGAGGGTGCAGTGTCTGTCACAAGATGTGACGGCTGTACCTACCTGAAGGGGGATGGCGCGGCGATGGACATGGACAATGAAATGGATGACGGATAAAGTCCCTGACCCTGCCAGTGTACGGTGTCACACTGGGTGACCCGGGCCTGGTATGGGAAGGGGGCGTGGACTGGAACAAAGAGAAGACGACTAGGCTAGGAGATAGGTTATGCGCTGGCAGCAGCGATAAAATGCCCCGCAGCTATAGGGAAAATATGCACAAAAAAATGTAATGTCAAGTAAAAAACTGGATGATCCCCGGGCGGGTCCGACCGTTGGTCGGGAATCCCGCACTGGTAGCGGTAACGCTGCCAGTCTGTCTCTCGGGTACGGGGGAGACAACATGGCATGCAAAAATGACAACACTAACGAGACAATTGTAAATGAAAAAATCAACAATGAAGAGGTACAAACAATAACGGAAAGGGAAATAGACGAAGAAGAGGGTTCATTCCTCTCTGTGGATAACTCGGGGGTCTGGAATGAAGACGATAAATCTAGCCCCAGGTATTCGGCATTAAACATGTGGTTGAAAACCAAAAAAAATAATAGAGATACAGGACTACAAAAAAACAAATCACCGGAGAAAACACTAGAAAAAAGGATTGTCCCGTTTCAAAGAAGGGATTCGATCACCAGAACACCCCCTAAAGAAGGGAAATCGCTGTAGCAGGCACTAGTTACAATAGCAAGGAGACACAGAACACTATAAGTTTAATAACCTCCTCACCAGAGATGGAGAATGAGATGCGCAAAAAGAGAATAAGAATGGACACTGTGGAAAGGCAGGGACCACACGCAAATCAAAAAGTTCTAGAGCTACTGGACAAAATAAGAAGAGAGAAAAGAATACCCAAATAAAGGTGAAGGAGTCAACTAACAGATTAAAATGCCTAATCATAGAGCTAAACGGGAAAAAAAGTTAGGAATATGATCAGCGGAATCATACCCAATAAGGAACAAATAAAAGAAGAACATAACGTACAACCTAAGGACGACAAACCGAAGCAAGAAAACGTAATACATGCCGACAAAGTGCAAGCGTTAGAGAGAGAAAACGTACTTCTCAAAACCAAAATTCGGGAACTAGAAAGAAGAATATCCGAGACACAGATAAGTCACATGCAGCAAGATATGAACCTGAAAATTGCTAACATAATCTGCGATGGTACGTACGAAACTTGGACAGCACAAAAGGAGAAGGTCTGGGACAATGCAGTATTTGCAAATGTGCGCCTCCTGGTAGGGAACCCGTTAGAAAATAATGAAATAGACACGAGAGTTACGATAATAGAAAAACACGATATGGCCATGGAAAAGAGCATACAAAAAATATACAGAGACAAATACCCAGACCTGGCCAGCAATACCGATGAATATACAGTACTAATTCAGACAACAAAAATAGGTACAATAGTAAACACTAAAAAAATATACAAAATACAACATATTGACGAGAGAAACCTATTCAAGAACATAGCAAGGATCAAAAACGAAGAATTAAAAACAAAAGAAATAGCCTTCCATCACCTGGAAACGCTGAGTACGGACAAATTTGCGAAAATGCTACAATACATATATAATAACACGAAAACCAAAATTACATTATATACAGATAAAAAACGATAAAGACCTATTGCAGGAAATATGCAAGATAGCGAGTTCATACATATGCGTGGCATAGATGCGACTATTAGCAAGGAGGAGGTAGTAGAGGCTGTGGAAAGAAGAATAGGTAAGGAAGACATGAGTGACGTATCGATTACTGACCTAAGGCCAAATATTAGAGACTATCAGGTGGCAACAATAAAGGTAAAAAAGAAAGTGACAGATAAGCTCTTAGAAGAGGGATACATAAAAATTGGCTATAATGAATGTAGGTTGGAAAAAAGGGTAAATGTTCTACAATGCTTAAATTGCTGGTCTTATGAGCATCCCACAAACAAATGTAACTTGCCACGCAGGGAAAAGTCCTGTTTCAACTGTGGCGGTATAGGACACTTCAAAATTGACTGTAAAAACGAGCCCAAATGCACATCGTGCGGGGAAGCACTCCCAAACAACAGCACAAAGTGTATAAAATACCAGGAGGCCCTTAAAGCCCAAAGAAAACTTGTTCGTAGCACGAGCAGAAACGATAAACTGAAGAGAAGCAATAGTATTACCGTACAGCATAAAGAGACAACCGTATTGTGTACAGAAAGCCTTAATGCAAGACAAGACACAATTGAGAAAATGAGCTGTGATAATAACTCTAATGACGACTGTGATAATGCGTGAGAACTAAAGACTGTGATATACAAAATACAATACCGTAAACAAAACAAAAATGACCAAAATAAAAATAGTACAAATTAACATTAACAAAAGTAAAATGGGACACGACCTTCTGGCGAAATATATAGTAGAGAATAAGATAGACCTTGTGCTAGGCCAAGAGCCGAACACAAAAATAGCTACAAACAGCAAGAAACTTCTGTGATAACCTATGTGATACTTTTATTTATACAACTGTGCCTGTCCAACATATACAAAAAGGTAAAGGGTATACAATGATAGTATACAACAACATACAGTTTATTTCACTGTACTTTTCACCCAATAAGCCCGATACGGATTTCGATAATTACCTAATGTCAATAAATAGCATAATACAAAACACACAAAGAAAATCAATAATAGGGGCTGCCTTAAATACAAAATCTAGACTATTTGGATCTCTAACTGTCAATAGGAGAGCACATTCGCTGGAATCGTGGATATATAGTAATGATTTAGTACCTGTCAACAAGGGAAATATGCCTGCTTTTCGTAACGCGAATGGGACGTCAATTCTAGACTTAACTATGGCAACGGATGCCCTGGTAGGCAGAATTACAAAGTGGAAAGTGGACGAGGACTCTAGTTACATAAGCCCCCACTTCTGTATCACATACGAAGTAACAGACTCCAACTGCACTCCGGCAGTTGCGATCGAAAACAGCGTAAGGTACAAAACGAATTCAGACAATCTAAAAAAGCTCATAAAACATACAGAAAACTGGCACAACGATATACCTGCAGACCCTGAGTATGCAGCACAGTACTTACAGAATAAAACTATACTTGCATGTACCGGTCATTTGGTGGAACATCGACCGGTCATTTGGTGGAACGAGGAAATACATAGCCTGAGAAAAACACATATAAAACATAGAAGGATATTCAATCGTGTAAATAGTAAAAACGCAGGACTAGAAACAACAACCTTAGCTCAAAAGGAATATAAACTGTCAAGGAAAGCTCTAAAGAAGGCAATCAAAAGCGCAAAATCCATATGCTGGAACGAACTCTGCAAAGAAATAGATAACGATGTTTGGGGCAAGGGATACAAGGTAGTGTGTAATAAGCTCAAATTGACACCGCGAACGATAATACCGGAAAAGGTTTTGACAGAACAAATAGCCAAGCTATTCCCACAGCACCCATCGGTAAATTGGGTGTATAAAGAACAGGAAGATATCCCGCTTTTCACAACACACGAGATCTATGCGGCAGCAAAAAAACTTAAAAAGAAAAAGGCACCGGGGCCGGACAGAATTCCGATAGAGGCGGTGGTGACTGTGGCGGTGAATAACCCCATAGCCATAAGGCTAATAATGAATAAATGCTTGAAAAAAGGCACTTTTTCTGTAGTTTGGAAATGTGCCAAACTTATATTATTGGAAAAACCACCTAAACCCGATGGAACACTGGCGTACAGGCCATTGTGCCTACTACCAGCGTATTGTAAGCTGCTAAAAATGCTAATCAGGAATAGACTGGAAGAGGAGATCAACACAAAACATATAATATGAGATAAACAATTTGGCTTCCTTAGGGGTAGGACTACAGTAGATGCACTAGGAAAAATAGTTGAAATAAATACCAACATGGAGAAAAAACACACTCGGTACCAGGACCTAGTTCTCATTACGCTAGACATTGAAAATGCACTTAACAGTGCCTCTTAGGCTATAATAGCGAAAGCTATGCAAGAGAAAAAAGTCAGTTTGCATACTTAATCAATATCACTAAGTCGTATCTAGCAGATAGAAAAATAATTGACGAACGGGGCAATATACATGTTATCACAGCTGGGGTCCCACAAGGCTCTATACTGGGTCCAACGTTGTGGAACATACTGTACGATAGTGTTGTGGATATGGAACGTGGAAAAAATGCCCATGTCATCGCCTACGTCGATGACATAGCAATAATTATTACAGGATAATCTGAGTCGATCTTACAAAGTGCAGCCACAACAGCGGTGCTATTAATTACTGAGAAGCTACAGGTTATAAGTCTAAAGCTGGCAATGGCAAAGACGGAAATGGTAATAATAAGTAATAAGAGAGACTCTAAAAACTTCACAATCTACATAGATAAGACAATGATAACAAGCAAGGATACAATTAAATATATAAGAATAACAATAGGGAAAGGGCTAAAGTTTACGCACCATATACGGGAAACCATAAATAAAGCAGATAAAATAACAAACGCGCTGGCTAGATTAATGTCCAATGTAAATGGCCCCTCCGCGAATAAACGTAAGATCCTCGCATCTGTTCCTATGTCCATCATAATGTACGCGTCCACGATATGGGATACAGCGCTCAAGTACCAAGTACATGTTAACCTACTAGAAAAAACTAACCGGAAACTCGCAATAAGAATTACATCAGCATACTGCACAGTCCCGACTGCTGCAGTGTTAGTAATAGCTGGGAAACTACCTCACTTTAGCTCACTCTAAAAACGAAGGATAGAAGAAATCGACAAGTGGAGAAAATGAAGGCCGAGACAAGTAAAATTTAAGTGATTGCTGAGTGGCAGCAGGAATGGGACAACTATAACGGTTGGTGTACAAGTGCTTACATGCCACGGGGTGTTTAGCACCTACCTGAAAAGGATAGGGAAAAAAACGGATGAGAGATGCTGGTTTTGCGAACTTTATGACAGTGTAGAACACATCATCTTCCATTGTAAAAAGTGGGAGCCTAAGTGGGAGAGAATAAGAACTAGAATGAGAACAACAGTCGACAGGAGTAATATAGGAAAGTTGATTTTGAAGTCGGAAGAAAACTGGAATGTAATAATGGGAGAACTGGAATGCGTAATGAAGGAAAAGATGGAACATGAGCTTCAGACAGAAAACAAGAAATAGAGAGACAAATACATAGTAGGGGAAGGATATGTGTGCTCTGGGCCTTGAAGAAATGCTTAGCGGCGGTACCAAGGCTTGGTGGTGGAAAAAGAAGAACAAAAAGGAAGGGAGTTTAGTGGGTAGGCCCTCCAAGGGGGGGGTGGGGGGCGGGGGGTAGAGCCACACACTCGGTCCAGCGATCTAAGAACAAGGCTGGACTGGTAGTGCGTAATGCATTCTCCTAAACCTCTTAAAAAAAAGGTTAGGTTAGGTTAAGTTTGTATTGATTTAGTTCAAAAAATATTGGAGCCTGTTTTTTTGTAGTAACATACCAATTTTGTCGTGCCAAAACACTATTTTATCATGCGAATAAATGTACATATACAATTGTAAAATATCCGACCACCTTAACTGGGCCGATTTAGGTCTCAGCCGCATCTGGTCCGGCCGCAACTGGTCCGTATTCGGTGTTGACTATGCCGGGCCATTTTCAATCAAAACCCACAAACTCCGTGGCTTTGAGGTTAATAAATGCTACATTGTTTTATTTGTCTGCATGGCGACTAAAGCTTTCCATCTAGAACTTGTAACCGAATTGACAAGCAATGCCTTTATCGCTACGTTCCTCAGATTCATTGGACGCAGAGGAAAGCCTTTAGTCGTTTATTCGGACAATTTAACCAACTTTGTTGGCGCTAATTGCGAAATTTCAAATCTAAACGACTTTCTGAAATCTAAAGAAAATCAAAATTCACAATTTCCAATCCTTTCAAAGCTGATAATATAACGTGGCGCTTCATCCCCGCACGCTCGCCTACTTTTAGGGGTTTATGGGAAGTTGGCGTTCGCCTAGTGAAATATCATTTGCGCCGAGTTTTAAAAGTAACCACTTTGACTTTCGAAGACTTCTTCACCGTATTAACTCAAATCGAAGCTGTTTTAAATTCATGCCCGCTTTCTCCACTATCCTCATGTCCCTCTGACCTCCAACCTCTTACACCTGGACACTTTATTATTGGCCAGCCACTTACCCAACTACCCGATGGAGATTAAGTCGTTTATTGAGAAAATGTTTCATACAGATGTAATTGGTACAGAATTAATATAATAATTGTATATAAAGAAAAAGTAAACATGTCAGTCAATCATTCACATAAAAAAAGACAATTAAAAGTCGCGTAAATTGCATATAAAAAAAAAGCCTCTTACAGGTAGGTCGACAATTTAAAAATAAAAATGGTACAAGAAAATGATATTAAAATTACATACATTTACACGAAATACAAACAAACAAGAAATATAAAGGTATGTATAATACTATAGGAAGGTCATTGCACTTATCACAGCTGATTTATCACATATTAAATTAGATTTCACATTATCACAGCTGATTAATATTGCGTTTTGCCCGTTATATGCGTAACATATATATCGCGGGACCACTTTATCGCGTCCGATACCATTAGCCTCCTCATCAGCACCTTATACTTCTCACTAACACCGATCCTTCGTAGCACCGCCTTGTTACCGGGGTCCCACCCACCCAGCGGTCCAACAACAAACGCATCAACCGTCACCGTTCCGCCGCCTGCATCCATCTGCCGTGCCAGTCCGTCGTATTTTGCCATTTTCTCTGCTCTGGCACGAGCAAAGCTTTCCGGCCCATTCTCGAACGGCATGCAGACGTCGATTATATGAGTGACGTTTTTGTTCCCGTTGTGGATTAATATATCGGGCCTTAGGGATGCTTCGGGGCCTTTTGTGCCCGGTACCGTCCTGTTGATTTGCACATTGAGTCGGTTCTTGTATTGGCGTATGGCGTATGTATCTGTATGGCGTTGTGTCTCTTTGTCATTGCATGCAGTTGTGGATTGCAGTGACAAAGTACGTGTGGCAGGGTTTCAAGCTTGTACCCACATCGCCTGCACGCTTTGTTTCCTCCTCCGAATCTCTTTGTTCCATTCAGAGGGACGCAGTCCAATCTTGCCCTATAAATAAACCGCCAGTCCGCGAAACGAGTGAAATTACCAGCCGCACAAAAATGATTTGATGATGCATTGGCCGTTGTCACTCCCAGTGCCTTCCCCTGGTCCGGTTTATTGAGGGTTTTTTGCCTCATCCACTCCCTCAGTGCCTCCTTTAGCCACCATTCGGTTTTTCGCTTGTCAATACTCGATCCATTGAGCGTTGCGAAAATTTCCTCACCCACGATTTTCCAACCAACGTCGAGGTATTTTCGAAGCCTTCGTGTTGCCGATCGCAGTCTTGACCAAGTTGACGACAAGTCCCCACTGTCTAAGCCGTATTTTCCCTCCATAGAACCTCCGAGGTACTGTTCTATATCTCTGTTGATGGCATTTCCCCTAATTTTCCGATTTACCTCTGTTATCAGTCCACCCCAGGCGACATTTCGACATGCTCCCATGGTGTTTAACAAGTACACACCGTGGGCTATCTGGCTGATGTCCGCCAGCTCGTTCGTTGGTACCACGTTCATGCCTCCTTTATGGTGGTTCATGTACAGCAGTTCCGGACTGGCACGTTGGGGGAGGTTCAGCCACTTTTTGCCCGCTCGTTTTACTATCTTATCCAGTTTGTCCAGTTGATGTTTCGGGGTGCTGCTGTTTCTCATTTGGAAAGACAGTTGGGACAACACGGACGTGTTCAGCGCGTCAAACTTCTGCCACGGCGCTAGCAGGGATTCATCTATCAGTTTTACTTGGTCACACATTTTGTCAATAAGTTTTCCCACGTTGGCAGCTCTCGAAAACCCCGTCGGAACTCCAAGGTGTTCGTACCACTCGTCGCCCTTCAATGACGGCATTTTTCGGGCTTGGATGTGGTATGACGTTGTGGGGTCTGCTGCACTTCTTTTTCCATCAACCGATAGTGTGGCGCATTTATCGGCGTTGAACGTAAGCCCCGCCCAATGCGCTCTCTAGTTCCGCTTTCTCCCTTACCGCTGCAATTACCATTTCAAATGCCAATTGAGCCAAACGCGTTCGTTAAATCCAGCCACGCCACTTCCAGACGATCTCTTCTGCGACGTGCCTCGGTAATGCAGCTTTGTAATACGAAATTGTGTTCTGCACAGCCGTCGACCGGCATGAAGCCTTTCTGGCACTCGCTTATACGTCCGTTTCTCCTTGCCCAGTCTCCTAGTCGCTTGGCCAGTACCGCTGCGTATGTTTTCGCTATTGTGTTACTTAGCGAAATGGGCCTCCAGTTGCTCATATCGTTGGGTTCACCCTTCTTGTATATGAGCACCGTCTTCGATTCCTTCCATGATCCTGGTATGTGCCTCAGTTCTCTCCATTTGTTGTATATGGCCGTGATAACTGTCGCATTCGGGTCTGTCTTTTTCCACAGACCGTACCGTATGCCATCTGGGCCTGGAGCCGTGTTGCTGCATCGGTTGAGCCTTTCCCATACCTCTTCGGTTGTGAATTGAGCTTCGTTTGGCTCGTCCACTGGCTCGTCGTACTCCGGAATCGTGTTCGGCTTCTCATTAGTAGCTGGCTCTCGACGCTTGAATACATCCCTAAAATGGCTCCACACAGTATCTCGGCTTATTGAACGGTACATTGACTCACCGTTCATTATGTTTCTGATGGCTGCTGAACGGTTGGTCCAGTTTTGCTTCTGTAGCCTGGAAGTTGCCGTTTGTTGTTGTCGGTTCCGTTGTGGCTGTCTGTTGTGGTGTCTCTGGAAGTTGGTTCGTGTAGGTGGTGGCTTCTGGGTTGTCTCTTCCGGTGTCTTCAGTTCGTTTGTCACCTCATGAAGTGCTTCTTCAAACTGCTTCCGGTCGTTGCAATTTTCAAATATCTGCGTCCACCTGGACTGGAACTCGTTAAGGGTGTGTTTACCTGCATTGCTGGTTGTCTCTAGTGGATGGCTTGGGGTTTGTTCAGCTTGTATCTACCTATGCTTGTTCAGCTTGTATCTACCAGCTAACTACCCGATGGAGATTATACTACACTGACAAAAAGCCGATTGACGCTCTTTCACCATCTGCAACAACTTGTGTGACATTTTTGGTCTCGCTGGAGCGTTGAATACATTAGCAACCTCCAAACTCGACAAAAATGGAAGCAACATCGCGACCATCTACTAGAAATCAACTCCCTAGTGCTGTTGAAAGAAAAAGGACTACCACCCTTAAAGTGGAAGTTAGGTAGAGTCCAAAAACTCCATAAGGGCAGCGACAACGTTGTGCGAGTGGTCAATGTAAAAACCGAAAATGGTCTAGTTGCTCGTGCAGTGAGCAAAATTTGTGTGTTTCCTGTGGAAACTAAATGAAAAGGCAGAGGTTCCACTACTGGCTTTCATCTTCTTTCTGGTTACGTAAATTGAACTTGGCCCTGGCATAAATTACGTTTGTTGTACCTACAAAATATTTATCCAGGAACAATTTTAACTCATCATATGTTGCGAAACTTCCTTCTGTTCGCTGTAATGTTTGCAGCAGCCTTGTCACTTCCGGTCCAATATGTAACAAAAGATTGTTGATTTGTATTTTTTGTGTTGCCACTTCCATTTTAGTGGCCACTCTGTATCTCTGGAAATGGGTAATCCATGATTGACAATCTTCTTTTCGGAATGAAAAAGATGGGGGTGCAGGTACCAAGCTCACGAAAGTAGAGCTTTCATTTGGTCCATTCCCTTCAGACCGGCATTTATTCAGTTCTTCCCGAACTTTTTTTAACTCTTCTCCCAATTCTTCCACAATTAACGGCATCTTACTCTTTAGTTATCACCTGACACCATGTAGAGGTTACTGAATATTAATAAGGATATATATTGTAAGCTTTATTATTTTCACGTGTTCACAGTATATATAATCTCATAACCTAAAAACCTTTTCTTGTTTCGTCGCCGCCACCTGAGGTCGCCCTCGAATGGCGGGCAATTTGTATATGCCACACTAATATTATTACAAGTGCATTATTATTTACTTAAGACATTTACATCGATAAACTGCATACAGAACAATTTGGCGACGAGGTTGTTCAAAATTGCTTTATTTTAATGTTTATTGTAACACTATAAAAACCTGTTTTTGATAGCAAAACTTGATTAACTAAAAAACTCGCTATCTGTTTGATATGGACAACTAAAACGCTCTCTTGTAACGACGACCGTCTGACAATAAACAACGTATATCAATTCAATTCTATTATTTTCTTCAAAAGTGCAATTGCACTTATACCTATTTACACGTTAAAACGCAACAGAGGTTAAATAAGATTAGCGGGTAAGTGACCCAAAATAAGCGTTTGTTTGAGTGGAAAGTGAAAGAATTCGGAAGTGCGAAACGTGGTGGATAAATCAAAATGGCCGGCATTGGCAAGCTTAAAGAGTTTGTGCCTGAATACGAGGAATGGATCATAATGAAGAGAGACTTGATCAGTACTACAAAGCCAACAAAATCGACGATGATGTAACGAAAAGGGCAATACTGATCAGCCTCGTAGGGACCTCGACGTACCGTATTCTGCGGGATTTATATGCAGAGTTAATTCAGCTTCTGAAGACTCATTACAGCCCTCAAGTATCGATATGGAGAGAGAGAGAACAAAGTTCTATGAGTACAAGCAGATGGAAGGAGAGCCAATCATGGAGTGGTACGCACGTTTGAAATCGCACACCGTTAACTGCAAATTAGACGACAAGCTAGAAGCAGCGATTCTCGACCGTTTTATCAGTGGGATGAGGCCAGGATTAATTTTGGACCGTTTATGTGAGGAGGAGGTATCCAAATCGCTACAACATATGGTCAGTTTGGCAGCCCAAAAGGAATCGTCACTAGCAACTGCTTCCAATGGAGCCAGAGCAGTTAATTATCATAACGAAATAAAAGGTAACGGCCTTTATAAGCAATTTAATAGAATGAATAGTCACAGAAGAGAAAATGGAAATGGTCACGCCCAGAGGCAGGCAACCAACAATACACAAAGTCAACCGTACCGAACAGAGATGGCGCGTTCAAGAGCGGCAAAAGTACCGAATTCAAATTGTAAACATTGTGGTAAAGATCACAACGGGCAATGTAAGTTCGCTGATTATAAATGCAACTTATGTAATAGAGTAGGGCATATTCAGAATGGTTGTAAAACGAAAAATAAAAGTAATAACTTCATAAGAACAAATTTAGAAAGGGAAATAGATATTTTTAGAGTGGATCAAGCAGAAAATAATAACAACCCTTTCAATGTAGAAGTAAAGATAAATGAAAAATTGTATTTAATGACAGTTGACACAGGAGCAGCGGCTTCCTGTGTAAATAAAGAAAATTATTATAAAAGTTTCAGTAATTATCCAATAAAGAGAACGATTAACCCTTTAAGAGGTTATACAGGAAATGAAATTAAACCATTGGGTTATTTTGTATGTAATGTTGAGTTTAATGAAAAATGTGAAAACGTGTCTTTTTATATTGTTAATGACGGAGGTCCGACTTTATTAGAACGAGATTTTTGTAAAACATTTACGTTAGGTCTGCAAGTAAATGAAATAAGCCACGAAAAAAGTACGAATTTATTAAAAGAGAAATTATATAACGAATTCAGTGATGTTTTCACTGAGGAATTGGGTAAATTCAATAAGAGTAAGGTCAAATTGTTTTTAGATCCCAACGCCAAACCAGTTCTGCCGACCTCGACAACCATCCCTTCTGTACCGAAAACAAATAGAAGAACAGTTAGATGACATGGAAGGAAGAGGGCTGATTGCGAGAGTGGATAACAGCGAGTGGGGCACCACGGAAAAGAAGTACTCAGTAGTGGAGCTAGAGGCGTTAGCGGTGATTTTCGGGATACGAAAATTCCAACACTATCTTCAAGGCATACATTTCGAAATCAGAACGGACCACAAGCCGTTGATGGACCTGTACGGAGAGAATACGCCTATCCCGATACGCCGCCACGACAAATTCCAACGGTGGTCGGTCTGGTTGAGTGGTTTCGATTATCACCTAACGCATATAAAAGGTATAGAGAACTTCATAGCTGATTGTTTGTCAAGGTTGCCGGTAGAAACAAAGACTATATCGGACGAGTATGAAAGGGACGGTTATATAAACTTCACGCAGTGCAGCAACGAGTGGCGAATCGACAACAAATCCATAAGGGAAGAAACGAAAATGGATCGAACACTAAAGGTAGTGTACGATAGCATAGCGGCAAATAAATGGGAGCCGAAGCCATCAGAGGAAATCAGACCATACTATTTGAAAAGAGACGAACTGACGATAGACGAGGAAATAATATGTTGTAACTTGTAACAGCATTGGACGACGCAAGAAACAGTGGTATAAACATAAAGACATTATTGCAGAGATTTTTATTCGTATACAGAAAAACAGACCACCAAACTACGAAAGAAACACCAGCAAAGCTCATGTTTAATAGGAAACCTAGAACCTAGATCCAGATGGGAATTAATTAAGGAAAGTGGACAAGAACCAACACAAGCGTTACAACACGCAAGACAACAGATCATAGATCAAAACTCCCGCACAAAATTTAAAAAGGGGGGAAGAATAAGGACTTCAAAGTGAATCAACGAGTTTTAGCTAAGGATTACAGGATCGTAAACAACCAAAAATGGGTTTTATCGACAGTAAAGGATAAAATTGAAAACGCTATGTACAACTGAATCACGGATGAAGGAAAAATCTGGAAAAGACATCGCAACCAAATAAAACCATGGAACGGTACAGAGGGTTGGTGTCGGAAGGACGAAAGGTATTATGAACACGAGTCAGGTGAGGGAAGTACAAACTGTAATTTCAATGTTAAGTCTAATAAAATTGCTGTAGTGTATAACCATAACGATAGTTTAAGTACCATGTCATGTATAAGTTCCAATGTAGCCGTAGAAGAGCAGCCAATGAGCCCAGACATGCAGAGCGAAGATGAGAGTCCAAGTTACTCTGGAATCAGCCCATTTGTCAGCTTTGAATCCGCAGCGAACGACACAAGCTTCAATAATGAAGACTTAGTAATAGAAAACGATGGCAACAATCACACAGTGATGGAGGTGCATTTAGAAACTGAAAGTGCAGAGACTGTAAGTGAAAGTACTGTGATTTTAGATAATTCAGAGACTGTAAACAAAAAGACTGTTAGTGATAAATCTGTGATAGTAGATAAGTCTGATGCTGTAAATGAAAAGAATACTACGAAAACCACCCTCAATGATAACATGTACAGACCTAAACGAGATGTAAAAGTTCCCCTACGGTATCAAGACTATGTAACGTTGTAATTGTGATATTTTTGTATAATTATGTTAAAGCAATAGGGGAATGTATCTTAAAAAGGGAGGGATGTTAAGTTCAAGGTCACTCACGTGACATGATACCTAAAATGCTCACGAGAGCTCTCTTGATCCACGACCTCCTAAGGTGATAGATGTGTGCTCGTGTAATTCATGCAATAAATCAAAACCTAATATTATTACAAGTGTATTATTATTTACCTAAGACATTTACATCGATAAACTACATACAGAACAGTTTATTTTATCTTATTGCTTGTTGTCTAATCATGTTTTATACCATGTTGAAAATTTAAAAACCATCACATTTTGACTCGTTCTATGCCAGTCTAAAAGGCGGGGGAAATAAATCAAAAAAATCTCCCCGAACGGTCAACTTAAACATATGGTTTTACCGAATTGTATACTTCTTTTGATACGTTCCAAATTGTTGCCCTCTGCTTCATTAAATAGTTCCAGTCGCTTCCGTCTATGATATTTGGTTTGCTTCCTGAATCAATCAGCATTAATATTTCGATTCCACGGACCTTACAACGAATAGTACCTTCGCTGTCTTCACCATCATTGAATTGTGACTTACTTAAATGGAAACACTCTAAGTCGTAGATTTTCCTATCAGCTTGCTCACTTGTAGATGCTCCCATTTCGACATTGTTGACCGTAGTCCGTCGTTGGACTTTGTTTTTGAATCATCTATTTTCAACCTTTTACGTTTAACGCCTTTTGTCTGGCATTTTTGGGCGAAATGTCCAATATATCCACAAGCATTGCATGTGGCCTTTCTTGCCGGGCAGGTTAAATCACTAACAAAGTGTCCTTTCCTACCACAGCGTCTGCATTCTGTTTCGTTTGTTACCATATTGACTTGGTCTAGGTACGATTTTTGTTCCATCATTGTTGTACCATGAATCATATTTGTTTGGTTTCCATTTTGTTCGTGTAATCGACACAATTCTATTGTTTCTTCTAGGGTGTGTTCTTTTTCTAACAGCTTCCTTTGAAGATCTACTTGAGCCCAGCAGTCGATAAGCTTGTCTTTAATGTGAATTTGTGTTGTTTCTATTTTCGTTTTGCCAAATTTACATTTGGATGCTTGGTGGCGTATCCGCAGCAGAAATTTGTTTAGGTTTTCTTCTAGTTCAGGTTTGATTTTTCTGAAATGTGGCGTTCAAAGGAGGAATTCTGTTGTGGAGAGAAATATTCGTTGAGCTTATCGATTAATATTTCCGATTTGGTATGTTGTATGCCATTTCTTGCAGTTGTATTCCACCTAAATGGAGTAATTTATTTCTGCGTCTTAGAGGCTCCTCGATATTTTCAAGAGTCCAAATATAACCGAATTGCTCTCAACCATTTTTCCCACTCTGTTCTTATTAGGGTGTTTTCGATGTTATTGCATTGAAATGGCTGTATGGGGTTGTAACTTAAGTGCATTTTAGTAGATATTTGTGTTTGCACCTGTAATATTTAAATTGAAATAGGTTACACGCCAGTTTCTCTTTCCAATTTAGCTTATAGTGTAACGTAGGACACTTTCAGTGTTTTTTTTTTCTTTATTTGGTGCTCAATTCTAGCCACCACGACGATCTAACGTCTTTAACTCGCGTTGTTATTCTTCGTACTTAAACAATTTACTATTTTTGTACGATTTAACGTACTCAACTCTGTACCTATTGGCAAAAGCACGATTTAACGTTCCTCGTTTATGTTCTTTTCCTTTACACTGGTCGTTAAACATTTTAGTAATTAAACAAACAATAGTAGATTACATACCGAGGCGGAAAGGGCAGCATTACTGTCGAGAGAAAAGTTTGCCCGCTGAGACCGTAGGCCGAAGCGAACAATTTCTCGAGACAGGAATGCCCTTTCGAAGAGGTTTGTATACTATTTTATTCACAATCAGACACAATTATAATTAAAACATGTTTTTCATTATAAATTTTTTGCATGTCAATATTTGACGTATGTCACTAATGACAATTTTTTGTTGTTACTCATCAAATGACAAGTGAGTAATGGCTTGTTATTGGTTGTCCAATATGAACATTATTAAAAATTGTAGTAGCCAGGATTTTGGGAAGCCAGGAAAGTGATCACTTTCCTCTCTAGAGAGGAAAGTAAATATTACTCGCTTGTTTAAAACAATGGGTCACTTTCCATTTTTATAGAACATCGGAAAATGGGTACACACTAACTCGTCACCAGACTTAATCCCTTTCAAGTAAGATACACTAACTCGTCACCGGCCGATTTCAGGTAATTTTCTAAGGACCTTTCGGAGACACACTAACTGGTCACTGGGGTACTTAGGTATAATTAGTTAATTCTAAAAATCGTATCTCATTACTTCTATATAACTGTGAATTTTATTGGACATATTCTCATTCTAATATACCATTCTGGACAGTGTTAAAACGTATTATCACAACGATTTTTATATGTGCAATGGATGTGGAAGTAGTGTTTGTTGAGAGCCAAAGAGGTCATCAGATGAATTAGCGTTGAAACCCCCACTTTTTTCTCTAGTGATGAAATGAAATTCATACCATCACTCACATAAACCTTGAAAAGTTAGACATAAGAAATAGCACATTTTCAATATCGGGCGTAGATAAAGTATCGTGTTTAACACTTGTAGAAAAGTGATTTTTTGTGCTCGTGCTTGTTGCTGCACTCGGCCTACGGCCTCGTGCGCAATCTCAATCACTCTCACGGAAAACGCACTTTTCTACACTTGTTAAACAATATACTATACCTTCTTTGTATAGATACTGTATGTTCATTATATGTACATATATTACAAAACATATGTATATTTTTTTGAAAAAACATATTGTCTTTTCTTATTTTACTTTAAATTTTATATCTTCATACCCAAAGACATTTAAATTGGGTGACCAGTTAATACGTCCCGGTGACGAGTTGATGCATCTCACTAAGGTCTCGGTGACGAGTTGATGTGTCTCGGGTACCTCTAAATTTTTGCAAGGGATTACCAGTGACGAGTTGATGTGCGCCCTGGAAAATGACACATTACATACTGATTGTGAATAAAAAAATTAACAAACCCCATTTGGTACACTTACTTATCTCATAATGACTTATCATATGGTAAAATTTAAACAAAATCGGCCGCCCCCAGCACCACTTTTTGACAAAGGGGTGGCTTACCACCTTTGGCCATTTGTGGGGGGATGTCAAATTTTAATTTCGTTAAATCCCGTCGATAGCAATTTTAATAAGGGAACTTTTTTGTCTCTTGAATTTTTTTCGTACGACGCACCGTCTTTGAGGAAATAGAGGCCCTATTTCCTCAAAGAGACATTTCTAAGAGAAATCCAATGACTCAGGGTGACCCACCGAATTTATCATTTCTTTTTTGCACACTTTAACTGAAACACCCTGTATATAGGTATTCACATTTTGAACAATTATGACAGGTATATAAACTTCACTTTATTATCTTATTACGATTTCGATTTCTGTAATTGTAGGGGAAAATTTGAAAGCACATTTTTATGATTTTACGAGATGAATGGTAATTATAGTGAGTTTAGTGATGCCCATGATGAAGAGCCCACATTAACGATGGAAGAGATTGTTCAGAACACCGTTCGTGCTATTTTATCATACCAAGAAGTTGAAAGACGACCGGAACCAGCACCATTGGCGATCGGATACAAGGAGTTACTAGAAACGATACCACCTTATGGAGGAACAGTTGCTGATTTAGATATCGTTTCATGGTTGAGTAGAATTGATTCGGTCAAACAGACATATAATGTCGATGAGAAGTTACTTCATTTGATGGCAGTCGCTAAAATGTACGGCATAGTAAAGGAGTGGTACCATTCGAGAGTTGATCACGTAAATATGGCATGGGATGATTTAAAAAAGGAATTACGAAACAATTTTGGTTACAAACAAGAACGTGTTCAGTTACAAAAGAAATTTGAAGCTCGACGGTGGAAAAGAAACGAAAGTTTTACCATTTATTACCATGACAAGGTAAAATTAGGCAACACACTCCAGTATAACGACGTCGATATGATCGGATACATTATCGACGGGTTCGACAACAGGGCATTACAGTCACAGGCGAGAATGCGAGGGTTTTCTTCATTAACGGATTTTCAACAAACTATGAATAATGTCACCCAAAGTGAGCAAGGTCCGCATCATTATGAAAATTCAACTCGAGGGGTGCAGTTTCAATATAAACCAAAACCAGCGGCGCAGCAGCTACCGAACAGCCCGTCTACATCATCGACTCCGGCGACAACAACCATGGAAGTGCAGAGGTGTTTTAATTGCGGAAAACCAGGCCATCGCATGAGAGATTGCACGCAACCAAAGAGGGAACGGGGAAGTTGTTTCAAATGTGGAAAGATGGGGCACCGGGCCAACGCTTGTCCACCACCAACGAAGCCAGACGTTCCACCAAACCCGGACAGTACAACAAATGTTTTGGACACTAAGATAAATTACGTTCATTATACTGTTGATATCTCATTTTGTGTAAATTTTGATGAAAATAATATGTTCACGCTTAACTTGAATGCAATGATTAACACAGGAAGCCCTGTAAGTTTGTTAAAGAGTAAATATTTACCAAAGTTAAATTTGAAGCCTGCAGATGCAGAAAAATCATTGACAGGTATTAATGGCAGTCCTCTGACAATCATTGGTTATTATGAAACGCTGATTAGCATTCGTGGAAAAACTGTTCCAATTAGATTTCTGATAGTACCTGACGATACAATGTCATTTTCATGTATTTTGGGCCGCGATTTTTTATGTCAGAGCAAACTGAAATTTACTTTCGGTGAATCACTGATTATAGATGATGACAGAGATAATAATAGTGATTTCTTAGGTGAAATATTACATATCCAGTGTGAAATGGGCAGTTCAGCCAAAGATGCCATCGTTTTGGGACCAGAAGCACCTGATTTGATCCGAACCAAAATCGAATTGATGTGTAACGAATACAAGGATCGACTCTCCAGCAGCGAATCGTTCAATCCGCACGAGCACTTTATGAAAATTCATTTGAGGCACCAGCAACCGATCACTTTTTCGCCAAGACGATTATCATACGCTGATAAGGGTAAATTACGAGTTATTTTGGATGAATTATTAGATAAAGAAATAATAAGGCCAAGTAAATCCGATTATGCAAGTCCGATAGTTATGGCGACGAAAAAGAATCGTGAAACTCGATTGTGTGTTGACTTTCGGGCTCTTAATGAAATCACTGTAAAAGACAATTTTCCATTTCCTTTGATAGACGACCATTTGGATGCATTGCGGGACAAAGTATATTTGTCGCTGTTAGATTTAAAAAATGGGTTCTATCACGTGAAGATGCATCCGGATTCTATAAAATATACGTCATTTACGACTCCCCTAGGCCAATACGAATTTTGGCGTATGCCTTTTGGGTTGACTAACGCCCAGAAGGAATTTAGTCGATTTACGACAGCAGCTTTCGATACTTTAATAAGAGCGGGTAAAATTTTGATTTTCGTGGACGATATTCTAATCGCGACAGTCACTGTGGAAGAACACATTGAAATTTTGAAACAAGTTCTTGAAATTGCCACCGAGAACCGATTAAAACTCAGGTTTCATAAATGTAGTTTTTTATTTAAAGAAATAACATTTCTTGGCTATTTAATTAGTTGTAACGGAATTCGGCCGGATCCTTCGAACGTCGAATGTGTCTTAAATTATCCTGTGCCTAAAAGTATTAAGGAAGTTCATAGATTTGTTGGTCTCACAAGTTATTTCAGGCGATTTATTCCACATTATTCAATAATCGCAAAGTCATTATTTGATTTGTTGAGGAAAGGTGCAGTTTTCCATTTTGGCGAGCAGGAGCTGAAAACATTTAACGAGTTAAAGGATAGATTAATTTCGGAGCCAGTTTTAGCTATTTATTCACCCAAGTTGGAGACAGAATTGCATTGTGACGCGAGCGCAATTGGTTACGGCGCGATTTTATTGCAAAAGCAGGAATCTGGACAGTTTAAACCCGTGTTTTACTTTAGTAAAAGGACGTCACCTGCTGAGGGACGCTATCACAGCTTTGAGCTTGAGTGTTTATCTGCAATTAACGCTGTTAAGCGATTTCACGTATACTTGGCGGGTATTCATTTTAAAATCGTCACCTATTGTGATAGTTTTCGATTGACATTGGCTAAAAAGGATATTAATCCGCGAATTTCGCGATGGGCTTTATTTTTGCAAAACTACGACTACACAATAGTACACCGTTCGTCAAAGCAGATGCAGCATGTTGATGCACTTAGCCGTGCGCAAACGATTTTGGCAATCGAGCCAAATACTATTGAGCAGACATTAGCTTATAAGCAAAATATCGATCCTGTCATTAAGAATATTCGCGAGCGTTTAGAGCAGAAAGAGGATAAAAATTTCGAGTTAAGAGACGGCTTAGTTTATAGGAAAGATAAGCAATCTGACCGATTATTGTTTTACGTACCTGTAGACATGGAAAGTAATATCTTGAAAACGAGTCACGATGATATCGGACACTTTGGTCCTGAAAAATGTGTCGAGTACATTAGCCGTACGTACTGGTTTCCTGATATGCACCTGAAAGTAAAAAATTACATTAAGAATTGTCTCAAATGTATTGTATACTCCCCTAATTCCGGTAAGTCTGAAGGATTTTTACATTCTCTGGAGAAAGGGAAATTACCATTCCAAACATTGCACATTGACCATTATGGTCCGTTGGAAAAATCTAAAAAAGGGCATAAATACATATTTGAAGTCATTGATGCATTTTCGAAGTTTATTAAACTTTATCCGTGTAAAACGACGCAGACTAGCGAAGTGTTAGTTCATCTTAAAACTTATTTTCACAGTTACAGTAAACCAGCGCGAATAATATCAGATCGAGGTACTTCTTTCACTAGTAACAGCTTTAAAGAGTTTGCAGTGAATAATTTCATCGATCATGTTTTGATCGCAACGCATACACCGCGAAGTAACGGACAAATCGAGCGTAGTAACCGAGTTCTAACGCCTATGCTGGCAAAATTATGTGAGTCACCCGATAAATGGCCAGATGTATTGAATAAAGTTGAGTTTGCATTGAATAATACAGTACACAAAGCTTTGGGAACGACGCCAAGCAAAACTTTATTCGGAATTAATCAAATTGGTGAAGTACATGACGTACTAAAACTCTATTTAGATTCGTACCAAAAAGACGACCGAAATTTATATGAGTTACGCGACGCAGTATCCGCAAATATTGAAAAGCTCCAACAATATAACAAAAATTACTATGACAAGCGCAAGAAACCCGTGACAAAATACAAAACAGGTGATTATGTTGTAATAAAAAATGTTGATACGACACCTGGATGCAATAAAAAGCTCATCCCCAAGTTTAACGGTCCGTATGAGGTGAAGAAAGTGCTGGACAACGATCGGTTTGTTGTTGGGGATGTTGACGGCTTTCAACAGAGCCAAATTCCATTCGAAACCGTATGTGCACCGGATCAAATGAGAGTGTGGTGTCCCTCAACGAATGGAACGAATTAAAATTTATTTCTTCATCTGTATTTTCAGGGTTATTTGTTACGATTTTCTTTGATTTTTATGTTTTATGACATTTTTTGTACTTACCTGACTTTGATTAGTATTTTACTTACCTTATGTACCTAATTGATTGTTTTTTTTTCACCAGTTATGTGATATTGTATGCATTTGATGCAATATTTAGGTCTGAGCAGTTGTAGACTATATTTTTGTTTTTTTTTTGTTTTGACTGATACTTTATGAAAATTGTTATGTGAATTTATACGGTATGAGACCGAATTTATGCAATTGTTATGTATTTAGTAGAAATGTTTATGAAACTTGATATATGATTTGATAAATTTATGAGTTTGATGACAGTTATGTACTATTTTTATTTATGTGCCATTTTATGTTCTGTGAGCTCAAATTAGTGAGATTTATGCATTAGGTTGTTATGGGGACCAAGCTTGACGGAAGACGTTCTGTGCACTAGGTGTTCGGGGACGATCACCTGTCAGGGCTGGCCGAACTGTAGGGGAAAATTTGAAAGTCCCGCTAATAGTTAGTTCTTTTTAGATGGCTAGTTCTTTTTAGATTAGTTTTTAGAGGTTAGGGATTTTGTAAGAGGAAGAAGTAGAGATTAAGAGAATGAAGAAGATACACGTTCGAAATAAAAACTGTGAATTATTATTCTGTTAAAATTATTGAGTTTTACGGTCATCGGAGGGTGAAAACCCCTCTACATAATAAATATTCGCTATAGAATTCCACTTTTTTTTCTTTTTTTTTTTTGTTATTTCTATTATTAATTAATAAATGATGTTAGTAACGGCACCTACCTTCTTTATTTCTTATTCCTTGGCCTAACATGTTTTTATTTTAAGTTATCTATAATACCTGTGATTGGAATTTTTGTTTTTTTTTTAATTTGTCCTCGTCGCCAGTTGTGGTAACCTGCGTTTAATACAAATTCGGCGGTTATGAGATTACATACTGTACATAATAAAGCTCATTTTTAATTACAATATACACTCTTATTGATATTCAGTAATCTCTACATATATGTATATATATATATATATCCGGAGCTCTCCTCTGGGCGCCTCCGTCCACCTCGACGGTCACTCACTAAGTGATTCACATTATGGTGATTCGCCTGCACTTGTAGTATACCACAGGTTCGACCCTTTCCTTTTCGTACTATGTTCTATCTTTCTTCCACTTTATATCAAACGACAGAGAACATAAATTTGAATTCAAACCAAATTGTTTATGTCATTTATTGTAAAACTTTATTGTTATTATATATAATTAACAGTGCTTGTAATTTGTGATTGAAGATTTAAAAATAAAAAAGGTAATATATCAAATTAATTTCTTATAATTATTCGTATTCCAATTAAAATTTCCTACTTATAGATGGTTCGAAAGAAGTGTTTTGTTGAAGGTTGCAATACTAAAGAAGGAATGGGCATTTTCATGTTCAATGTCCCAAAAAATTCCGAAATGCTGAAGAAATGGGAACAATTTTTAACATCAATCAAAGAGAAACACCCACATTTATTTGTGAATTGCATTTCCTTCAGATGGTTATTATATAAGAGAGAATTTTCCAAAATAAAGCTGGGGAAGTCGTTGGACGCGTAAGTAGATTACAATGTAAGTTATCAATACCTAACTTCCTTTGCCTACACATTTTATGTATTTCATCAATAAGACAATGAACTTATTAACGCATAATTATTCGGTATCATAAAGCAAATACAGTAAAATATGTAAAATAACATCATAAAATAATATATTAACATATTTTATTCTTTTTATTCCTTCTCTAAGGGCCAATAAAAAAAACCTGATCTGCATGCTGAAGCTTTTCCAACTTTGAATTTACCACATGTAGAAAACTCATGTAAACGATCTTCATCGGAAGCAAATTTGGATACAGATGCAAATGTGACTCATAAAAAATTAAAAAGCGAAGAAGCAGAAGCATTGACCGAAATTTCCAAATTATTTAGTGATGTATTTTCTTTGAAAGATTTACCATCATCTTGGAACATAATATCGCCAACCAATGTAATGGATATATTAGTTCTCTGCAATTTTTCATTAACATTGAACGCGACTGGAGAAAGATCTTTAGTGCCCTGTAAAGAAATTTTAATGTCAAAGAATGGCTCTATTGTGTACAATTTATATGGATTCACAACAAAATCCAGTCAGTCTTTGCCTTCGCATTTCACCGGTATCGTATATATGAAGCAGATAATTATTTATTACCACAATGCACAGACGTGCTCAGGATTTCGGAACACCAATACCGGCGACTTGAAAAACACCTCTATTGACAAAATGGGGCAATATCGGTCCAAACTGTGTCCAGGGATATGTATTGAAGATAAACTCTGTCATTTTTGCATGAAAACCTTAAGAAATATTAAGCGAAGGAGAATATCTTCAAAACTATCATTCAAACCGAATATGAAATGTTAAATTAAATGTTAAATTTCTATAATAAACAGTTTAATCAAAATTATTCATTGGTTTTTATGTTTTTATCTCTTAAGTTATGTAATATACATCACAATACAATAAACATAAGAAGAACACAGCCAAAGAAATAGCCACTGAAGAAGCCTAATAAATAATAAGGCGAAACGCGTATGGCACCATTTCAAACACTGGCGTAGTTATATACTATATACTCCTACAACCCAAGAACAAAACTTGTTAACAATTAACGACATAGTAGAAGAGAAAGAATAATTAAGTAGGTAATAATTATAATTTTCAGAGATGTACTTCCTTATAAAAAAAAATTTAGGCAGGCTGTATCTATATTACACCTATAACTATTAACATGAATACGTCTTCGATTGCATTTTTTAATTATGAGTAATTTATACGCTGTTTGAATTGTGGGTATAGATAGCATAGACATTATAGTACATGGACTGCTATTTCAGGAAAAAAAAACCGGTCGAACATCTCATAAGGACTTAAGGGCCCCATACACCAGCGAATATTGTTCGCCAAACAATGTTCGCGACGAGCAATGTTCACCGATGTGTGGTTATTTCCAATAATGATCGTTGGTGTGTGTTTACCAAAAACGACAATTCAACAACGTTCGCCAAGTGTTCTTTAGTCTGTAGATGCACAAACCCTTGTATGCCAACTTCGTTGGCCAACCAAGTTCCCTATAGTACATTTTCCCTGCATGTAGCAAAAATTACTGCTAGCAGGAATGTCACCAGCCAATGAAAAGTCAGAATTTTTCTAATTTCCTGCTAAAAATGTCATCAGCCAATTAAAAGTCAGAATTTTTCAAATCCGACACATGCGCGAAGTACCATTTTGCTACTGCGCAAAAAAATAGAGTATAGTTTAATCGGACTTCTTTTAATCTATTTAATTATTTTAAAAAAATAGAAATATTGTAAATAGACGACGCGTAAATGTCCGAAAGCAATCGGGTTATTTCGTTTTGCCGTAAGTCCTTTTGAGAATTGAAATGTTCGACCGTTTTTTTTTGTTGTGGTTAGGGAAATAGCAGTCAATGTACTATAATGTCTATGGGGTATAGGGATCGCGGAATTTCGTAATACATATTATGAAATATTTATTTTCTCAAAATCAAAAGAACTTGTGAAATTTCATCGTATAAACTATCATTAGGTACAGTCTTTCAATATTCACAATTTTTTACAATTTTTTAATAATCATATTTTAGTTCTTTTTGCTTTGCTGTTTTAAAGGCAACTAATTTTTACCCTTAAACTCTTCATAAAAACCAAATGCCGAAGAGGTATATAGCAGCATGTGCAAGTCAATTTTTGTAAAGGCCACTCATCCACTTAGACATGTGGACATCGTAAATGTGTCAATTGGTGACGCATTCTTCCATAATACATAATGGGCGCCCATACATAATAGACTTAAGAAGAATTTATTTTAATTATTTTTTTTTTAAAAAACCTGGAGCCAATTATTTATATTTCAAAAGGTCCATATTAGGTGCCATATTTGGCACCTAAAGTCACATGACCATATTTTAAAATTATCCGTTTTGGTCTCATTTGCAGTTAACTAATTATATTTTAAGTTTTCTATGAAAGTAAATTAGAAATATTTCCGAGCTAAATAACATTAGGGCATTAATTAATATATTAAATTGTTTCACTTTTTACTTATATTTTGATTTTTATTATTTTCATTGTTACATTGATGAGATAGACATCAACCCATTAAAAACGATATAATACTTTACAGATTCACATTAGATTTCAGAGAATATAATATATATGTTGCAAATTAATTGCTCTACCTCACATGTGATTTTTCGAGGTGACTTTTATTAAAATGTAATTATATTTATGTATACGAAAACGAGAAAACTATGCAATAAAAACGATAGCGCTTGCAACTAAGTAAAAGTAATAATGGACAACTTGCATGAAATTTTTTTATTACGGATTCTGAAAATAGACCCAAAATTGGGGGTGGTTTTATTTATCAATTTTTTTAAAAGTTCATTAAAGCCCCTAAAATTGACTTTGAAAGTCGAAATTTTCAAGGTTACGGAAAGTTGCAATATGGCAACTTCGCAAATAGACCACGCCTTCCGGCCAGAAAGGGCCCTGAGTTAAATAAGGTTC
The DNA here is from genome assembly GCA_963930825.1 of Silvanus unidentatus. NCBI lineage: Eukaryota > Metazoa > Arthropoda > Insecta > Coleoptera > Silvanidae > Silvanus > Silvanus unidentatus. The sequence continues at coordinate 15,371,993 of OZ005760.1, forward strand.
GATAGAGGAGCGCACTTTGTTTAAGTTCCCGGTTTGTTAGAATTTGAATTTCAAATACTTACGCGCTCAACTAATCTGTGTGAAAGAGTGTGCATGAACATAATGATCTTAACGCGTAAGACAGAGACAAATAGCCGAAAACGTTGCCGATTAGTAAACTTTCCGTAGATTTGAAAAGTGCTTTGGAAAATCTTCATTTTCTCCGTAATTAGTGGGCTAATATGAAAATAAAAAAAAATGGCGAATAAATTTCATTCCTCTATCGAGTCATATGGTTTATTTCAAAATCCCCGTTTCATGCAAGTTGTCCATTAGGCCGGTGGTGCGTTGGCCTTACCAACCGCCACTTTGAAGAAGGCTTCTGGGCTACACTACGTTACAGAAAACACAAAAAAAATATTCATAACCAATTTTGTAATCGTTCTGATAACATCACTTCTCTTCTATTTTAATAAATTTAAGTAGTTGTAACGAAAAGTGTGTTTTTTCTACTGAACAGCAAAACAATATCAACATTCTAAAAACGGTTGGTAGAGAACAAGGTGGTCACACTAACTCGTCACCAGACTTAATCCCTTTCAAGCAAGATACACAAAAAAATACAGCAAAAAAATTTCATGCAAGTTGTCCATTGTAAATTGCAAATGCTTTGGGAATTTCTAATAACTAGATTAGAATGAAGCCGCCTTTATGGCCCCTCTTATGGTTCGACGAAATTTGGTAATCCCCGACCATATGCTAAGATCTTAGAACTAAGTTTTTACAAAGCTAAACCTATTAACTAATTACAAAATAAAAGAGGATTCGGGTAATAACAAATTGGAATATCCAGGATACAAGTTTTATTAACCTATCAAAATTTGCATTTGAATTTGATGTCGAAAAAATAATTTTGTTACATCTTTTTTTGACCAATTTTTAAGTTCTCTATTGAAAGATGTGTAAACATTTGGTTTTTGAATCATAGGTAATTTTTTTCCTGCATTCTGCATCTTTCGATTGATATAAAATGTGTTTAAAAATTCGTAAATTTTAATAAAAAATGCCGTTATATGTATAAAAAAAGTGCAATTCTTGGTGGATTTCTAAAACTTCAAATTTAAATATGGGTAGCAAATGACACATTGGCATTAGGACTATACATAGACATTATAGTTCATGGACTGCTATCTTCCTATCCACAACAAAAAAAAATTTATTCTCAAAAGGACTTACGGCAAAACGAAATAACCCGATTGCTTTCGGACATTTACGAGTCGTCTATTCAAATAAAATTGCATTTTTCTCGAAAACGGTGCGTCGTACGAAAAAAATCCAAGAGACAAAAAAGTTTGCTTATTAAATTTGGCATCGAATAGACTTAAAAAAAGTGAAAAATTTACAACCCCCATATGAAAAAACAAAGATGGAAAGCCGCCCCCTTGTCAAAAAACCATATTGGGAGTGGCCGATTTTTCTGATATTTTACAGAAACATAGTCCACAATGACTTAAGTAAGTGTGCCAAGTATGGTTATTCCAACTTATTACAGTTAGGAGATATTTAAAAAATTCGATTTTTTTTCAAGAACTTTGATGGCCCATATCTCCGTTAGGAAGCGTTTCCGAGCAAAGTGTATATAGGGTTCTCGACTTGGTTTGGCCTCGAGAATCTGCCATTTAAATTTTGCTGCTCTTAGCTGAAACACCCTGTATATCAAAATAAGCCTTTATTTTTAAGCTTTAAGGACACATAGAATGTTTTTTATATTTTACTTTTTAAATAACATAATTTGACCTGAAAAGACATTCTTGCGGTTTAACGAGTGCAACATCAACTCGACCGTTTGTGCCAATATTCTACCCAGTCCCAGTCTAACAAAATATAAGACGTATTCACCTGGATAAAATACGTATTCTGCGGCTAGTTTCGGTTTATTAAACCATCATTAGACAGAAAGAGTTAATTTGAAACTTTGTCAGATTTTTAATAGTCTTCGAAATAGGTGTTGTCGCCAAACTCTAAATAAATTGACGAATTTGTCTTAACAAAACATATTTGTCTATAAACATATATAATACAATCTTCCAGTTGTATTATAATTTTAATTTTTTACTTAATAATATAATGCGCTCTTCTAGACGTATTATCTTTTACTTAAACTTTGTGTAATACATTCTTCCAGATGTATTACCATTTACTTAAACTTTGTGTAATACATTCTTCCAGATGTATTACCATTTACTTATTTTGTGTAATACATTCTTCCAGATGTATTACCCTTTACTTATTTAACGGGTACTTTACCCCTTATCACAGTCCTTTAAACTTTAATACTTATAAAAGTTCTTATTAACTCATAATCTATTATTAGGTACCTTTTAGTAGGTACCTTTAGTTCACTTAGTGGCCTCCAACCTCCCCTTATAGCCACCCCTTTCCTTCTCATACTTATAAAATCATCATATTTAAATCAAACTTATTCAACTATAATCTTATCTAGGGTACTTATCTGATTCAGGAACAAGTAAACTCACTAATTAACCATATCTATCATTTTATAGATATTTCTTACCCATTAACACACACTTTTAATAAGTTCACAAAACTTTCTCTTTCTGTTATAAACTAATGACTGACTGACTATTTTGTCACACCATCGCCCAGTGTTCCTGAACCTTTTCCTTTCCCCTTAAACATCTCTAGTTGTAGGCAAGTTTTGCTCACACGTGCCTACGATAGCAAATTGCTTATTTGACAATATTAGCTTTAAAAACTTTTAACTTATTTTGAATGTTACTAAATCATTCACTTAATTTCTTATTCATATTTTATTGTATCCCTTCTATAATTCGCGACTTTTCGCGACAGGTGTTATCACAGAACAAAGTATAAAATAAATAAATAGGTGTATAAATAAAATAAAATGTATAGGAAACGACATTACAAACTTTATAACATACATTTGACGTTCACTTATAAGTTGAATGAATGCGCAAGGCACTTGCAGTGGTTTAAATAAATTACGATTAGAGGAATAAATTATATTTTAACATATACAAAATGATTTATAAAATAATGGTGGAATACATATACAGGATGATCAATTAACTTTACGAAATACATATATGTAGGTGGGGTACATAATTCCTCCCCCTTAAGAATTTTGACACACAACAAACTGAGTGACAAAAATGAGAATGGACAACTTGCATGAAACGGGGATTTTGAAATAAACCATATGACTCGATAGAGGAGTGAAAATTATACGACAATAATTTTTTATTTTCATATTAGCCCACTAATTACGGAGAAAATGATGATTTTCCAGAGCACTTTTCAAATCTACGGAAAGTTCACTAATTGGCAACGTTTTCGGCTATTTGTCTTTGTCTTACGCGTTAAGATCATTATCATTTTACACAGATTAGTTGAGCGCGTAAGTATTTGAAATTCAAATTCAAACTAACCGGGAACTTAATCAAAGTGCGCTCCTCTGTCGAACCTTGTTTAACCGTGGCCTACGATGATTAATGTCACTGCCGCTCCATATGGCCGTTGCACTCGCCCTGTTTGAGTGATTCCGACTAACCCCAAAATTCGTTCGGTAACTAGGCCCATCTAACTGAAAAATATAAACTAAAATGATCGACTTTTGTCAGAATCTGTAATGAGCTTTAAAATCATTTATGTTTTATAATTGTCCAATTTGATGACCAACAGATAGAGCTACTTACCGGACGAAATTTTTTGGTTATTGTGCATCAATCGTTCATTTTTGAGTTGTATTTCAATTTTTCAACCGCTAGGGATCGCTAGTTACCGAACGAAATTTTAAGGTTATTCGGAATCAATTTCAACAATGAAATTTAGGCGAGTGCAACGGCCATATGGAGCGGCAGTGACATTAATCATCGTAGGCCATAGTTTAACTCAGGGCTCTTTCTGGCCGAGAGCCGAGAACTTTGAAAAAAATTGATGAATAAAACCACCGCCAATTTAGGGTCTATTTTCTGAATCCGTAATAAAAAAATTTCATGCAAATTGTCCATTGATATTAAATCAATTATAACTTTTAACAAGTTAAATAGAAATTTCTACTCAATACTTATGTGCAAGCGTTGTCGTTTATCGCTTAGTTTTTGTCGTTCACGTAATCAATGACCAATGACCATGTCTTAAATGTTGTAAAAACTAATGTTTTAATGCAAACATAGAAGTAACAATCTTGTAACTTTATTCGTAATGTAAATGTTGTGTTATATTTAAGTTCATCTGCAAACATTGTGACATTGTTGTAACTTAATATTTCGTAGAAGTGACGTTTTTGTCATATTCTGGCAATGTAATGATATATTATAAACAGGTCACTGTGTCGACATCAAGGATATCTTAATATTTCTTGGAAGTTACCTTTGTTGTAACGTTTGTTGAACGGATCAGGTATATTTATGGGTAACAATTTATGGCTATTCCCGGTATTACCCATACCGGGGGGGGGGTATCCCGGTGGGATTCTGGTTACTAGGGGATACTGGATTGTTTACTGGTTGGAAATGAAAATTGTAGCGAAGTAATTGAGAAAAGCATGTATATGTTTTTAATAGACTACAATGGACAACTTGCATGAAACGGGGATTTTGAAATAAACTATACGACTCGATAGAGGAGTGAAATTTATACGACAATTTTTTTTTTATTTTCATATTAGCCCACTAATTACGGAGAAAATGATAATTTTCCAACGCACTTTTCAAATCTACGGAAAGTTCACTAATCGGCAACGTTTTCGGCTATTTGTCTCCGTCTTACACGTTAAGATCATTATGTTCATGCCACTCTTTTACACAGATTAGTTGAGCGCGTAAGTATTTGAAATTCAAATTCAAACTAACCGGGAACTTAAACAAAGTACGCTGCTCTGTCGAACCTTGTTTAACTCAAGACTTTTTGGCCGGGAGGCGTGGTCTATTTGCGAAGTTGCCATATTGCAACTTTCCGTAACCTTGAAAATTTCGACTTTCAAAGTCAATTTTAGGGGCTTTAATGAACTTTTAAAAAACATTGATGAATTAAACCCACCCCAATTTAGGGTCTATTTTCAGAATCCGTAATAAAAAAATTTCATGCAAGTTGTCCATTATAAGTAATAAACAAATTGAACATATTGAAAATAATTTTTCAATTATGTCATTTTTCGGCCTGGTCCTCTCGCAACTTCCTTTGTTTTGCAAAGCGCAGCCATTCCATTACGACCACCTCGTTTTTTTATTCCGTAATGGGAAATTTTTTTATACAGTCCGAAAATAATAAGAGAATAAGACTCACTAAAATAGTTATAATGAAAAAAGCAATAATAAATATGTATGAAAATTGTGTGCCATTTATGATTGGCAACTTAAAATGCGGTGGAGGGTGAAACACGTACCTACCCCACTTAATTAGGGTAGTGAGTCTATGTCATCACAATTTCTTCTCATTTGCAATTTAACTGTAAACTGTTTAGTGTGTAAACAAAATGTTCAGAAACTCATTGAACCAAATGCTAAAAGTTGGTGCCATCGCCGGTGTTGCGGCGTTGGTTGTAAACTCGTTTGCCTCCATATCGTTTAATTTGGATTATTCCAAAGAAGTCGTAAGTATTACTCCGACAAATACGTCCATTAATTACATCAATGAGTATGTGCATAAGAACATTAAACGATTTTTATTCATTTTCAGAAGAAAACAAAAACTACAACAACAGAAACAACTACCACCACGATAAGTAAATCGGTTAATTAAAATGACCCAAAAATAAGTGAGTACTTTTTTAGTTTATTATATTACAATTTCAAGTACATTACAATGTAGTATTATCGCTTAATAACACATATTATTTGTTTCAGACAATAATGGGCCATGAAATACCTACTTCTTTAGTTTTAAGTTCGTTTCACGTTAGTTTTAGTTAATTCGTTCGCATTTTTATAGTTTCGTTTATATTTTTTCAATTTATCATCATCAAAAAAATTAAAAAAAAAAAAAAATTGTTAGAAAATAAAAAAAAAGTATATTAAAAATTAAAAAACGAGTTGCATATCTTGCGACGATTTTCAATAAACCCTTTTTTTTATTTTCATTTGTGATAACAAAAATTACTATATGTGGCATGTACTGTGATAGTGTGGATTAGGCCTAATGGGGAAACCACGTAAAAATAAAACGCGCCGGCAACTCTACCTCTATGGTGGTGTGGAAACGAGTTGTTTTAAAATAAGACTTACCCTTTAAAATTCCCAGGAGTATACTGTCACCAATTTTCCGGTTATTTTTTTGTCCGGTCCATGGCAGTGACATTTGTCATTAGATGCGACATGCAAATACGAATGCAATTTTTGTAGTTTGTGCCGCCGATTGATAATAATTTACCTGTCTGAAAACATTAAATTGCACTAGAAATAAAAAAAAAGAAAAGATACACGTAATTACCAGCTGCATCTCTACATTTTCATTTTTAAGAAAGTCGTCAAACTGCAAAAATGATTCTACAGTTTGGAAAGGAAGGTACTCTTTTATTAATAAATCGTCTGCCGAAACATTATTCATTGTTCTGCCTGGGACACAGTTAGTTATCAACAGGTGCTTTCTTTTTGACCGTCATGTTAGAATCTAACCTAAGTTACTTAGCTTAGAAACTAATCTATGTTGATCTTGCAAAAAGACCGTTGTCTTACCAAAAGTAAAGATTTCGATAAATTTTGGAATATTTCGCAAAATTGCATTCTGGATAATTGAAAAAGCTCAAAAATCTATAACCTTAAATATTTTTTTAAATCTAACAGCCAATCAAAACACAGCTAAAATAAACTTAGTAAACCTAGTGTCCTCTCGACCACACTTGGTTGATGCATGGAAGGAGAAAAAATTCTAGAATTAACTTAGGTTACTGAGTTGCAAAAAGAACCCTTTATTTGCTCAGTTTCTAAGTTAAAGTCAGAATAGAGCTGTAAACTAATTTTTGAAATGTATCTATATCCAAAGTCTGGTGAATACAAAACATAATGGTATAGTTGAGAGGGACTAAATGTTTATAATTTTCGCGTAATTAATTATTAAAAATTAAAATTTCGACATGCTATCGGCAACACTTGAGCCTCGTGCCGACAAGTCATTTCTTTTAATACAATCTATTCGATTAAATGGTTAAAATTGGGATTTTCTAACTTAGTTTACAGCTCTATTAACTTAGAATTGTGACAAAAAGAAAGCACCTATTATCTTTAACATTGATTTCACATCCGACACGTCTTTCCGTAACATTTTCAATTCATCCACAATATCAACATTTTTGGCAGTTTGGTCCCCATTGGTGATATGGGAAATCGCATCAATAATGCATTATCATCTGTCGTAGAACTCACTCTCACATATGTTTGTGCCTTATTTTCCTCCTTCCTGATCTGCTTTCATTTTCCGATTCCGCATTCCGATTCATTAGTGCATCTTTAAAATTTTCTATAGCAAGTATATGAATATGAATAAAGATAAAGTTCAAATTGAGGTCAATGGACAATAAGTAACTCACCAAAAGTTTCTGCAATCTCGCAATCGCAAGTTTTCCAATTGTCGCCAGGAGGAGACCGTTTGATAATCAATGTCTTAATATTTTTGGTTGATTGTGGCCAGTAGCACATAGCATTATCGTCCGTACTATCTACAGTAATCCAATTTCCTGGGATAACAGAATATTCCGTCATGTTTGGATGTTCGTTAAATTTGGCCAATGCAAACTGACACAATAAGAAATTATAGGCAACAATTATTAACCTGAACAAATATTATGTATTCTAGCCTTACACTTAAAAAGAACATTTGTTGTTTTTTAATTGAAGTAATCCCATTAATATATCCCCATATAAAATAGCTTTATGTTGAATTTTTCCAATACTGGCCGTTTCGATGTTTTGAAAAGCATTGTCCACTTTTCCACAAAGCAATGTTGCTGACAAGCAAGGTTTATCATAAATCGGACTGAATGTTTTGAATTTTTCATACTCAATAAAAATGTCTTCTTCAGCATAAAGAATTCGGACAATTCGACAAGGTTCGTTTTGCCCCACAAAAAAATAGCAATTTGGTGCAGAAGAGCTAACATTTAAATCTCGAAATGTTATATGATTATATATTGTGTACAGTTTATTATTATCCTTAGTATTGTCAATACCAATGTTTCTACCAAAGATAATATCCTTAATACTTGCATCAGAAGAAAATGTTTGTTGTTCATATACCGAATTCATACAAATTGTTGTAGTGGATTCCGACAAGATTTAAGTTTCATTTTGATTGAGTGCATATAGTTCTCAAATTTAAAGCAACTAAATTCATCTAGAGGCCCAAAGGTTTTGGCATCGTCACTTAAATGTATTAGGTTGTGTACATTGTGATTTACATATTCATCTCCATACAAATCCCCGAAGTATGTAACAAAGTACTTAATAGCCTAGCCAATTTAATGTAAACTTGACATTGCTGTTTCGAACATAAAATTCGTAAAGCACAATGTAATGCCTTGAAAAAATATCAATAATATAGAATGAAATCCATAATATAGAAGAAATTGACGGAATTCAGATGCTTTCCATCTGTCAATATCGTTCAGCGAACGTGGTTTCCGAACGAATTCAACAACACTGCAATTTCTTATGAAAGTATTAATTTTGGAGTTTAATAAATCGATTTGTTCCGGAAAAACGATTGTTCTCTATTTCCTTTGACCCAAAATAAAAGAAGTCTCCTCATTACACCCATGCAGCATAAAAGCATATAATCGAGCGGTACTTGTGTTACCAAGCCAATATTTAATTTTAAAAGGTCCGTCGTTAATTTATAAAATTCTTCGTATTGACCATTTTTAAAACCAGAATCTGTCCTTCGACGTGCATCTATTTCAGTGTATGTCATTGTATTATTATAAAATGTACCTTTCGTGATACATTTTGTACATCCAAAATATGAATTGTGGGTCTTTATATTTAACACGAACGATTTTGCGGATTCATCGCACAATATTTTCGATATTCTAATGTGATTTTTTTTATTGTTATACGACAAACTATTAATTGGAATGTTTAAAAATTCATTAATGAATGGCTGCATATGTGTATTCGGATTATCAGGTTTTTTATATCCATGATAAACACCGACAGGAAACACAGCCATACTTTGATTCACGTTTTCAATTTTAGCTAAAATTGGCCAAAACTGACTATTACTACTCTTAGCGAGAGGTACACAGTCCACATTTATTTCTAACCGTAAAATTTCATTTTCTGAGGGTTCATAATGAAACTTTTTTAAAATACAATAAATTTACATATTTATAAACTATGCAGGCAAATGAAAATTTGTCACCGTCTGCTGGGAAGAGATCCTAGATGTAAGATATAACGGAAAAGCTTCTCTTTGCAACGTAATTTTCACCGTAAAGGAAAATGTTGCTATGCTCATCATACATTGTTTCGACTTAAATGAACTTTTCAGATTTTATTTTGTTTTATTTCATTTTTCACAAGCTCGATGCGGCCTTGCGTGAAGATTTTGAACAATTTTACTCGTCTAAAGAGGACATTCCGACGTATTTGTCTCTAATGGATTTTTTTGTGAGACAAAAGTGAAGGCCTTTTGAAAGTGTGAAGACGCGTACAAAGCCCCATTCGTCGGCTAAAACTGCTTCTTATGCCGCCAATACGGAGTCGGAGAAGCAATCAAATTCAGCGACGGTCAATTTATCTTACCCTTTGTGTAAACAAATCCATCTGTTATTCAAATGCTCCAAATTCACTGAACTATTGCCCTCGCAACGATTGTCCTTCGTTCGTCAACACAATCGTTGCACCAATGGACAACTTGCATGAAACGGGGATTTCGAAATAAACCATATGACTCGATAGAGGAGTGAAATTTATACTACAATTTTTTTTTTTATTTTCATATTAGCCCACTAATTACGGAGAAAATGATGATTTTCCAGAGCACTTTTCAAATCTACGGAAAGTTCACTAATCGGCAACGTTTTCGGCTATTTGTCTCTGTCTTACGCGTTAAGATCATTATGTTCATGCACACTCTTTTACACAGATTAGTTGAGCGCGTAAGTATTTGAAATTCAAATTCAAACTAACCGGGAACTTAAACAAAGTGCGCTCCTCTGTCGCACCTTGTTTAACTCAGGGCTCCTTCTGGCCGGGAGGGGTGGTCTATTTGCGAAGTTGCCATATTGCAACTTTCCGTAACCTTGAAAATTTTGACTTTCAAAGTCAATTTTAGGGGCTTTACTGAACTTTAAAAAAAAATTGATGAATAAAACCACCCCCAATTTAGGGTCTATTTTCAGAATCCGTAATAAAAAAAATTCATGCAAGTTGTCCATTATGAAATAACTAATTTATTCATTTATAATTAAATATTTTAGGCGCAAATAGGTAAAATATCGTAAAAAATTCGTATCGTAAGGGATTTTAACGTATTCGTAAATCAAACGTTAAAATATCCCCATATCCCCATATAGTATGATATTCTGTGGTGTATCCACTCCAACCGAACAGTGAGTACGCTAGTAAGCGTGCCAAAGAGGCATTTTTTTATTATTATTTGTCGTATCTTGTTTGTTATAAGACACAGTATTTGTTAATAAGAACAGTGATGGTTTAGATAAAAATAACAATGTTTTAATCGAATAATGTGTTACAATTCTAATTACAACTCAATGCTCAATTGTTCTCTTCTATAACATGACAAACATAACAAACATAAAAGTTACTAGATCCCTAGTTGGTTAATAAAATTATAGAGGACAGTACATCCCTCCTCCATTTTATTGAATGAAATCATTCAAATATCTGGGTCGATTTCTGGTACGAGTTGTTCATCTTGGCAATTCAGGGTTGACTGTTGGAGTTAACTGGACTGACGGTTGTACTGGTTGTTGTGGATCAGCTACTGGATTACCTGGATCATCTGGGATGCTGTTGCTGTTGTCATCGAAGAATGTGACATTTCTTGAATCATTTGCAGGTTGGATACAAACTTCATTGTCTTGTGTTGAGCTACCATGCAATGTTGATCTGTCGGATGGACTATGTGAATTGTTTGAGGGAGAGACAGGAATTTTATTATGGATATTGTTTGCATAAAAAGGTTTGAAGAAACAAGAATTTCTTATAATAACTTCATCACCTCGTTTTGCTGTAATTTGTGAACCAATGATTTTAATGATTGTAAAGTAGTTTGGATCATATGGTGTTGTGAATGCATTTTTCTTCTTTTGTTTTACTAAAATTTTGTCACCAATTTCAAAAAAATGTGGTTTGCAATGGCGTTTAGCAGAAGCTCTGTCGTTCTGTTTCTGTCTGTTGATATATTCTGTTTGCGTGTTATAATGTTGGTTATTTTTGTATGTATTTATAGATGGTATATAATTGTTCATCTCTCTTCCGAATAAAAGTTTATATGGTGACTGTTTTGTAGTTGTATGTAATGCACTTCGATAACTTATTAAAAATTCTTGTAATTGTTGTTGTATGTTGGTTTTGTTTACTACAACACATAATACAGACTTTTTAAATGTCTTAACAAAACGTTCAGCAAGACCATTTGCTGCAGGCCAATACGGTGTGACTTTGTTATGATAAATGTTAAGTGATTTTAAAAACATTTCCAGTTCTTTACCAAAGAAAGGAGGTCCATTATCTGTTTTTATGGAAGATGGAAAACCAAAAATGGAAAATAATTTGCTTAATACATTAATTAAAATCGGTGCACTGGTTGAAGAGACCATTTCCACGAAAGGAAAACGAGAGTATTCATCCACTATGATGAGAGCATACTGATAGTTGGGAAAAGGACCAGCATAGTCGATATCTAATGCTTGAAATGGAAAATCTGCACTTTTGGTCGTTTGAACTGGTTCACTCTTAGGTGGTGTAGAAAATACGATTTGACATGTTGGGCAGTTATTGATAAAATGTTCAACTTTTTCATTGATCATTGGAAACCAAACTTTTGACCTAAGGAGTTGTTTAGTTTTTACCATTCCCATATGGCCTTTATGTGCTAATTGAATGACTTGTGTTTGTAAATGTAATGGTATGACTATTTGACGTTGTTTCAGTACTATTCCATTTACTATTAATAGTTGATCCATGATTTTCTTAAAAGGTTTTAATTCGTCACTGAACTTGGTAATTTTCCTGTTGTCATTGATGATTGTTACGAGTTGTTGTAAGATTGGATCATGTTCTGTGGCTTGTTTTATCTCTTCAATAGACAATCTGTTGGGACAACTGTTATTTAATATAGAAAATACATATTTTTGGGTTCTGTTTGAGTGTTTTACAGTGTTTGAAGTTGGATGACGTGAAAGGTAATCTAAAGGGTTTGTTTTTCCTTCTTGGAATTTCGTTATGAATGTATATTGTTGGATTGATAGAAGTAATCGTTCAATGCGTGCGCTAGGACTAGATCGAGGGTTGTCTAATATGTGAATAAGCGGTTTGTGATCCGTATATAGTATAAAATTTGAACCAAACAAATAAATATGATAATATTTGATTGCCCAAGTCGCTGCAAGTGTTTCTCTCTCAATTTGGCTGTATCTCTGTTCTACCTCTGATAATGTGTGAGTAGAATATGCGATTATGTTTATTTTACCCGGTGAATCACCTTCTTGGGAGAGAATTGCTCCTAATCCATGAGGACCAGCATCTACGTGTAGATATGTTTGCCGTTTTTGATCGAAATATGAGAGTTTGTGTGCTTTAGCAATGTCAATTTTAAGTGAATCGAACGCTTTTTGGTGCTCTGTTGACCATTCAAATTTCTTATTTGTACTTGATTTAGTTAAATCATTAAAAAGTTTCATCTTGTTGGCAACTTCAGGAATGAATCTTGCTATGAATTGTAGCATCCCTCTAAAACTCCGAACTTGTGTTATATTTGTTGGTGGTTGCAGGTTGACTATGTCATTTATTTTCTTCGGATCTGGACCATACCCATTTGCTGTGAAAATAAATCCAAAAAAGTTCACTTCTGTCGTGCTAAACTCACATTTTGATATGTTCAGTGTTAAACCATTGTTTTTCAAAACTGTTAGAACTTGTTTTAAGGATTCATCGTGTTCCTTTTTTGTTTTACCAGATACTAAGATGTCATCACTTAGATTGATTACTCCAGGAATGTTAATTAACAATTTGTGAATTGTGTGCTGGATAATTTCTGCAACTGTGTTGATTCCAAATGTCAATCTTTTATACCTGTATAAACCATTATGTGTTGCAAATGTAGTGATTTCTCTGGACTTACTGTTTAACATTAATTGATGATATCCATCTTTGAGATCAAGTTTACTAAATAAGACAGCTTGATTTAGTTGAGTAATGACTTCATCAATTGTTGGAATGATTTGACGGTCACGGATGATAGCTTGATTGGGTTGTCGCATATCGACGCAAATTCTGATTTGTTCTATATCTAAAGGGACATTTTAACGTTTGATTTACGAATACGTTAAAATCCCTTACGATACGAATTTTTTACGATATTTTACTTATTTGCGTCTAAAATATTTAATTATAAATAAATAAATTAGTCATTTCATAATTGTAGAGATTTTTATTTTCTAAAGTTGGTTCAATTTTGTTTTCAAACATTTCGAGTGTGACAGTTTTAAATGTTGTCATGCTGTCAATGTCTTTAACTCTCGCTGTATCTCAGCGTAAATCTGTTGACAGCGATTCAATTGACAAGGTTTCGTCAACCCCAAATAGTAAAAATCACTATTTTCTTACAGTGAAACTACTTTTATTACAATACCCGAATCTGACAGTTTTGTTTTGTAATAGAAGGTTTAACAAAACGCAAATAGGTAAAAAGATTTTTTTTGTCTAAATTGCCTTGACATGAACTTAGACAGTGTTGGAAATAATTGTAAACCAGACGGCGCTAAAATTCTTTTAAAATTACAAGATTCGAAATGTTTTGAAGAAGATCTACCTTTTGCCGAAATGAACAAAAACAATCATACATTATTAGTGGATGACGATTGTGATTATTCTGCTTTGGAGCTTCCAGAACAAAATGTTCATGAATACATCAGTGGATATTACTTGAAGAAATGTTTGAACGTTCATCAAAGTGCTATCTGTGAAAATTATGCAAAAGGAGAACAGGATTTAAAAGAGAGTAGAATGTTGTTAAAATTTAAGGCCTACGATAGTAAGAAGTATGGCAAGTTTAACAATTTATGTGTTCCACCGCATAAATTTTGCGAATATATTTATAAATTGGACCACAAATTTGAAAATGTATTTCCACAGATAGCACATACAGAACTTGTTGGTTTCAGAGTGAAATCGGAGTTAAAAAAAAAATAAATTTTGTACACCCTTGTGTAAAGTTTCCCATAGATTATTTTATAAGTTTATATGTTAGGTTTAAGATATTTACGACAGTAAAATTCATTAATAGGCATCTTAAGGTGCCAGAAAGCAGAAAACAAAAATTGGCAATATTAATGAATAAATAAAAAGTTTTTCATATTGTAAAATATTGTTTTATTTATTGTAAATATTTAGGTTGTCTATTGTGTTTAGTGATTTGTATCGTATACCGGTCCAAGTATTAACATCTTATTATCAATATTTCTTAATTATGATCACTGTACAATTTAAATTATAAAGGTGATTACTAATTTACTTTAAATATAAATTTGAAATTTAAAATTTAAACTTGGTGCGCGCCCGCTTTTAGTTGCGCGTGGCCGATGCTCAGTGTAAAACTTACATACCAAAAGAACAATAGAAAAGGGGAGGAGTCGTACTTCTGTATTAATCCTATTCTGTGGCATGACATTCAACTTAAAAGTTACACCCACTCGATCTTTCCACATTCAGCACCTGTTGAATTAATTATTAATTTATATTGTAAACCAACATGAGAGCCACTGAATATGGTCTTGAAATTAAAACTGTGTTTATTTATGTTAGTGACATTCATAACATTAATAATCATCCAACATCTTCTGGATGAGGAAAGATCGAGTTGGTGTAACTTTTAAGTTGAATGTCCCATAACTTTTCGTGTCGAATCGACTCCTAATTTATAAATGCTAATTGCTAATTACACGTATCATTACTCTCTTTAACACAGGTTGAAAGGATAGTGTGGTTTTTAGATATAAATATCAAAATTGAAAAATTAAATAAATATAAGTCAAACCAATTTCTATGCTCATGATAAAGATATTGGTTTTTTAGGTAAGCATCACCACAGATATCCTGAAGAAACTTATTTCTCTTCAATTTACCACAACCTTCTCGTAATCTGTAGTAAGTGAAATAATACATCGAAATCGAAGTGCATAAAGATAATTAAATAATTTGCTACCGTTGTAATGGTGACGAGCCGTCACTGTTGTAATGTTGTTGTTGTAGAATGAGATGAACTTCCACCTTACTTCATCCTTACTCGGATGAACTTCCGAGTAAGTGTGCCAAACAATCTTCTTATTTTGAACTTCATCCTAGTCTGTATCCTCGAGTCCAAATCCTCGACTTGGTTGTAATGCGGTATGTGGAAAAACAGATGCTCTTGTAGAACCTAAAACAATAACAGGTTAAATAGTTTTTTTAGATGCGACAAAATTAAGAAAATTATCTTTTGGACTATTCATATCATCTGAGTTTAAAAAAAAAGCAGTTTAAAATATTAAATAATATTCAACTATAATTATAATGTTCAATTAATAGTTAACTTACCAGGATTATTAGTATAGCATTTCACTTAAGAGTATCACTTCATCATTTACACTAAGGTTGTTGTTGTTGAAGAATAAGATGAACTTCCGAGTAAGTGTGCCAAACAATCTTCTTATTTTGGACTTCATCCTGGTCTGAATCCTAGAGTCCAAATCCTCGACTTAGTTGTAATGCTGTATGTGGAGAATAGATTCTCTTGTAGAACCTAAAACAATAACAATTTAAATAGTTTTTTAAATGTGACAAAATTAAGAAAATTATCTCTTGGACTATTCATATCATCTGAGTTTAAAAAAGCATTTTAAAATATTAAATAATATTCAAGTATAATTATAATGTTCAATTAATAGTTAACTTACCAGGATTATTAGTATAGCATTTCACTTAAGAGTATCACTTCGTCATTTACACTAAGGTTGTTGTTGAAGAATAAAATGAACTTCCGAGTAAGTGTGCCAAACAATCTTCTTATTTTGATCTTCATCCGAGTCTGTATCCTCGAGGCCAAATCCTCGACTTGGTTGTAATGCGGTATGTGGAAAAATAGATGCTCTTGTAGAACCTAAAACAATAACAGGTTAAATAGTTTTTTTAGATGCCACAAAATTACGAAAATAATCTTTTGGACAATTCATATCATCTGAGTTTAAAAAAAAGCAGTTTAAAATATTAAATAATATTCAACTATAATTATAATGTTCAATTAATAGTTAACTTACCAGGATTATTAGTATAGCATTTCACTTAAGAGTATCACTTCATCACTTACACTAAGGTTGTTGTTGTTGAAGAATAAGATGAACTTCCGAGTAAGTGTGCCAAACAATCTTCTTATTTTGGACTTCATCCTGGTCTGAATCCTAGAGTCCGAATCCTCGACTTGGTTGTAATGCTGTATGTGGAGAATAGATGCTCTTGTAGAACCTAAAACAATAATAATTTAAATAGTTTTATCTATTTCGGTGCTATAACAGGTACATTTTGACACTCATTTGATGTCAGTTCCGTTTAATAATAGCTGATAATAAAACGGAACTGTCATTAGTGTCACATTCTAGCACGGAACTGTCATTAGTGTCACATTCTAGCACGGAATTGTCATTAGTGTCACATTCTAGCACGGAACTGTCATCCGCTTATTATAGCAACAAATGTCAAACGACTGACATGCATATTATTTTTAAACAAAAATCGTAAATTTACACCGAAATAGATAAAATAGTATAAAGAATTCGTTTGAACTAATTTGCTTCGCAAATCAGCAATAACGCCACTTTTGCCATAAAATTTGCCCTATGCAACTCATTCTTTAATATACTAATATGTAGCATTATTATTATTATTATTGTAGAGCAGGATTTTGGGGAAAAGGACCGGCGCGTGAAGGACGATGCGCGGGGAGAGCGTACTTAGCAGCGATCGTGGGCGTTTGACGAAAAGAGACTAAAACTTAAAGTGCCAATTGTTTGCAATCTAAACCTGAATTTATTAAATGTATTGTTATAGTTACGTGTGCTATTAAATGTTTTTGTGTTAAATTGAAAACCCGTGTCAATCCTACATATTTTGGGGGCTCAACCGGAATGATCCACGAGGCCTGAAACACTTTTTTTTAAATCGTGAAATTCTTCAACAAAGTGAGACAACTAGAGTGTCAGAAAGAATAAGAAAATATCGAAAGAATTTGAGGTCATTCGCGTTTTTTAAATTTGACAAAAAATGATCAGCTGTGTTTGTTTATTTCCTGTCGAATAAATAAAATCAAAACATAAACAATGAATCAATCATTAGGTGATTTTCCGGTGATTAAACGCAATATTGGCGCGGCCTCAGCAAAAATGATTAAAATATTGCATAAACTAATATTCGGTGAAGAAGGTGATCGTGGGAATAGAGCGCGGTTACGTGGTTTTAAGGGTTTCGCGTTTCAAATAAACTCTGACGACTATAAGAATAAACTTATCGAAAGGACTAATTTATACGCGCTATCCGATTTAATTGCGATGTGTAATCTGTTGTGTATAAACTACGAGGGTTCGAAAGACGCACTAATCAAACGCTTATGTACGCACTTAACGGACACTAGACTAATCGGTGAGGCAGCGAAAGAAGATGAAGATGAGTCAGACGGCGACGATGAAGATGAGACGAGCGGAAACGACGACGGGACCGACGAAAATGGGGAAGAAAATGTCAACGACGGCAATGAAGACGGTGAAGGCGGCAAGCGAGGGGAGGAAGTTAATGAAGACGATGATATTGAAGACGACAATGACATCAGCACGCTTACTACTCGCCCTATGCATACCTACGGGATGGTAAGAAGTACCACGAGCAGGTTTACCGTTAGTTTTAGAGACATTGAAGATTCCATAAAAAAGTTCAGTGCAAAAGACGAATACCCAGTCGAACGTTTCGTAAGGGACTTTGAGGAAATGGCTGTAATCATGCGATGGGATGAATTCCAGAAGTATATTTTCGCGAAGAAGTCGCTCACTGGCTTAGCCAAACTACATATCCAGGGCGAAAATGGGGTGTCATCCTATGGAATTTTAAAACAAAAGCTGCTCGAAGAATTCCGTACTAAAACGAACAGCGCAAAAATTCATAAATTGTTGGCGGAGCGGAAAATTCAGAACGACGAAGAAGTCCACGAGTATTTCCTGAAAATGAAAGAGCTTGCTAGTAGAGGTAATGTCGAATTTGACGCATTAATGCATTATGTTGTAGAAGGTGTTACCGAGGACCCGAATTTCAAATTAATGTTGATGGGCGCCACAAGTCAAGCCGAATTTAAGAAAAAGTTAGATATGTTTAAAAAAATGCGTGAATTGAAGGGAAAGACTGACGTGGTGAAGAGATTTAGAGGAGGAAACGAGTTAAGGAACGACAGAAAACGAGAAACGATTGGTAGATGCTTCAATTGCGGCGCTAAGGGTCATAAATCCGACAACTGTGATCAAAGAAAGAATGGTCCGAAATGTTTTACGTGCAATAAATATGGACATATTGCTAAACAATGCAAGGAGAGGCGAGGAACTGAAGCGTCAACCAAACCAGGCCCAAGTATGGTGGCCAATATCGGCCAAAATGTTGGTTTAGTGGGCAGAAAGAAATTTAAAGAGGTACGCATTCAAGACAAGCAATTCACGGCGTTAATCAATCCTGGTTGTGACTACAATTTGATGAAAGAATCGGCGTATAAATCTTTGGGGTTGAATACATCGCTAGGCAACACATCTCTTTCATTATTCGGCTTTGGTGAGGCAGTGAGCGAAACCAAGCCGAAAGGATATTTTAAAAGCACGATGGTGATCGATGGTGAAGAATATTCGTCCACGATGTACGTTGTTCCCAACGCAGCGTCACGTTATGACGTCATAATAGGCAACGAGTTGCTCGATCAGACCGAAGTCACAATTAATTCGCGTGGTGTCAAAATTGAAAGGGAAAAGGATCCAGTGACACAAATCATGACGATTATGATCGACGAGACACAAGAAAACCAATTGAAAGAGGACATTTGCCCTGAAGTACAACGGTTAATTGACGATTACCATCCAGAGTCAGTCAAGGACGTAGGTGTGAAGATGACTATCAACCTGAAGGAGAACAAGACAGTATCCTGCAGACCAAGACGATTACCTTTCGTGGAAAGAGAGTTAGTCGAGAAACAAGTTCAAGAATGGGTAGAAAATGACGTTGTGGAACCATGTTATTCTGAATTTGCCAGTCAAGTGGTCCCTGTGAAGAAAAAAGATGGCACGCTACGACTCTGTGTAGATTACCGAAAACTAAACGACATTACGGTAAGAGATAGATATCCCTTACCTCAAATTGATGATGTTTTAGATCGCCTACAAGAAGCTAAAGTGTACAGTACACTCGACTTGAAAAATGGGTTTTTTCATGTGCCAATCGATGAGGAAAGTCGCAAATATACGAGTTTCGTGGTGCATAACGGCCAATATCAGTACAAAAAAATGCCATTCGGTCTCTGTAACAGTCCAGCCGTATTTCAGAGGTACATCAATTGTATATTTCACGAGCTAATCAAGAAACAGGTGGTACTGATTTATATGGACGACATCATTGTACCCAGTAAAGACAGAGCGAGCGGGTTGGAGTCGTTAAAAGTTGTTTTAACGCTAGCAATGGAGCACGGCTTGGAAATAAACTGGAAGAAATGTGAATTCCTGAAGACGACAATCGAGTGTCTGGGGCACGTTATTGAGAACGGCACTGTACGGCCGTCCCACCGAAAAGTACAAGCTGTCATGCAGTTTCCTGTACCCAAATCGAAGAAAGATGTTCAGAGTTATTTGGGATTGACTGGATATTTCCGAAAGTACTGTGACGCTTATTTTTCGGCGGATTTGCCTGTCTCGAGCGCCACCTGTTTTTACAGACGAAAACAGGAAACCAAAACGGGTCCCAGGTAACACAATGGAGATACGGCTATGCTAGGGGTCAATTAAAGCACATTATTAACCAGAAAAAGAAAATATAATTTTATTTAAACCCTCAAAACTACAACAAAATAATCCAAAAATAGGTTACAATTTATATTCAAATAGTCCGGTTGGCCGTTTTTGGAATACGGGATGGTAAACGGTGGGAAAAGGTAGAAAAAATACGGTCGGTAACGGTAAAACGGGAAATGTGTGGCTTTCAGCACGGTGTGTTGCCTAACTAGCCGTTGACATGGACTGGAGAGGTGACTTTTGGTCGCTCCACTCAAATTTGTCGCTTCCCGGTGTATTAGTCGACACCGTTGCCGCTAAGACGCTTCGCTAGAGTGTAAAGACACTCTTTATTTGCTAACGCTTAGTTCCTGGTGTGAGCCACACAGTCTCGGGCAGGAAACGGCGAATGGACTGTGTCAGATCTAGCTGTCGCCACAACCGAATTGCGAATGCGACCTGCCCGCTGGTTAACCGGCGACTCCGTGCGAATGGACTCAAAGATCCCACACTAAGAGCGCTAGTGCCCAGGAATGGCATTCACTAGACCTATTTGACAGGTCCTGTGCAAGGCGATTGCCAAGCAGAAGTACTTCCGTGCGAATGGACTCAAAGGTCCCACACTAAGAAGCTTTCGTCGGTGGTTTGAAGCGACAAACACTGCTTCCAATACTCACTCTCTCACAGGGCGATTCAATGGTGTCGCTGGGCGATTTTCGGTGCTTGGTGCCGGTCGGTATTATTTTACTTACTTGTTGATTGCTTGTTGATTTGTTGTTAATAATTGCTGTTTGTTGTTCTTCAGTTGTCTTCAGAACGGAACTGGTCACTAACGTTTATTATTATTATTATTATTATTATTATTATTATTATTATTATTATTATTATTATTATTATTATTACAACAATTGCTTTTAATTACATTTTTACATCTACATTTTCATGTATTTTACAGGCTTCTGGTGGACCATTGTTCACCATTCCATTCCCAATGTTTCCGCTCTCGCACACATTTCTTTTCCATTTCCATCCTCGTTACAACCTCCATTTCTAATTTTTCAATAATTTTTCCAGCCCATTGTTGCGCTATGGACTTGAATCTGGAATTAAGAATGATTATGTCATATGATGAATGGGTGATGATAAAATGAATGATAAGTGAATAATGATAAATGAATGATTGTTTTACTCCCTAAAGAGTATGTCGTTTATTAGATTTCGCTTCCATTTTGGTTTGTTCTGGCGATTATAGTTTCCAACTTGTCCTAGTATGTCTGACACTAGGGGAGCTTTCTCAATAATTTTCTTTAGTCGAATTTTAATTTGTTCCTTAATAGATTTGGTGTTGAACTCTTTTCTGAGGTTTTCAATCGAGATTTCGGTACTCTTCACATTCATAATTGTCCTCAAGCACTTGTTTTGTATTATTTCAAGTGCCTTGATATGGGAATTCGCACACCAACTCCATGCTGACGAGGCGTATAGAATTGTCGCTTTTACATATGCCTTATATAGTTGTACTTTAAGGCTTCTTTTAAGTGGAGAGCTTTTGCAAATATACGGATATATAAATGAATAAGCCGCGTATCCTTTTTGTTTTACCTTTGCTAAGTGTTTGTTCATTCTCAGTTTGCAGTCTATTTCAACTCCTAAGTACTTAACAGCCTTTTCTTGCTCAATTTTTGTTCCTCCTAAACAAATTCTTGTAGGATTCTTTTCTAATTTATGTTTTGCTGCAAGTATAATAAAATTGGTTTTACTTTCGTTTACTTTAACTTTCCACTTCCTAAAGTATTTTTCTAATTCATTTAGGTGGCCCTGAATTTTCCTGGCAACACTTTTGTTTGTAAACCCTTCTGCAATAATAGCAGTGTCGTCTGCAAACATCGCTATCTCCGTTTCATTTCTTTTCGGGATGTCATTTAGGTACAGATTGAATAGCACAGGCGATAGGCAACTTCCCTGTGGTAATCCATAAGTTGGAATTATTTCTTCCGATTTCAATCCATTTATCTCAACACAAAAGGTCCTCTCATTTAGAAATGACCTTACAATTTTACTTATGTATTGTGGAAACTCCATTTCAACAAGTTTGCCCACTAGCCCATCTTTCCAAACTGTATCGTAAGCCTTCTCAATGTCAAGCAAAGCCATGCCTGTTTTCTTTTTTGTATTTATGTTTTTAGTCGCTTTATCTAATATTCGAATCAGTTGAAGCTCCGTGTTGTGTCCTTTTTTAAACCCAAACTGCTCCGGTATAATCAAGTCCTTGTCTTCAATAAAATCGTTTATCCTTCTCAGTATAATTCTTTCTAGGATTTTTCCTACCACCGATAGCAACGAGATTGGACGGTAGCTTGCTGGATCCGAGTAATTTTTGCCTTGTTTTCTTATAGGGATTATCACTGCCTTTTTCCATCCTTTAGGAAAATACTTTAATTTCAAACAAGCATTAGTAATGTAGTATAAAGCAACCAATGTTTTGCGTGAAATGCTTTTTAATGCTTTCGCTTGAATACTGTCTATTCCTGGTGCCTTGAGTGGTTTTAAGTTCCTAATTATATTTCCGATTTCCAGAGGAGAAGTTAACGCATCGTCAGGTATCTTTTCATCCGGGTCTTCAAGTAGCTTTATGTTTGCTTGCTCTACTGCCCTCTCAGTTAACTGATCTGACATTCCAATTGTCATTTTATGGATTTTCTCGTAGTGTTTAGCCATCATTGTTGCTTTGTCTTCTGATGTATTTGCTGTTATACCATTTTTTGTTAGCCTATCAACTTTAAGACCGTCGTTTCCCTGTTTTCTTGTTTTAATCATCCTCCAAACATTGCCATGCCTTTCTGCACATTTTTCTATATCTCGTTCCCAGGTGTATTGACTAAAAATATCCAGTTCCACTTTCAGCTCGTCTTGTACAGCATTCAATTCTTCCTTCAAATCTGGATCTCGGCTACGTTGCCACCTTCTTCTTATGTTATTCCTTTTCCGAACTAAATCACTGATATTAGTAGGATACTTGACATTTGGGTTAGGTTTATTCAACGGAATGTGTGTTGCAATCGCCTCTTGTATCGTTTTTGTCCATTTTTCCAATTCATTGTCTATATCATTTTCTGAATTAATGTTTCTGTTTATTTTTATTTCTTTGTTGAGGAAATCCCTAAACAAATCCCATTTTGCATTTTTGTAGTTGTAAGTTGTTCTCTTCCTTTTTATTTCCATTCTTATTTTGCACGAATTAAATGAAATCGGCTTATGGTCCGAACTCAGCTCTTCCCACACTACAATATTTCTAATTTGGCTGTTCTTTGTCATAACTATATCTATGACACTGTCATCAGTTGCCCATCTTATTGATTCGTTTGGCCCTTGTATGTTTACGCCATTATTACCACTAAATGTTTTTAAGTTATTTCCATTAAAGTTGTTGCTATCACATCCCCATATAATGTTTTTCCCGTTAAGATCACCCGCCAAAATTACTTTGTCAAATTGAAATATTTCTTTAAAGTCATTTTCCTCGAATTCCAAACTTCTTAAATACGCTGCCACCAAAACTGTTGACCCACTTTTAATCGTAACCGCTTCTACTTTATTTGTGTTTATTTTTATTTCTTCAAAAACAATATTTTCTTTTATATACATAATCATTCCGCCCATAGACTTTTTATTGTGTTTAAATATGTTACAATAGCCCGCCATTTTTGGTGGCTTCATTTTCTCCGAGAGTTTGGACCACAGAATAAGAAATTGTGAACATACAATTTTGAATTTAAAATTGTTTTTCAATTTGGTAGTGTTTTTCTGATGGATTTGCTAGAGAACGGCTCCTTATTTAGCTAATTAGAGAATAGACGCATTTGTAATTTGCATTTTGAGGACATTATGTTTACAGACGTCTTAAATATTAAATTGAAAAGGAGCACTATGGCCACTATACATATTACAACCATCTGATGAAGTTATTTTTACTTTTTATTTTAATTTTAAGTTTTTACAATTCTTATATGTGGGATGTGGGTACCAGGCTTTAAGTTCTTAAAACTCGTATATTGCTTCCTTTACATGCGCCTGGCCTAACACTCAGTAGAAAACTTACAGAAAAAAGAACAATGGAAAAGGGGAGGAGTCGTACTTCTGTGTTTCTTATTCTGTGGTCCGGTTTGGACTCAGATATCATTGCAATGTCAAATTTGTTTTCAACTAAAAATGTTCTGAACTCCATAGTTTTTCCGCGTAGTCCGTTTGCATTCAATGCTACAATGGATAATATATTGTTTGAAAATGGTGTAGTAGCCATTAGTAATTCTTTGCATATTTTTCTAGAATGCGAATCTTATCCAAATCTGAATTCGCTTCTGCTAGTTCTGCTTTTAATTTCCTTACTTTTTGAATCATGTCCTCCAAGTTGCATATCTGGTTTAATTCAATCAATTCATTATTCAAAACACTTAGCAGTTCTTGGCCATTTGAACTTTTGTTTTGATTATTTTCTGGTTTTTTCTTCGTTACTTCGCTGTATTGAATATTTGGTCTTACTAAGTTACTTGTAAATGTATTCGAATTTACTTTGTTTTCACTTTTCTTTGGTGTTTGTTTTTTCTTAAGCTCTTCTAAATATTCTTGCAGTTTCGGGCAGTTCTGGTTGCTTGCTACGTGAGGTCCATTGCAATTGCAGCACTGTACTGGGTCCTCAAAAGATTTTACAGTTGGACATTCTTTGGATTTATGTCCGGGAACTACGCATTTAACGCATCGTGTTGGTTTATTACAATTCGCTCTTCCATGTCCAAAATTCTGACAATTATAGCATTGTGTAACTATTTGTCTATTTATATACGTCTCCCATTGCACCTTAACAACACAGATTTCTCTTATTTTACGAACATCTTTTAAATTCGTTGACTTCTTAATTGCCAGCAAA
Source organism: Silvanus unidentatus (assembly GCA_963930825.1). Taxonomy (NCBI): domain Eukaryota; kingdom Metazoa; phylum Arthropoda; class Insecta; order Coleoptera; family Silvanidae; genus Silvanus; species Silvanus unidentatus. The sequence goes on from OZ005760.1 coordinate 15,397,156, forward strand.
TAACTGTGGCTGCCTTGAGGATCTAATTTTGAAATCAATCTTGAGATATTTACCACTTCCACACCAAGGTAAATAAGGTCTTGTTGCAATTTGTCCAAATTCATGTTTGGGACCGCTTTTAAAACAATGTTTTTATTTAGTTTTTCCCTCGGTGTGTGGGTAACAAACTGAATATCATCTTCACGTAATTTATCTTTTATTTTATCAGAATCGTCTTTTCCACGAATATTACATCATACCGAGGGGATCATATGATTATGATCTAAAACAATTGTATCATCTTCTTGAAATGGTTTTTCACATATGTGACAAATATTACTTTTAGATATTTCATGTGGTATATTTGTTTTATCCAGGGGAAAATATGTGTTAATAAGAGAACTCGCCAAGTATTTTTTTTTCTAGTATTTTTATCAAGTTCCGGATTTTCGCATGGCTCGAAAATTGCTTCAAAGTCTGCAAATATAATGTAAACGGTAATTTCTCTTTATTTTGATGATTTTTAAACTCAATATTAGTTTCTTTTAGAAAACTTAATTTACATTCATTCCTCTTTTCGCACCGAACCGTATGAATTTCTAATTTAGATTCACTCAAAAAATAATTCAGACAACGATCACAAAAATAAATTTTATTGTGACATTTGGTTAATTGACTTTTAACTAATCTGGAAACTGATTTAATTAAAACATAATGATATTTTATTTCTGTTCCACTCTCAAGGTTATTTTTACTACTGCTAGAGTTCTTCGTAACAGTAGTAGATTCATCGGTTTCCGGTAGAAAATATTTATCTTGTATGAGTAAGAGATTAGTCGCTTTCGATTTGCACGAAAAACTCAGTTCCTCACCTCACTTCAATTTTTCTCAGTTATTTGTGCGTTCGTTTTGTCATCAAGTGAGTAATTTTAACTGAGAAATTTACCTCCCCCCTTTCCCTTACTGAGCTTGCCTTGTAGCTACCTCAGTTAAGAGTATTTTTCACTCACATGAAAAAGTAGGGTTATATATGATTATATGAAAATATTTTTATATCCACATAAATAAATTTTCGTCTAAAATGGCAAAAATTGTAAGAAATAAATCTGGTTGGATTATGAGCGACCAAGGAGAAGTAAATAAGAAATGATAAATAATTTATTTTACGTTGTTGTTTAAACAAAAATTAATTTGTTATTAATAATTATGTTTAGGTTCAGGAGATGATATTTGGGTGGATAATCATTTGATTTCATTTGACAAATACCACTAATACTACGTAACTCAGTTGTATGTTCTTTTTGGACGACTACAATTTTATGATCTGAGGTGAGCGGTTTGTCTCACCTTAGTTGTGTTTCACTCAGTTAAAAATCAAATTGAAAGCGACTATTAACATGCTTATTTAACTTGACCTTAGTCAATCTAGCTGGAACAACTTTATAGTTTAAAATTGGCTGATTATCCAAAAATTTATTAGGTAACGGCTCCAAAACGTAAACATTGATTGAAATTTGATTTTGTTTTTCAAACAGTGTAATATTCTTTAAACCATATGGGAAATGTTATATTTTCTAAGTTGAATACTTCGGAATAGTGCTGTTTATATGAGGACGTTCTTTCTGGATGATTTACATTTTCCGTGATTCAAGCTAGGTAAGACTGACCACGCAAAACATGCGTTATCATGTAAATTTGGAACGTTTAATACAAGCCTTTTTGAGCTTAATAAATATTGGCAACTCTATGAAAGATGAACCATTTCCAAATTCACATTTATTAATATTTACTTCTAAACAAATAATTTGTTTTAAAGCAAAGCCAGACTGGGATTCTTGAAATTCTTCAAGTTTATGGAGTTTAGCATTCACAAGAGTGTTAAACCACTCCTCAAGATCTGTAGACCGATCAATGTATTCGTTTTTCGTATTAAAATACTTAAAATCTATTATTTCCTCTTCATTTGAGTGTTTAATGAATTCACAACATAAACATGTATTTGTAGATTGCGCAGTTTTCTTGTAGCACTTATTTTAAAAGAAACGCCCCAATAAACACTTTAACATTATTTATTGAAGTAATTTTAGAAACAATATCACATTTAAGAGAAAATAAGAATCGAACATTCTTCGTTGAAAGTTGTAGTAAAAGAGGAAGAGTAATACAATAATAGAAAATTAATTTCCCTAAAATTATGCGATTAATCGACTTACCTGTAAGGTGGATTAATCCTAATTTTCCGAGCTTGTCCGTAGATATATTTACTGTGTAGTTTCCGCAATTCTGACTCATCAGCACAAACGTTTAAAGGAAAAAAACCACTGTCCACCCGCGTCTCATTGAAATGTGGCCTTGTGATTCATTCCGTTTTGTTTGAAACAAAATCAGGGTTGTTGGGATAGGGTGGGTATATCTACGGACAAGCTCGGAAAATTAGGATTAATCCACCTTACAGGTAAGTCGATTAATCGTATAATTTTCCTTCGCTCGTCCTACGATATATTTACTGTGTAGACCTTTAGAGTATACTATGATTTTGTTTCAGGTACAACTAAATTTATTTTATAATTTTTGTACTGTACATTGATCACAGTGATTTAATAATTAATTTAAGTAATCTTAATTATCTATTATAAGGTACATATTGGGTACAATTTTTTAACAATTAATTAAGCAAAAACATCGTTTTCTTTGGTAATAAGGGGTCTATTGTAAAATTGGAAGAATGTATTTGTTCGAATATTAAAACAAAACGTCACGATAAGTACACTTTTATTATAACAATTAATACAGTTAATAATCCACGATACACTTTGGCCAAAAATACAATTTTAACGTGCTACGCACAAATCAACGAAACAACTAATTAGTGTATTTTATAACTCCCACTCTTTACATAGCTTAATAGGTTTAATTAGTCTACTCAGAGATGTCTCCTATATTAGATATTGGATTATAAAAATTAACATTCCCCCATAATCAAATAATTATAATAATCCCATGTTTTTTGTACAAAATTCATGTTTTGGTCTGGGTAATCCTTTAGTCATAATATCTGCGGTCATTTTATCTGTTGATAAATATTTTACAATAATTACACCGTTTTCAGATAGCTCTCTTACATAATGATAACGAGTGTCTATATGTTTGCTCCTGTTGTGATGTACAGGGTTTTTTATTAATTTCTGAACGCTCTGATTATCATTGAAAATGGTGATCGGAGCGTCCTTTTTTGTTAACTCGCATAAAATTCGTTTCAGAAAAACTGCTTCTTTGCTGGCCTCTGAAATCGCGATATATTCGGATTCTGTACTTGAAAGGGCAACACACGATTGCTTTCTTGATTCCCACGATATTACACAATTACATAACATGAATAAAAAACCTGTGTAGGATTTTCGCTCTATAATATCATTAGAATGGTCTGCATCTGCATATCCCTCAATATTTAATGCACTTTCTGTGAATACCAAGTTTTTGTTAATCGTAGTTTTTAAATATTTCAGGACGCGCCTTGCATATTTCCAATGATTGATATCAAAACGATTATAGAATTGACTTAAAAAACTTATACTGTGACTTATATCAGGTCTCGTGTGGACTGACAAATACATGAGTGAACCAATTAGATTTTGATAACGCAAATTTGGTACCTGATTAGAATTTGGTAATAATTTTAAGCCATTCTCCATTGGCGTATGTACATCTTTAGCATCAAGCAAATTAAACCGTTTTAACAGGTCCTCAATATAGCGCTTTTGATTTATTTTTATCACATTTTTCATTTTATCATGTGTAATTTCCATCCCCAAAAATAATTTGATTTCGCCCAAATCCTTTAATTTTACACTTTTAGCTAACTCATGTTTTACAAAATGTTTTGCCTCTTCCGAGTTTGATAGTACAAGAAAATCGTCGACATAAATTGTAACAATTAATATATAGTTTACACATCGCTTTTAAAATATATGTATACACGGTTCGTGTATGGATTGAGTTAAGCCCATTTTTAACATTTTATCTCTGACTTTCAAGTTCCAAATCCTTGAGGATTGTTTTAGACCATAGAGTGCCTTTTTTAACAAACATACTTGACCTTCATTTTTTGTAAAATGTTCGGGCTGCGCCATGTAAATTTTTTGATCAAGGTCGCCGTGTAAAAATGCAGTTTGCACATCTAAATGGTCTATGTCCAGTTTAAATATTATAGCTAAACAGAATAAAAGTCTCAAAATTTAATACCTAACTACCGGTGAAAAAGTCTCTGAATAGTCTATGTCTTTTTGTTGAGTGAATCCTCTTGTGACAAGTCGAGCTTTATATCTCACTGAATTATCACTTGTTTTCTTCTGACAAAACACCCACTTATTTTGAATTAACTTTTGACCTTTTGGCGGATCCACTAGCACCCAAGCCTTATTTTCCATGAGCGAATTATATTCGCTTTTCATGGCACTTTCCCACTCTTTCCAATCACTTCTATTTTTAGCCTCTTTTACAGTCACTGGATCACACAAATCTTTTAATTCACTTTTATGCTCTGCTTTCTTTTCACTCGAGTTTTCACTTTTGTCTGTTGTCACATTATATGTTACATATCCGTCAAATGACCTTGTTTTGGGAGTTCTAGTTGACCTTCTGACACCTATGTTTTCTTCCACCCTTTCTGGAATATTTACTTCCACTGAATTCGAGTCCACGAACTCTTCGTCACTTGATTCTTCAGTAAAAATTTCGTCTGTTACGTTTTCGGTTTCAGTTTCTGGTTGTTCTTCTAGTAGATTGTCTCTTCGATCATTTTCGGTTTCGGATTCCCCCACATTTATTGTAACTTTCGGATCTTCAACATTCTGGTACGGGTTATTTTCAAATTCATCGAAAATTACTCTTCTGCTTATTGTAATTTTGTTCGTTTTTGGATTTAAGATACGATAACCTTTCGATATTTCGCTGTAGCCTATCAAAATTCCGGTTTCGGTTTTCTTTTCCAGTTTCGTCCGTTTCTGCTTTGGAATTAATGTATAGCATTTACTTCCAAATGCCCTCAAATGTCCCATGTCGGGTTTTTTATCATTCCACATTTCGTACGGAGTTTTATTTTTCGAATTTGTTGGTAACCTGTTAGTGAGATAGTTTGCTGTTGCTATTGCCTCACCCCAGTATTTATGCGGTAAGTTTCCATCAATTAACAAGCATCTTGCAGATTCCACGAGAGTACGGTTCTTTCTTTCAGCGACCCCATTTTGTTGCGGGCAATATGGAACCGTTGATTGGAACTGGATGCCCCTCTTCTTCAAGAAAGATTGGACAACTCCCGCTGTATATTCTGTTCCATTATCAGATCGCAATATTGTTGGATACCTTTTAAATTTGTTCCAACATTCCAACACATACTCTTCCAGTTTTATACTGACTTCATCTTTCGATCTCAGCAAGTATAGTTTAGAAAACCTAGAAAAATCATCTGTGAAGGTCACAAAATACCTCATACCTCCAACAGTGCTAGTCCTCATTGGGCCACACACATCAGTGTGAATTAATTCCATTACTTCCTGAGATTGATAATTGGTCGCCTTTGGAAAAGATTTATTCGCCAATTTTCCTTCAATACATGGCACACATTGTTTAATTTCGTTACAATGTTCAAGTTTTATCCCATTTGCCATATTTTCTGCAACCAGCTCTTTGATCGATGCTAAGTTTCGATGACCCAACCTTCTGTGCCACTGATGAATACAGTTTTCTTTCCCTTCGCAATTCGTCTTTACTACACACGCTCTTTCCACCTCAGCCATCACAGGGTATAAACCATTATCACATATTGATGATAATATAATTTCGTTCTTCCATTTAATCCTGCATTCCGGACCCTCAAATCCTAGAATAAATCCTGCTTTGGTGATTTTTGACAACGATATAAGATTATTTGCTAAATGTGGAACATAAAGCGTGTTTAGTAATGTAATTGTTTTTCCTGTTCCTTGCACTTTTAGGACCACATCGCCTTTTCCTGCAACCATCATTGGTTCATTGTTTGCATTAAAAACCCTCTTTATTTCTGTAGGTAACAGTGATGAAAAAACACTTCTATCACTACTCATGTGGCTCGTTGCTCCTGAATCCACCAACCACACCCCCTCCTGAGTACGTTCACTCACACAAAAGCAAAATTCACTTCTTACTTCTTCTACTGCAGTTCTGGCGTGTTCATTTCCTCTTACGTCCTTTTTCTTCAAAGATTTTTTATACGCAAAACAATCTCTTTTGAAATGACCAACACGATGACAGAAGTAACATTCCTTAGCTTCCATGGGGTATCCATTTCCGGTCTTCTTTACATTCAGTGCTGTTTCTTCGACACCAGTACCATCTTTCCTCTTAAACTCGTCCATTAATTTTCCCTTGACGTATTCTAAAGATAATTCAGCATCTGGTCTTGCATCCAACGCAGTAACTAATGTCGAATAATTCTCTGGTAATCCTCCTAACAACAAAGCAGCAACATGAAAATCTACTATTATTTCACCTACACTACGTAGCCTTTCCACTAATTCCAAAATGTCTCTGATATATTCCGCCATTGTTTTGTTTTCCAGTCTGGATTGGTAAAGTTTTCTCAACAAGTACAATTTGTTGCTTAAGTTACTCCGCTCATGTAATTTTTGAAGTTCCGTCCACATATCTTTTGCATAATTACATTTGTAAATGTGTACTATCTGGCTATCATCTATACTGAGTGATATTGTCGCCTGTGCCTTTGCGTCTTTTCTGGACCATTCTTCAGTTATAGGATTTGGAGCATTTTCATCAATTACACACCAATTTCCATCACGGATTAACAACATTTTTACTTTAAATTTCCAACTTTGATAGTTCTCATTATTTAATTTAGTAAACGAAAACTTTATACCGTCGGAGTCGGCCATTGTTGTTTACTGTTTTGTTATTGTTTATGTTATTGTTTACTTTAAAGACAAGGTTATATTGTTGTCTTTAGTGTTTTTAGTTTCTCACTAGACACTACCGTTTCCGACCAATATTTAAATTTTTCGCGCTACGATAACCACACTTCTGTTTTCATCCAAGATGGCGGACTTTTACAAAAAAATGGAAAAATTTATTTTTCGCGAAAAATCTAAATTTAGCTTTGGACTGGGCCCATAACCTGTTCGAATATTAAAACAAAACGTCACGATTATAAGTACACTTTTATTATAACAATTAATACAGATAATAATCCACGATACACTTTGGCCAAAAATACAATTTTAACGTGCTACGCACAAATCAACGAAACAACTAATTAGTGTATTTTATAACTCCCACTCGTTACATAGCTTAATAGGTTTAATTAGTCTACTCAGAGATGTCTCCTATATTAGATATTTGATTATAAAAATTAACAGTATTAGATCCTGGGGTCCATCCCACCGTATTTTTAATTTGAATAATATCTACTCCAGCTCTAAAAGCTGTAGATGTTGATACGTATCGTACGCTATGTGCTGTGTACATGTTTGTATTTATACCTGCAAGTGCAAGCGTAGTTTTAATCCACCGACTGATTGTCTGTGAAGAGGCCTTATGGTAAGGCTTTTTATGTGTTAAGATGAAATTATTATTATGAGCTTACGAGTCTGTCCTTTCCAAGTAAAATTTTATGATTGATGCAACGCACAACTCTGGCCTATTATGAAAAAATGGGAATGTTAATATCGGTTGTGGCTTGTTGCATCAGGACGTTTTTATTTTCTCCCTGATTAAGATTTCGATTTTTGATTCCTCAATGGAAATGTCTTCCCTGTTAATGACTGCCAATGTTTGTACTCTGTGCCCTGACGTTAATGCCATTAATGAAACTAATTTTTGTGATAATTGTTCACGATTTAATGAATCTAGGGGATGCCATTTTGCAAGAAGTTCTAGTAACTTGTCTGGGTTCCATGTTGTGTTGTATTTTGCCCTTGGAGGTCTTATATTTGACACTCCTTTTATGTATCTATTAATTATCTGTTCCTCGTACTTGGGTATATTTCTGAATATTAGATTAAGCGCTGACCTGTGCGAATTAATCACTGAGTATGAACTACCCCTATTTAAAGTTTCGTTTAGAAAGTTGTGATGGGTATATGGGGGGCTGATAGATTTTTATTTCAGTTCTTTTATTTATGTTTAAATTTTGTTTAATTGCTTTAGATTTTAAAAGTTTTTAAAATCTTATCTATGTAATTTGATATTATTTTTCCGTTTAAGTTCTGTAAGTGTTTTAGACCTTATAGAATTTAGCAATTTAACATGTTTAGAATAAGTTTCTTTTTGTATTGTAATTTATGGCTTGGTCTTTGCCTGTATGAAAGAGTCCATATATTTGTCAGCATAGTTAAAAATTGTCAAAAGAGCAATTTTCCATTATTCAAGTGGTTTTAATTTTTGGGGTCTCTTTTACTTACAGTTAAAGATTGAGTTAGTTGAATTTTGTCTTGAACAGAATCAAGTTTAAAAGTTTTCTTATAAAATCAAGTTACTGTTTATAAATATATATTTTTTTTGGATTACCTTAGCTTCAAAAGTTGCAGGTATTTGTAAATTTATTTTAATTTTTAATTTTATTTTCTATTTTCCAAGATTTAATTGATGATATTCATTTTAATATTATTATCAGTTTTCAATTTCTCTACATACAATATCAATATGGAAATTGATTGTTTGTATGAATGTTTCGTTTAATATATTTAATTATTTCATATATTTAAATTGAATAGATGATTTGATTTCCTAAGAAAGGATCAGCCTAAATTCAATAATATAATAATAACTATATTAATAATATTTTCTTATTTTTTATATTTATTGTAATTTCAACATTTGTAGGTGATTATGTTAAAAAACATATTACTTCTTTTGATATAAAATATCAGATATATATATTTTATTATAAGTTCAGAGAATTTAATATTAATATTATAATATTCTGAATTATAATTAGTGAATATAATTTCACTAAAATAATATAATAAAACTATAAATTATAAAAATAAAACTTATAACAATGATTATAAGAACAATATATATAAAACAAATACATAATTATATAATAATCAGAATAATATTTCTAATCTGTACTTGTATGTTTATTTTGAATAATTCTGATATTTTATGACATTTAAAAATTATCAAATAAATATCTATTATGATATTTATTAAGATTGTCTTACTTTTGTTGGAAATATTTTATAATTTTTCATTATTTGCTATTAATATGAAATAGTTAAATAATGGTTGGTTAGGTTAATAATTAAACTTTTGGGAAAATGAACAGTCATAGTACGGTCTATCCCAGAAGTAGGGAAATTTAGATTTGTGTTATTTTAAACAATTTTTGAATGACAACTATATTACATATAATTGTAATATTGTTAAAAATGATTTAATTTTCATATTGATGAAATTTAATTTTTCTATAATTATAAAAATTAAATGAATATTATTAATAATATTTTGAAAAGAATTTTATTTTTTTATTATATTTATATTTTATCGGTTGTCGATACTAATGAGGTTTCTTCGTTTGTCGAGTTTGGATTCTTTTCCTCATTTAGTGACAATCAAAGTTGTGAACGAAACTCGATGTTGAAGTGTAAATGGTATACAGGGTTAATCAAAGTAACTTCTGTATATTATTTAAATATTTCATAAGTAATTTATTTAAATTTCATTTTAACTATGATATTTAAAGTTTTTTTTTTCTTTTGTTTTTAAATAAACAAACACTTCAATACATAAATTTTAACTTTTCCAAAGCACTTTTCAAATCTACGGAAAGTTTACTAATCGGCAACGCTTTCGGCTATTGATCTCTGTCTTACGCGTTAAGATCATTATGTTCATGCACACTATTTCACACAGATTAGTTGAGCGCGTAAGTATTTGAAATTCAAATTCAAACAAACCGGGAACTTAAACAAAGTGCGCTCCTCTGTCGAACCTTGTTTAACTCAGGGCTCTTTATAGCCGGGAGGCGTGGTCTATTTGCGAAGTTGCCATATTGCAACTTTCCGTAACCTTGAAAATTTCGACTTTCAAAGTCAATTTTAGGGGCTTTAATGAACTTTAAAAAAAAATTGATGAATAAAACTACCCCCAATTTAGGGTATATTTTCAGAATCCGTAATAAAAAAATTTCATGCAAGTTGTCCATTTTCCTCAAAACATCCGATGTCATATTTTTATTTCACACAATATTTGGGTTCTAAAGTTTCTAGACTTTCATGTATTTATTTGGCCATACATCAATTTTATTGGTTTTTATTAATTTTTAATAATTTTATAAAACTCATTTTATATGACATGAGTTTTCTCAATCTGGGTTGTTTCACTACAAAGTCTAAATAAACATTAATATTGTAGTTATATGGATTGACGGACCTATTATTGCAAAATAGCCAATATTTTCTATAACAGGTTAAGTATTGTTTTAACGTTTTTCTAGTGATTGAGTTTAATAATACATCTACCGACTCTAGAGGTAAACCCCTGTTTAAATAAGATGTCCTGATAATTTCCCCGCAGCGGCCCCAGCCCGTTGTTAACGCATCTGAATTAATTTCTAAACTAAACTCCTGGGGTTTTATATCCCTTCCTTTCCCTATATTCCGGTACCATCAGTCCAGTTCCCTAATAATGGTGTCGCTTAATCGCATTCTGCCATTATAGTCTCTCGCGTTTTGATTCAAATAAAATTGCTTTGCAGCTTCTAAAGTTTCTAAGTGTGTAAAACCGTATTTTGAAGCTGGACATACCGCCACTAGCATACCAATTTGTTTTGCGAAATTCCGAATTTTGACTTTATTTTTATTTTTGAACCCCTGTATTTCGTTTTTTATTTTTGTTATTTTCTGTTCTGGTACGTTAATGGTCATGTTTATTGTGTTGAACAAAAAATTTAAAAATTTTATTTCCTGTACAGGTTTTAATTTACTCTATTGACTGTTTATAACTAAACCCAAGGCCTCAAGGAGCATTACAGTTTTATTTGTTTGGGACTGGCATTCTTTTTCCGTACGAGATATGATTATTATATCATCTCGATAGCATACACACATAACACCCTCTAATCTTAGTTTTTGTATTAGTGGTTTTAAGAGTTTCGTAAACAAGTAAGGAGCGATATTTAATCCGAAAGGTAAACAAGTAAATTGGTATAAAGTACGTTTATATTCAAATCTGAGATATTTTCTATAGTTCTGTCTGACTGGGACTAAAAAGTAAGCGTCCTTTAAATCTATCGTACTAACGAAATAATTTTTCTTCAGTAACTTTACCACGGTTCTATTATCCTCCATTTTGAAATGTGAGGTTTGTACGAACTTATTTAATTTTTTTAAATTTAGTATAAACCGATAGTCGCCATTTGGCTTCTTTACGGTAAAGAATGAAGAAAGGAACTGACCCCTTGACCTTTTACACTTTTCAATTGCTTTTTGGGTTAGCAATTTCTTTATAACCTGGTCATAAATATAAATATTATTTTTAGGTATATGCACTCTTCAGATATTTCGTTGGAAGGGTTTACGAATAAAGGGTATTTTTAGCCCCTCTATCCAACTAATGACTGTATTATTTGAGGTAATGCTTTTCCACCTATTTACAAAGTTTGTTAGTGAATCTGCTGAAATTACTTGTGTTGTTGAACTTATTTGCGGTAGTCTTGTCTCTTCCTGTTGTATCTGTATGGTATGTATCGACCACAGAATATCATACATTAAAGTATGAGACAATAGTTAGGTAAAATATTCTACATATAATAAATAAAATATCTTCATTTTATAATTATTTAAATCTTGCAGGGAAAAGTCCAGGGCGCCATGAAACCGCACTGAAATTTGGAGAATAAAATTCTGGACTCCTGACTATTAGGGTATGGTATTAGGATGAATATTTTACATTGCGGAACGGTGAGTGCAAAATCTAATATAAATTATTATTAATATTAATATAATGTATTGTTTTTTCAGTGGAGGCCATAATCAGAAGCAGAGGCAAATGGATGGATAGTCCGCGGAAGGAAAAGGAGCGCCGTCGCATAACATATTTTAGTTCTTATTTAATTTGTTGATATATTTGTGTAAATTCGTTTCATGTTATTATATTTATATGTTTTATTATTGTTATGTTTGAAGTATATAAGAAAGTAGTTTGTAATAAGTTAGGTATGGAAAAGAAGGACCACCCCGCTTTAAGGAAAGGATTCGATTGCGATATTTTCAACAACGAAGAAAGTTGGCAATGTAAAGATTACCATACCTTATCTATACTTAAGAGTTAGAGAAGAAAATTTTAAACTCAGGAACTCAAAACAAGGTTCGTTAAATAAATATTATAGTTTACAAATATAATATACATTTATGGTTTTGTCCACAGAAAATATCATTAGCTGGTCCATGGAATAACGCATCCAATACAGCCCAGAAGGGCCCCTGTAAGTATAATAGTGCTGCTTTACAGTTATTTTTCGCTAAAATAAATTTTCCTTTTTCATGAATGATCACAAATGGATGAGTGCGACAAGAAATGAAGCTTAACAACGATATTTCATGTTAATAGTATGAATAAAGATTCAATAAAGCTTTTATGATTGAATTTCATGTTTTTTATACCCTTTTTTTCTAAAATTTAAACATTTTTAAAAAATAAAGAAAATGACCTATTTTTAAATTTCCCGCTCATTAATTTTTTCCCCTGTGTGATGTAGGTTTTGAATTGACATATGTTCCGGTCTACTCTTAGGTGGAATCCAGTATTTGTTCACTTGTGATATGAGGATTGGACGGCGAAACATAATTAAGCAAAGAAACGTATACATATATTATAAACTACCGACTTTGAATTAAACGCATTACCACAGATTACCACAAAACCGGCGTCTCCACCTGACATAGTCCCGGACAATGCATTCTCCATTCTCGATCTATGATTCTTGATTCCACTTTTGGTTGCCCAGTTGAAACCGTCACTTTCCAAACCTACATATACAGCCGTGATGTTCGCTCTGTAGTATGTCGATCTATTCAGGTAATTACGTCAAAACCACAAACATTCGTGGACAGAAGGTTATAATAATAGGTGTATTGGTATTAGGTACTTATATGCTAAAATCATAGAATAATTAGACTAGGTAGTCTACTTATTCTATGGCTAAAATAGAATTTTATACAACTTAGTATACTCTGGTACAGATTAGATATGTGCAATGAACAAAGGAGGCGTGGCTTAAAATGCAATGTTGTCATTTATTAAATCGACTGCTAAGTTTCGGCGGCCAGTTTCATTCTGTGGTTGTGGTTCCAATCTGGTTTCATAAATGTATGTATAAACAATGTTTATATTTTATAACTAATCTAATCTGTGTGGTTTGCGAGTATGTCCAGACTGTTAAATTTAATTTTCAGTAAACCATTTTATAAAAAATATACTTTCTTTACAAAAATGAACAAGTCCACATTGTCATCACGTTTAAAAACTTTAGTACCACCTTTAACTAATGGTAAACATAAAGGGGAAGCAGGAAGAATAGGAATTATAGGCGGCAGTATAGAATACACAGGTAATACACCAAATAATTAAACCCTCTTTTTAATAATCCCCGACTTTTTTAGGAGCACCGTATTTTTCTGCAATCAGCTCTTTAAAAGTAGGCGCTGATCTAGTTTACATTTTCTGCATGAAAGAGGCAGCACCTGTTATAAAATCATACAGTCCCGAATTGATTGTTTTACCATATTTGGACGATCCGGAAGCAATTAACAAAATCGATCCATGGTTGGACCGTTTGCATGTAATCGTAATCGGTCCCGGCATGGGCCGAAATGACAAAACTTTGGAAACAGTACAACAATTGATTCAAGTATGCAATGCAAAACAGAAACCACTAGTCATTGATGCTGACGGACTTTATTTAGTCGCCAAACAGAAAACTGTAATAAAAAATTATTCAACAGACATTATCCTAACACCAAATGTAATGGAATTAAAACGATTATTAAATTATTTCGAAGAAAATGAAAAGACCGAACGATTAAATCTCTTTTTAAGAGATGTTGGACCAAATGTGAGTGTCTTATGTAAAGGCACACAAGACGAAATCTTTTCAAAAGGTTCCACATTTAAAGTGAATGAAGGTGGCTCTGGAAGACGGTGTGGAGGACAAGGCGATTTGCTGTCTGGTTCATTAGCAACATTCTTCTCGTGGGCACTAAAATTACAAGTGGACACAAATGAAAAAGACGAAAGATGTGCACTTGCCTGCATTGCTGCCAGTCGATTAACAAGATTGTGTAATCAAAGTGCCTTTTCCAAATTTGGTAGAAGTATGACATGCACTGATATGATACATGAAATACCACAAATCTTTAAAAACAATTTTGAAGTATAAATTAAATCCAATTTTCTAAACATCACATTTGTTTTTAATTGAGATTCAACAAATGTATAAAAAATACAACATTATAAATCCTCTGCTAAGTAAGTTAACCATTTTTTTGAATATTCATAAGTAGCAAATAATGTAGCAGTAGCCGGAATGGTCCTTAAAAGTGTAGGCGATAGCCCTTTATATAAAGTCCTAAAACCCTCTTTCCTAACAATCTCACTTATTGTTTCTATTAAATTCAATTTAGTATTTTTCACTTGTATACGAGATTTTGCTACATCCACTGGATAAGTTAATGTCCAAAATACACTTCCACCAACAGCGCCAGCTACCATCGTCTTAAACAAACCAATTTCGTCCTTATTTTGATTTGGTTCACAAAACAATTCCCGAGTGCCTAAAAATAAACAAATTTACAAAAAGAAAACCAGCACAGTTTTATGTACATCGCCGTTTACCTTCGTAACCACCAAAAAAGAAGAAATAGCCCGGCATTTCTCTTACTAAAGTAGGAACTAAACCCCTAAATAGTCCCAACGGTCCTTCGTTTCGAATTATTTGCGCTGTTAATTTCATTGGTCCAAAGTTATCAATTTTACTATTAATTAAACCATTTTCTAATTTGTTCATTTCACTTAAAGCTTGTAATTTACATTTAACCAATTCAGTTGGACAAATTGCAACGGAAGAAAAGAATGACGCTAAAAATCCAGCTGTTGCATTACTTAAAGTGCTTAAATTCTTAACATCATCCACTTGTGTTAAATTTTGCATGAATTTCTGACAAAAACCATAACACAAAAACAATACGGAATTTTCAACGATATTTGTAGCTAATGCAGGTACTGTGCCAGCATATAAACCTCTATAAATGCCATCATTTTTTAATGTAACTTGAAAACATTTTAACATGGTTTTGTATACTGTTGGAAATGTTTGCATTTTCACTTTAATTGTATCCAGTGGTTGGCCAACATATACTAAAGCAATACCACCTAAAACATACGATTACATAATTATTATTTTACTTCAAATGAAATTTAAATAATTACCAAGTGAGCCGGCTGTGAAATCAATCACACCATCTTTAAAATGTTCATCTTTTTTTGTTGTCATTTTCAATGCTTCCTAAAATTGTTTGAAATAAATAATATGTATTGTCTATTCCACTTGGTTATAATAATTTTGTTTCTTTCTTTCACTATTATTAACATGATGTTTCTTATAATGATAAGAAACAGTTCTTATCATTTAAAGATTTCAACACATATGTATGTTTGTAGGTCACTTATTTTAATAACAGAATTTATTAGAAAATGCACTATTTAAAATAACACTGTTCAAATGTGTATTTAAGTTATGTCATCGCTGTACTAATTATTAATAAATAAAAATAATTGCAATTCAAAGTTACATACACAAGAAAAATGTTTTTGGATTTTGAAAAATGACAGATTGACAAACAAACGTAACACACGTGTTGTTGCTTTAAAAACGTCGAATAGAGAGCGCCACAGCAAAACTATCAAATTTCTGTAATTTAAATATACCTATATAATCAATGTACACCATATTAAAATATTTGTCTATCTGGAGTAATTGAATTTCTAATTTTCCAAAGAGTATCCTTAAAACATTTAAATATATATGTATAAAATCCATTACATTTTCCAATTTAGCACTAAATCAAAATTCCCCAAAAAGAAACTAGTAAAATGGCTGCTATGTACCTCGATGGAGGCGCTTGCGTGTTTCTTTATTGTTGAACTTGCTGTCGCGTCACATGACCTTATTTGTCCCCGTGACCAAAACTGAAGGAAAATTCAAAAAATATTCAAAAGAATTCAGTAAGTTTACACAACAATGGATATCTTGGATCCTTTGGATTGCAGGTAAAACTCACCAAAATGTCATTTTATTATTAGCATTTAAGTAATTATTATGTAATATGTATGAATAGGACAAGGTCATTTTGCTTTTCAATAGATAAGTGGATATATATGTATACATGTAATATTTTAATACGATAATTAGATAAATATTTACTTATATTCCAATGTATTAAACAAGAGTTGTGTTTTAGTAGCAATGAAGGCGATGTAAGTGATACAAAAGTAATATTAAACGATGGCATCAGTATCCACTGTAAAAATAACATCGAAAGTGACGATGAACAGAATGTTGTTGACCATTTATCACCACAAACGTTACTGGAGACACCGAATGACAATGACGTGCAATATTCACTACGTTCACCTGAAGGTTTGCAACCAAACGATTCTTTAAATTGAACACAAAGAGAAAAATATCCTTTTTTAGGTTTAATTACATACCGTGTTTTGCAAGTGGATGAAAGTGGCGTCGAAACAGTCCCACAAATTGTCTCAACCGGTTCGAATTTCTCAAATGCATCAATGCCCCAAGTGATAACAAGTAATTTAAATGGCCAACTATATGTCATAGGCACCCCGAATGACGTTTTCACTGGTCAAAGCAGTGCACGTGCGATTGCCCCGCGATCATCAATAATTGAAACAACTGACAATCGATTTATTAAAGAAATCAAAAAGGTAAAGGTAAATTATCCAGTTTTTCAATACCATAAGTAATAATATCATAATTATATGTAGAACTCTAATTCTTTTGTTTTGTTATTGTTTAGAAAGACGAACGTCGTCGAGCTACCCACAACGAAGTGGAACGAAGAAGAAGAGACAAAATCAACAATTGGATCACAAAATTGGCCAAATTAATACCGGAAAATAGTTCGGCAGATATGAAAGGGAATGGCCATTATGATGGCCAATCGAAGGGCAGTATATTGGCAAAGGCATGTGAATACATTTGTGAATTAAGAGACAATGAACAGAAATTGGAATTGGCATTGAAAGAGAATAAACAACTAATGCAAACAGTTGAACATTTAAAACAGAAAAATGTAATGTTAGATAGGGAGAATAAAGAGTATAAAGAATTACTGAAACGGAGTGGTGTAGATTTGCCGAAAGAGAAAGCTTCTTAGTTTTTTCCATTTTTGATAAGTAAAATTTAATTATTTTTTTCACACTAAACATTCAATATTTTTTTTATTTGTTAAGTTAATATTTTTACTAATACATTCTGTTATTTGATTTTGTTATTCAATTATGTATAATGTATAAAGATTAAGTCTTTATTATTAAGTTTTATTTGAATGTTGAAAATTGAATTTATAATTATTATGTACCTATTAATAATAATATATTATTGTGTTACAAATGATGGTATTAGATTACCTAATCGATTTCTCACGAATGTACATGTAAATATATGAAACATTCTTAAATTTCATTGTTTTTTTTCCCAATTTACGAATAGAATTTTACAGAAATGTTGGTCGAGAGAAGGGGGACTCTAATGGCACTTTTTGCATTACAAAAATCCAAACACTTCATACATTTGGACAATTTTCAGAATTATTTGCAAACTGTGTGTTTGTTTATCTCAAGAAGTATGAAAAGTGTGAGCGGAAAGCCTCTTTAGTTCCTTGAAGAAATTATACTTTTGTTTATCGGTGTGGAAAAAAAGCGAGCGTAGGGCGGGTAGAGACCCCTTGCTGCCAAGGGTAGACTCCCTTGCTAGCTAATGGAATAAAAAGAAATAATTTCTTGGATTTTATTAGTGCTTAAATTAATTTTATGATGATAAATCAATGTATAAGATTTTATATATTTTTGAAGGGATCCTAAGCACTTTGTGGTGTAAAAGCACCACGATATCTATAAATGACTATTTGAGCAAAAAAAATTACTTATGACACTTATGACCATTGGAATGAGTAATGCAACTTTTTAAAAATATTTCCAATACAATAAGTAAATAAGTCTCAACTAATATAAGGTTTCGTAAAATTATAAAGAAGATAAATTTCGTAGAAAAATATAGAAGATATTTTTTATAAACTTAATTACATATTTAGTAATGGTGCAACAATAAATATTTCAAAGTCCGTTTAACAGAACATTTCATTTTAAAATCTTAATTGTGAACAATAAAGTCCATTTTTGAACAAAGACTTTTTAATATAATTATTTGAATTAATTTTTACCACTAAATTCTTTGAAAAAGAACCTCCATTATAGAGACATCTATCAATCAATGGCAGAACACTGTGTTTGAATAAGTAAAAAACTGGATTAGTTACCTGTAATATATGATAGAAGGCAGCTTCGCTTTTATTTGTATATTTTGAAGTTTGAGGTTAAATTTTTAAAAGTTTTTCAGTAACCGTCAAAAATAAGATAGATTTTATTAAATAAACTCACATTTATATAAACATACTGTATTAGAATGGCTCCAGCAACACGGACATATCAAAAAAACAAACCATTGACAACGAGAACAATCAAAAGAGATAAAAAGAAGGAAGAAAAACCGGCGGTGGACCTTTTTGACCAAATAAAAAACGGTTCAATATACAACCAAGTGAATATTACAAACAATTTCAAATACAATTCATCGGGAAGTTATTTCCAATCAGAATCAAATTGTGAGTGCGATTTAAAGAGTATTTCACTGATAAAATTTGAACACTCCAAAAGCGATAAAAAACCGCCACCGAAAAAAAGAAAGCCGAAAGAAAGACTGAAAAACACTTTAAAAGACAAGTTACTGTCTAATATAAAAGAGAATTTCGATAATGATGTTAAGAAGGTTGTTAATTGCAGTCCTTTTTTGAATTACTCGAAAATTTTTAAGGAATCCGAACAGGTACTTTGTAGTAGCACACCACTTGTGCAGTTACAACAATCTTTTCAAACTAGAAGACACTTTGAAGGATTTTCACAAGAGGAAAAAGATATTTTAAAAGTTAGTGATGTTCAATACACACCATCAGTGAAGATGTCGCTTTGCGTTAATATAACACCGTTAAAACCACCAGATTTTGTTAATTCCCGAAGGAATGCTAGAAAAAAATTAGGAAGGAGTGGACGACAACTTTTCTCGAATAATGAAGACGAAGTAATTAATTTAAGTTCGATGATAAGTGAGAAAAGTGAAGTAAATCTATTACCAAACATAGTTGTACAGAATTTTGAAGAAACAAATAACAAATTTAATGATTTTAAAGCAATTGAAAGCCATTTAATTAAAGATCAAAGCTTAAATGCTGAAACGATGCCATCATCTTCTAGTATTAACAAAAGTCCTCAACAATACGAAGAGATAAATCCAACTTTAAATGATAATGAGACAATAGATAGGTCCATTTCAGTTAATAATTTTGTTACTGTACGAAATCGAAGGGAATTAAAGCCTTCAATTGGAAAAAATGAAAACTTGGATAAAAGTGCATCTGAAGGGAATTTCAAGATTAATAAAGAAATAGTAATACGGTTAGAACGACATAAAATCCCTAACTACTCTCCAAAAGCAGAAAACTCTCTAGGTATGTAAAGTGTAAAACCACCAAATAAATTTGTTATAAAAGAACCAATTATTTTGATAGAAAAATTAAGTAACCATCGATTTGATCTATTAGAAAACCAACATGAAAACAGTACTCAAGAATCGTTGGATGTTACTGAATCAAGTGCCGTAGATAAAGATTATTTCAAACATCCATTGCCATTCAAAAAAATACAATTAAAAGCTGGCAAATTATGGAGAAGGTCTTTAAATGAATACAAACATAATCAACGTATGTGTACAATGCAATAGGAATTTTTCTTTATCAATATACAAATATTTGAAATTGGAATATTTTAGGTAAATCAACAAATTTACAAGATCCGATTACACGACGGTCTAAAAGTATATTTCGAATTGTACCACTACCTCTTCTACAGGAAACTTTAAACAACAGTTCATGTAAGTACATATTTGATTAATTTATTTAAAGAAAAATCCACCACTGCCATCTATTGGTATCTGTTAGTTAGTGGTTAAAGAACAAAGAGTCATGTGACTATATTCTTGTATCACCATTGGTGTGTTGTTTGTTGTGACGCCAACAAAATTCCAATCCAACCGCAACAGCCAGATGTAATTGCGTTTCATTTTCATTATATCTGCGATTAACTGTGTTTTCTTTATAAAAATCCTTGAGCTTTCGAACAAAGTCTCCATTCAGTGAATCATCGATTGACGTATTTTATTGGACAATCAATTTTTTTTCGTTGATTTTTCATTTTATT
The DNA here is from genome assembly GCA_963930825.1 of Silvanus unidentatus. Classification (NCBI taxonomy): domain Eukaryota; kingdom Metazoa; phylum Arthropoda; class Insecta; order Coleoptera; family Silvanidae; genus Silvanus; species Silvanus unidentatus. Next base: position 15,417,739 of record OZ005760.1, read on the forward strand.
TTACATCAATATTTGTTAAATTGAACACAAGTGAAAATCTCAGAAGAGAGAAATTGTTAGTGTGTGTTATATATAAAAAAGCAGAAAACCAGTTTACCGTTATATAAATTTGCATGTATTTGTGTTCGTCGAAAACGAATTATTTGAAAGAAAATTGCATGTGCATCATTGATGATAATTTATCAGGTTATGTGTGTGAAGAAGAACCAGAGAATTTTATTGAGAAACAATTGGAAGGCTCTTTTAGAGGTTTATCGTTAAATAATAGAAATACAGTATTTCTTGATGCGCCATTAAATACTGTAACCGCCAAAGAAATTGTATTAAGAAGATGTCGTCAAACGGAGCCATTATCATTCGACGAATGTTATCCATCAAGGTAGGCAGAGGCACACATTGTGCAATTTGTGACAACATTGATGACTTTCCAAATAACAAAATGCACTTTCACTTGTTTCATTTTGTAGTGCACTAAAGAATTGCCAGAAAATCGGAGAAGGCGTCTTTGGGGAAGTCTTTTTGTACAGGAATGGAAATGGGGACACAACCGTCATGAAGATAGTACCAATAGAAGGAAAACAAATGATCAATGGGGAAAAACAAAAGAAATATGAAGAAATTTTATCAGAGATTTTAATATCAATGTAAGAACATTGACTGACTAATGAGAATTAATTTTTAATATTTTTTATTTTGTAGGGAATTGAGCAACTTGCGTTTTACTTCGAATAATTCAACAAAAAATTTTACCGAAGTAAAAAATGTGAAATGTGTCATTGGTGCTTATCCAAAACGACTTATTGATTTGTGGGACCTTTATGATGAGACAAGGAATTCCGAAAATGATTCACCAACAATATTTACACCTGATCAAGTGTATATTGTACTGGAATTGGCAAATGGCGGCGTTGATTTGGAGGCGTTTGTTTTTAATAATGCGTTACAGGCCTATTCGATGTTCCAACAGGTGAATTATAAATTATTCATTGAAAAGGTTGAATGTTTTTTACATTTGTTGGTAAATTGTTTTTAGGTTGCTTGTGCATTGGCAGTGGCCGAAAATCAATTGAACTTCGAACATCGGGATTTACATTGGGGCAATGTTCTTCTGTCCCATACGAATATGAAAACGGTTGAATTTTCATTAGAGAATGTTGTAATTAATGTGGATACCCATGGTATATTTGCGACCATTATTGATTTTACCTTAAGTCGTATGGAGTTTGAAGGTGTTGTAATTTACAACGATTTAGCGGCAGATGAGGATTTGTTTAATGCACAAGGCGATTATCAGTTCGATATTTATCGAGCTATGCAGGAAAAGAATGGGTTTGTGCCACAATTCACACAGTTTATTTTGTTTTATAAAGTTTTTTTCTTTTTTAGTAATGATTGGCAGCATTTTGAGCCTGTAACAAATATTTTATGGTTACACTATATATTGGACAAAGCGATCACAGCTTTAAGATATAAGAACAAGAAGTCGAAAATACATAATAAATATTTAGAGAAATTGATATATTTAAAAGAAAATATTTTATCCTGCTATAGTACAAAAGAATTTATTTTAACCTATTTTGTTTGAGCATTTTTTCGTAAAATGGAATGATTTAAAAAAAATTTGTGATTCTTTTCGTAAAAACAGTGTTTAATTTAATAAACCATTTTATTGGCAATAACAATTTTATTTAAATATAATGAGTGTATGTATAAATAAATATTTGAACTTATAACAATTTTTTGATTAGTAAAAGCATTTTTTTCGTGGCTTCGTCGAATGAATCCCCATAGGAGAATAAAATTTTATCAGTAAATGGAATTCTGGCCTTTAAGATTAGCGGTTTCGTTTGGTATGTGTAAATATGCAAACCATTTGCTTGTAATTGTTTGACAGTGGAATTTAGCGATTTAGGGTCCTAAAAAAATAAAGTCTAGTCAAACAGCAAAGAAAAAAAACGTTTTCCATACATTTTCGTTGAATAGAGTATTGAGCAATTTAATTACATCCCATTTTGGCTCATGCGAATCATTATGTTTGTTGATGGGAGTGTGTTTTACAGAAAGTTCTTTAAATTTACCTAAAACTATTTCTAATTCCGCCTCGTGGTCATCTAAATTTAATTTTTTTGGCGTAATATTTATTTTGATTTTAGGAGTTGAAAGTAGCCCTGTGTCCTTCAATCTAAAACAATTTTTAAAAGTTTGTCCTGGATTTAATTTGATAGTTTTTACCTCGCCAGCATTTTTCTGGACGCTTCCTGTTTGGCAATCTTTTTATTATTTGCTGTGGCACTTGTAATGCAGTCCGCAAATTTACAATGGATTGTAATTGTGGGTTGTGTGAGGGAAAATTGAATATCCATGTCGTATGATGGATAATTAAGACCATTTGTCGATGCATATTCATTTAACATGCCAATATAATTGCATCCATTTGGAGTACAACTATTCTGCTCGACATATGGTTCTGTTTTAATTAAAACTGTTGGAGTGTTTTGTTTATTACATGTTTCATGGATGTTTTTCAACTGTAAAAATTGTAAGATTTTTAGGGCTGCATTATGTTTTGCTTGTTTTTTATTTGAAGCTGTCGCTTCAATTTGTAAGTTATTTATAGACACAATACATTTGAATTGTGGTGTTAATGTTGTTCCAACATCAATAAATGAATAATTTGGCAAAACATTGCCCTTTTTCATGTAATATTCTTGAAGAAGTGACACTGGCGTTTTACTCATTTTGTTTGTTAATTATAAGAAAACAACACTTCACAAACTTTCAATGCTTATAAATTTACAATTTGCTTTTCTTTATTACTGATTTTTATCTAATCAGTAATGAATGATGAAATTCCATCATTTGTTATCATTTTGGACGCAGCAAGGCAGCGACATGAATCAAATGAATCATCTTCAAAGTTTACACGTGACACGTGGTTCACTCACACTAGTAATAAAATAAATTTCCCTAAAAATCCCCAGATTTTGCAGCATGCACGATTTGAAATAAACATGGCGGTTTCGTTAAAAGCTAAAAAGTGTGGAAAAATGTTAAAAAGTCCAAGTAAAAATAATGTGAATAAGCAGAATCTTCTGCTAAAACAAGAATTGAAACTGGTTCGAATTCTGGCTGGAAATAATAAGACGTCGAGAGATCGTGCTTTGAAATCTTTAAGGAAATGGCTTCAAGAAAGGGACAAAACCATGCGTAAATTTCATTCTAACCTAAATTTCGAACAAAAATGTAACATTTACAATTTATTTCAGCTTTTTCTGAAATGGACTTTGAACGTATTTGGCGTGGATTATATTACGCTATATGGATGGCTGATAAACCTCTTGTACAAGTAATTTTAACACCAATTTTATACTGTTTAAACTTGCAATTAATTTCCCTTTTTTAGGAAGAATGTGTTGAAAATATATCTTCCTTGATTCATTATACAATGCCTGAATCCTCTTTATTATTCTTTAAAACAGGATTACAAGTTTTAGGTTCATTATGGATTGGAATTGATCAACTACGTTTAGATAAATTTCTAATGGTAACACAACTGAACTTTCCCTTCGTTTTCTCTTTATTTTGTTGTTTGTTTCAGCTTGTGCGACGTTTATTAAGGCAAAGTTTAATATTCCTACGGAATCATAACTGGAGTTACAATTATATAAGACAATTTACTGAGGTTCTCTCTGAATCCGTTCTAAGTACAAAAGTGGAGCCTCCAGTTGGTTTATTTATGCATTTCACTGAAATATATTTAGAAGAAATTGCAAAGGTAATGAAGAAAATTTACATTCTCTACAAAGTAATGTGATTTTATAATAATTTTATAGGTTATTAATGAAAAATTGACCCCAGACAAGTTTACCCAATTCGTTAAACCATTTATTCAGAAACTCGCATATTCAACAGATGGCAGGATTATCGGACATATAAGAAAATTTGTTTTTACATTTTTAATTCGACAAACTGATTTAGGTCTGGAATATCAAGAAAAATATAATGCCTGGAAAGAGGTAGGTGGGAAATATTTTTGTGAACGAAATTTTATTAATTGGAAATGTCTTTAGGCAGGATTTCCTGGTTCAATTCATTCAATGAAAAAAATCAACTTGTCCAATAACGAAGAGAAATTTGAAGACGATGATGAAGAAGATTTACAAACAATGGACACTCCTTTAGATCCGAGAGCCGGAAGAGTTGATGTTGAATTGAAACAAATCAAATTCGCTCCAAAGGCAATTGCGAGTGCTTTGCAAGAATGTAAATTTCATAAAAATACAAACGCAAAGAGTAGGAAACTGTTGGACACTTTAACTGAACAGTAAGAATGTTTTAGAAACATTTTCTAAATTTGATTTAATTTTCTTCTCTTTGCAGTTTTAATAAACTTTCGAACGGTATTTATCCATTGGGAGTAACGAAAGTTGTGGATTCAAACAAGAATGATGGTGATTTTAGTATTAAAAAGGCCGTTAATAGACTAGTTAAATTCGATAAACAATTAATGGATAAAAGCTTAAAACGTAAACTTCCATCTACCGGAAAAGAAGATATTAAACGAAGAAAAACTGATTCAAATAAATTGAACGAATTAAATGGCGACACGAGAAAGCAGAAGAAAAGTAGTGAGAAAACTGTTTCACAAAAGGAAAAATGTTCCAATACATCACAGAGGAATAAAATGAATTTGAAATTTAATTCGGAATTAAACAATTTTCTAACTAGACCAAATTTTGATCCTTCAAGTGTAGAGTATATTTTTGAAAGGAATTCAGGTACTTGGATTGTTTTCAATGAAACTTCTAACGTTGGAAATGGAGAAATTCAACATAATCAAGTGAAACATTTGGATTCTTTTATTGAATCGGAGTTAAATGATTCTGTGAACACAAAAACTGATGATGAACCGAATGACAAATTGGTTTCTTCTAATGGATGTATTAAAGAATTGGGTATATCTCGTTCTTATTCTATGCAATAAAATGTAATAAAAATGTGTTTTTTTTATCAGAAAATTGTAAGAAAGACAATGATTCGAAACAAATATTTCCGAAAAGTGAATGGGATCGTCCGTTGGCAAAGGATGAAATTGAGATTTTTATTCCTGCAAAAAAGTATTCCAAGAAACATAATATAACAGAGTTAAAAAAGACAGAGAAATGTGAATTAAAAATAAATAATAGACTGTCATTAGATTCGAAACTCTTACAAAACAATTTCACTCCGAAAAAAGTGAAATTTAATACAAGTTTGAATAAATCACAAGAAGTACATGAACATCATGCCCAGATACTTAGTTCACCTGGAATACCATTCGATGCGAATAAGAAACCAACAAAGACATTATTAAAAGTGGCAACAAGTTCAACACCTCTCAATCCATTTTACAATCGAAAATTGAATTTCTGGTAAATTTTACACAGTAAACAATTCCTTTATATTATGACTTGAATTAATTTTTTTATATTGTTGGCGAATGTATTTACAGAAATGAAATAAATATTTTCTCATTAGAAAACCGAAAGTATGTATCTCTAAAATAACAGACAGTGCATTTGATTTTGAATAGAATTTACAGAAAACATTTCTGAGGTAGTTTTAGAGCGAAATAATACAGTATTACTGCCAATACAAGTGACCATGTTCGTAAAGGTCCCAAAATGAATGCCATCGTTCCATATGCCAACCAAAACATGTAGGCCATAATAATTTGCAATGTAAATAATATACCAAATGGTATATGGCATAGCATTTCACATGCAATTGAATGTTTTTTCTCAACTTTCAATACCACTTTTTCATATCTACAATCGAAAACATTTTCTAAATAAAAATTCTGCACAATCAGCCTTATTCCCGAGTCCATCGAAAATTTTTAGAAAAATTACGAATATCGAAATAAAACTATGAAAGTATGGTGAATTTCGAAATAAACACTTCACATCGGAATAATATAAACCAAATAAAAATTAATCATATGACTCCGAATCTGAATTTTGAGAAATCGAGAAAATTTTAATCTATGGTCGTCCGGCATTGGAAATCACAACGTACTCGAAAAAAATAACAATTTTCTTGATCTAATATGAGATCACTAAAGATAATAATTCAAATTCACCATATTTACAAATTTTATCCGATATTCGTGATTTTTCCGAGATCGAAAGATCTTCGATGGACTTGGGAATAAGGCTGCTTGTGTTTTTTTCTAATTAATTTACCGTCCATAAACTTTTTGAGACAGAATAAATATTAAGGGAAGTTGAAAACTCAATAGCTGAAAAAAAAACAAAACATTGACAATTATTTTTAATTAATTTAAATTTCACCTGAAGGAATCCATATGCATATGTGAAAGAACCAGGTAAAAAAGTGCCTTCAATATAAATTCCCCATGCGAAAACCACCCCAATCTTGTCCTCTATCAAATATCCAATGGACCATGGTCCAAATACAATAAAAATCGGATATAAAATCAATGGATAAAACATTCTATTAACCGTACATAAAATCCACAATTTTTTTAAGAAATTCATTAAGATTCCTCCTCTGAAATTGCATTGTTTTATCTTTCCAGCTGGAATAATAAATGTTTGATAATTTCTAATGAAAATTCCATTGAAGTACGTACCTTTCCAAAATTCGTGAAGGATTTTTAAACAAGCCATTGGTATAACGACAATTCCCAACATCACACCAAACAACGTTTTAAACTAGAAAACAAAAAGAGAGAGAGTGAATCCATTTCATTTAGTGCAAGATTACCATTGTACTAGCATCAGTCATAAGAATTAATCTAGACATAAAATCAAATGGCATTTGAGTGCCATCTAATGTAAATGTATTTACATAAAATTGTTCACGTCCTTCGAAATCTTTGACATGGATCTAAAACGAATTGTAAACAAATTCAATACAACACAAACTATTTGGATATTAAGTTTTATTTATACTTGGATTTTATGGAGTCCTTGTAAATATTCCATTGGATTCCATTTTAGGACATAAAGTGGTTTCTCTCTTTTTTCACACAACATCCAATCACCGTCGTCTATTTTGATTTTTACAAACTCAATTTCAGCTAGAGAAAATGCTAACATCCTGTAGAAAATTCATAATTATAATAATTTCTTCATAAAAAACCAAACAAATTGAAATCTGTATAAACCTTATATGAGAAGACAATTTAATTGATTCCACATTCTCCTTATGAGGATTGAAAAAAAGTGCATGTTTGGGATTTGTAACTAAAATTATTGGCCATTGCCCATGTTGCACATCAATAAACGAAAACATACCATGATCAATCGCCATAATTCGATACCTGTTCAAAAGAAAATTCATATTATATCAGTAAATAGACTATTTCTTCGGTTTTCTTTACATTCTGTTATCTTTCCAATCACCTAATTCCAATTCCAAGAAACCAGGTTTTTGTAATGTGTACATATATGACACCAATCCACCCAATTTATGTAAATGACCACAAACATAAACCAAACTATTCTTATCTTTCCCAATAAGATTACGAACAGTTGTCGAACTAGGTGTTAAAATACAAGAAGTTGGAAAATGCCCAAACCATATCGAATAGTTACTGCCATCTGTCTCAATTTTCTTTATGATTGAATTGATTACATTCACTTCCTCATCATCTAACATGCCAATGAAATTAAATGGACGTTTTGGACCTGGTTCTAAACATGCATCGATACCAATGAAATTGTACCTGATTTCATCATTGGTAAGTTGATAAAGATAGGAACGAGGATGATTTCGGCCTTGCATTGAGTAATTTGTAAAAAAATTCTGTGGCGATTTCATGTCGAATACATTGAAATTATCTGTGAAAAGAAAAGAGGAAAAACTGGAGAAACAACCACCGAGAAAAATTTGAATTTTGTTAAATTATACATAGAGACAAACTATTAGCCACCAAGCATAGAAAAAAAATGATAATCCTGATATGTAGTCTTCTTTATTTCTTATTAAAATGCGCTATTAATTTATGTTAGTTTTGACATGCAATTTGTTATACTTTTATGGGTGTACCTTCGACTGGACGCACAAAACAATAAACGCAGACGTGTTGGCCATGTGGAAAAACTGCATTTACATTTTTTCTTTCTCTATGGTAACCGAAAAAAAGAGGATATAGGGTGGGCGCATATTATCGTACAAATTAAAAGAAGGCTTAATGAACACAAACAAATGATTCAAATGGAACTGGCAATGATTGTGGTGTCTTTTTAGCCTTACCATGATTTCCTCGAATATCAAGCCAGACTGTTTTCTCTTTAATATTGCATTCATTCAATATGTCTCTGTAGTAGGCCCATTCTTTCTGAAACTGGCGTGAACCAATTGAATCTGACGTTTTTGCATCTGTTAAATCACCGGAAGCCAACACAACGTACGGTCTGATTGCATCAACATTTTGTTGACAAAATTCCTTAAATTCTGTTATCCTTGAGGGATCCCTGAATATACTAATATGAATATCGGAAATCTACAACATTTAAAATACAGATAAACATTAAAATGAATTCGATTTTTAAGTTTTTATTTAGTAAACCTGTAAAAACCATATTAGTTTTTCGTGAGCATCGTTAATTTCTAAAACTTGTTGCTTATTAGAATTGGAGACATTAATTGCATCAGTACTTAATAAATTAGCAACACTTGCAAATAGTACTGAAAGCAGCACCATGGAAGTCAAAACACCGACAGTAAATTTGGAAATTTTCATTTTATCACTTTTCATTAGTCATCTCGGAATTTACGACTCACAGTGTGTAGGACATTAAAAAAAGAATCACTTGTTTGCTTATATATACATGAATTACTTTATGAAGTGGATGACAGGAAAGGACATGATAACACTAAACACCGAAAACATTGATATTTTTTTGACAGATAGAATAACAAAACAGCGTGGAATTGAAATGTCATTGCGCCTCTTAACATTTGAACTACAGTCAGTACAATAGTAGTTCAAATTGTATTTATAGTATATTTGAACTACAATTTAAAACTGTGTCAAAATTTTTCAACAATAGAAAATGAATGTTCACAAATTAGAGACAAACGTAATTTCTCAAATAAAAACCTCCTATACAATAACAAACACTGCACAATGTGTGACCGAATTGGTAAAAAAGTTCTAAGTAGTGTATTTCGAAATTAAACTTTTCTGTTTTAGATTTTGAACAGTTTGGATGCAAATTCAACTTCCATTGCCATTCGTATAAATTTAAACACATTTTTACTACAAATAATCGATAATGGTGATGGTATATCAGAAGAGAATCTACAAAAGATAGGCCTTCATCATTATAGTACTAAATCAAATCAAAATAACAAGTCAAATAATCGAAAATTGTTTGGCTCTCATGGCGATTCATTGGCGAACATTTTAAACATGTCCGAATCTATTGAGATTGTTTCCAGGCCAAAAAACAGAAACAATACATTCAAGAAAGTGCTAACAAGCAAAGAAAGAGCGGACATTATTCTTTGCGAGAAAAACCGTGCGAGTTTTGGAACCACACTCACAATTGTCGGTTTTTTAAGCAAACTTCCTGTGCGAAAACAGCGCATTAAAACAAATTTGGAACTAAACGAACTAAAAACAATTCTAGAACGATTTGCTTTAATCAATCCACGAGTATCATTTACATTACGAAATAATCTCAATGAAAAATTGGAATTTTCTTGTGAGAAACGTGAAAGTATCACCGAATCTCTCTGTTATTTCTATCCAGAATTGATAGAGAATGTAAAACAGATGAAAATCAAGAGAAAACAAACGAAAATTGAAGCGCTCTTCGTAAATACAGAATGTCGCTCTAAAGTACATTACATTTACGTCAATAAACGTCCAGTGGAGTGTCCAAAAGTCCGCAAACTCCTCTATGATTTATTCAACATAAAACAACATCCAATTTATATCATAAATATAAATATCTCAAGATCCAAAGTTGATTTCGCTGAGAACAGAGTAAACTTCAACAATTGGCCCTTCATTGAACGTTTAATAACTAAATTAGTTAACAAATACTTGGGGAAAAGTGAAGAAGTTGTTGCCAACGTACAGCACACTGTCCCCGTTCTTCCTGATGTACTCAATGTTATTAAAGGCGGACCTGTAAAACGTAAACGCGATCAAAACTGCGAAATCTTTGCGAAAAAACCACACATTAATCCAGAACTAACCGGTAAACAGTTAATTATGGATATGTTTTTGAAATCCACACAAGTGTATGCCAGTCAGGACGATTTTCTACCAAACGACACTCTAATCGAGTCGAATTTCTACTATGAAAAAAGTTTCAGATCGAAAACAGGCAAACTGAACACCACAATGTCTGTTTCATTAAAATTCAAATCAATTCGAAAGGCGTTAGATGTTAAAAAGGTTTCAAAAGGTTTACAAACTAGTTTTTCAAATCCTCCACCGAGTTATGAAGAGAAAGCGATTCAAACTTCCTTTATAAACGATTCCTTTGATAATTTTCAACCACAACTTTGTAGTACCGTGAAAAATGCGCGAGAAAGTCAATTGGTCTTCAGTTTACCACAAAACGCTAATAAATCATTACTTGAACGTGATTTAAAAGCAGAAAATGCCATTATAACAAGCCCCTTTTTCACTACTAATCCAACAGATAATGAAAAATCAATCATTAATGAGGACTCTTTAAATAATGGAGGAATTTTCGAATTTAAACCGCGCTTCAGTCATCTACCAAAAGGATTTTCACCAATTTGTGCCACAATGAACTCACCAAATGTCTCTTTAAGTCAAAATTCCAAAGAGAAATTGTATGATTTATTGTTAGGTTCACTAGAAAGTGAGTTATTAAATATAAAATGGAATGGTGATGGGAAAACATGCTTGGAAAACGTTTATAAATCAAAAGCGAAACAAATCATGAACGATATTCCAACAATCTATGACAAACATTACAAGAAATTCAATAAACGACTCGATGACATCACATTCACCAAGGAATTATTGCAACAAGTGGAAATTCTGGGACAATTGGATTATAAATTCATTGTTGGAATGATAAAATCGATGAGTTTGTTGGTGATTTTCGATCAACATGCTGTCCATGAAAGAATTCGATTGGAATGTTTACAAACTAATTACAAAAACGAACGCGTTCAATTAGATAGTCCAATTTTGCTTTTTGTCACATCATTCGATTTAAGTTTATTGAAAAATAATATGAATTATTTAAATGATTTAGGCTTTGCCTGCAATTTTCTAACAAATTGTTTGTTTATGAATGAAATACCGGCATGTTTGCATAATAAAATCAAGAACAATTCACAGATTGAAGAAGTTTGTAAGATGATTTTAAATGAAATTGTTGATTTACTTAAAATTGGCAATTTTTCAAAGAGATTACCTGAAATAATGCAGAAAATCATAAACTTAGAAGCGTGCAGAGGTGCCATCAAATTTGGGGACGCATTAACCAATGAAGAATGTTTTAAATTGGTGCAAGAATTGGGAAAATGCGATTTGCCATTTCAATGTGCACATGGCAGACCGACAATACAACCCATGGTACGAATTTGCAGTGAATTCCAAAAGGAAAACCAGAAAGTTAACTTGAAAGAATTAAAAAACCAAACAGCAAAATTAGCTTAAAGTCCATTTTCAATTTCACTTTGTGTTCCACAGCTATTATTGTTAATTAAAAATTGATCTGTATTAAGAATTAATAGATCATTCAATAAAGTTACTGATTAAAATCGAACATTATATGTATATAATTTGATAGAAAAAAATCCTTTACGAAAGAGTATTATAAACTATATTATATAATACTAGTAATAAATTATGTACAGTCGTTTAAATGCATTCTAGGCACATGAAATTGAGTAATAATAATATTGCATGTAAAGGAGAAATCGGTAACAAAACTTAAACATTTACCAATTACATATATGTCTTAAAATAAATTAAAAATATGGTTAAAAAACTTGTTACTAATATTTACATCGTCACAAAATTACGATTCAGTTTTCTCAAGTACATTAAATAAAAATTCTAAAGAATATGTAAGTATAATAAATTATATACATTCACAGGCACTTATTGAAATAACTCTAAAGAAAAAAATTTCGTCGACTGAGGAAATAATTTAAAAGCCAAATAAAAAACAAATTTCATCAAGAATCATATCCAGCCCTTGGCGATGCAACCGGCGACGGAGGCGGTGGCAATGGACTGAAATACGTTGAAGATCTTGAACTAGGCGATGGTGGACAACTTTCATTTTGACAATGTGATCTGGGAGTCGGCGGTGGCGGAAACGGTCCACCATCATATCGACTACGATTCGTTGGATAATTGTAATCGCTCTCATCGCAAATGTCCGTCGAACATGGCGTTGGCGGTGGTGGCACATTAATAGACCGATAATGTCGATATGGACGATATCTGGACGATGGACTGCTGCCTCTAGTCGAAGCAGCTGTCGTCGCTGGACTTGGAGGCGGATTTAATGGTTCCCTTGGATAACAACCTAAACTGGAACCGTTCGTATTCGAACTACTTGACGCTCCAGTCACATGTCGACGGTCATATGTGGACATTGTACAAGTGTCGTTCAGCATCGACATTTTCACCACGTCCGGAATCCCTGAAATACATTAATGGAAAGAGTTTTTTAATGGAAAATAAGTAGCTGATTGAAATAATTGCAACTGAATCACTAGAAGGCTTACGTACATGTTACCCGAAAAAACCGAATAAGGAAAAACTATAAACTATAAACTATAACTATTTTTTTATAGTTTTGAGTTTGCACAATTAAAAAAAAAGATGTCGTCTTTTTTCAATACCCTTTAGGTTAGCAGGTTATTTTTTTTGAAACTGTTCGCTTCACCTGAACTGTTTTTTAAGTAAAAAAACGATACATAAAAAAATAATCGCATTTTGCCTAGGCAATAAATACTACATATTATATCCGGATTTCTGGTTTTTCCGGGAACATACAGGGTGTAACTGCTGGATTGAGCAAAAATTAAATGGCAGATTAAGGAAGTTATTTTGAGTCGAATAGTTTTTTCCGCTTTTCTGGATAACGTTTCCTAACAAGGATATAGGCCCTCAAACTTCTTAAAAAACGTCAAATTTTTCAAATATTTTTTAAGGGAAATAAATAGAAACTACTATAAAATATCAGAAAAATCGGTCAGACCCAATATGACTTTTAGGCAAGGGGGTAGCTTAACACTTTTGTTATTTTTTTGGCGGTGGAATTTCAATTTTATTGAGTGCATTGGATGTCAAATTTAATAAGGAAACTTTTTTGTATCTTGTATTTTTTTCGTATGACGCACCGTTGTCGAGAAAAATGCAATTTTATTTGAACTTGTCAAAATTTTTCGAAAATTTCTTGACCTCAGTGGTCCATAACTTTTTAGTTAATGGACCAAAAAATCTAACAAAATTATTTTAAGATCACTATAAGCTATATAATATAATTTTTAATAAATTTTTGTTATAATTTTTTTTTAACATGCGGAAAAAGTTGAATTTCTCTATTTTCTCAGAGGCCTTTCCATTAAAAATCATTTTTCATTTCATTTTTGCTTAATCGAGCAGTTACACCCTGTATATACCAATCGATTCACATCACAAAAAAAATCATTACCTTTTCGTAAAATATTCCCTTTATTCTGTGCAATCGGATGCATTGGACTTAACGAATCCTCCGATTGATCTGTCACATCTTCAGCATGTAAAAGTTTCTTCCTTTTACAATACAAAATACCCGCAAACAATGCCGAAACAAACATAACACCAACAGCCACCAATATCACTGTTCCTGTTGATTTTTCTGTTCCTTTATTCAGACATAATGAATGATGTTCATCGGCACCATCAGCACAATGTTCATGTCCATCACATACAATTGCAATTGATAAACACACCGCCGTTTGTGGACATTGAAAGCCATTCTTACAACAATTCTTCTCATCCGATTTATCGGCACATTGTGCCACATTATCACATACTTGTGAACTATCAATACATCTACCACCATCTTGACAACGGAACTGATTATTTTGACATATTGGACAATCAATTTCATCCGAACCATCTGTACAATCATTTTGGCCATCACAACGCCACGTTAATGGTATACAATCTTTTGTATCTGGCGATTGACTAACCGTACATGTAAATCGATTCTCACCACATTTCGGCAATGTACCACACGATTTATTATCTTTTGATAATATTTTCCCATATGGACAGGCACACAACGGTTCACTGCCATTTAATATACAAAAATAGGCACATGTTTTATGATGTGGCATTTGATTGCATTGATGCGGTTCGACATTCTTCACCGATATCAAATCAACAATATGATTCGCTTGTACTAACAATGTTTCCGGTTCAGTAGCACGTGCCTTGCTTGGCATTAAATATAATCGCTTCAATTGGTGCATTTGTATAAAATATAGCCATCCTTGATGTACGGCCAATTGAGATGGTGATTCACTTTTGTTTAATAAGATATGTTGATTTTCTCCATCAATATTACTTAAATGGATACTGTGCTCTTGTGCCCAAACAATACAATCATTTTGTATGTCAACGGCGATTGCCGTTATATTTGCTCCTTTTGTTATGATTATACGATGGGAACCGTCTAAACGAATACGAACTAATTGTGGCACTCTTCCAACGTCAGTATAAAATAAAAGTCTAAAATAAAATTACAATTTTAAACTGAATCATTTTTTGTTGCCTTTTTTTCTTACCTTTTCTTTACATGTATGGCCAATAATCGCGGCTCTTCACCATCAATTTTCTTTAAACTACCAAAACTAATATTATTATCTAAACGTGTAACGTTTATAATATTCTGCGAGGCACATGTCCAAAACATTAAACGACCAATTGTATCAATAACCAAATCGAATGGATGTAAATCTGGATTGCTACCAACAACGACATTATATGGATTTCCACTGATTTCTGAACGTTTAATAGACAATGCTTTGCCATCAATCTAACAAAAAAAAAACAATAATTCACGAGTTTTCTATATATTTTTTTGTTACCCAATAAAGAAAATTATGTGTCGGATCGAATCCAATCGCTTTAACCGACTTTAAACCTTGAATTGGTAAAACAGCTTCGGGACAATCTGATGTATCAAACACTAAACGTACAGCTAAATTCCTATGACTGTATATCATAAAATTCGATGGTTCTAAAACAACACATTAAAATTAAGAATCTATACAAAAAAAAAACAAAAACCCTCAACATACCCACACATTTATTATCTTGTAAAGTGTAATGTGTTGGACACGAACATGTAAACGATTTACTTTCATCATCTTTTACTGGTAATGCTAAACATAAATGTTTACATCCACCATTTCCAATTGAACATTGATTGGTATCATTTTGCTTCGATGGATGATAAACAAGTAAATCAGTAACATTTTCGGATAATCGTGTATAAACCGATTTATTTAAACCATTCAATTTATCCGCTCTCCAAATAGTCGCTAAAAAAGAGTACTTCAATTTTGTCCATACAAGAAATCTAAATGAATTTTATTCTACCTGTTGAATTGTCACTCCAATAAATAAAATCTTTATACAATGTCAAACCCAATGGTCTAAAATTACTATCTTTAACGATAATTCTTTTATCATTTCCATATAAATCAGCAGATAAAATTGCTGGTGTTTCACTTTCAATCCAATACAAACGTTTCTTTTCATAATCAATTGTTAAACCGTTCGCTGGTCCATTTGTTGATATTAAATTCACTTGCAATGTACCATCCATTGCTGCTTTTTTTATACATCTCGGTACACTCCATTCACTCCAATACATATAACTACAAAAAAACCAAATTAATTAGTAGTAGAAATTGATTATTTTTAAAAGGGCACATGAATATAGAGCACCAAAATAGTGACCTGTAAGGTCGGTAAAAAGTTGCTCCTTTAATACTGGATGCAGCGAAATGAAAAAAATCTAGAAGATAGAGGAAGAAACTCTAAGAAACCCGTTAGCTTCAGATTTTTGATTATTTGTTTCAAAAGAGAGAACAAAAATACATAAACTTATGTTTTTTTTTAAAGATCAGCACTCGGAAAAGCACTTTTAACTTTCCACATCAAATACATTTTTTAACACAATAATTCAAAAAACTGAATCTACAAGAAAGAAAAAACATTAATCTAACTTTTGTTAGATTCAGTTTTTTGAATTTTTGTGTTAAAAGTTCAGAGTGTCCTTGAGAAAGTTAAATTTTTTTTCTGCTTTTTAAAAGAAATAATCAAAAAACGGAATCTAACGTTTTTCTTAGAATTTCTTCCTCAATCCCTGAATTTTTTCATTTCGCTGCAACCAGTATTAACGGAGCAAATTTTTACAGTTTTTTCACCGACTCATGTGTCCTTTCTCAAATCGTTTCTCTTACCCTTCTTTTGGATCCAATGCAATGCTATGTGGTTCTTTGCCTTCTGTCCAAATCAACGTTCGTCTACTTGTGCCCTGCAAACGTGCCACTTCAATACGATGCGCTATCCGATCGGTCCAATAAATATTTAATCCCAACCAATCAACAGCAATCCCTTCTGGCGATGCTAATCCCAAATCGACAATCCGATGTGGCTCGGAACCATTTAGATATGCTCTCCAAATCGAACGTAATTTACTATCACTCCAATAAATGCACATTGTTGTAATATCAAAGTCAATTGCACTAAAAAAACAAACAAAATGCCGTACTACTAAAATGACAAAATAAAACAACATTTACCTTGCTTGTTTAATTCCTGGAATTGGCAATGTAATCTCATTCACTTCATTCTCAATACTAACTCGACCAATACTATCATTCTTTGCATAAAGTAGAAAAGCACTCGGTTTAACACAACTGTGTTTATCTTTTGCCAATTCATAATCAATTTCACATGCACATACAGTCGTTTTATTATGTCGATAAAAGCACAATTGTGAACAATTCCCATTATTCTCTTTACATGGATTCCAACCATTTACAGGACTTAAATTAATCGCTTTCAATCCCATCACATTCTCCATTTGATCAACAATCAATTCCCGCGAACCGCCCGACTCTTTATGTGCCCGATCAATTGCCCTTCGCTGCCAATCGGTCCAATATAGAAAATCACCCATCAAACTAAATCCAAACACATGCGGTACACTATCGGTTATCAATTCAATTCGATCACTTCCATCCATATTTGCATATTCAATTTTATCATATTTCGCATCACACCAATAAATCTTCATATTTGCTACATCTAATGTTATACCATTTGGCCATCCTAATGGTTCACTATTCGAATCTCTTATTATCAAAACTCTTTCCGATCCATCCAAATTGGAACGTTCAATTTTCGGATACTTTTCATTCCAATCTGACCAAAATAGCCAGCCTAATTCAGATGCGACTGCAATACCTCTTGGATCAACTAAATCCTTCGATATAATCACATGACGATAACGTTTCTCTAATCGAGCCACTTCAATCCGATCCGTTCCCGCATCCGTCCAATAAATATTCCTCGATATCCAATCAATTGTTATACCATCTGGATCGTTAATTTCTGTTGCAATTACATCCTCTTGTTGGCTACCATCCAATTTGGCTCTTTGAATTTTCTTCACTTCATCATCGGACCAATAAATGTATTTCTCAATTGGGTCATAATCGACGGCTATTGAATATTTTACATCATTTAATGGTAACACTTTCGAACTGTAATCCGGTGAGTCTAGATAAATCAGACAAATATCCGTACGTCTTGCTAATAATAATAAATTTTGTGGTCCATCAGCACATGTACGATTATCAATCAATTTTATACCAATTGGACATTCGCATGTGAAACCGGGCGGTTCCGGTGACAGTAAACACAAATGCGAACAACCGCCATTGTTCACTTTGCATGGATGGTCGACGATTGGTTGACGTTGTGGATGCCAAATTTGCACATCCATCGGATGTACTGGTTGATCACCAATTTGGCTTGTATAAATTAATTCGGCTGATAGATTTATGTATCGATCGTAATAATGTACAGACAATGATTTCCAATCGCTCCAATAGAAACGCATCTCGAATTGTGTCAAAGCGAACGGATATTGAAAACCAACGGAAAGGACGACGGAAATGTTTTTTCCATCATAATTCATTGATTTAAGGAAAAGTAGTTTACCATCAATCCAATAAACCAGTTCGGATTTGTAATCGATTGTTAAACCATTTGGCCAGAATACTTCACTTTCTGAAACGAGAATTTTACGTGTTTTTGCATCACCATTCATGCCGGCACGTTCGATTTTTGGTGATTCTCCCCAATCAGTCCAAAACAATAAACTAAAATAAAGTGAAAATGAAAATTTTGAATAAAAAAAAATGTAGTTTGTTTACCCTTTCATGGGAACAACTGCAATCGCTCTCGGTTGATCGATATCCGTCCAGAAAAGTACTTTTCTGTATTTCCCTTCAATTGTGGCCGTTTCAATACGATTTGTGTCACTGTCCGTCCAATAAATTTTGTCCGATAACCAATCACATGCAAGTCCATCCGGCGTGAAAACACTGTCCACTAACAGTTTTTTACTATCCTTTTCCACATCAGTACCGTTGAATGTGATCGATTGAATGCTTTCCGAATTATGATCCGCCCAGAAAATCTTCTTCTTCTCATAATGGTAATCAAGAGCGGCTATGTAGGAATAATTTTTCACTATCAAAGTTTGTTTCAATTTCCTTTCCGGAGAGTTTCGTGTTAAATTCAGTATTCTGATATCTCTGGTAGTGGAGAGGAGTAGAATCGGCGATTGAGGGGCTACATTTTCTGAAAAATAAACCATTTCATTTTGGTTGGAACTTTGGAAGTTTTGTTTGTTTTTCAACTCACCCAAATGGCTAAATTGAATGGATGATAGAATTTTTATTATAATACATATTGCATATGTTCTCATCAGCCTTAGTAACATTGATTAACACATTATTTAACAAACTACTAGAGAATATTCTATTTAATAAATAATAAAACACTTTAAAGTTCATTTGAATAAAAACATAACCACACTTTGTTGTGTTTACGATTAGAACTCTTTTGGATTATGAATTATTTTGTTAATTTATGAAAATAAGCAATAAGTTTAATATTTTAACATGGATTAATGTGTAACTTGCAATGGTTTAACTATTTATTTGTTAAATAATAAACAATCACAAAAAAACAAAACTTATAAAACTAACACAAGAATCAACGCTATCTAGCAAATATGCCCTACATTAACTAAAAATAGCTGTTTCCTTTATGTAAAAGATGGCGGTGCAACACTTATTTGGAAATAAAGTCCTCTATATAGAGAGTAAAGACGATAGATGTATCGATTTTGATTGGCTAGACGAATATAAGGATCAATTTCGCTTGCGTCCGCCATTAACAATCCAAACAAACATGTAGAAGTGTGTTTTTCGAGGTGATTTTGGACAATTTTTGTGAATAGTGGCTTTGTAGTTTATAGTTTTTGGTGTTTTTTATATTGCTAATATTTTAAACAATTGAATATTGTAACGTGTAAGTATATTTATTAAAAATTGTGCAATTTATAGATAAATTAATGTGACTATTACAGGTTAGAGTGTTAGACTTTATATAGTTTTTTGAAAATGGTTGGATGCTCTGCTTTCGACTGTTCCAACAGAAGTGAACACGGGAAACTTATGAAGAATTTTCCCAGAGATCCAAAGCGGCGTAAAGAATGGACTATAGCTGTCAAAAGGGATAATTGGACTCCAACAAATAGTTCGGTTTTATATGAAGTAAAGAGATATATGAAGTACATTTAATGAAATATTTTAATTTTATTATACCTTTATTGCAATAGGATCATTTTCCTATGGATATGTGTGACAAGACCACTGTAGACGGGACCAGAAAATTGAAGCTTAATGCAATTCCAACCATTTTTTCTGTTGCTGTACCAAAAAAAAAAAGACCTCCAGTTTAAAGACAAATTTCTGGTCCACATATCAAATTTGAGGATTCATGTAACGTTGATACCAGTTCATCAGACCTGAACAAAACATCGAAGACTAATGAGTCCACATCCTCGACATCAACTTCAAATACTACAACCACCAATATGTCGTCCGAATCTGGCCAATTTGATATGTCAAATAGACCCACCAACGAGCACATAAGTAAACTCGAAGACTATATTGTAAAGCTCTCAAGAAAAGTAAGAACTCTAAAGAAAAAATTACATTCAAATAAGAGAATTATCAAGAGAACTGATAAACGTTTACGTGAAAAGGAAAAAGACCTCAATGACAACAAATATTACCGCTTATTAAAGAAAACATTTAATGATGACCAAATTTATTCAATGGAGCATAAAATGAATTTCCACAAATGGTCAAATGAAACCATCCAAAAATGTTTATCAATTAAATTTGCATGTGGTAATAATGGATATCAAGAGTTGTTGAAGAAAAAAATACCCTTGCCTTCATTACGAACATTAACTCGACGATTAGAAAACTTGAAATTTATGCCCGGTGTTTTGGATGAAATATTTGACTTTTTAAAGATTAAAGTCAATACAATGACAGAACATGAAAAATTATGCATGATTGCAATGGATGAGATGGCAATCTCAACATCAAATACTTTTGACACATCTTCCAAGCAATACATTGGCAATGTTACATTACCTCATCATTCAGGTGATGCAACTCATGCACTTGTTTTTATATTGGGTGGAATTACTTCACGATGGAAACAGACTGTTGCCTATCATTTTACAGGTGAGGACTTTATTACCTTCGATAACTTTATTTTCATTGTAATAAATTTAAATTGTTACCAGGCAATTCAACAAAAGGAGTCGTTTTTGAGGACATTCTGTTTGAAATTATTCAGAAAGCAGAAGCAATAGGTTTGACAGTTATGAGTATTACATCAGATATGGGACCGGTGAATGTAGGATTGTGGAAAAAGTGGAATATTGTTGCCGGCAGGAATTCAATCACAAATTGTTCAATTATTCACCCATTTGATCAATCAAGAAAGATTTATATATTGGCCGATGTGCCTCGTGTTTTTAAAAACCTAAAAAACATGCTAGTAATACATGGTCGTATTTATATTTAGTATGGAATTCAAGCAAAATTCAATTTGCCAACAAATGTTATTGACGTAAAACATATATTCGATTTAATTAATTACCCAAAAGATTTTCATTTTCTGTTGACACCGGGATCCGGGATTATACGAGGAGGATCTCTTACCTGACCATTTCAAAAAAATGAATGTCGAAACAACAACGAATATTATGAATCACAATGTGGCAAGCGGGTTAAAATATATGGCAGAAGAATTGAACAAACCTGAATATTCAACAACTGCCTGGTTTCTCGACATAGTTACAAAATGGTTTCATTACATGTCTTCAAGACATCCAAGCTCAGCTTTAAGCAAAATACGAATAGAGCCATATAACACTGCCATAACATTTTTGGAGGATTTTATTGAAATCATGTCGCAGCTATTTATTGGAGAAAATAAGGCATGGAAACCATCTCAATCTGGCGCTATTCTATCTACAACTTCGATTCTTCAGCTACAGGAGTACCTATTGAACCCCAAAAATTGTTCATTTTTGTTGACTTCCCGATTCAGTCAAGATTGTGTAGAAAATCTGTTCAGTTGTGTCAGGGTTAAACAACCATTGCCCACAGCCCTTCAATTCAAAAACAATTTACGGTTGTTGTCTATTTGTCAATATTTAAAAAATGTGTCGAATAGTAATTACAATGAAGACGACAGAGAAAATTTCGGAGATTTCTTAGAAACCATAAAACAGCCAACATCTTAACACAATCAAATTTATGTTATACCAGACGACATCGAAATAAAGGAAATCAATTTGAGTAAAGCCGAAATGAATTCATTTTATTGTGTTGCAGGGTACATTGTACAAAGTCTTCAAAAAAATTGTACGACGTGCCCAAAGTGTATTAATTGTTTGGGAAGCAAAAACTACAAAATTGCAATGGCTGAAATTGATAAATTTACTCAATTGAAAAGTTTTAAGAAAAATACTTTGTTCTATTGTAACTATAACACAATTCTCTTCTTTTTGTATATGGAACGAATTTTTAGATCACATTATGATGATTTAAAAAACAGAAATATAAATATAAAATCCACATTGAGTAAATTTATTAAGAAAAAAGCTGAAACTTTTAAAATGCCACTTTGCCATGATATTAAAAATAAATTAATATCCAAGTTTTTGTTTTTTAGACTGAAAATAGCAAGCAAAAAAAAGATTAATAAAAAAAATTACTCAAGTAAAACAATGATACCTTAAATTATAATGTTTTAATAAATAAAAATATTTAATTTTTTCACTACTTTTGCATTTTTATTGATCCTAACTTTCATTTATTTAAAAGCAAAGGAATTTTTCTAAATATTACTCAACCAATTAGTAAAATTTTGAAAATTAATAAGAATATCGTATAACAATGTATATACGGATACTTGAATTTGGAATGAAAATGGCAGCGGTCGACCCATTGTCTTTACTCTTTATATAAAAGACTCTAGTTGGAAATGGCCAAGTAAAATTGAGTGCCGCTCCGTAAACCATTAGGTAATGCAAATTTAGGTAAAGAATTCATTTATTTACACATTATTTTAAATTAGAACAATGTTTTTTTATGTATTTATATTCTAAGTATAAAATTAATACATACATTTAACATATGAAAAATGCAAATGAACACAAAAACTTTTATAAGAGATCAAATATCACAACATTTATAAACCAGCCTCTATTTATATTTTAATATTCGAGAAAGGTTTATAAATATTTGTATTATAATCAAAGTGTATAAAATTTTAATTTTGAGCCTAAATAATTTGTATATTCATTTTACAAAATTTAAGTTCCGACTTATAACACTTTTTTAAATTCGATTTTTTGGTCAAAAAAATCAATCATAAACCCTACATATTCTTATAATATGCAACAATCTTTGGCGAATTATACATTGAAAATTTTAGCAGAGAACACAGTCAAGTCTAAATATATCGGTCAACATTTGTCTCCATACTACATAAACAAATACATATACATATGTACATAATATGTTTATAATTGCTCTCTAATAATTAATTTATAAGTAGAAAATATTTAAACAATGTCAAAGTTTTAAATGCATTTTGCTACAAGTGAAAAATGCATGAATAGAATTATTGCATAATTATGATCGTCTTCATGTTCAGTCATTAAAGAATAAGTAATCTCTTTAACAACGTGCCATTTTTCACTTCCTTATAAAGGAAAATTGTTAAGTACAACATGCAACATTTCTTTGTTTCGACAAAATGAACCAAAAAGCGGCTCTCTTTAATTTGTCTAGATGGATTTTTCTTTCATAACATTTTTATAAAAAATCTGATATCAAACTAACACTAAATACATGTATAAAAATATTTTAAAGAATGTTTGTATTTTAAAAAGATGTTTCAAAAATTCATTGTTAAAATGGTATTTACAATCTATTTTAAATTACATTCAATCTAATTACATATTGGTGTTTTTATTTTCGTAATCTTAAAATATATGTATAATTACATACATGTATGTATAGTATAATATAGGGAATTCTCTTTACATTCAGTTCATTAATTAATAATAAATATTATTTGTAGAAGCATCAAGACTCAAAAAACAATTCTGTTGCTTCCAGTACTATGCTTGACAGAAATTTATAGTTTAAATATAAATTCGTTTATTTGGAATGCTAATAAGTGGTCGAATATATCTTAAATCTAGAGTGTATAAGCAATTTTGCATTTACATTTTAATTACTTTTGGTGCCTTTAGCTTTTTGTACTTAATTTAATATTGGTAGAAATTAATTTTATTTTAAATCAATTAATTAACACAAACTAAATGATCATTTCAAACTCTTGGTGAATTGAAAAATGTATCAGTTCGTAAATTTTGGCACAATGTTATTTTTTTCAATTGTTAACTGTGTTAAAATTTGGGTACCATTTACATTAAGTCTCTTTATACTTAAAAATTGTCTTCTTAAAACTAACACATTATGCTCAAGTTCTGTTTAAAAAAAATTTAAGACAGACATTAGTGCTACACATAACAAAAATTATATAAAAACAACCAATTTTCTTGGATTTATCTTCTAAATTTGGAAAAAAATTCTTATACATATATATTTTTTGGTTACATTTTTGGTTGCATTTCTACAAATTACAATTGAAAATTTATCAAAATATATCAGTCTAAATGACAAAAATCAAATTAAAAATGGAATCAATTCACTCTAAAAACATATTGAAATTACCCCATTTATGCAGTCTTGAAATGTTCAATAATAACAAATCCAATTAATAAACGCACTTAAAGTGCACAGTTTTTCTTTTCTCTTTTTTATATTCTTGGTTTATATGTTAATGTAACACAAATTGTTTCTGTTGTTTTGGCAGTAGATGGTGGTGTACATAATTCACTTGCACTTTTATCCAATGTCTCCTCAGTTGGACATACACACAATTCCGTTTTATTTTTAAAACTGCACGATCTCGATATACTATCATATTTTAATTTGAAACTATTCGATCGTGAACTGGAATTTCTTCTCTCATTTCGTCCCTTAAAACTGTACAAACAAAGTCACAACCAAAAACAAATTATTCAAATTCATTCTCTTCTCTCACCTGCTTGATCTTGAACCATTCTCTTTGTTTCGTTTGCTGGTTGATCGATGCAAGAATCGTTTGTCTCTTGAATTCGTTCGTTTTACACTCGGTCTTTTCTGTATTGATTCCGCACTTAATGATAAACCAGCTAATCCAACTAGAAAATATCACAACACATTAATAAAAACGCTTTTAAAATTCGCCTTTTCAAATCAAATACAAACCAATTGTACCAGAAGAAGATCGTCTCAATAAAGCGGTGGTTAAAACGGAAACATCAGTTTCATTTAATGGAATATCCAATGAACCACCACAACTTGTACATTCAACTGATGGCCCCAAAAACCATTGTGATCGAGTTTTCATTCTCTCCGTCTGTCTTTCATGCACCTAAAAAGTCACAAATTTTTTATTAAAAATCATTCACATTCATTTTTTTTCCAGTTTTCTTATCCAACTCGGAATTCAATCCCACTCCATTTAATATAAAAATTACCTTTGTATTTACCTGTGGTAAATAACTGAGACTTCTTGTACTCTCCGCATATCGATTAACCGCTTTCAATTCTTCCAATGTCATTTTTGGTCCGGAATAATGTTGACTAGTTTTCGATGAATGACTTGTGCTTGAGGAATGCGATGTATTTCCCTAAAATTTAATTATACATTTCATACTTTTGTTTTTTATTTTCCATTAAAAATATTTACCTGAAACAAACCATTTTGTTCTAACGAAATTGAAAGTCTTGTACATGATTCCAATAAACCATGTTCAGCAATCATTCCAAGCGAAGTCGAACTGATTTGTGGTTGTAATGTTGTTTCAATTAATGCTGGCGTCGATTGACATTCTTCTACTTGGCCCATTGCTGAAAATACCCAAAAGAATAACGATTTTTGTTTGCAGATGCATACAAAAACATTGGAAAAAAATTAGTAAGAAAATCGATTCAATTATTTACATACCTTAAGAAATCATAAAAAACAGAAATACAAAACAAAAAAAGGAAAAACATTCACAAAATAAAACATAGAAAACTGAAAAATAATAATTAAATTTATTTCTATATTTTAGTTTTTATTAATGAAAAATATCACAGCGTTAAATACAAAAAAAATGTGCAAAAATACATTCAACTATATTATAAATACTGTGTTTTTATTATTTTTATTTGTTTAAATTACTTTCTAATAAAAGTCTCTCCTAACTAACACTCATTTACTCAATAAAGAAATATTTGTTTTTATTAAAAAAAGGAAAATTCATGGGAAAAATATTAGACTGTATTACAAGCATATACATCGGCATCGTTACCTTCCAAACCGTATGTGATGTTCCAACGATCATTATTTTCACATTGAAGCCACGTTTCTTTACCCATCGACAATTGCCCTTTAAGAAATATTTGATTTTTTTAATTAAATTCTCTCTTCTAAAAAATTTGACAAGTATGTAATTTGAATTTGTTGTAAAACTAACTTTAAACTCTAACAATTTTTTGGAAGGATTTTTATTAAATTTTATTAAACCAAACAAAAAAAGCCAACAGAAAAAATTAAAGAAAAAAATAATCTGTGTACATATGTACAAAAATGTGTATAGAAAATTGAAAAAGAAAACAAAACAGTGGTTCAAATGAATTGATAAAATGAAAATCAATTCATCATTGATAAAACAAATGTTAATCCATGGCCATGTCTACATAGTTGACTGGATATAAAATTAGTCCTGATAAAAAGTTATGTAAAAAGGCTAAAATTAGATTTCAATTTCAGCACCTGATACAAAACTTGCTTCCAATGTTAATTGAATTTGTAATTAAAAAGAAAAGAAAAACAACTCACTCACCCAAGAGGTATCTTTCCAATGCAACATATTCGTTTGGATAAACACCTTTTCCAGCTGGTGGTGGATATTGAAATGAACAAATCCATTCACCTTGTACTCTCAACACTCTACCAGTTACTCTGGCATAATATTCGTAATTGTCTTTACCAAATAAATTGGATGTGGCGAATTCTTCTATCAAATGTTTCATTATACGGGATGCAACCTGATTTGAAAACGAAAAAAAAGCTCTCAATTCACTAATTAAAAAAATACAAACGCTATACAAGAAAAATGTTTCGACTTACGTTCACTTCAGCCTGGATTAATTCAATGCAAGCATTGTACAGCAAAGCATCAATTTAATTAGACATTATTTTTAATAAACAAAATAACATTGTGACGTGCTAATATTTTTGCACTCGGCCACAACAGAATTCATTTATTTACACAAATGTACAGTGATTTTTTTCAGAAGTTTCTATACACACCTTAAATTTCATAACATCTTCCATTTTGGCTGTTTTTCCATCACTAACACACGAATGAAAGAAACTTGGTGCCACACTAACACCTAATGCTTCACTTGTCATTCCAGTGCCAGCTTTTTCACTATTTGATGCAATCACACGAAATGTACCAAATAAAAGGACCAACAAACGTTGTGTATTTACCGGTAACGATGTTATTAATCTGGAAAATTAATAAGAAAATCATTACTTATTTCGTCTAATTTTGTTATTCAGAAAATGTCATTATATACATATTACATATTCTCCTAATTGATTAGTCAGTTATCATTAACATATTTGTTTAACTTTTAACTTTCGGTGCCTATTTTCTATTTATCTAAAAATCTGCATTCTACTATTACAAATAATTGACACGTCATATTAAATTATGAATAAGAAATGTCTCACTTTTCTCCTTGACTAATAAATAAATACGCAGATAGAATTATATTATTTATTTATGTATCTAGTGTAGTGTAAAGTTTTTTTTATTGTTGCTAAAGGATTTACAATTTTTTATAGCATATAAATGTACGTTCTTTTATATGGAAATAGAGAGAAAAAAAAGATAAATATTGTTATCTGTTATATTTATATTGGGACATATATAACGTTTACGGCATTTGGATAAGATTAAATTTTTCAACATAATTTAACTTAATAACAACGAATTTCCACAAAATCATACGCAAATGTTCTTCGTATGAAAAAACCGGACTATGAATTAAAAAGAGGAATTAAATTATTCTACCTATGTATTTCATCCCTTTGTTCTTGTAAATCAGTTATATCGATAACTTGGAAAAACTTTTGTTCCATTTCACGTCCAAACACACCGCCAGGTACTTTACGTAAAAACTTTTTTAATACACTTGCAATCGTATAAACACTGAAATTGTCCATATTCACTAATCGGCCAGTTTGTAAAAAATGTGTTAATTTTTTCATTGCCCCTTGATGGCCCGGTGCACGGAACACATCCTTTCTATATGGTCCTTCTTTATTCAATTTTAAAATCAGTACCTGAAAATAAGAAATCATTTCATTATAATAAAACTCTAATTCATATATAACTGTGTTTCAGTAATGCAATTGTAGTTCATTAACCTTTTATTACTGTTCAACTACATACATTTATGAACAAGTGAAATTTTGTTCAGGAAATAACAGTAAAATGCAACCACATATCTGTATAAATTTGATAAAAAAACAGGAAGATACAATTGGATATCCGGAATAAATGAATTCTTCAATGCCATGACAAGCTTTTTGTTTTTTGATCAATTTCCGATTTCTATAAACTAAATTACAAAACACGAAAATTAGGAAGGATAATGATGAAACTGGAAATCCTGTGTTCTTCAAATTTCTCTTATTACAAGTGAAACAATAAAAAAAATGTGCCAAAGGTGGGAAGTAGGTTCACAGCAATTTCTTTAACTCTCTTATAACATTAGTCATTAATTAGATTTATGCGACAATGAATAACAATACAACGGACATAAAACCACTCAACATTTAACAATTTCAATTCAAGTACACTTGATAAGAGAGAAGTGAGTGAAATAATCATGATACATACAAGCAATGGACCCGGTATATCATTCTTGCACACTTCCTCCAACGGTACTCCAAATTTCACTTTTTCCAAACGCCTCGGATATGGTCCAGAGGGATGACCACAAGATGTAACCACATTACTAAAAGTGGCTGCTCGCCTATGCATCCTTGCAGCCCAAGTGCTCATTTCCACAATTCCACAACACCAAAATTTAGGGCTTAAGCCTGTTACAATGCACTTTATTTAAAAGCATAACCTAACTTTTAAAAACATAAAAAATTTCACATCAAAACGGTTTCTTTCTTTTTAATTTAAAATCAGAAAACAGAATTATAGTACAAACACTACACACACATACACTAGTTAAATAACTACTATTCAAATGTGAACTAAGAGATATAAAATTATATACACGATTTACAACACACAATGAGGTTATTATTCATTCAATTTAATGAGCACACAAAATTTTGTTTGTTTCTATGGTAAAACACACATTTGATTTTCTTATGTTTTTCTTCACACATTTCTCTAGTGAAAAAAACAAAAAAACCACACCTCCAAAACCGAAACAATCTGCACACCTGGAAACAGTACAAAAATCAATCGCACAACCAACACGATTTATTAGATTTTGTTCCACTGCCACTGCTGTCAACAATACAACCACACACACCATTTATTTCATGTGACCTACTAACGGTTTCTCTGGTTGGCACACCTGAATCACATGTCCCCAACTTCCATATTTGGACAGATATTTGTAATTTTTCCAATAAATTTATGAAAATTCAGCACAATCAATATAATAAGAAAAAACGATTAATTTTTTTAATTAATTTTTAAACAATTAAATGAAGACAAACAAATTTTTAGTTTGTCGCCACCACGTGCATTAACCCTTCAACTAACCTAATCGGTATTACAGATTTCTACAAAATGAAAATAACAGCAACAAATTTCATACGAATTTCAAACTAAAAGATAATTTTAACTGATTAAATTTTGCAAATAAAAAGCATATTCTTTTTTAAATAATTTTATAATAATACATCAATTTCTTTATATCAATCTACACAGCATTGTATACATCCATACGTACAATAAAAATGAATGAAAAAATATCTATTAATTTAAGAGAAATAAAAATAATTAGCAAACTATATGTTATAACATCTTTGAAAACTAGCCCGTTTCTTTTTGAAAATAAATAAAAATCAAACATCTTCCATGAAATTTTCAACATTACCACTGGCGATTATTACTGCAAACTAACACAAGAACACCAGTTTTCAATAGACCCTAATACCACACTTTTCCTATTAAAATTACATATTTGTGATGTTATTGTAACAAAAAATTGCTATTTTTCAGTTGATCTGTATGTCAAACACCAAATCACATAAAGCGCTTACAATACAATTATTATTTATTTTAGATTGTCACAATATACTCTTCATTTTTATAAGAAAAAAAATGAAATTGCAAGTATTTATAGACAGATTTAGAATGACAAAAAAAATACAAAAAAATTATTGCTTCAGTAAATCTATATATTCAAGACAAGACATACAGATCAAAAAATACAATAAGTACTGAGAAAATTCACAAAAAAATGCTTTAAACGGAATGATACTTTGTACGAAAATCTATATGCGTGATTAAAAAAATTATGGAATACTAACGTTTTCATTTTGATTGAACAGAGAAATCAAGGGATTGTATAAAATATACAAATATTCTAAAAACTACTAGAGAACAAATAGGCGAAATTATATTCCTAGATTTTACAAGTACAAGAAAAGTAGAAAGTACATAAGCCGCCTCACTCCAGTAAAATTCATAGCATACTTTTTTTAAAATATTGTACACGAATTTATTGAAAAAATAAAAAACAATTTAACAATTGGTCAAATGATCTTTAAAACAAATTTACATTTTTTAATACTTTTATTTAATTAAAAAAAAGTTGAAATACACGCAAACTATCCACAGCATTAATATTATTATATATTTTAGATTATAAATATTATTGAATCTGCCGCCAAAATAAAAAAAAATGCAAAGAAAAATCATCAACTTGACAATTTTTATTATGAAAAAAAAAGTACACGAAACAAAAAAAAATAGAAAAAAAAACTGTTCAACGTTAAATATCTAAAGCGATAGAATCTAATACCATTCAAACAATAAATGAATCCAAAAATTCACACATACAACTGTCCCAAAAGGAAAAATTCTCAAAACAGTTCTATGTCGATGGAAAATTGGATTTTAAATTCAACCCACACATTCATTCCATTTTAATTTTTGTTTGTTTTTGGGGGCAAAGAGAGGGGGGAGGGGAGGGTTGATTTGCTTCCACATACACACAAAAAGAGACAAACAATTACGGAATATAGTTACGGCTAATAATAATAATAATACAATATGTACTTGGGCTTAGGGAACAAATTTATCAATTATTATTCCCATTAACCACATGTTACCAATGTCTGGGCAATGCCCTGCACTACACAGCACTCAATCAACAACAGTTCATTCATATAATATTGCCGTCTGTGACGTTTCAAAGTTATGACACGTCCTGATCTTCTACATCTTGCAGTTGTTCTTTTGGTTCCGCCTCACCTAAAAAGTACATAAAACAGTTTTAACATTTATTAAATTGATTTGCCAACATTTCTTACCATCCCCTTGCATGTCACTGGTCCACAATGTCAAATTATCCCTAAGCAGTTGCATAATCAACGTACTATCCTTATAACTCTCTTCAGACAATGTGTCCAGTTCGGCAATGGCATCATCGAATGCCGCTTTAGCTAAACGGCATGCCCTGTCTGGACTGTTCAAAATCTCATAATAGAATACGGAGAAATTGAGCGCTAGGCCGAGACGTATGGGGTGAGTTGGTGGTAATTCTGTCATGG
The DNA here is from genome assembly GCA_963930825.1 of Silvanus unidentatus. NCBI lineage: Eukaryota > Metazoa > Arthropoda > Insecta > Coleoptera > Silvanidae > Silvanus > Silvanus unidentatus. Next base: position 15,449,366 of record OZ005760.1, read on the forward strand.
CAATATCACTAGCTGCCTTATATGCCACAAGGGAATGTTCGGCAGCATCTTTACGGTCGTTGCCCGTCGCAAATTCAGCCAAATACCTGTGATAGTCACCCTGAAAAGAATGAACAAAAAAATAGTAAATCGAAATTTTCATTCAATTGCGTCGGTTCCAACTAGCAAAAAGTACAAACATTTAAAATTTGTTGTTAAAATGGCAATAAATGCATTTGTAAATGCAAAAAGATAGATTTATCGCATAAATTTATTTACAAAAAAAAAAAAGAAACAAAATGAAGTAAATCCTGTTTGCTAATTTAAATGAATTTCATCCACCAGTAAGGCGCCACTTGCACAGGGTAGACGCGTTTTCACTCTTTAACCTTTTAAAAAAGTTGAAGATAAAAAAAACAGTGCATAAAGTATCCAGAAAAGTGCTTAGTCATGAAATGAAAAACGTGCACTATGCACTACTACAACAACCGTTGGCACATAAATTTCAAAACACTCTAATTTCCCTTTTAGAAACCTTTCTTCCTACATAAATACATATATGTATTCAATTCAACATCCGACATTTGATTCCAACTATAATTATACAATTTTACCAATTTCCAATATTAAAATTTCAATTGAAATCAATTACCCACCTTCATCTTATAATAGAAGACTTTGGATTCGCCTGTTGATGCTGCTGGAATTAAGTGTTTATCTAAAACACTAAGTATGTCCGAGCAAATAACACGCAACTCTTTCTCAACTTGAAAACGATATTGGCGTATCATTTCCAACTTGTCATCTGTTCCTTTCGATTCTTCTTTCTGTTCAATTGAGGAGATTATGCGCCATGATGCACGCCTTGCACCAATCACATTTTTATATGCTACTGACAACAGATTCCTTTCCTCCACCGTTAATTCCATATCTAATTTTGCCACTTTTTTCATGGCCTCAACCATTTCTATAACAATACAAAACAAACATTTTATTAGTCGTTTATCATAAGTTTTACGAGTAAATTTAATAGCGTCATACATGCACAAATTCAATTAGAAACTTTCACATACGTAGTACAATTCACTTTAATTAATTATTTAATTATACCCATTTAGTGATGATTTGTAAAAAGAAGGAAAAAAAGAACGCAAATTGCATTTATTACCACCACAGCCACAAATCCGTATCGATTCCCTTTCTTTAACATTTCTACACAGGGAGTTACAAATTCATTTGAATTAAAACGCAAACACACCAACAAAAAAACGTCTTAAGAATGTCAAGTAATACTTTTCACAATCGATCATCGATTAAGAAAAATCAAAGAAGAATTTCCTTATTAAATAGATTGAAAAAAACTGTATGTATTCTCCTTTTTCATCCTATAAAAAAACGAAAGATATAGAAGAGTAAAGGCACAAAAAAAACCGTCGATATACCCAGAAACCATCACAATTTCATAATGGCACTCTCGCTTGTTGACAATCTCCACCAAAAACCATTAGGATGTACTTAATTTTTATATACTTGACATGCACTTTTCCAAAATTTAATAACTTATCGGGAATGAGAAAGTGAGAGAAAGAGAGTAGGAGAGATATGTATCTCTATATCTGCCCCTGAAATGACAATAGAAAATTTTAATGAAAAACCGCTCAGTTCGTCTCATCATCTTTTCCCCAAAAAGGGTAAATGGGGGAATCTAGGCCAAATGTACTAGTCAAATAATAAAAGTACTTTGGCCCTGACCTGTTGAGAAAGCAACAAATCACCACCCAGAAAATCGTTTTTCTAAAAAGAAAATAAAGCTTAGAAATATACAAAAGAAAAACAATCTTTAATTCCTCCATGCCATAATTCCCCATCTAATCCCTATCAATTCAAAAGAAACCTGTTTCTAAAGATTGTTTGAAATATTTTTCCAACATCCCACTTACAAAAAGATAAAAACAGTCCATTTATTTTCAGTTGAAACAATCGATTTCTATACACAATTTTATATCCAATTAAATCATTACACTTCAATAAAACAAACCACACATAAATTTACATTCAAATTGATTGTGTATAGAAGAGAGTTTCGTTATTTTTTTCCTATTCACTCAGTTGCTTTTTTTAAACATAATTTTAGGTAAAATGCATGTGTAAATTAAGATAAACGTGGTAATTTAGGTGAACTAGGAAAATGTGCCATTTAAGTGCCTTGCAAACATTTCAAAAAAATGTTTGTATAAAAAATTAATAATTAATCACGTTGCCCAACATATTTTTTCTTTTTAATAAAAAATGTATTTAAAATTCTACACCCGCAATATGAATTTTTAACTGCTTGTATTACGCAGTAAACCTACGTGAACGTTTTTTTTCTATCCAACGTAAATTCGTAAATGATCAATTATTTATATGTATCCATCATTAAATTTATAGCAATAAACTATTCCTTAACAACAAATTGAATCACAACGAAGTGTGCATCATAATTTATACAAAGTAGAACCATTGCAACTTCAATTCTTCAAAGCAATTAAAGTAAGAAATTAATTAATTAACAATTTATATGCACATTTGTCACGTTTCCTTTTATTTTTACACAATTTTATTTCATATAAAAAAAACCCGGCGTAAGAGATTAAATTCTCATAAATCATAAAGATTTATAACAATTTTATCATTCCGTCTATAAATCAAACAAACATTTGCCGAAATGGTTGCCAAAATTTACTTCGACTATCTCGAATTTAAAAAAACAATTATTTAATTGCTGTTAAGGTAACATTCAATACAGGATTTTTAGGATACTTGAACAATCGAGCAGTATCTTTTTTCTATTATATGTAGTAAACTAAAGAATTTAATACAATATTGTATTAGAATTTATGATGTGAATTAATTGTCTAAACATATCAAACCATAAAAGCTTTCACGTAATTTTCTATTCATTCTCCTAATTTCTCTCAAAAAAAAAACAACAATTGCAGAAGAGATTGCAATCATGCGACTGATGCAAATTTATAGAAAAAAAAAGTGTTATCACACTTTGATAACAGAACAATTTTTCCTTGTGTGATATATTCTATTTACAATCCAAACACACACACAAATGATTTATTTCCCCCTTTTACGTCTTCTGACTCATTTCCTAAAACAATCTTCACGAGAATTCCAACATTCCACACATATATTTCTATCTATATACTTTCTTATTACATTATTTACAAATCTAAGTCTTTTTTACTTGAAACATGACGCATATAGCAGGCTGTGCATAAGGACGTCATAAAAACAAACAGGTCGGTCTTAAATTCTCCTTTCAGGCAGCGATGCAATTCGATTTTTTTGCCATTAAACGATTCTTCTGTATTAATCACCCAAAAATAGGATGGTAATAGAAAAATGTTAGGAATCGAACAGGAAATGCTACTTTTGGATTACGCAATACCATCAGATGGTCATGTATGGAGACAACGATGGAATGTTAAAAAACGCCTTCAATACAACCCGGTGTGGGTTGGTGGGTGGACATTTCCAATAATACGTCGAGTTAAAAGTCTACAAAAAGCGACCATTGCTATAAGAAATGGTTCGGTTTTAATGCCGATACACCAAAACTGTCAATTAGACGTTTAAAAAATTGGCTTATCTAGTAGTCCACTGGAGAGAAACTGTATGAGACGGCTGTGACTGTGTGAGAAAAGTGCTAAAAATATTATTTTCTGTAGAGAAACGGCATATCAAATTACAATTTTACAAAGTTAAAAAGGGATCGATAATGCCTAATGATATTTTCAACGGTTTACAACAACCGCCTGGAAATTACTTTTAAATACCCACTTTTGTGGTTTTTTAATTAATCCCAAATGCGAGTTGGACTGTATTTATGTTATTTCCAGCATTCAAATATTGTTGGACGGTTGTCTTTTTCATAGATAAAAAAAAACTGTCAGAAATGTCAATAATGGTAGCAGCGTCTATAAAACCCGAAAAACCGACAAATCATATAGCAGCGGTGTATTGGATTATTCTAATGATTATTAATGATGTTATAGAAATATACGTACCATCGTATCGTTCAGCCTGTTCGGCTAATTTTGCCTTGTATACATTATCCTCCCTTTCAGACATATTTGGATGATTTTAGATTAAATTTCACAGCACTTATCACACAAACCGATTCACTACTTTTGCGTACTACCAATATGGCCGCGCCCGCCACACTATGTACCGATTTCAAACGATTGAGCTTCGGTTCAAGACGCTTCTGCCCACAAAAATATTGCGGGAAATTTAAATTCTCTCCGAACTCTGCTGTTGCTTCTTCATGCACGATGTAAATTCAATGTGGATTTTCTCAGTCAATTCTTTCCAGAACTTTCAAATTTATTTATTAAACAAAAAAAGAAACTGTTACCATGAAGATCAACAATATTCATTTATTACAAGTTAAAAATTTCAAAGGAATTCAATGAAACACAAATAGTTATTTTATAAAATTTATTTAACACGATTTCTTCGCAAAAGCATTAATTTCATAATAATATTACAGAATATATATACAAATTCAGATATATTTTCTCTAGTCTTTCAATTGATTATAATAATAACAACGGAATTCATCAACCTAAGGAAATTAAAGACCATTTCAATTTCTAAGCAATCTTATATTTTATTTACATTATCACATATTAGGAAAAAGCTGAATTTCTGTCATAAATTTTCTTTTTTTTCCTTTTTCATTTATATGACATCTGGTAAACAATTGTATGTACAGAAAATATTTCTGGTTATATCAATATATGCTTCTGAAGAGAAATTAATTAAAAAAAAAAACATAATATAGATTATCTCATTTTATATGTACAAATTAACTTCTTTTTTAATATAACTGTAATAAATCCATTAGAAAAGTTACATTTAAATCCATGTTACCAACAGACCAGTACATTAAACTGCTACAAAACCGTTTTACCTCACATGTCTCTAGAAACCATGAAATTATTTCAAAAACCAACAAAATTGAACCACTTAAAAAAATAAAATAGTATACATACACTTCGTGTATGATAAATAAAATATATTAGCAATTATTTCATTTACTATTTCATATTATATTGAATATTTATATTTGAGAGGAGAAAAAAATAGTTTAAAAAATATCTGGACATTGTGACCAATCACGTTTCTCTTTACATTCCCAATAATTCCCTTTATACACATGCGTAACAGTATCTGATTCTTCGTCTTTCTTTTGTTCAAACCAAACTGGTTTATATGGCGAAAACGGCCGACCTTTGAAAAAAAATCCAAAATTAGCAACAACAAAAAAATCCCTAAAAAAACACCAACCTTCCGCAGCCGCCTTCTCAGCTTCAGCCTCCCTCTGCCTTCTCACTGCTCTTTGCTTCTCTTCTACCCTCAATTTCTCCTTATTCGCCTCATCCCAACGTCCATCCTCCATTAAACGCTGATCTGGACGCAATCGTGAATCCGTCGGTGCCACACCTTCCTCCATTTCATTCAACTGTGCCGCTAATATTGTAAAACCATAAAACTTGTCTGCATCTATTGGTGGCATACGACGTTTCCAAGCTAATATCGATTGTCCCGTTTGATAAACTGGATTCGAACTTGTCCCTGTATTGCCAATAACCGGTGCAATCTCCACTTGATCATCCCATGTACCATTTATTACCCATTTCACATTATCACTACTATCCATAACAACACCTTTGACACGACGTTGTGTGTCACGTGTAAAATATGAATATGGTATGAATTTTAAATGGCATTTTATACCAGTTGCTGGCCCTTTGCCAATTATCTCCATATCACCTACAACAACAAATTAATCATGTCAACATTTTCGTTTTAATATAATAATAAACAATTTACTAACCATGCTGATCCACCCACAATTTACCAACAATTATATTATGAACAGTGGTTGTTACTTTACGCCATGAATATTTATTGCCACTATTTAGAAATTCTACTTGTGCATTTCCTAATGGTATTACCTAAAAGAAGACAAAAACATTTAAAAACAAAACTTTTTTTCTCTTAAATTTTAAACCTGTAAATATTTCCCTCTAAATTTCGAAGTCATTGTAAACTCTTGCCAACATTTCCATTCTTTCCCTTCACAAAATTGTGCCACCATCGGTGGATGATGTGAGACTTGTTCACTAATCAAACGCCAACCCAAATCATCACGTCTATCACACTCATATGTTTCCCCTAATAATGGATTGAATGGTTTTCCAGTTCTAGAACTTGTTGTTGAATATGAAGATATGGTAAAAGCGGCCACATAGGCCAATTGTTCACATGGGTCTGCACACCTTCAAACACAAAAATCATTACTTCACCAGAAAACAAATTACCATTTTAAATTACTTTGCGGCTGCATCCAACACCTCCGAATACTCGTAATCTTCAGTCAACCGTTGCAACATTGACAATGGCTCATTAAAATTAACTGGCATTGGAATTTTTGATAAATCCTTTCCAATACAATTTTTCATAATGCTCCATAAATTTAATGGATAATGTGGTTTGTCTAATACTCTTGTACGTCGTTGACGTTTACTTGTTGTTGTATTCACTGGCACCACTGCATTCTCACTTGTTTCTGCATTACGTCCACTACGTGAACGTGAATTTCCAGTTACCACTACAACCTAAACAAATTGTACAATAATGTAAAGATGCAAATAAAAACATTTCTATTTTTCTATACAAAATGTACATACTTGTTTCACTTCTTGTGGGTCCTCTGTTTCACTTGAACTATCTGAACTATTGCGACGATGTCCACTGCCTGTTGGTATATTTAATGTAAAATGTCCATCAGTTGTGGTATTTGGTGTACCACCACCTTCTGCTAATGCATCGAAAAATTCATTCTCCTCTTCATCCTCATTTTCACTGGCAGTTACTTTAATCAAACAAAGAATAAATTTTATAACACAATCAATTTTCACTTATATTCAATAAAAAAAAAGTTAAATAATTTTTGGGGCCAAAAATGAGGTTAGATGAAAATGCCAAAAAAATTTAGAATGAAAAACGCATTCTTTATTAATCCAAACAATGAAATACTGCATTTCATTATTTAAATTACTATAATAATGCATCCTGTTGATAATAATGTAGAAATAATCGAAACTCTTTTTTTTAGGTTAAGTTTGGCAAGAATCGAACTCTAGTTAAAAATAAATTTACTTACTTTTTGATTGCATTAAATGTTGACTCTTATGACTTAACATAACTATCTCTTATTATTGCGTAAGAAATTTTAAATAAAACTAAAATAATTTACTTAAAAACTACCTCCAAATGACATAAACCTCGACTACGTTTACAACTTAATCAGCTGTGAGAAAAAGCTGACGAAGCGCAAACTATAAAATTCAAAACAAATTTTTTCCATCTAATCAATATAAAATATAAATGTGCAAAAAATATCTTATAGAACAGTTATTAATCAGATTATTTTCTAATGGAGACAATAGAATTTACAAGGTTAACATTATCATTGAATTCTGTATTTGATTGGCCCATGAATTAACTTTGAATATTTGTTATTTCTATATACTGTTACATATAGGTGATTTATCAATATTTGCGTGTGTTGGAAAGAAAGTCTAAACATGTAACCGATAAGGTTACACATTATAACAATTACAGTTACATTTCCCACTGACCTATTAATACCATATCAAATTATTTACTAAATACTTCTTTTTATTTTAGATATGTGCAAGGAAATATTTTTTATAAATAATTGGACGACTACGTAATACCACACACACATATTATGAATAGCTGAACAAATTGATCGTAAATTAAGGATAATTGTTTCCGATACTACACACAGTCATCCCCTCATTTAGAAAAATCACGTCCGAAAGACTGACTCATTTTTGTTCTACTTACTGGCAGGCCTGTGTGTATGAGCTGTGGCTGCTTGTTCCAATTTAGAATGTTGTTGGGCCAACGTCTCCACCATCTCTTGCAGTCGTTGCCTTTGTTCACGTTCATGTTGTAATAAACGGCACAATTTATGGCCATGATTTTGTGCAATTTTCAAATAATCGGCACAAGACTAAACAGTAAAAAAATAAACAGTCAAACTAATAATAAAAAAACTAATTTTCATTACATTTATCATGGCACTTGTAGAAATTCTAAAGAGAGTAAAACGTTCACAAACTTCCTTCGATTTTCCATGTATTAATTCCGGATCGGCATTTGTTTCCACTTCGCTTAATGGTTTGGCTAATAATTTCCAATGTTTTGTAACTAAATCAACACTCGTTTGTAAGTCTTGGAATTGTGATTCCAATTTTCTAACTACGTTTGACCAATCCTCCGGATTCCCCGATCCTTCTTCAGCCTCCTCTTCGTCCTCTTCCGATTCCATGTACGTTCTGTTTAATTAAAAATCAATCAATGCTTTTAAGAGTGTTTCATTACTATTCTTACATTGCTTTCGCCTTTGCCAATTCCAATGCAGTCACCCATGATTGCCGTTCCACTTCAGATGCGGCCCGAATATGAAATGTCTGTGTACCACCATTGGAAATAACGAAACTACATGCATCTACTGTATAAATTAATGCTGTATGCAATGATATACTGCCACGGCATGTGTGCGCCATTTCGGCTTGGTTTCTGTAACAGAATTTTAAAAAATATGATAAACATTCAACCAACATAAAAGCACACAAACAGAACGTTGTCCTAAAACAGAAACAAATCAATGCTTTTCCTTTTGATGTTGCATGTAATTATGCAGGGAAAATTTAAGGAGAATTTCTTATTATTCTTGGAAAGAAACTTTTTAGAGCCTCAATTTTAGGGTCATAAATTATTTGATTACTTCCTAAAACAAATTGTTTCGTTATTCAGGTTCAATAAACGAAATAACCTTGCAAACAAATCAAATAAAAAAACAGGGGGGACTATTAAAAGGGCTCTTTATGTAATAATCTTGAACACAACAAAACAGACAAAACATGTTCAACATCCCGAATTTTTCGGGCATTCTTAAATAGAATGAATTAAATTTTAAAAACGATCGATGAAAGCTGTAAATAAACTAGTTATTAATTAACTATTAGACAGATTGTTAATTCATTTTATTCTAACGTAAAAACGTTTTTTTTTTCATCCAATTTTCATTGTGTAGAAATGTCTTCGTTTCTTGATTGTAAACAAATTTTCGCACCCTCAACAAAACAAACAATAAAACAGTCTTCCAAATTGGGAAAGAAAAATAATAAGGAATTTGCCGTGTTGTGCAGGGCCCCCAAAACATTATACTCACCCTTGACGAAATCTTCGACGCCTTCGAATTGACAATGTAGGAACGCCTCCATTATTTTCGGCCCTGCACAACAATATTAATTTTATATATATAGTTTTGGTCAATTCTCATTAATCAGGTATTTCTGTTTTATTGATTTTTATTTTGATTAGATAGAGAAATGGACAAATGAAATGATTTCAACCAGAACTAAACAAAACAAATAGCAACATGCAGTATTGATAATTTTTGCTACTTCCAAATCTACACAAGGATCCAGGAATCGATTTGCCTAAACATATTTATAGAAAAAAATTAAACTGTTTTTCTACCATATAAACATTTATTAATCGTGTGTTTCTGAATAACATCATAAATTTTCGTGCAAGGAAAAACAGTTTAATGAAATTTATCACAAAACTAAAATGGAATCGTGCTGTTTTAGCAATTAAGTGAATTTTAAAACGCAGATATTAAATTTATCGAATCATTCTCCATTTAAAGGTTTAAAAAAATAGACAAGTTTATCAAATAAAATCCTCTAATCAAGATAGACAGCTGTAATAACACTTTAGATAACGTTCTATGTAGTTGAATTGATTTGGATGAAAAAATTCTTGTTGTTACGCATCTTGCATGCATTTTTTTCTTCACTTTGTTGTCTTGATACCTTGAACTTATTATGTTAATATAGAGACTAAATTAATGCAATAACCAATTAGAATAGAAGTTTGAAGCCGATAATTATTTTCTCATATATTTATTACCAAGTCATCAATTATCAGTCATATATTATTCATGTTTATGTAATTCTCAAAATGGGGAGTTTTCGTTAGATGATACGAAAAAATCATTATATGACTGTTTACGAATTCTTTTTACTAATATGTATTTTAATTTGTACACGTAAATCAGCATATGATGAAATTCAATTCATCATTTTCAATTCTATTGTACAGTATTTAAATATGTCTCTCTTGTATCATGTGTTGCCCTTGGAATTTAACACTAATAACGTAATTTAAGCTAGAGAAAATGTTTATGAAACCACCGACACCAATCTTGTCCCAAAATAGCCCTTTAAAAAACTCTTTTCTACATACAAAGTCAATTTAACAATAACAACAACTATTTACTTCTCTATAAAAATGTATGATTATTGCTAGTTTTTAAGTACATGAACATGATTTATATAAGTTACTACTTATGAACAATGCAAGCAAAACACCCATAAAATAATGACATATTGATTTGAGAAAAAAAATTATATTTATTTAAACAACAAACCTGTAATAGGACAGATGACCATTTTGTAAGACAAACCATCGTCGTTGATAACCTTTTAAATAATTTGTCCATTTAAATAGCCAACCCTTCATCGATGGCTCACTGGGCACCGAATTCGTTTTAGCTGTAACCATGTCACCCATTTTCTAACGTTTTTAGAGAATATTGTTGTTTTTTAAATGAGCACTACAATGACACGTTCTCCATTTTGGACTTGTGACGCAATTGACAAACGTCAGTCATCAACTGTTCACAACGACATCTACATAACAATATGAAAAACAGATTTCTGTAAGAAAAGATATTATAAATTTAAAATTAAGTAAATAACAATCAATTTTTTGTATTAAAAAATTTAGTTTTTTAAATGCAACTGAAAAAATCCAAATAGTAGCAAATTTGTTTAATAAATTGAAAAATATATTATTATTTCTAGTGACATTCAAGTTTATATTGGCGTACCTGATTAGTTTCCACCACGTGCAAAACTGTCATTTGCGTCGTCCATTTTGATTTTTCTCACCGCGTTTGTTACTTCGTGGTTAAAGTAATTTGCTTTAAAAAAGTGAAAAATGTCGTCCCATCTGGTATGGAGCATCATCCGTAACAATAATGCTTTCTTATTGAAGAAACGCAACATCAATAAACCCTTCAGTACTGAGGGAAACAACTTGACTAACCTCAGTTCGTACAGATACAATGGTTTAATCCACAAGAAGTCAGTGGGTATTGTTGATGCTCCCGACAAGAAAGGTTTCACTGTGGTCTACAAAAAAGCCAGCAGACAAAACAAACCTAAACAAAACACCGTGAAGAGGACGTTGAAATCTGGTCCAAGAAGGTCTTTGTACAAATTGAAGAGGTTGATGAATGCCAACAAATACAGAACCGACTTGACCAAAGTAGCCCTACGACGTGCCAGCGCTGTTCTAAGGTCACAAAAACCCTTACCAGCCAAGAAGCAAAAGGCGAAGAAACCAGAATAGATTCAATATTACAAATGTATTGACTAAATAAATACCTTTTCATTATAAAATGTGTCTTTTACTTAATATTTAGGTATACATCAACAAAATTATTAAAAAAAAACTAAATTCAACTAAAATATTTTATTAGAATACGCTTACAAATTATAATCGTCTGGTAAACTTAAATTCAGTATCTCATCACTAGTTAAAAATCTCACATCACTTTGACTGTCTCCATTCGGAGAATTCTGCAATCTTCTACATCGAGATTTACATCTTATAACAACAATCGTTAAAGTAATCGTACTTAAGGTAATGATAATAGTAATACTGGTAACCACAATTGTTAGATAACTGGAATCGGGTGCATTTGATCGTTGCAAGTGTTTACTTTCACCCAATTTCGTCAGCATCGGTTCTTCAATCTCTCTTGGTATTTCATTTGACATATCCGGTGTGAAAAAAGGAACAATCTTATCTGGTATTACTGTTTCTAAAGGAAGTTCAGTGGCATAAGTAAGTGATGGCACTGTGATAGCATCAGATTCCGTTCTAAATGTATTTTTCACCACTACCACTTTAATTACTTCATTTTGATTTTGTTTATTAACTTTTGGATAATTGGGAAACGTTTTCTGTATCGGTGGCGGTGGTGGAGTCATTATTATTAATGGTGGTATACTTGGCTTGATGATTTTCGTGTTATTTATGAATGGTTTTAATGTTGTTTTCACTTTTCTAGTTGTAACAACAATTTGTTTTGTTGTATGGTGTAAGGTGGTGTTTGGAAGTAAAATTGTGGTACGTTCTGTTGAAGCAGGAGGTAAAGTGGCATCTGAGGACAGTGTTTCTGTATTACTTTCGGGAATATCATTGGATATATCCGTGGATGTGCCATCGGTGGGTCCAAGAACACATAACGCTATATAATCAGGGCAACAATTTTCATATGAATAACAATTCTCATCGCAATAGCACATTATGCCGAAATTTGGATCTTGCACACTTTCTGGATAACCATTTACAACACCGCATCGATTACGGCATGAATCGAATGCAATTGGAGTCTCTGGTGACTCGGTGTGTACTCTAAAATATTCAGTTTAGTAAAATGAAATTATATAAATAAATCAACTCTCACGGTGCAATTGTTGTTGTGTAACTAATCGAACAATTTTCAATCAACTTTACATCGTCGATTGCAATGTCACTTATATATCCATTTCCTCGAATTCCTTCAATAATAATCTAAATGGAGAACAAATGATAAAGAATGTTAATTAAGTAAAGGACGGTTACCTGAAAATCGTCATCAATCGAATCAAAATAATGAAATGCACGAATCCATTGGTTTCCTTGATTTCCACTTTTAACAAAAAACGCTGATGATTCTGTAAAATTCCAAGGTTGTGACACTTTTTTCAAGTATGCACGTAGAGAGCCAACAGTTCTACCGTACATGTGGTAATAAAATTCGAAACAGAAGCTTGTGTTTCGTTGTGTTTTGTAAACTGGAGATATAAGTCGCGCAGTGTCGTTTTCATTTCTCGAAGATGATTCAATATACATATAATAACCTAAAGGATAATTAATTATTAGCGTAAAAAATGAATCCCGAATGTCTTCTATATTTACCATCATTGCCGTCTCCTTTTGTGTGATCATAACTGGGCCCGGTACCAATATGACCACTGGGTGTTTTAAAATTCTCTCTGGTCCAATCGAAATCATGATTTAAATCAAAAGTCCAACCACATAAATCAGGTGTTTCGAAATCACAAAAACGGGACGGGGTTGTGTTAGTTGCTGTAAAGATGGCATTATCATTAAATAATCCATTTAGGCGTGTTTTACATACGCAAACAAGCCGGTAGACTTGTGTCCCAAACTCGGCCATCACAGTAAGCATTGGAAGGACCATGAGATTCAAATCCAGGTTTGCAATAAAAATGTAGTACAGCACCACTATGAGAGGAATATATTAGTCCATTATAAGGTGGACGGACAGGATAACACGTATTTCCTAAAAGAAATTTTTATTTGCAGTTTTCAAGTTAGTTTGAGGTTAGGATTTTGATTTATGTAGTGATGTAGTGATTTTCATGGTTCAAGTTGGTAACTTAAATCACTATCAATTTTAAAAATTCGAAAAATTGCAGGAACAGTATGAAAATTTTAGTTTTTGGAAAAATAACTTACTGACGCATTTTGGTATATGTATTTCTCCTGCAATACAAGGACTATACCGTTCACCAGCTAATTCAAAACCCATATTGCAAGAAAATCTTACAAAACGACCCCTTTGTCGATATCGTACTTTTCCATTTTTCAAAGTTAACCCCCGACAAACAGAATTAAAGGCTAAAATTAAAATTTTAAAGGAAAAAATTTGATTAACTTGATAAAAGAAGTTCAATAGAAATTTTACCATTTGTAAATGATGCATCAACACTAACAAGAAGCACATTTAACACAAAAACGCAAAAATAAATTAAAAACACGTTCATTTCCTAAAATGATCAAAATTTCGATAAAAAAATGTATAAAAGCAGAAGAAGTCACTGCATGCCCTTTAGATATTCATTTTATACTGTTTAAAATTCAAACTTGCTTCTAAAGCAGTGGAGACAAGGCAAAACACAGGAAGCAGATAAAAACAGAAGAGGAAATCTGTATCTTGTTCGCTAGTAAATGAAATTTTCCGTGATAATGATAAAGAAAAAAATGTTTTATCTTATTTGCATACATTTTTCTTTGATTTGAATTCAAAAATTCGAAAAATATTTGCGGTGAAATGAAACAATTCGGTCCCCACATATGTAGTTCTTAATTGGAGGTGAAGAGGGCGCAAAGATCAATCAGGTAGAGATTATCCTCTTCTATTTATAACTTCATTTTCTTTTATATTTATTAATAAGACTGTGGTAAATACATCTTGAAATACACGATAATATATTGCCGTTTGTTCGTGTTGTAGTTTTCTTTTAATATTTGTTGTTTTTTTCCGTTTACATTTAATTTGTATTAAAAACAAGTGCAATCTAATTAGTAAAGTAATTAATAAAAAATGCCTGTTTTTCACACAAAAACAATCGAATCTATTTTGGAACCCGTTGCACAACAGGTAATTTGATTTGTTTATTTAAAATAAATACAGGCCTACTTTGCATAAGAAAAAATATGTTTAAATGAAGGAAAATTTGTTATTAATTCTTATAGATAACTCAAAATATTTAATTAATTGTATTTTGTGATAACACAGAATTACTCATTTCCTTTAATTTTCTGGTTAAAATTAGTAATATATATTTCTTAAATATTAGCAAGTAGGCGTTGTCCGAATAAAGCAGCAGACTAGATTGGAAATCCGAAAAAATTCTACAATTGTTTTGACATTTGAGACACTAATTGTTAGCAATTTTCCATTATCTATTAAATTTATTATTAGATTTATTACAAAAATTGCGTTTATTTTAATTAATAGAATATGTTGCCAATTTAATATTCCTTTAAATATTACACACGCTTCCAGATCAGCTGTTTATAATGTTCTAGACTCACTTTTTCACCTTTCCTTATAAGGTTATGTTCCATATATTGTTTATAAAGGTTGCTTTTTCAAATATTTTTATGCCCACTTTTATGTAAATGCCGTAAAATGATAGCAAATTCACCTCCTACAATACCAGCACGTCATATGAAATTTTTATGTCTATTTACATAATAAAAAAATCATTTCCCAATGGTGAAAAATTCTTCATTTTTAATTCCCTTTTCAATAAATTTTTTCGCTAAGATTTAATCGATAATTGACCATTTCAAGTAACCGCTTAAGGAAATCCTTCGTTTATTCTGTAACACATGTTTTAAATAAAAGCAATTATTGTATAGAAACATTCTCGTAAACATTTATTAAATGTAGTAATGTACATTTAAATCTATTTGTGTTGTTAGCACAATTACTCATGTTATAATATTATTAAACTTTACTTAAATATTTAAATTTTGCTAAGCTTGTAAAAAACTCCCAAACACCATAAAATGTGTTTGAATTACACTTGTGTCTAGTTAAAAGTTAATTGTTTCAATAGAATTATTTGCGTAAATAATTGTTTATATGCCTTGGCACAAATATTGTCGATTGTCTTACAAAACTTTCCTTCGTTCGCTTTTTAAATGTCGCCAAATCAATCGACAACACAATTAAATGCAATTGATTTTATGTAAGCAATTGTTCATCACTTGTAACAGGTTTCCAAATTGGTGATTTTACATGAAGAAGCTGAAGATGGGATTCCAATGCCAGATTTACAACAGCCGGTTAGGACAGTCAGTAATGCAGTCTCGAATTTGGTCAAAGTAAGTGAAGAAAAAACGAAAGAAAACCGTCTAATAATTAAATTGAATATTTCTAAGGTCGGTAGGGAGACAATTAACAGTTCAGACGATCAAATATTGCGACAAGACATGCCAGCTGCTTTGGTACGCGTTGAAAGATCTTCAAAGTTGTTGGAAGAAGCGAGTGAAATGCTTAAACACGATCCATTCTCATCGCCCGCTCGTAAACGCCTTATTGAAGGCAGTGGTGGCATCCTCCAAGTAAATTTCCACCCTTCCAACATAAAACTCGACTAATTTCTTATTTTAACAGGCCACTTCGGCTCTTTTACTCTGTTTCGATGAATCGGAAGTGAGGAAAATCATTCGAGAGTGCCACAAAGTGTTGGATTATCTCGCCGTTGCTGAAGTAATCGAAACACTCGACGAACTCGTTCAATTCTTGCGCGATTTAAGTCCATGTTTGAGTAAAGTCTCTCGCGAAGTGAGCGCCAGAGAGAAGGAATTGACCCACCAAGTGCATGCCGAGATTCTGAATCGTTGTTTGGAGCAAGTGAAAACATTGGCACCGATTTTAATCTGCTCCATGAAGATTTACATTCATATTGTGTCGCAAGGTGGCAAAGGGGCGGAAGAGGCAGCGGAAAATCGAAATTATCTAGCACAACGAATGACAGACGAGATCCATGAAATTATCCGTGTATTACAATTGACAAGTTACGATGAGGAGCAATCGGATTTGGATAATTTGACTGTGTTGAAGAAACTTCAGAATGCGATCCAGAATAAAATCAATACGGCAACTGATTGGCTTTTGGATCCGACAGCGGTGCGAGGCGGTGTTGGTGAGAAATCGTTAAGGCAGATTATCGAAGCGGCACAAAGAGTGGCGGAACGCTGTTTGCCGCAAGATGCACACACGATTAATAAGATATGTTCGGATTTGACAACGATGACGGATGCTTTGTGCGAATTGAGGCAGGATGGGAAAGGGACAACACCGCAAGCGGAATCATTGGCCAGAGGGATTAAAGATAAATTGGGACATTTGCAGCAAGCGGTTATGAATGCTGTTTTAGCGGTGGATAAAGCTGGATTGCAACAGACAGCGCATACGGTCCAAGGGCGGTGAGTTGCTTTAATAGAGCTAAACAATTGAAAATCTTTGAATAGAGTTGTTAAGCGATTTTTAAAAGTAGTGCATGTATTGATAGTCTGACCATGAAGTTGCTAATAGTTTTTATTTTTCGCGTAATTAATTATTTAAAATTAAATTTTCGACTTGTTACCGGAAACACTCGAATTCGACATGAAGTACTCTATTTTGAATTAAATTGTCTATTCAATAAGCCAAAAATATTTAGGGTGTTCCATTTGAAATAAGAAAGTTATTCTACTTCAAAGTTGCTACAAATGTAACTGGTCATAAGAACACCCTGTATAGCAAGAAATCCAAAACCAATTAGACAGTCTTGTAGCTTACCTTTCTGACTATGTCCAGTCCAAATTTCAGCTTAAAATCTCAATCCTGTCTCATGTTACAAATTTTTTGGTAAAACACTACAAAACCCAAAATTTGACATAAAATAATTAATATCTCGAAGAGTATCAATTTTGGGTATATGGTACTTTACATAAAGTAATATTAAAATTTGATAAGGAATCCAAAAATGCAATAAAAAATGGGGTGTTCCATTTAAAATAAGGAAGTTAGTGCCGACTTCCGGTATTACCGGAAGCCCCACAAACTCGAAAATATTTTAGATCGATCGGCCCCTATAGCTAAATTTTTAGATTTCAAATATTTGCCCTTTTCGAGATTTTTCTAATTGACGGTTTGGAACGGTACACCCTGTATAGTGGAGTAAACAAACAAACAAACATCTCCCCCCTCCTAAAATTTATCGGAAAATGTACGTCACACCCCACGTGTCTCAACGACGGCTTTTATAAAATTTAAACTTTAATCAACAATTAATAATTAATTACACTTAGATCAGATTGTATTTTTGTCACAAGACAATTTTTTAGTATAGTCTAAAACTGCAAAATTTTCATTATAGTTGACAACTTCATTTTATGTTTGTTTTCAAAAAAATACAACTAATGAAAATTTTCTAGTCTGGAACAGGCGAGAAAGTGGCTATCGAATCCTGGACATGATGACAAAGGTTTGGGTAGACGAGCGATAAATGCAATTGTTGAAGAGGGTAGAAAAGTGGCAGATAGTTTGCCTGGTGTACAGAAAGCGGAAGTTTTGCAATTATGTGAAGAAGTGGATGGATTGACGAGACAATTGGCCGATTTGTGTGCCCAGGGCAAAGGGAATACACCTGAGGCGCAAGAGATTGCACGAAGATTGTCGCAAAAGTTGCATGAATTGAAAGAAAAGATCAATCAAGCAGTGGTGAATCGTGTGGTGGAGGATTTCATTGATATTGTGACACCGTTAAAGCAATTCACTGAGGCGGTTATGGTGCCGGAAGGAACGCCGAATCGTGATCAGAATTTCAGTGATAAAGCGGCCAATTTGAAGCAGTTCTCCGATAGGGCTGTAAAGACAGCGAAAATGGTGGCAGCTGGTGGAAGTGGAGGGAATAAGAAGTTGGCGGAAGCGTTGCAAAGTGCTGCAAATCAAGTGGATAGTTTGACACCGCAATTGATTTCTGCCGGAAGTATAAGAATGAATTATCCCACATCGAATGCGGCGAATGAGCATTTTGAGAATTTGAGACAACAGTATTCGGATACGGTGACAAAGATGAGGAATTTATGTGATGAGGCGACGGATTCGGCGGACTTTATCAAAGCGTCAGGTAATAAAACAAATTGAAATTCCAACTTGAAAAATTAACATTTACAAATTGTTTTTTTTTTGTTATTTTCAGAGGAGCAAATGAAGAAGCATACATTCTTGTGTGAAGAAGCGATTAAAAATCGCCAACCGCAAAAAATGGTCGATAATACATCAGCAATTGCCCGTTTAGCGAATCGGGTACTGTTGGTGGCGAAACAGGAAAGCGACAACTCTGAAGATCCCCATTTCATCGACGATGTGAATCGTGCCTCTGATCAATTGCGGAATTGTGTGCCGCCAATGGTGCAGAATGCCAAATCGGTAGCTGTTAATCCGGCTGATAATATGGCCGTGTCCAAATGGAGAGAAGCTAATAAAGCTGTAAGTACTTGTTTCTAAATTGGGATGTGGTGGTAATTGTTGTTTTTTTAAGATTCTTAATGCTGTTGGACAAGTTCGGAAGGCAGTGCAAGTGAATCCGGAACTTCCACCTCTGCCCGACATAAATTCCCTGAATTTAGGTGAGATAGAAATTTCGAGTGAATTTCTGGTATTATTGTTCTTTTGTATCATAACTTGATCTAATCTTCGTCATAAAATTAATTTGTGGTAAAAATATCTTTTTCAGAAACACCAGCAAATAATTACTTTATTGAAAAAGGTACTTTTTGGGCTATTAACAAAACGTTTCACAGAAGCAGTGTATGGTTTTCATTTCGCATCATTCTAATACTTTTTTTTTGTTTTTTTAAACGGGTTTCTCTTTTTTGACACTGCGTCTGTTAATATTGTAAATAAATTCGCGTTTTCGCGCAATGTAGTTGTAGTCTAACGGCTTTTATAACGCCTAATATTGTAGTTGGCGAACCACTGAGAAACACTCCAACTCCTGGTGGAGATTTGGGGCGCACACTTAGCCCCACACATCATCAACAAGGCCGAGTCAGCCCACTTCCTAAATGGGCTCGAGGTATAAACGATTTCAACATGTTTAATTCGTTTTTCTTTATTTAATTTCTTTATTTTCTTACGAAAGTTTTCTCTACAGTTTTTTTTATGATGCACAATTTACTAATAACATTTTTTTGATTGTTGTCGTCTGTTTAGGCGACAATTCTGACTTGCTATGTCAAGAATTATTACCTAATAATTACCATGAGCCAGGTAAATCTACCTTTTTTATTTACATAATTGTTTTTGGCATGCACACATATTCAACGGTCGTAAGGGAAATTTGGCATGGATTGAATTTTGGCTCGAACTTATTGTGTTGAATGACTCACTGTTGTTTACATGTTTTTTTTTACGGCTCATAGAATTGCTTTTGCTGGAATTATAGATAGTGTTTGAACTAATTTTAGAATTAAAATTCGAACTAACAACATTCGTTATGCTTAATTCTTTTTATTAATCATCAAAGTATTGATATTATTTGGGAATGTGGGCGGCGGTTGTGATGCGATTTGTTCCCACATGGAATTTATTATCGCATTTTTTTAGGATTTCAATATTCGTTTATTTTTTCTAATTGGTATTTTTTCTATTTGGAATAAAATGTAGTAGTAAAATAGAAGAATTTATTTTAAAATGCATTTTGCTTTGTTTTATGGCATAAAATGTTAAACATTAGTTTATTTCATTAGTGGAATGTAATCCATTTATACTAACACATGTTTCTGTATTTGCTTCTATTTACATGCAAAACAGGATATTACAGTTTTATCCCTCAATATATAATTGAAGATGGTAATTTTTATTCTGTAATTTTATTAACTCATTCATTCGCTGGTTTAATGTTAATTTTATTGTGAAAATTGCATTTATGCTAATTCGTTTATGATGATTAGAACAAGCACCGCCACGGCCACCACTTCCTTATGATGGTGTACCAATGAGACCGCCACCACCAGAGACAGACGACGAAGATGAGGTGTTTAAGACGGCACCAAGTGCCAGTCAACCGATTATGGTACTCCTCCGAATAAAAATTTGAAATTTTATTCACAAAATGAATTTGTTGTATGTTTAAAGGTTGCCGCCCACAATTTGCATCGGGAAGTGCGTCAGTGGTCGGCCAAAGACAATGAACTGATTGCAGCTGCACAACGGATGGCTAAATTGATGGCCAGATTATCGGAATTGGTGCACAATGATGACAAAGGTGAGTTTAGTTAAAGAAAGAGAAAATAAAATGTGAGAGTAAATGATTCGTAGGCTCGAAACGGGAATTGATTGCTACGGCAAAGAACATTGCTGATGCCAGTGCCGATGTGACAAGAATCGCTAAACAATTGGCACGTGAATGTACGGATAAAAGAATACGCACGAATTTATTGCAAGTGTGTGAACGTATTCCGACAATTGCAACACAATTGAAGATTCTTAGTACGGTTAAAGCGACCATGTTAGGATCACAAGGTAAGCGTACACTTGTCTTAATAAAACAGTCTGCTTATTTGGTAATATTGCTGTATAAATGTGCTTTTTGTATGCTTCCTTTAGTGAAAGGGAAACCGGTTAAAGGTGAGAAACGGAAATGCAAAACTGAAATCGAATTCAATTTTCTTGATAGTTTGATTAAACGATTTTCTTTTGTGTAGGTTCAGAGGAGGATCGTGAAGCGACGGAAATGTTGGAAGGGAATGCACAGAATTTGATGCAAAGTGTTAAGGAAACGGTGAGAGCAGCTGAAAGTGCAAGTGTAAAGATTCATGCCCAGAATCATGGTAGACTGAGATGGGTTAGAAGACAGCCATGGTATAATTATGCCTAAATTATTCATTTCTAGTTTTTTCATCTTTGTGTTCATTTTATTAATTGTATTTATTTTATATGGTTAATGTTTGTACTAAAAATTGATCTGGAAAATCGAACGAATTCACAATCCAATTTTCTAGCCACATTGATGTAGTAAATGAACCAGATCTTTGCCCGTAGTTAACTAATAGTATTAACGTGAATAAGAATAACATTTTTTTCTCTTTTTGTTGTTCTGTTTTATGAATTAGAGTACAACGCACACAATCAATCCTATGAATCACTGTGCAATTATATTTACACACAGTCTGATGGAAACATTAGTGATGTAGACTTGCCTTCTTCAGAAAATATATAAATATATTATATATGATAGTTATTTTTATATGCTTAATTAAGTAGCGAAATACGATGTACTTGTGCAATAGTGCCAAAATATTTAATTATATTTCTACAAACTGTTTTTACTGATTTTATACAGCAATAATATATATAAAATGATTATACAATACATTATATGGTTGTTGATTTGGCTTTAAAAATGTTTATGTTTATTATTTGAAACATTTCTTTTATGTGACTTGTTGCTAATGTTACTGAATTAATTTTTTAACTGTATTTGTGTTGGAATGAACTTTTTATGTAAGTGAATTAAACAAATTACATTTTTTTGGTAATACACATATGTATTTAAAAAACAATCTTTTACGTTGTTTCTTTTATTAGAAAATACTTTTAGTACAGATTCAATACTGTAATAAGTTGAACTAAAATGATCTTAATTCGAATATAATTTTATTGTTGCAAAATAATTAAAAGTACAATTATTAGGTAAGAATTGATTTCAAATTACAATGTTAAGATTTCATTCGCTTTCTCTTCTAACAGATTTTCCATTGTACTTACATGTTCACACCATTCGTTCAATCTGTCGACCATATTTGCAATTTGGGAACGATCTAAGACGCGTGGTTGGACCCAGGTCATATTTACTGTGTTTGCAACTTGGTCAATGGCCCCTTTGACGAGCCCTTGCGAAAGTGCCTTCATAACTAACACTTCGATCTCATTAATTGGCAATTTCGTTTCGCGTGCAATTTCAGCGAATGTTAATTGTCTTTTGTGTGATGGACGCTTGAACGTCATCTAAAAAGCCGTGTTTTCAGTGTATTTCTGTACATTGAGTTGGATTCGTTTTTTTTACCTCCATTAAACACAAAAGCGATATTTTTTGCCGTAAAAAAACTTCTTTTGCCATCAAATCTGCTATACTGGACCATTGTGGTCGCATCTGTTCGAATTTATTGATATTTCCCGAATTGAAAGCGTACAATAGTTCAACCAACCAGGCGTTTTCTGTGCTCTTCAGTGTGTCTAGTACGGGATGGGCTAATAATTCGCCCAAATTATAGACACCTTCGCCCAACAATGCAGCTAAACCCAGAAAGAATGCGTGTTGGTGTTTTATTTCGTCGCTGAGGGTGTCCAGTTCGATGCAACCTAAGTAACGGAGGGCAGTTCGGTAGTATTGTGCATGATCACCTTGTATCCTGAAAAATAGTAAACCATTTTTGTAAGTTCAGAAGATTTCTTGCTTTTTTTTTATGTATGTACCGGTAATATTGCGATGCCAATAAGTAAAATCGCCCATGAACAGCTGTTACACCATCGGCATTATCAAATGTAGCCTCAACTTCTTCAATAACTTTTTTAGTAGCATCGAAATCATTCAATTTCTCTAAATAGATTTGTCCAGCTAGAACTTTGCATAAGTTTTGTGCATCTGGGTTTATTTTCACTTTAGCTTCAGTTTTTTCTAAAAATGCAATCGCATCTTTAGGCTCCTTGAACTGTTCAACGACAAAGGCAATTATTTCAACCAAAGACAGAGGATTGATTCTGAAAAAAGATTTTGAAAATTTTTTTTAGGTTATGTACAAAATAATGACTTACTTATTTTCATAAGTTTGGATAAAGTTATTGTACAATTGAATTAAATTGTCGCCCTTTTGCAGTTCTGGTTTCTTGATAAATGTTAATAATTTTAATGTTAGCTGATGCCATAATCTACAAGGAAATAAATCAGTTATGATTTGTTACTTGCGGTAAACACATTCTTACCGTTTATTGTACAATTCTTCTAATTCAGACCATTCTGTGGCGTACTCCTTGGGGCCTTCTTTTTGTTTTTTCAATAAATAATCAGTTACATTTGATTGTTGCACCGCTGTAGCCATTATTCTTCAAAATTGCCCACAATTTTTGTAATAAACAAAAACGAAATGAGATATTGAAAGAATGACAATTCGTTTTTGGAATAGTATATTTTTAGAGATCTGTAATCTCTGATAAGGCGACATCTATAAGACATCAGTTCAACTTTAACTGGCGCCAAATTCAAAAGTTTTTTTAAATAACGATGATGTCATTAACTCGCAGTTGTTACGAAACATAAGAAATTACATATATGTATGTTACTCACCGGCATGTTTGGAATGTTTTATAGCCGCTATCAAAGCTATTTATAGAAAACGTCCCACGAATTTGATGATGTCACATTCTCTTGAACCATATATTGCTTCGTATTACTTCACATTCTATTAATAAACGATTATATTTGGACAAATTACATTAAAACGAAAACTTCGTGAAAATATAGATTTATTTCTCGTGTAAAACATGAAATTTTTGCACATTATCTAAACAAGAAAAAAACTAATCTAGAACTTTGTTTTTTTTCATTAACTTAAACTCTATGACATGCACATAAAATTTTAATCATTTCTACGTATAAAAAAATCAAACACTATATTTGTGTCGTTTAAGGCACAATAAAAAAATACATTAGGTAAATAAATTTATTGAACACAAAATTACAAAAAAAGCAAGTGTTATCCTTAAACCTAAACCAATATAAAATGTTTTAAATTTTGTATATAATCTTTATTTGACTGAAAAATGCAATATAAATAAACCAAAGAGAACAAACATTACAGAAAAGTGTAAATTTTGTTATAGTTTCAATTTCATTTATTCAATAAATTGTTACACCACACATCAATTACTCCATGTAGTATAACAATTCAATGAGCGTATAATAAATAGCTTAAATCAAAATTATAACAAAATAGTATGTAGAAATACTTCATATATAAAATAAAGATATATATAAGTCTTTGTATAACAAATTATAAAGTTTGTTTCATGATGTTATTCATCTTTAAATCTCTATAATAGAGACATTGTTATTGAACTCTTACAATACATAGGTAGATAATTAGCAGGAAAAGGACAAAGAAACCGTTTCAATTTACCCTTTAAATTTATAAACCTACTCGTTTTGTGTCCATTTCAAGTCACAACAAAAAAAAATTCCATTGGAATGATAAATAAATTGAAACGATTCAATTGTGTGAAAATCGAAACCAAAAATTGATTTCATTCAGCCTTCTTTTTTCAATCAGGAAGCAAATTAGGGAAAAACACATTCGACGACTTTAAATGCTGAATAAAAACAATTCCAAAAACTTAAAACACTAAATAGACATTCTTAAGTAAACAAACTAACATTTCTTTTGGCTCTCACATCAATCGACATTTTTCATCCCCTTGTGGATCGCCATGTTGGTGGTGTAAATCCTCAGTACCCAAATAACCGCCAGCCATTTCACGGTGTCTTAACATCGAACTCGACAACTGTCTCTTCACCCTGCAACGGAATTTAAAAGAAATTAAAAAACAGTACTGAACAATTTCAAATCTTTTGCAGACAACTTCTGTCTAATAAAAATCAATTGAAACAAATTATTTTTGTACCTTTCCGACACCGCAACCTCGTCCCCATTACTATTGAACACCGTTGTTGTCATATTATCCGCAACCACCCATTTCTGTGTCTTCATAACAATATTAGTTGGCGGTTCATGGTCCCGATTCGAATCCGAACTCCAAACAGTCACATAACCATCCGGTTCAATTTTAACAGAACGATGAAACTTGAACAATGTTTCATTCTCGCCAGCCCTTCTCACCACTTGCCATCCACTTAGTGCCACTTCCTGTCCACTTTTATTATGTAATTTAACATATTTCCCATCAGCATCCACGTCCGACACCTCAATATCTCCTTTCGAAGAACTGTTCACACTGAAATCCGACAAACTCGCCTCCTGGCTCTCTTCAAGCAGTGTACGCTTACGTTTGGCACCCACACGAACTGGTGTACGCCTTTGGGAAGAACTGCGTTGGCTGCTATGTGTGGACGACTCTCCTACAAAACAAATTATTACAAAACATTCCAATTAAATTTATTAAATTCAACTCACGTTGTGGTGTTATATTCAATCTGGCCTCTTCTGATTCCAACAATTTTCTATAAGCAGCAATTTCCAAATCCAATGACACTTTAATATCCATCAAATCGGAATATTCCTGCAATTGATTGGACATTTCTTCGCGTAATCGAGCGATTTCTGTTTCAGTTGCGGCCAAATCTTCAGCATGACGAAGTCTATCATTCTAAAAAAATTCATCCATCGAACAAATGTTTATTTTTTCAATGTTTGCAATGTTACCTCCAACAACTTTTCCAAATCGCGATTTCTGGCCGCCAAACCGGCATTTTGATTTTCCAATTCAGCAATACGAGATGTTAAACCATCAATGCGACTTCTATGCGAACGTAACTCTTCAATAGCACCAGTTGCAGCTGCTGAACGACGATTGGCGTCCGCTTGAAGATTTTTTATCTTCTGTTCATACAACAATTCGATCTCATGTCGATTGCTGGCCATTTGAGATTCATATTGATCGCGTAGTTCTTGTAGGGCTTCTTGTAATTTCGCTTCGTACTTTTCAGCCAGACGTCCATCGATTTCGCTGATTTCAATTTGACGACGAGTACGGGTTTCAGTTAATTGTTGTTGGTACACCTGTGAAATGATATGGTTTTATCCAAGGTAAATATTTGGGCCCCCATTTTTATTGTGTTTGAGTTTTGTTAGTCATTGCGGATAGGAAAACTATTGAAACGATAAATAATAAATTGATTACGGTATAATTTCGATGGAAAAACACATAAAAAAACGTTTCCCTTTTGATAGAAGAGGGGAAAAATATTTTTTGCAACAAAATTGGGTCAATGTAAACAGTATTTTTAGATTAGAAACATGTATTATGAATTCTAGAGAAAAATATTGTTTATTTACCTTTAAAATGCCGAAATAGAGTATGATGACATTGCTTTATAATATTTTGATGGTATTTGTATAAGAAATTAACAAATTTCGTCCGAAATGTTAACATTCAAGGTGACTGTTATAGAGAAGAGTGTGCATGAATATTTATGTAAATTTCATTCATAAATTACGTTAAACTGTTGAGCTTTGTCATATTTTTAATAGTCGGAGATAATGTTTAATAAAAACAGAACGATTTGATGATTAAAATCGAAATTATAACGCTGCAAAGAAACAGCCGGTCAAAAGCTAACCTTAAAATCGCGATGGCAAGATTGCAATTACAAAATTACTATTTACCTGATCTTTGAACGATAATTCTTCCCGTAAACTTTGATTTGTGTTCTCGACTTCGACACGAGCCAAAGATTCCTCTTCTAATTGTTTTCTATGTTCGTCTAATTGTTTGCGTAATTTGTCTCGTTCTTTTTCTAGTTCCACAGCGTCTGTAATTGCTTTCTTGGCATCAGAATTTGCTTGATTGTATTTCATTTGCAATTCGTTCAAACGCAATTCCGATACTCTTGCAGAATTCTCAGCTAGACCCAAATCTCTGGTCTTTTTCGCCAATTCACCCTTCAATTCGTCATTTTCATCCAATAAACGTTTCACATCGATTTCCAAACGTGCTTTTTCCCTGTGTGTCTCATCGAGCAGTTTCCGGGCATCGGACAATTCACCATCGTACATGGATTTAATGTTGGATATCTCCCGGGTGACGGTCTCCTGGGTGGTTTGAATTTCCCGGTTTAGCCGGCTGTTCTCCGTCTCCAAATATCTTACTTTATCGATGTAACACGCCAAACGATCATTTAAATTCTGTAAATCGTGCTTCTCTTGCATTCGTGAATGCCTTGTTGGACTTAAAGGGCTGGAGGGACGCGGTGGCGGTTGGTTTGCCGTACTACCACTTTTCTTTGATTTTGATGCCATTTTAACGGAATTTTAAAGCGTTTTTATTACTGTATCACCAAATACAGGACAAATGCCACAAACTGCCACCAATTTCACTTACTTCCAAATGGAACAAATTCACAAACACTAACGAAAAAGCGGTCGAGGTTTCACCGAGGTAACCAAACTATTTTCGGCGATGATAGGGAGCGGCGGCGTTTAACGGCTCTTCAATCAAATGTAAATAGGTGGGGCAAAAATAGCTGTTGTTTGAATTCACAGAATTCTGTAATAGTGTCACCGTTAATTGGCAGAGAGCAGCACTTGCGCAAGCAGCTCAGTTACATTTAAAATTCGGCGGGTAAACATTTTCAAACTTTATATGTATTATATTTAAAAGTACTTTATTTATTTATGTACATTAGGAAATTTCTTATTATATTACACAAAACTTAAAACTAATATTTAAATGTTTCGCATACAAAATAGAAATTGGAAATTAATTACATAGGAAAAAATCACAAAATACTAAAAAATATTAACTTAAAATGTAATTCCATAAATCGCAAAAATAAAGTCATCATTCAGTCCTTAAAATTGTACTTAGACTATGCACTTAAAAGTAAAAACGTCATTATCAATTTAGAAATTGCAGTAACAAGTAAAAAATCACTTTTTCTTTTGGTTTTTTACAAGGTAGATGATATATAAACTATTATATACAAGATTTTGTTACTAAGATGTACGAAAATTAATTATATATAAAATAAATGTAGTTCTTTATCAATAATACACTTCTATTAATCAGTGTAAACGATGTATTCGGGATCAGCAACTTCAACTTGAACAAATTGCGGCTGCAACATTGGAATATTGCTTGCGGTTCTTGCCATATTGTTTCTTGATCTAAAAAACAATTAAAATCATTTACATACAAGAAAAAACGGTAAAATTTTTACTTTGCTTTGGCATGAGTTAAAATATGGCTTTTTAAATTTGTTGATTGTGCAAACTTCTTATTACATCCATCAAATGGGCACACATAAGGTCTGTCTCCAGTGTGTATTCTCACATGAGTCCTAAAACAAACACAACAGTTAAAAAGAACTTTAAACTTTGATTTTAGATGGTGCTATGCTTGCCTTAAGTTAAAATCAAGACTAAACCGTTTTCCACATCCTTCAAACGTGCACTGGAATGGCTTTTCACCAGTATGTACTAATTGATGGCGTTTTAATTTACTTGATTCGACAAAGGCTTTTCCACATTCCGCACAAACATGCACACGTGGTCCATGAGTATGCAAATGCTTTCGCATCGCTGAATTATCTCGAAACATCTTATTGCAACCTTTGTGAGGGCATGCTACAAAAACAAAAATCAAACGGTGTTAACACACCTTTTCAAATACAATTTACAAACTGTTTTCTTACCTATTGTCCGATCAGTGTTGTCTTGATTCGGTCGTCGAATTCGTGGAGTCTTCAATCCCGGCCTGGCGAATTCCGCTAATTGTTTTGGATCCGATAAATCTAAGCCAGGCATTCCATCGGCTGGTATCTTCTTTCCAGTCATGTATTCCGTATAATCCGGATCCGGTTCGGGATTTGAACCTTCGTCTTGAAAACAAGGTACCAGTTTTACAGTGCACGCAAATTCATATACATGTATAATTGAGTTCATTTTTCTTAAAAGGGAATAGAAAATTTTTTAACAAAATTGGAAAAACTTGTAAACAAATGAAAACGACACTTTAAAAATTTGAAGTGGAGAACTGGAGATTGGAGAGTGCTGCCATCTGTACGAGAAAAGATTTAGTACCAGAGCGCGAATATTCAAAAATCAACAATAAATCCTAGTGTTTAAGAATGAAGGAATGATTAACAAGAAACTAAGAGTAGACTTTAAATTTGATAAAAATGTAATTGTTTATTCAAGATTATATTTATGGGCGCCGTTTTTATTGTATAGATTTCAGACAATTTTAAAAAATTTCTGCAATAATCTCAGTCGCCATATCTGTCCTCCATTTATATTCCTTCGGCCATTTAAAATATGGCAGAAAATTCAGTTATGGCCGCTGCAATGAAAACAAACACATTTACGTGTTGATTTTCATAGTGAATTTTCCGTAAAATGCAAATCGTATTGAACTAAAAATGAAATTATAGTGCGAGGAATCGGTGTGAAGAAAGTGACCTTGAGTTCTCTTTGATCAATGGAAAATTCCCAGTGTTATACATATTAAGTGATTGGCACCATAGAAAATCAACGACTTACCATCACTTGTACCCGATGCCCACATTGTAACCGAAAATTCACCTTCCATTGTTTTGATTTGCACTTGTTTTTGCTCCCATTTCCTTGGTTTCGTGTCCACTGGCAAATCGCTTAATAACATTTCGTTCTCGCGTCTTGCAAGTATTCCCCGATTTTTGACCATTTTCTTTTTCTTTGATGGACCAGGCGACGATTCCACATACAAATCGGAGGAATCAGGCACTGGCACGTCGTACAAATTCAATGGATCGCCCGAATCGTCTATAATCTCTTCTTGTGCTTCTAAAATAATATCACGGCCTTCTAGTGATTGCATAGACATCATAGGCTCTCCACATTCTGCGATTGTTTCCACTGTATCGGACATTTCTACCGGAATTGTTTCAATTTCTACGCATTCCTGTATATCCGGCTGTATTTCCACTTCGCACATAATATTTTGATGGTCCGCCATAACTATTTTGTTTATAAAAGATGGTTGAACAAATATGGCTACTCACAACACAATAATGGCGGACGAAACAACTGCAAACCGACCATCGGAGAGCTCGTAAAATGATCAAGTTCAAGGAACAGCTGTCATCTACGACCTACGTTCATATAGGCTATTCTTTTCTTAACAGTTTTCTATAAGTGTCAAAGCTTGTCAAGTAGGTCGTTGATCATTGATTTTTTACCGAAATTACTGACATCTATTAGGGTCTCAATTTATTACTTTCCAATATGACGAACTACCACGCCAAATATTAACGAAAACGATAAATTTATACAAATTTGAATTTTAAAAAATTTATAAATAAAAAAAACTAATTTATATTTACTACACATGAAATATTTACACACTTTTGAATAATATACATACATAAAGGAAGAAAGTTTTTGAGTGCATTATTACAAATTCATATATAATATAAAAAAATCCATTGGATGGTATTAAAACTTGGCACTAGAGTTTTAATACGATATTTAATAAATACATTTTGTAATACTTTCATATGCTAAAACAATATTTTACCAATCCCATGACTATTTAGGTATCAAATTACATTATCACAATGTAAATGGATCACATTGTTTAAAATAAAATTAATTAGACAGTCAAAAATGAAAATTTTCAACAGTAAAACTTAATGATGATGTCCAATAGAAAGGAGTAAAGGTGCTAAACAACCCAAAACAAGACACACAATTTCCGTAAATCTCAGAGAGTGTGCAGCAGTCTTGACATTTTCAACAGTCGTTGGTAATTTTGAATAGGAATGACTGTGGATATTCTGCGTTAAATCAGCTAATACATGGACTGTGGCCACATATAAAAAGGTACCAGCCGAAAATAGCATTGCAATACCTAAAAATAAACAACGAAATCATAAATTATTTATTACTCTGTCCATTTGAATTCTACCTGTAGCATTTATTGAGCTTAATGTCTCCTTCTGTTTCTGACCTATTCCAAAATATGTACAAATTGTCAACACTGGGGCTGCCAAAGAGAATATCAACAAATGTCTGCGAATTCGTTTGCTACAATTCAAATTATTAGTGCTTTTTTCTATGGCGAGTTTACAATTTCTTACTGATCAATTCCCGAATGCAATAAAAATGTTACAAGTCCAAAAGCTGCTGGTGCTTTGTGCAACATAATCGCCAGGAACACAATTATCTCAACATCAGCATGACTAGTTGTGGCAGCCGCTCCCAAAGCAATTCCATCGGCAGCTGCATGAACGATTAGTCCAATTGTTGCAGTAACGTTTCTCTCTTGAGGGTTCACGTTTTCGTTTCGTTTTTGTGATATCTAAATCAGGAAAATGAATAAATAGGTGTTATTTATTTTTTAAAAAGAAAAGTGTACCTGATCGACTAATAACATGAAAATGAATCCCAGAATCAAACTGATTCCAATTGGTGCCAAATTGTCGGAATGTTGGTGGTTGTCAGTCTCATTTTCGGGCACAGACGGTGCCTCCGTTATTAAAGATCTCACTCCTTCGGGAATAATAACAATCAATGCAGTGCCAACGAGAAGACCAGCTCCAAATGCAGTAATTTTTGTTAGTTTATCCTAAAATGATTGACTTTAAAAACAGTACATATGTTTTTTCAATGGGACAATTACCTCACTTAATGTAAAAACTAGTGGAATTGAACCAGCCACAAAGGAACCGATAAGCATAACAATCACTAAAGCTATCAACATAAATGTTTCTTCCATGATTTATTAATGATTTTCTACTTATCTAATTAAAATTTATACAACTATTGAATCTTATTTATAAAACATTATTGCCTACGTTTCGAAAGACTTAATTTACATAGTAATCATTTTTCTGTCCACATAAATAACAATATCAGCAATCTTTACCACGTATGTACAGATATTTTTGCAATGTGTCAAAATTTTGATTTGTAGGTTAGAAATTTTTGTTTAGGAACTTATATTTCCTTTGGTTGGCTATATAAAGTGGACAACTTCAAGGGCATTCTTTAATTTCATTACATGGCATGAAGTTAGCAGCGAATATGGAGTGTTGTACATATCTATTTTATAAATAAATGAATAAAAAATGAATTTACAATCTTTGTTTCAAGATTTTAACCCAAGGTAATTGGTAATATCTTATTTTCTTTAACATTTCAACGATAAATTACAAAAATATTTATCTATTCAAACATAACCTATGTCTTGTGACTTTGTTTGTTTTGGTTTTCAGTAAATTCATTGTACACTCTTGCCTATTAACATTCACGATTTTGTTTGCTTTACGTCTTGATAATTACATTAATTGGTCATACTGGACTGTGTTTACACCAATTTGGATATGGAAATTGTTAGTGATTGTTGGTGCAACAGTAGGCAGTTATGTTTGGTGGGTATACCCACATTTCAGGTAATTTTCTCCTTGAAAATTCAATATTATCATTGTTAATTTATGAATTCCCTTTTTAGATTGGAAGGTGAAGCCTACGTGCACTACAAGTCAATGTTAATATCCTTAGCTCTACATTTAATTTTATTAATGTTTGAATTATTGGTGTGCAATAAATTGGAGTCTTCGAAACATCTTTGGATACTAGTTTTTATACCATTAATTTTTATATCGATTGTTAGTATAGCTGTATGCATATGGGCCGTTAAACACGATAGATCATTCGAGGTAACTCATCCAAAAAAATCTATAGAAACGTTTTTAGTATTATTTTGTTATTCAATTTCAGTTGGAGTTATTTTGCGCTGTTAATGTTTTACAATTTATATTTCTTGCTCTGAGACTGGATGGATTTATAGCATGGTCTTGGGAGGTAGTTTTTGTGCCATTATGGATTGTTATGTGTTTATCTTTGGTAAATAATTAAGCAGAATAGTTTAATTTTTGAATAAACTGTCTGCCCTTTATTGTAGGTTGGCGTTTTGTACACGATTATTTTTGCTGCAATATTATTAAGAACGCCAGAAGTGAATGCACAACAAAGACGTAGCAGTTTTCAATCTGCTTTAGGTTATACATTTCTCGTTATTCCTATATTAATTTTTCAAGTACATTCTTAATTAAGAAAAAGCGAAACAAATTTAATTAACCGGCATTTTTTTAGGTATTATTAGCAAATAAACTAGATGGTGATATCAGATTGTCTTATACGTTTGTTGTTAGTCCTTTATTTATTTCGTTTGTTACATTAATTTTAATGTCGTTTAGTGCCAAAGGGGGAAACAAATGTAAGTTAGTGATTAACAAATAAAAACAGGTTTGATGAATTATTTTTCTAGGGTGGTTTGGTATGCGTAAGGATTTCTGTTCATTTATATTGGGTGCTTGTCCGTTATTGCAAGAATATGCCAACATATCATACCATTCTGAACGTAGGACAAATATTGTGGAATTAGAACAGCAAATGGAGAAAAATGATGGGACAAATGTTAAGAAAGCTGACTTAATGAAACCTATAATGCCGATTATTTCAATAGAAATGCCAGACTGATTTAAATATAAGGATTATTAACAAAAAAAACTCATTTACAATGAAGGACTTAAATTGTTGATTGGATGTTGAATAGAATTTTAAAAAATGCAGGAAAGGTGAAGTGGTTGTTAGCTAGTTTTTTTCTTTTGTTAGGGGGTGTATCGTTTTACAGAAAAGTATTTGTAATTTTTATTTCTTTGAATATTATTTAATGGGACAAATTAATTAAAAAAAAAACGTGACTGTACAATATAAATGTATATCTTCAATGTGCGAAAAGATTAATTAAACATAATTTCGGTGCTAAATTAATTATAAATGACGATGACTGATTACATTACTCGAGATTATTTGTTATCACATAAACCAATTTGTAGTTTTTAAGTAACGTAATAATCAGTCTTTCTGACTATATGTTGTAATAAATGTTATGACTAATCAAATTAATAACGAGGCACCATTTTTTTCTTTTCTAAACACTTTGCATTTATAGATTCGTTTTCTAAAAATACAATCAACTTGTGTAACTCGTTTTTCTTTTAATTTCTCTTACAGAAACAATTGCAAGATTTTCTTAAAATATTTATTCTCTACATAAATATACATTTTCTTTGATAAACAACTAGAATGAATTCTTTTTATAACACTTGTGTTGCTACACTGTTTGTGAAATAAATGAAAGCACCAGTTAAATTCACAAATGTAGCACCAAGGAACACTTTCAACCATTTACCATCGACACTCACTAAACTCGCTGTCACCGGGCCACACAAAATACCAGGAATTGTTGCAATTGTATTACTAATTGCGAATGTTGTGCCCGCATAATTTGGTGCCACATCAACATGATTACTCAAATGTCCAGCTGAATTACTTGCCGACAAACCCATCGATATACTTACTAATATTAAAGCAAATGCTAAATGATCAACTACACAGAAAATCGCTAGAAACAATGCTGGTCCAACAAGTCCAATACTTGTCATTAAACGTCGTACATTCAACACTGACCAACTTTTGTTCTGTAATAGTCCATCAGCTACATGGCCACTGATTATACCGAAAATTGAGTTCACAATGTATGGGACTGCCGTTAAACTCATGCTGTGTGCACTAGCGCCCAAATATGTGGCTAAATAGGTTGGTAACCAGTGCATGATTATGTAAGAAGACCAATTCATGGCAAAGTGTGCAGTGTAGATGGCCCATAAAGGTTTGCTAAGGATAAAATCGGCCCAACGGATGTTGTGCGAGATCACTTTGGGCATATGGAGTGGTATGGTCTCTTCGCCGGTGTACGCATCTTCCGGATAGAAACAATACCACATAAAAACCCAAATGAAACCGATTGCACCGAACCAATAAAAACACGCTTCCCATTCGAGGTGAGGACAGAGAACTGAGGCTACAGTTTGCCCAACAGAGCCGGATGCTAGTAAATAAGAGAACGCTCTGGATCGCTCCTCGACTGGGATACTGTGTGCAAATAAATGGAATATTGTTGGAAGGCCTGGAAAAGTGAAGTTAGAAAAATGTGTTTTATAAGAAATTGAAAGCTTTTTTACCTAATCCTTCAGCTATGCCGAGTACAATTCGGCATATTATTAGAGCGGTAATACTAGACGCAAGAAATGGGGTAATAAATGTGGCAATAGTCCAAAGTAAAACACTACAAATGAGAACATTTTTGGCTCCCAGTTTAGTGGCCCAAAAACTTCCTGAAAATTAGAATGTAGGTAAATAAAGAGCTGGAGGAGTGGTTGGGGATAAGTTACCAAGTATTTGACTAGTAAAATAACCGAATGCAAATGCAGATAATATCCAACCTTGTGAATGTATGTTCCATTGAAAAATGTTCGCCATTGGGACAATTGCAATGGGCATAATCACCCTGTCTGCACTGTTAATGAAATTTGCAGCACTACATAATGCCACAATGCGGGAAGTCCTTGTAAACCACCGTATTCGAGCCATGACTTTGCTTTAGGACACGTTCTTATCAGTAACAGACATTGTTAACAATTTACTTCATAGATAATATAAGATTTACTTTTCAAAGAATTATCTATTTATGGCACAATGAATTAAAATAACTAGCACATTCCTAGTTGAATTATTATTTATAGGACTATCCTAAATAAGTATATCACACCGATAATCACTAATAATTTAAACAAAACGAATTTTTATTTGGCCAGCTGGCATGTCAACAACATACCGATTGTCAAATTGTCATTTCATTACGCCATTTTGAATGTAGTTACTTTAATTTTTTAATGTTGGTTATAAAAATGCATATTTTCCACTAACATAAAAAACATGTATTTTTTTTACAAAAGAATTTAATTTTAAATAATAAATTACATATTAATAAAAACGTTTATCATTATGAACTTAATAAAAAATAAATCAGATACGTTTTAAGCACTCTAAAAACTTTTTTCTCAAATATAATAAAATATTTCCTTGAAATCTATGGACATTAAGCAAGTGTGAATAATTTTTTTTTTGTTCACTTACAAATAAGTTAAATTTTGGACACATTAATAATAATACTATTTCATCGTAATTATTTAGGACAAAAGTTGCCTTATTTCGTTGTTTTCTGCCGATTCTAAATACGATTTACCATCTGGAGCAACACCATCCTTTTTGGCACCCTTTTCTAGCAATAATTTTACACAGTTTGAATGACCTTCCCAAATTGCAGCCAAAATTGCAGTGATTCCATGCTTATCTTTGGACTAAAAATGATAACAATTAATGAAATCAAGCATAAAAGTGCATTATATGACACAATTTACATTCACGTCCGCTCCAGCAGATATTAAATATTCTATAACATCAGCATGTCCATAGTCAGCAGCATATAAAATCAGTGGACGACCATCAACTTCTTGATTCACATCAACAGACTAAAAAATTATTATGTTAATGAGTCATTCGAATTATAATCAATTAATTATATGTATTTAAGCATTTTTTATTACCTTTTTCTCTATGATATCTTTCACTTGTTCTAAGTCGCCGTTTTTTATTGCCCAAACGAAATCACTGCTCATTTTTGATTATTTCGGCACAAATTCAATAAATCCGTGTAATTTGTTCACTTGAAGCGGTGCACCTGTCAAATTTTTATTTCTACAGTTGGTATTTCATTTCGTACAAATAAATCGCACCTTCGCACTTAACAGTTACAGGTGGCGCTTTCTTACCAACAGATATCGGAACTAACGAATAGTGGCTCTTTTGCTTCTTCTTTTTGTTTATTGGTTTGAATTATTAAATTTATGTGGTAAATGTATCTTTTTGCATTTCACAATCCATTTGTAGTTACTTTGAAGACATATTTTCAATGTTCATACCATTTTTATATAAATTGCAGCCGCAGTTTATTAGTTCAAAAAAATCTGTCAACATTCGAGCTCTACTTGTACTAGCCAATTGAGAATTTTTTTGCTGTGTGGTTGGTACTTTTGAATAAACTGTTTGGATTTCTAACCTTATCTTTTACAAAGTTAAATCGAATTTTTAACGATTTTAATTTAATTTTGTATTTCTACAAGTGAAGAATGACCTCTGGTTTGGACTCATTCGTAAATCGTATCCTTTTGTCTGCAATTTTTATTCAATCTAAATTTTGTGTTCATAAAATTTTTCTTAAATGTTTATTAAAGACACTGTTTCCATTATAACTTCAGATGGACGAAATTTTATCGTAAAAAAACATTTTAATTACACATTTCGAACATCCTAATCGCATTTTATTTTAGGGCACTTTGAAGGGCTTCGATCAAACCATAAATATCATCTTGGACGAATCCCATGAAAGAGTTTACTCGACAACGACGGGCGTAGAACAAGTTATGCTTGGTTTACACATCATAAGAGGAGACAATGTGTAAGCAATTCAATACCTAAAATCTAAAACTTTTTTTAACAACATCAATTTCCTTTAGAGCCATAATAGGGTTGATTGATGAGGAAATGGACAATCGACTAAATTTAGCAAGCATAAAAGCAGAACCATTAAACGCCGTCGTACATTAAACATTAAACCCCAAAATCTCTAAACAAATAGCTGTAATTGTTATGTAAACTAGTTTACATAAAATGACAAGCTGTCATTTAATATACACTTTAATTTTTTTCTACGTTTTTCAATATACACACCAAACAGACCTAAATGTGGGTACCGTTTTATTTACAAAAATGGATCTACATAAACCGTGCTGGTCCGGTGAAGATCTCGCATTATTATCATCTCGTATGATTTTCGAAGATCTCTTACCATTCACCAATGAAATACACATTGAAGATGACGAATTTATCGAAGACATTGTTTGCTATTTACATGAAATCATCGACTTGATCCGCTCGTCCACCGAAGGTCGCAACAAGCGCATCACACTTTTAGCATTTACCGATTTTTTAGGTGGCTATTTACACCATTTACTCTATCCAAACGCAAAATACGCATATTATGCGGGCATTATTGCATTTGGAAGTGTCTATAAAATTAAACAACTCTTTGACGAACTCAAATGGTTTTTACGAACAAACGGTGAAGGTTGGACAAAAGAAACCGACAAGGGTGCCCTAAAAACCCATTTTTCATAATAGTTCCATTCACTTTTTTTACTTTTCCTAGTTTATTGCTCCGAAGTGCCAACACTTTCGCTTGCAATACAGAAAGGAATCAACACATCAAACACTTGCGAACGAATTATTTACTATGATTCAATGGCGTTGAAGAAACGGCAAGTTTCCTGTCCAGAAAACATTGAAATGTACCTCCCTTTGCCGTTCTTCGATTCAAGAACAAATCCATCCGCAATCGCCATCCCCTATTCACATTATTCATTGCGCAATATCGAAACAAAACATTCAGCGAATTTGATATTAAAATATTATCAAACCGCTATGAAATGTTTAATTGAAAAAGAAGCAAACAAAGCGACTGTGGAACAGTTTCAAAATAATTTTTACACATGGATTGTGTACGAAGTGGTACCGAAATTGCATGATGAGAAATTCTATGCTGCTTTTGGTGGTGTTTTACGTGTACAAGATTCGTTAGCCTCACTCGGTGCAGTGAAATCGAATTAATTTCGGCATTGTAATAAATTGGAGATTGTTTTTAGGTGCTAAGAAAGTTGAATTAAGCACGGATATACCGGAAACGGCGGACGATGCAACCGATGCGGTAGACATTTCAGCCAATTCCAAGGTAAGTATCCTTTCACTGAAAAAATCTATTAAATTCGAATTCGTTCAATGAACTTGACCTTCATTATTTCGGTTTTCGATTTCGACCTTAACTCAAAAACTGTTTTATTAAAATATTTGTTTTTTTTCAGTCTACGAGTAGAAGAAAATCACGTGTAATCCTCTTTATGGTGATTGGTATTCTATTATGGTTCCTATTCGCGATTATTTTTATTTGTTGCAAAATTCGCAAAGCGAGTAGAGGAAAGGATCGTAAGTAAAGAAAAATTGTTAACTTTTTGATGCAATCAATTGCAAAATTTAGAAATGAGCACAACGTCTGGGAGTACAAGCTGTAAAAGATCTGGCGCATCTGTGTGTGCATGTTCATCAAACACCAAATCGAATCGATTCGCATTTTTACCATCGAGGTCAACAATTTGTAAAAGGTGAAAATGATTTCGACATTCTTTTTTGCAAATTAAAATTTCGTTTTTGAAAAGTGTTGGAACTGGGACTGAAAAATCGAATAGCCAAACATCAGCCCCAAAAAAGCATTGTTGCTGTTCGCAATGTCCAGCTGTGATCGATCCAGCACAATCGATGAAAGTGTTACCATCAGTGGCGGAAGTTTCGGAGAAAGATGATGGCGAGAGGAAAAGACATTCGTCATCCCGTCGAATTTCCTTTGATGAATCGAGTAAAACGAGTAAAGAAACAGCAAGGAAGGCGTGTATACAAAGTTTGAGTGCTTTTACGTCCAAATCAAAGAAGAATGAAAGGTGCATATAGATGAGTTTTCCGTTTGAATATAATAGTGAATAATTTTTGTTTTCAGTTCGAAATCGTCTGGCAAAAGTACACAGGTATAAATGTATTCATGAAATTTTAAATGAATATAAATGGAAGTTAATCTCTTTAGGATGTGGAGTGTTGGTGTCCGTATGGAAATGAATCAAGTTATTCAGGAACGACGGCTTCCGACTATTCGAGGTAAACTGAATAAATTATTCTGCATATCAAGTATGCGCTCTTGAAACAAACGGTTGTTTTAACTTTTTGTCTACTTGTGCGTTTCTTATATGCAATGATTCATGAAACAATTTCCATTTTCAGTACACACCACAATTCTATTGTTTATCAAGCAAGCTTGACCAGTAACCCATTGTCGAATAAAGGGAATTTATTTGGTTATGATTTTCATACCACAACTTCTGGTAAATTAAATTGGTTTTAAAAGACAATAAATAAAGAGGTTTTAACTGTTAGTTTTTTTGCAGAAAGTAGTCCAGATGATGAGTTGGATTTTGATATAAATACCACATCGACCTCTAAATGAAAGACTAGACTTTTATGTATTGTTTTTTACAGATATTTGTAAAATAAATGGAAAATTATTCTAAATTTTCTTTTCCTATATTGTACGACTTATGTTTGCATAAAAAAAGGGATAGTTGCAAAACTGTATAATTATGCAAATAATGCGATAGTATACATAAATGTGTGTGTTTTTTTGTGTAACCCTAGTAAATTAGAAAGTAAAATCTATTTTTAAATTGAATTGTAAAGTAGTAAATTTTTTTAATAATAATAAATTGAAGTGTACTGTGGTTGGTGGTGTAGGGAAGGTAGCATTCTGTAAAAACTGGTGGTGTAGTGCGCCGCTGATGGTGCGCACCGTTTTAATAATCAAAGTCGCCATATTGCTAACTGTCTAATCAGAAATTTAAGTAAGTAAATATACGATTTTCCACGTATACGTACAGTTTCTTTTCAATATTTGTACATATTTTCGGATAACAATACAAATTACGCGTAAGTACATGTATGGTTCATATAAATTATGTGAGATTAAAGGTGAAATTTTGAAAAGGGATCTTGATTTAAAGGACTATTGCATAAAATTCTCTCCTCTCTTGAACAATAGCAATTCAATTGGTGCTCTCTAAATTCTTGTCCTGTATAACAGTTTTAATGGAAATTTGTAATTAAATTTTATAACATGTTTACTATATAAAATAACAAAAATTTATCACATTGGGATCGAATTCCTTGTTCGATTGTTGCAAAAATTATCATTAGGAAAAAAAAAACGTTTCGCCAATGAATGAGAGAGAAAAATGAAAAATTCCTACATGGCACTTTATTTGACAGATGTTGTAAAATTTTTGACAATTTTACCATTAATTTGTTAATCGTCAAAGGAATACAGTTATTTTAAAGTGATTCCTTCGTTTTTTATCACAAAGAATTTCACGAAATTGTATAATTAATATAATAAAAAAATCATATTGAATTGAAATTGTACGTGAAAAAATGGAGTTTTCAAAGAAATTGCAATTGACGAAGGATTTCATTTTTTTTTATGTTCCAGGTGAACGGTTGCGAATATCAAGCCCTAGCGAAAATGTCTGTTTTGAATCAAAGTGGTGAAGAACAAGTGGAATGTCCATTGTGTATGGAACCGCTTGAGGTGGACGATCTGAATTTCTTTCCATGCACTTGTGGCTATCAGGTTCGTATACACATAATCAAAAAGCACTTACACTCTTGACACTCCTAACATTTGACAAAAAAATTGTTTGCTCCAATTCCTTTTGATCCGCAGATCTGCCGTTTTTGCTGGCACCGGATCCGTACGGACGAGAACGGCCTGTGTCCAGCATGCCGGAAGGCGTATTCGGAGAATCCAGCGGACTTTATTCCATTGTCGCAAGAACAAGTGGCGAAATTGAAGGCGGAGAAAAGACAACGCGACCAACAACGTAAAGCGAAATTGAGCGAAAGTCGCAAACATTTGGCTAGTGTCCGTGTGGTGCAGAGGAATTTGGTGTTTGTTGTTGGTTTACCAATGCGATTGGCCGACGCTGAAGTGTTGAAAAAGCACGAATATTTTGGGAAATTTGGCAAGATTCATAA
This sequence comes from Silvanus unidentatus, assembly GCA_963930825.1. Taxonomy (NCBI): domain Eukaryota; kingdom Metazoa; phylum Arthropoda; class Insecta; order Coleoptera; family Silvanidae; genus Silvanus; species Silvanus unidentatus. The sequence goes on from OZ005760.1 coordinate 15,491,303, forward strand.
GGTGGTGATAAATCAATCGACGTCGTATGCTGGTTCACAGGGGCCCAGTGCAAGTAAGTTTAGGAAACCGAAATTTAATTTGGATGAGAGAAGAAGGATTGGGTTGTTGTTTTGTAGGTGCCTATGTGACATACGTGAAGAGTGACGACGCCTTACGGGCCATCCAATGTGTGAACAATATTACAATAGATGGTCGATTAATTAAGTCGAGTTTGGGTACTACGAAGTATTGTTCACATTTTATGAAGAATCAAACTTGTCCAAAGTCTGATTGCATGTATTTACATGATTTCGGTAAGAGAATTGTTCCAGTGACAGCTGTCAAATGTAATCAGTCAGAAGTTGTCTGTAAATCAATTCAATTGTTTTATTACCAACGTAACAAAATTCCCTAAAACTAACAGTGAACTTTCTTCAAAACACTTTACATTTATTACACTATTGGAGGGTTTATTTGACTGTATTTCATTTGTTTGTTAATTTAGGGGATCCGGAGGCTAGTTTTACGAAAGAACAAATGCACGCGGGCAAGCATCAGGAGTATGAAAAGAAATTACATGAAGCACTTGTACAACGGACTCAAATTACAGCAAATGGGAATGGTATAGGTGCGACAAATGTAACAGCGACCACGGATAGTAAATCGCCAACAACAACAACCACAGCGGGTACAGTTAGTAGTAAACTGCCTAAAGAATCGCCACCGCCATCGTCTTCGACATTGTCCTCATCAAACACAACAAGCGGCTCATTAAATGGTACATCAAATTGTAATAACGGTACGAATAAGGAGAATTGGCCACAATTGAATTTAGAGAAAGAGAAAAAGGAGAAAGACAAAGCGAAGAAAGTGAAAACACGGATTAATAGTGGTGAGAAGAAAAAGGAACCACTTGGTATAACGTCAGTGTATAATGGAAAGATAAATGATAAAACGGATAAATTTTATAAAATTGAAAGTATGTGTATTTATTACAGTGAAATTTAGAAATGTATTTTGTAAAACTGTATTGTTGAATTTTGTTTAAAGCAGGCGAAGATACGGGCACATCGGCCTCCTCGTCACCGCCAACCAGTCTTGAATCCGACACGTCCTCTCTTTTATCAGAATTGCTACCATCTGCCACATCAACAACAGCCACCAAATTACATTCAATTATAGATGATAATAGTAGTTTTTTCTCAGCGAATTCATTTCAAAAAATCACACCCGAACATCAAACCACTGCCGCCACAACATCAGCTGATCAATTGGAACATTCCGATCCACAATCGGAACATACACCATCGATTTTAACAGATTCCTTGCCAGTTATAAATACAACAGAAGATTGGGCGGCAGCATTCGGTTTCACTGGCCATACGGAACAATTAGACAATTTAACAAATCAAAGGGATATTAAAGGGAATTTGGAAACATTCGGTTATCCATTGAATCATGATAATGGATTTAGTAAAGGTAAAAATTGTATAGTAGAAATAAAAAGAGAACAGTTGTAAGTGTGTCGATTGTGGAAACGGTTGATTTACAGTTTGTTTTTTCATTTTTCTGTTATTTAGGAACAAATAACTGGTTTAGTGCATACGACAAATTACATGAGAATCTAACGGAAGTGTTAAATAACAAATCAAATGGTTATAGTTTTAAACAGGCCGATTTACAGCAAAACACAATAACACCATCAACAACGTCACAATTACCAAATGGAATTAATGGATTGGATCAAAGTATGTCAAAATTCTTTACAGACTTCCAAAAGAATAATAAAGAAATGCCAACAACATATACGAATGGTTATAATGGTATACATTTAAATAATTATTATCCACATACGTCGTCATCGTCGTCATCTTCACAAAATCATACAGATCGTATGTTGTTATTGCAACAGAAACAATTAGATGAGCAACTAAGGAATTTCAATATTGGAAAAGATTATATAAATACATCGTCGATTTACCAAAATGGAACTAATAATATTACAGCAACAGTGGGACATCATTATGCAAATGGTGGCGATATTGTTGGACAGAATGGCAGTTATGAGAGTTTGCATGGACAGTTGTATGGGAGTGCACAAAATACGAGGAATTCGGAGGATGAATTGGACTTTGATCCATTTCAAGAGACACAAAAAGCATTTGCTGAACTTATGGCCAATGAACAGAGTCTTAAAACACGTACTGCAGGTAAAATGAAAAGAAGTATGTGTCTTAAAACAAGGTTTTGACATGTAATTTTGATTTTAAGATCGTCATAATCAAATAATTGGAGCATTACATAAACAAAATAATTGTCATCTGCCACCACCACCGCCCGGTTTCGTTCAACCAAACAATACACACATGAATTCCTTTGGTAAGAGGATGTGATCTTTGAAAAAGTGATTTTTTTGGATTTCATTTTTGTTTTGTTTTTCAGGTAGTAAAATATTACCATTTTTAAATATGTCAAATAGTCAACAAATTACAAATACAACACAAAATAACTGGCCTAGTAGTTATAATACACAGTTACAACAGCAACAACATAAAAGTAAATACGATTTGACGATATTATTTGGATGGTGATGATTAATGAATAAAAACATTGTGCTTTTTTTCCAACAGATTTAAATAACACATGTAATGATTGGAAAGTATTAGATCCAGCGATATTAACATCCAGCCGTCATTATCCATTGGCCAATATTCCAATTAGAGAATCATTCACAAATATTCAACAATTAAATACACAACAACAGCAACAGCAGCAACAACAGCAACAATTACAGAATAATCGTCCATACGATTATGCAACAACAAATAATACATTCTCAAGTTTTACACAATTACAGCCAAATTTCAATAATTTCACACATTTAAATACACAATCGAACATAAATTGGTTTAGTAGTGATATCAATTCACAATTGTCTAGCCCACCAGGTTTTAGAAATAGTCAAACATCTAAACAGCAAGAATGTTAAAAGACATAATAAAACGACAAATAATGAAGAACCATATTTAAAAGATTTCTTTTCGTTGTATGGATCACTTTTTCATTAAAACAAAGGTACACTTTTTTCGATTTTTATTTTTCTTTATTTTCGATCATCTAGGTAAAGATTTGATGTATTTGATTTATTGTGCAATATATGTTATATAAATGTTATAATTTCATTATAATTGGAAAAACTGTAGAGAAGTGAGAGAAGAGGGCGTTTTATTAGAGATAAAAACGGTGATGACATTATATTGAGGAAGTCACTAATAAATAAAAAAATAAATAAAATAAAAAAATTAGCAAATGAAAATTTGGTCCATACAGAAATGTGAATAATTATGCGTAAAGTACTTTAAGTGCTTTATTTTTATTATAAAATTTAAACGTGGGTGCTTGGCCATCAAACTACATAAAAAACAAACTAATATAATTATTGTTCAGTTGAGTAAAATTACAGAAAATATACAAGAATATAAATATTAAAAAGTTTTTTTGTTTGGGTGACCCTTTGATAAAAACACACATTCTAATTTTAGAGTTATATTTTGAAAAATTGCAATTGATTATAATATATTTTATTGAAAAAACACATTAATCAAAATTTATAAATGAGGATGGGGGACGTAAATAAATACATATTTAAAAAATCCTAACATATACATACAGTCAAATAGTTTTTTTTTACCTCACATACAGACTTTGGTATAAAAATGCCGAGTACTTAGTCTTATTAAATTAAACTTAATAAATACATACAACATACATGTTTTGCAATGAAAAAAAAAATTGAAAAATGTTGGGTTATACATTTGTATATACATATATTAATAAAAATATATATTGGAGTGTGATGTACGAGTAAAAGAAGAAGAGATTTGTTCATCTCCACAATGAAGAAATACTTTAAGTAAATAATGGTAAATTGTGAAAGTGGTAGCCTCTTTTGCCTTTGGCGGCCAAATAAATATACACTACGTGATAGGCGCCTGGTACAAAGCATATAAAACCGGCCAAAAGGAATACAGATCCTTGTAGGCCGGAACGTGGTTCGGCCATGGTGAATGTGCCTGTTGCCAGCAAACCGACACCGATGATTAAGAGTGTAGTGGCCGCCAACACCATTCGCCAATTTTCACGTACTTTTGGATGTTTGAAACAAGATCGATTGTAATTCTCTTCACTTGAACAGTCATAGTAGTCTTGTATTAGAGAGTCGCTGTCGCGAGACGTGTCACTCACCAGTTTGTAGCTTCTGAAATATAAAATGAGGGTTAATTTGCTGCAATGAAGAAAGTATATTGGATTTGTTACCTTCCATTTTCAATATTCACACTGATGTGGTCACCTTGACCAATATTGCAGTTTGTTGGTGACGTTTTTGAAGTGGTCGTTGCACCGTACACTCTTATGGCCTCATCAGTTTCTTCTTCAAATGCATCGTCTATTGAAAAGCGTTTTTGCTGTTTACCATTTGAATTTGATAAAGAAAATTGAGATGACATTGTTTATGTTAGGTTATATCTGTATGATACATTAAAAGTTGTATATATTATATCATTTCATTAATATGCAAAACATTTATGCAAAATATGTAGAATATTGGGACGGAATTCCTTAAATGGAACAATATTTGTTTTAATTTTATTCAAAAACCTTTAAGAAAATGTCACTGTAGATTTTTTGTTTTCTTGGCTTCTTGATTACTTGCTCACTTCATGAGTATGGTAATGTCACTAAAAGCAACATTACAAACTTAAATACCCTACAATATGCGTACAATGGTTGTTTAAAATTCAACCACAATTCAACTTAAAAATTAGTATACGCTATAAATTTAATTTATTTAAATTACATTAATAAATGATTATCCTGCAGGACATAATGGTTTTGGTGTCCTGCTAGAAATAATTGTTTTGGTGTCCTGCAAGCTTTCTATAGTAAATGGTACATTTAAAGGGCATTTTCTCTTAGTGGGCTGCAGATGTCGCTAGTCCCTATAGGTTGCTGTTAGAAGCGACTTTTGATTGGATAAAGAGGAGGAAAAACGTTGAATCAGTATCGCTTCTCGGCCCTATGGCTAAGATCAAAGTGTAGTATCTGTTCTTATCAGCTTAATATCTGATACGCTCCGCATGCGGAGCCAGTATATTAAACTGATTTTTGGAAATTGATGGAAGTTAGGGGCTTGCTCCACTTCCGTCGCGGGTTGGCCCGGTATTGCAGTACCGCCGGGATCGGCCCATTTTATTTAATTAAATACAAATAATTTATGATTTGAATCAATAATATTTTAATTAGTTGATTCAATTATTTGATTAATCGATTTAATGATTTTTAACGATTCTATGATTTAAACCAACGATTTGATTATGTTTCGATTTGAACTGTTCGTTTTATTATCAATCTCAATCTCAACGCTACCAAGAAGTTCAGACCAAATAATAGTATATTAATGAATGAGTTGCATAAGGCAAATTTTATGGCAAAAGTGGCGTTATTATTATTGGCGTTATAATACAAGCCACGATTGCCATAAAATGCCTTATGCAACGAATTCTTTATGCTATTTTTTGCATTTCGGTCCGTTTTTAAAGATTTTATGTGAAAAATGGAAAATTTATTTGATTTTAGTAGCTTTTTGTATTTTTCGATTGCATAAAAAATGCAACCAATAAATCAAAACAAGCACTTGTCATTTGAAATTTATGTCAATTATGTCATAGAGTTAGAGAATTACAACCTCAAAATAAAAAAAATCACTAAATTTACAGCCGGTCGTGAATCAGATTCACGCTCGCATATGCGGGCGTGAATGTGGTTGTTATGGTACCGAAATGCAAAAATATTTTTTAAAAGAGGAAATTAAGTATAAATTATAAATGATTTTATTAATTGATTTGATTTATCAATTTAATCAAACGATTTGATTATTTTTCCTGCTATCCTGCTATAATAATTTGCATTATTTGACCAAATAATTAGGAAGTACATTCTCAGCAGGATTGTGGAAGTTTGTTGTAGAAATATCTTTCCTGCAGTGATTAATTTTATTAAAAAAAGCAAAATATGCGATATTTAGATATAATACTTAGAGACATAAAGTTTATATCACTTTTAATTCATAAATAATACATGTACATTATATTTATAGATTTTATTTAGATTTTTGTTTATTTGAATACATTCTGTATAACCTTGTCTTAAGGTTAAATTAATAAAGTTATTAATTTAAAATATTTTTTTTAACACAATAATAAGTTATGTATTTAAAATCATTATTTCGTACTCTGAACACTTCATTTAGGAGGTTTGTATTTGTAGGTACATACAGGTAATGTGAAGTATTTTCATACTCTTCTATATCCCATTTCCAATTTATCTATGTATTTCAAGGGGTTTTCCGATCCCGTTTCTTGGAAATCGGTTTAAAATTCTGAGAAAAATTGCCAGAATTGCCTTTAGGGTCGCCTGAATTTTTTTTATATGCATGTAGATGATGCGAAAAAGCACCTCCACCGACCTGCACCCATCCACCGGTATGGAACACAAACAACTATATAGGGATTTATTATTTATAGAAGAAGATTAATCGATTCGATAATTTTTTTAGGCAGGAAAATTATTTGTATATGTATTTGCAGGAGTGAATCAGTAGAATTTACATTAAGAGTGAAGCTTTCCCTGCTATATTTTTGCCGGGAAATTTTTATATGTAGTGATTATATTTTATATGTAGTTTATAAGTGATTTCCACATATAAAAAAAATTATTATTATTTGTAATGATATCTAATCGAGAAGTTACAAATTACCAGAAAGAATTTCAAATATAGCTACTTGATGACAATTGGTGTTGAAATTGCGCTTGCGCTTTAGTAACAAATTTTACAAACTAACCTAAAATAATTGTAAAATTGTTTTAAGTATTTTGAAATAAAGTTGTACGGTGTGTGAAAGAAAATTTAACTATGATTTATACACTTTTTAGAAAAATGTAAAAGCCACTCAATTACAACTACTTTCTTATCAATCAGGTCCTTTAAAGAACCTTAAAAACATTGCCGTAGTTATAACAGTTCTGTTTGAAGCCAATCTCCTAAAAAAAACTAAAATATGGACGTAGATTGTGAAGTAATTGCAGACGATCCCATGGAAATAGATGAAACTATCTCCAATACATCTCCGATTATTGAAAGAACATCAGCACCAACAAAACCAATCGAAACACAAACCGACCAACAAAAATCCATCGATGTTGTAGTTTTAGACGACGACGAAGTGGAGCCTATAGAAATAACAGGAAACAAAGAATCAATCAATGCTCCAGAGGTTATAGATTTAGTGGAGAAAACACCCAAATTGAATCGTTGTTTAAATCCCAACTGTAAAAATGAAACCAAAGATGACTACATCAGCGCTCCAGATTTCTGTTTATCTTATTATCGTGTGAAACGCTCAAAAATGATCAAAGAAGAGATTTGTCCTGATTGTTACTTGAAGTCTGTTAAAGATTTTGACCGTCTTTCTTACGCACTCATAGAAGGCAAACCAATTCTGTCCGTTGATTTTCCAATTATCAACGAAACTTTACGTATCGACGATTCCGATGAGGAGGCTGAAGAAAATGAGGAAACTGATTTTATTGATGAGGACAATTTCGAGTTTATCCGAGACAATATTGATGGCATTTTAAAAGAGACAATGGAACGATATAATTTAGATAAGCAATTACAGAAAGAAAATGAATTTGTAATGGAGAAAATGGACAATGTTGACGGTAGTTTCACTTCTATAAAGAAATAATAATCGATAATAATAATGTTTGATTTTAGTGGAACTGGCGCATATAACCCGACAAACCGATGACATTCGAAAACTCTTGGATGGAATACAGATTGAATTGTACAACACTTTACATCCAACATTAAGATTCCAACCATCCATTTCGATAATCGATGATGATTCTGCAGTTGAGAATATGGTCATTTTAAAAGGTAATTCCAATATTTGAAGCAGTTATTTTTTATAACTTTAAATTGTTTAGAAATACCTTTAGCTACAAGAAAGAGTAAACGACAAGTAAAACCAGTTTCTTACGTGGAAGTGGAGGACGTAAAGTCTTCAAACAGCCCTAAACCATTAGACAGTCAAGAATCACCACAGCAACAATATGAAATCGCTAATAGAGCCAAATTAATGCCAGAAAAGGGCTCGATAAACCGTCCATTACCGCAAGTCGGTGATTTATATTATATTACAAGAGAAACGGCTGTTGGTCCATGGATTCGAGCTCGCGTTCAGCGTATAATCCATGCAAATCAAACAATTTCTGGTATTTTATACAAGAATGAATGCTATAAATTAGTGGAATTAAAAAAACAAAAAGAACGTATTGTAACTGGAAAGAATATGGCTTATATAATGCCGTATCCGAATCGTTTACCATGTGGAGCGAGAGTTATATCGAGTTTTCATTTGAACAGACAAACTCCAATTACAAAGAATGATCCGTTTTATGCTGGTGTTGTGGCAGAAGAGCCGACAGCAAGCAACAAACATCGGTAGGATTTGTAAAAACGATTTTTTTAACAAGATTTCATTGGATTTTCTTTTTAGATATTTGATCTTTTTTGATATTGGCTATGCACAATATTCGGATATATCAAACATTCATTTAATTTTGGATTCTAGTAAAAATGTTTGGGAAGATGTGCCATTGGATGCGAGACCGTTTATTCAGAAGTATTTCGAGAGTCCCAATCGTCCGATGGTACAATTAAGTAAAGGACAATTTGTGAAAGTTGAATATAATGGCAAGAAACAAATTTTAATCCTTTCATTAATTGAATAAATATGTTTTTTTATCTTTTAGGAAAGTGGCACGGTTGTCGAGTTACGGAAATCGACTGTTCTTTAGTTCATGTAAATTACGAGGTTTTGGTTAGAACTGAATGGATTTACAGAGGAAGCTCACGATTAAGTCCATTGTATAAAGAAGAGCAAGCTGCACGGATTCGAAATACAAGAAAAGCGGTAAAGTGTTTTAAATTTTCCGTGTTTAGAGAGTGATTTAATTTTTGTTTTATCGGTAGATTCAACCTCCGATTCCAGAGCAAAATGAAAAGAACAAAAACGTGTCACCGTTACTACAAAAGAGCAATGTTCGCGCTGTTGCAAGAAAGACAACGTCCAGAACACAAATGAATGTAGAACCGGGCTGTAGACGCTTCTTGCCAACAGTGAATAAAAGCAATCAGAATAATCAAATTGTTCAGAATAATCAGAATGTTGCAGGACCAACCTCCAAAATTATGGTTTGTTTTTTTATTTGAAACTCACAATATTTCTAAAAAAAATTTCTAGTACTTTTCGCCAAGGGATCAATCGATTACGTCGCGGAAATACGCCAAACACAAGTGTTCAATTAGCTGTAAAGCATTTCTAATTCATAGTTTAATAAAATTACGAGGTCATAATCCATTATCAAAACCATTGGTTTGTGGATGGACACGTTTAGCGATCAGATCAAGAAATAAGAAAGAGATTCAATATAAAGCGCCATGTGGGCGTCGATTGAGAAACATTGCGGAAGTTCATCGCTATTTGCGACAAACTGAAAGTGAAATGACGGTTGACTTGTTTGATTTCAATCATTTGATACGATGTTTAGCGGAATTTTGCGTGGAATGTCCAGCAGATCCGAAAGATTTGTCTAGAGGTAAAAAAAACATGTTTATTCATTGAACGGATTTGTTTATTAAATAATCGTAGGTGTGGAACAAGTGCCGATTCCTGTTGTAAATGGCATTAACAACGATTCATTGGATTTCTGTAATTATTCCATAAAAAGAGTGCCAATGGAAGGTGTGCACATGAATTTGGATCCGGAGTTTTTGTGTGGTTGTGATTGTACCGATGATTGTGCAGTAAGTTTTAGTTTATATTATTTTTCTCATTGTTTAACTGATTGCTCTTAGGATAAAACTAAATGTGCATGTTGGAAGTTGACATTAGAGGGTATAAAATATTTAGGAAAAGATAGGGACCCGAATTCGATTGGATATATTTATAGACGTTTACCAGAACAAGTGATTACTGGCATTTATGAATGTAATTCAAGGTATAATTAATTAAAAATCATTTTAATTGATTGTTTTACATTAATATTGCTCATTTTTAGATGTAAATGTGCTAAAACTTGCTTAAATCGAGTCGTACAAAATCCAATGTCATTAAAACTGCAAGTTTTTAAAACGTATAATCGTGGTTGGGGCATTCGATGTTTGAATGATGTGCCACAAGGCAGTTTTATATGCATTTATGCTGGTACAATGAATACAGAACAAAAGGCGAACATAGTAATTAGAAAATAATCACATTTATTTTATAGATTTTTTATGTATTTATTTGTAATTAGGAAGGAATGACGTACGGTGATGAATACTTTGCTGAACTGGATTATATTGAAGCGGTTGAAAGTTTTAAAGAGGGCTACGAACATGAAGCGTATGAAGATGAAGAGGATAGGGAGAAAACACCACCACCAAAGGTAGAAGAAACGGAAAAAGCCGCCAAAAGGGAGTATAAGAAAAAGTATTCGGAAGATAATAATTATGTGCCACCAGTTCAGATCACAACAAATGAAAACACTTCAAATATTAAGTAAACAAAAAAAATTATCTTGTATTTGAAATGTGAATTTAATTTGTAAATATTTTAGAACGCGATTAAGAAGTCGCAATGATGACAAAGACGATAATAAAACAAAAGAACAGCCGAAAAGTCAAAGAAAAGAAGCACATAGAAGTAATGTTAAAGAATTACCAAAAGTTTCACTTAAAGCTAAAGACGATAAAAAGAGTGTGGATGATTTAAAGGATGCAATTGATACTGTAACAATTAGTGACGATGAAGATGATGGTGAAATTCCAATTTGATAATAAATTATATGTTTTTTTAATTGAATTTTATTTTTCAGAGGGTCGTGAAGTGTTAAGTTTCAATCCAAAAGATCTCGACGAAAGTACAAACACTAAATATCCATCAGTTCGTGAATTGTTTGGTAAAGATGAAGCGGTTTATGTGATGGATGCCAAAAATACCGGCAATATTGGACGTTTTCTTAACGTAAGCACAATTAAATCAATACGAAATAATGAAAAATATCTATTTATTTTTCTAGCATTGTTGTCAACCGAATGTTTTTGTTCAAAATGTGTTTGTCGATACACACGATGCCCGTTTCCCGTGGGTTGCATTTTTCTCCTCTCAGTTCATCCGAGCTGGATCGGAATTAACATGGGATTACAATTATGATGTTGGAAGTGTACCAGGAAGGCGATTATACTGTTATTGTGGTGCATTTGGATGTAAAGGTCGTTTATTATAAAACTTTCTCATTATTTCAATTCCTAATAAATTAATTTTATTCTACTTATGTATTTATTCCATTTCCTTTCTTTACATGTGTGTATAACTATGTATTAAAAAGAAAAACTCAGGATTCTACAACAACATTCTTTAGCTTTTTTACTTTATACAATGCAAATAACTGTTTAGTGTGTCGCCTTAAAATTACAATGTTGAAGAAATCACAATTTAAATCATAATCACAATTACAATTAATAAAATAATTTTGTTAAAAAAAGGAAACAAATCAAAGTTATGCAATAAATAACTTTTGAACGCAAATTACACTAAAATAAATTTAGTTCAGATAAATATAATATATCTCAGTCTTTAAAAAATTAGAAAGGATTACTGGTAAATCAGCAAATTATTCAGAATACTTCTTTTTTTTTGTAGCTCTCTTAGCGGGTAACTTTCGCTCCAAATCGTACAAATGCTCCCTGTTTCGCATTTCACTAGCAGTAGACTGAAAATAATCATAGTTTTCAACGTGATTCTAAAGCTTTTTTGAAGAAGTTGAAAATTTCGATGATTAAAATTTTGAAGACGATTTTCCACAGACACGTGCATTTTTAACATTTAAAGAAGAAAATATTATTTACAAAAAGGTTAGCAACAAAAGCGGTTAATTGTGTCCTAATAGAAAATCGTCTTTTTTTAACCAAAACATTTTATAAAGAAAAAATTCTCACGTTTTTTGTACTTTTATAAACTCGTCCCGAGGTAAAATAAGATCCAGTTAACTGGGAAAAACATATATGATGGTTAATAAATGGAAATGAAAGCAGAGTTAACATAACCACTTACCATTTTTGATAAAATTCGCTTTGGTATATGCTCACTAGATGAAAAAATGTGTTCTCTCGGCACTTCACGACGTGACTCATCTTCAAATAATACCTGTAAAAATAATTAAAACAAGGATGATCGAACAATCTCAATCAATACCATTGAAAAACTACATACTGAATACATGGCCACACTAATTTTCCCTAAATAATCCCCTTCATAAACTTTTCCATCGATCCAATTCACTTTAACTTTTTGTCCTACTGTAGGAAACCGTTTTCTTGGCCAATTAACCAAATCACTCATTAAAATGTCTCTTGAAAAACTTTCATCTATTGGAAAATACACGCACAAATTTATCATTAATCTAATATCTACAATTTTCGCTTTGTAATAACGATTATTTTTATGTTTGGCCCAAACAGTGTCGTTCACTTTAACAGGAAACTACCGAAAAATGAAACAGAAAATTAGAAACTCAAATCATAATTTTTTTCCCAACACTTACAGCATCACGTTTTGGACTTTGACTCAACTGTTTATCTCCAATTCTTTCCTTCACTTCCTCCTATAATGAAAAAAGAAAAAAATAAACGTCTTCAATCACAACCAACAAAAATTCATCTTTTACATTTACCATCTCATTTGAATCCTCTTCATCTTGTTCTTCATCGTCTTGTGACGAAATGCCAGAACTCTGATTCACCTCTTCTACACTCTTATTAAACAAATTTTCAAACGAACTTATATTCCTTAATGTATAACCACATTTTAATGTATTTTGTATTTCAGAGGAAAACTTTTCAAGGATATCGTCCACCTCAACAGACACATCGTTCGGTGTTAAAATATTCTTTTTACTTAGCAATTTCTCACTTAACAAACTAGAATTATTATGATTTCTCTTTTGTATTTTATTCGGTAGTCGACTCCCATTTTGACTAAATCGTTTTATCACATTTCTCAACATTATCAACTTCTCTTTATCCGCTCGAATATTACGTTTCATGCCTTTCTTAATACCTAATATACTATGTGCTAATAATCGATATTTTTCCGTTAAAAATTTATTCGAATTCTTTAATATTCCCTTAGTAATTTTCGCTTGGTCCGAATTTCTATACAACGGTGTCCGTCTGTAAGTCTTGTTTACGTAATTTGTTGTTTCCGTTTTGTCGTCCGTACCTTCATCTTTCGTCACGTCTTCCGTCATTTCTGTAAAATTACCAAAAACTACATTATTTTTCACATTCGACTCTCTATCTTCATTTGCTTTCTTTTGACTTCGTCGCACTCTATCAATAAACGATCTTTCTAACATATTTACACTACGACGATTTTTATATTCTTTTGAATAACTACTACCATCAGAACTATCAGAACTCGACGAACTGTCATCACCATCACCACTTGACGACTCTGTCTCAGAACTCTCCGAAGAAGACTCCGAAGAGCTGGACGTTTCAACCGTTAAAATTGGCGGATTATGCATTACTTTTTCATCAACGTTCACTTCTTTCTCATTTTTAATCTCTTCCAATTCAGTTTTAATTGTAAACGCTTTAATTTCATCCTCAACTTCCACCTTTTTCACCTCATTCAATTCAATCGGTTTATTTGTCATTGGATAAAATCGTTCATTATTATCATAACATGTTTCTGAACGATTTACTGTATAATATTGATTATTACTCCATATTAAATTCGGTTTACGCCGTTGTACAACTGGATTCTGTACTTGATTCTGTTGATAAACCAAATTACTTCCATTATTTTGTACATATAAAATTTGCGGTTCAACATTCACATTTTCCAATGTATATAAAATCGGTTCTGGTTGTACTGTTGGTGCAATTGCTGAATTATGATGTATTACTTTATTCTGTGCATACACAATACCATTATTCGTTAATAATGAATTGGTTTGTTGGTTTAATACCATCACTGGTTGCGTATTTATCATTGCCATTTGATTAACAACTGTATAAGATTTTTGTACTGAATTATTCGAATTTATTATCGGTATATCTGGTAATGTGTAATTAGAATCTTGTGGTTCTGGTATACTAATTGTTGGTATATCAATATTATCACTATTTTCCATAAAACTATATTTATTGACAACATTTTTTACTTGTCTTACTTGTCCTGAAGCTATAACTTCACTTTTCCTCACTAGAGGCGGCACTGGACTCTCAGTTTTTAACGCTCTTTCCGATTTTTTTATGGGATCAACGGTGGCATTGAGATTTGATTTTGTTGATAGAAAACTTAAAAATGCATTCTCATATTTCGATGGACCAGGAATTGGTTCATTTACTTTATTAATCATGGATCTTTGATCCACCACTGCGATTACACCGTTTGACGTTTTTATCGTTTGTATTTTACTCTCCATTAAATGTTGTTTTAATTTTGATTGTGGCTCAAATGTTGCCTGTTTTATGAACGGTTTCGTAGCAGAGGTGGACGGCATGGAATTATTTGAGGATGTTAAGGATTTATTAATAGGCAACTTTGGATTTGTTGAACGTAATAGTGACTGTTCATGTTCTTCAGCTGCTTTACGTATGATATCATCAATTTCACGTTTTACTTCCATATTTGCACTCTGATCAATTTTTGTCATATTTACATCAGAGGGTGTTGATGATTTGTGATGTTTGCCTAAATAGAATTGTCTTATTTACGAACACATCCAAATGTTTTAATAAGATAAAGCAACAAAGCGTGTTCCCATAAATAAAATCACCACTATTATATATTTTTTTCAAAGCAATCTAAATTAAGAAAATTCTCTACTTACGTTTTTTATGCTTGTGTTTGTCGTGGTCCTTGTGTTTATGCTTCTTCTTCTTTTGATGTAACAATTTATTCGTTTCTTGGGCCACTAAAGACTTAACTAAATCAGTTGTATCAGTACCATTCAACAATTCAATTGGTGAAACAATTTTACCACAAACTTTTTTCGATTTACTTTCACGTGCCGCATAAATACCAGTCAAATCATCAACCAATTCATCGGATTCCGCCACTTTCTTTATTTTACTATCAGCCTTATGTTGGTCAGATTTAATACGTTTCTCAGCATGTTGTCCATCTTTGTCTCGCTTCTTTCTATTACTGCTGCCACTGCCCCTACGTCTTGACGAATGTTCTGAATCCTTGTTACGTTTCTTTTTTTGGAAATATTTACGACGACTATTCACTTTGTAGCCAGCATCACAAATGCTCGCCTCATCTGCTTCCATTTCACCAGCTTTCAACCAAATATCCTCAAGTACCTCCAATTGTTGTTCGTCTGGTGGTAAATCGTCTTGACCAAAACCTAGATTGTCCTCTTCCATCAGTTCCAATTGCAATTCTGTTGGGATATCCATAGGAAACGTACTAAAAACAAATTTAAATGAGCACAGAAATTTTTAAAAACATTCTTTGCTTCTTACTGTGCATAAGAACGATTTCTTTTGCCTTTTTTAAAAGACGGCGCCTCCAAGAAACTTTGAGGTAACGAAGTATTATTTTTATTACAAAGAATATCTTGTGGCAATGGCAATGGAGCGGCTACTTTTCTATCCGGTTCCTCCGGATGCGGTCCAATATCTTCTCCTTTCAGCCACATTTCATATCTATGAAAAAAAATGTTATTAAATATTGAAAATATAGTAAAAAAGAAGCATAAAAATGTTTACCTGTCTGGTTGAAAACGTTTCACAAATGTGTCCATCGATATTTTCACCATATCTTTACTACATGTACACTGTGATGCCCTTTTTCCATACTCAATCCAACGTTCACATGCGAAATTCGTTGATTCCGCACAATTAAAACCGTGATTAAAACCAGCATGATAACCGTATGGAAATGTGATCATTATTTCACCGGCTTCTTGTGTAATCTGCAAACAAAAAAACAATTTCATTTGTAAAATAAATCTATAATCCCTTTGTAAATTTGTTTCTGAGAAAACACCATGCAGTCTAAATCAATAAATTGAACCCTAAGGCGGACTACCTGCCTGAACACAATAGTCTAAACTCCGACAATTACCTTATTGTACGGTATTGAATACTGCTTCAATATCTGAGGTGAAATTAGTGTCATTTTGTGTCGTAAAAATGCTTGGCAAGTTTTATATGAACCAGGAAAAAAACCATTTGCTAAACGTTCTAATCGTCTACCATGTTCTGGCGGAATTGCATACCTAAAAGCAAATAAAATTTGTAAACAATGAAGCTTCACTTAGAGAGCAATTTTTACCATGTTTTTGGTGCACCGAAATGTAAGTAATTTATTGAATACAAATCCATATCTTCTGTGTGCCAAGCGAATGTTGTTTTCCACATACCAAAATATAAATAAGCAGTATTCACGCCCTCAATTGAAATACCATAATCTTCGTTGACATAATCTAATATTGTCCCCAAACGATTTATATTCCACACCTACAATTTATTTGTTAATAAAAGTTTAGATCGTATCTAGAAGAATAAATCGGCTTACATCCACATCGTCATCGGTTAAACTTCCAGAAACATCAGCACCGTAAATAGGGGCGACATAAGTGATATTTTTCCAATATTTTCTCTCTAAATCTTCGTAGTCAAAGTGTCTGGGTGTTGCATATCGTTCTGAGTTTGCAAGTTCACGATATTGTTGGACACTCATCGGTTTCTTCTGGATATTAATTTGTTGGTAAAGACCTTGTTTCCCAGTCACAACTTGACAAATTGGGGCCGGAATATTAACTCTAAGGTCTTCTACATTGTATCCAGACTTCCTTGGTTTCCATTCCACCGGCGGAATCACCTACAACATTGAAAACATTGTAAAATTTGTACTGTTTTTACAAGAATGTACATACTTTTGCCAAGCCGGCTTTGTGCGCCCCTTTCGACTCCATATATTCAATATATTTGGGGAAATTTTTGAATTCTTCCCACGTGGGTCGAAAAACCATAATTCTTCAACAATTAATATTGTTAGAGACATGTTAAACACATAATAAATTAATGAAATACATACTTTGGGCAACGTTGTTGATTCAAGTCCGTCATTTTTTCTATCAACTATTGGTATTGAGTTAAAAATTTCTATACACCACACAAAATAGAATGCAAATGTTTAAGCACATAAATTATTTTAAAAAAACGATATAGTTTCATTGAAAATTAATAATTTTTATTAATGTTGATTTTCAGTTTTTTGCTAGCGGCCATGATTGACACAGAAAACATCACGTATACAAAATAATATTCATTAAACACTTTTCAAAACTAGTTAAGAATTAGAAAATTATTTACTAGAAAAAATCAATAAAATCTTTATCTAACTGCACACGGACTTAAACAATTCATTATGAAACAGATATTTTATTGCAAAAGCAAAATATAAACATTTTCGGCCACACTAAACACCTTCTACTATTCTGACGCATGCGTTAAAAACTAAATTCTTTATACGAAGTTAGGAACGAACAAAAGGGTTTCTTTTCTTTTGGTTTTAATTTTTTTCTAACAAAGAGAAGTGCCAGTACAGTTTAAAAGTGTGCAAATTTTGCAAATCTAACTTTAGAAATTTATAGCACTTGTGTTTCATACATACAAGTTATACAAATTGTAGATTTTGTTTTGCTTTAATAAAAAGTTACTTTTCTCATTTTCTCTAAGCTCTACAGTTTCCTAATATATCAATGAATTAGTTTAGCTTTAAATACCTAGCTGGTAGGATCTGTCTTTTAACTACAGCTCTGTTTTATCTATCCATTAGTTTAATACTAAATACCTAGATGCTAGCCATTGCAATAGAGCTGTAAACTAATTTTTGAAATGTATCTATATCCAAAGTCTGGTGAATACAAAACATAATGGTATATTTGAGAGGGGCTAAATGTTTATAATTGTCGCGTAATTAATTATTAAAAATTAAAATTTCGACATGCTATCGGCAACACTCGAGCCTCGAGCCTATTTGTTCGTGACGTCACACTCGATCCTCTCAAAATGAAACAACTCTGTCACTTGTAAACAGTGGATCGCTTTTTTCGTTGGTACCTGAACTTATACTCTACCTGCTCGATTCAAGGTAAAATAATAGTCCGGAGCGAACCAACAAACAACTCCCTCCCGATTAGCTGTTTGTTCGTGATGTCAGACCCCACGTGGTTAAAATCCCGGGATTCGTTAAAATTCGAACTTTGTTCATTAATAACTAATCAAATATATTCAAATCCGATTTAATTTTAATGACAAGTCATTTCTTTTAACACAATCTATTCGATTAAGTGGTTAAAATTGGGATTTTCTAACTTAGTTTACAGCTCTCTTGCAGTTTTCATCCAACCTCTTTAAAAAAATAGCAAATTTTCGAAATTATGAAATGTATTCAAAAAGTGCTGCTTCAATTTTTCCGAAAATGTAGAAATGTCAATGACATCGCTGTTTTTGTTTATCTTTAGAGCAGATATATGTATACGATTCACATTTAATATCACTTATTTAAATTTCCTATATATTGTGCATTTTAATATTGAACTTTGAAAACTAATTAAATTCTGTTAAAAGTACTTATTAGTTATGATTAGAATAACAAGCGTAGGAAATTCAATTTAAATTTTGAATGAAAAACACTCGCTTTGTATAAAAAAGCGGGTTTTTACATGAAGTATTCCTTACATGAAGTATCTCTTTTTACATGAAGATTATTTTACAACAGTTTTGGAAACTCGGGTCTGTGAGTGGGGAATAAAATTTGTCGTAAGCTCAAGTGATGAGCATACATATGACAGAGACTCCCAACGCAACGGATAAAATTTGAATTAAAAATAATTTGAATTATTTAAAAACTAAAGTTTATTATCTATGTATATGTAGGTACACGATAATCTTAAATTACAAAGTAATATAACAAAATTTATGAATACAGAGCGCAATTTTAAGAATAATCGCGCTTTAGAAATATGTATGTATACATATGTAAATTAACTGAAACCAATTTATTCAAAAAATATGAAGAATTTTTGTCCCTATTAAAAGCCACGTTTATACTGGCTCACTGGCTTTGTTATAGATTCTTTCTGATGTTCTTATCCTCAAATGTATCTCTCATTTTGTTATAAGTCCTCTCATAATAGGTACTTGGAAAACTTGAAAAACATTTTTAAATAGTTTTTACTATTGTACTATGTGAATATTTTCTGATGCAATTTGACAATATATTTTTAGATATCATACAAAATATATAATTAATACTTTATCTCATTTTTACTATTTTAAGGACATACGGAATTAGGTACTCCTAGAAGTTCTCAGACATGTTACGAGGAAACTTTTTATCTTACACTCAAGATAATCCATACTCGTGGACATTGTAACAATCGATGTGCTAAATCATTTCTCCCTAATATTTCGTATAAAAGACGCTTCAAAGTGGATCCAAAGTATCAGTAAATTTTTTACTACACAACCATGAAAGCCGTCATCTTATTAGCACTCATTGGAGCCAGTTTGGCCATTCCAGCCACTCAACCCAAAGTAAGTCTTTTATTTTATTAAATATTTTTAGAAATCAAAAACTAATGATAAAACTTCAATTCTTAGAAAGACATTGACTGGTCAAAAATTAAACAAAAAGTCCGCTATGTAGACCCAGTCACAAAAGCCGTTCACACCAGAATTATTAATGGTGTTGAAGCTGTACCAAATTCCCGTCCCTTCCAAGTTGCCCTCATTGTCGACGATGCCTGGTTCTGTGGTGGTTCTTTGATTTCTGAAAACTACGTTTTGACTGCCGGTCACTGTACCGATGGGTAATTGCTTTAAAAACCATATTGAAGTTCCCATACTTATTGAAATTTTGTATTTTTTTTGTGAATTCCAACAGTGCCAGTTCCGCTGAAGTCATTTTGGGAGCCCACAAGGTGCAATCTAGCAACGAACCTACTCAAGTTAGAGTAACCAGTACCAACATCAAAACTCATCCAGATTACGATTCCGATTCCATTAGCAACGATGTTGGTCTCATTAAATTGCCAAGTCCAGTGACTTTGAACGAAAATATCCAAACTGTCAAATTGGCCTCTGCTGATATTGGCGATTTAAGTGGTGAAACTGCCAGACTTACTGGTTGGGGAAAGACTTCCGATGCCGCTTCAAGTATCTCTCCAGTTTTAATGCAAGTTGACTTGGATGTCATTTCCAACTCCGATTGCAAAACCTACTTCAGTACCTACGTTCGCGATGGTAACATTTGCACTGATGGTACAGAGAAAGGTGCTTGCAATGGTGACTCTGGTGGCCCACTCACTGTTGATGACACCGAAGTTGGTATTGTCTCATTCGGTTCAATCTCCTGCGAAGCCGGATACCCATCTGTGTACACAAGAGTTTCCTCTTTCATTGATTGGATTAAGGCTAACTCTGATGTTTAAATGGAAGCAAATACGAAATTTCATATTAGAAGTTTGTAA
The DNA here is from genome assembly GCA_963930825.1 of Silvanus unidentatus. NCBI lineage: Eukaryota > Metazoa > Arthropoda > Insecta > Coleoptera > Silvanidae > Silvanus > Silvanus unidentatus. Next base: position 15,511,953 of record OZ005760.1, read on the forward strand.
ATGTTAAACCATAAATATATGCGATAAATTGATTTTAGATTAAATTTCATTTCTATATAGAGATTTCAATCTCAAATTATTTTAGACCACTCACGACCTGAGATATGTTACGATTATATTTTTTATCTCGCTAGAGACAATTAAAATCACAATTCAACACAACTAAATATCAATTAATAGGTAGTACCCCCATTTCCCGTGTTACTTGTACGAATTTCAAAGAAAAACAAAATTCAAACAAAATAATCTATTTTAAGCACAGATATATAAAAACTAGATTGCTATTATATCTAAAATATATAAACATATGTTTATATGTATATCTGTGGTAGCTGCTAAATTTGTGACATTCATTCGTTTCTTCCATATTTTTCCAATTTATATTCAAATTGAATACTTTGTCTTGGAACTTTTGCGATTTTTCACGTCGAATAAAAGAGATCTCTCTGCACCGTCCGTCGATGTCATTTTTATAAAAAAATCTCATTATCGGTTTCACTACGATAGTCTGCAACAGGAAAATGTTGTATTTCATTACCACTTTCTCTTTTAACTCCACTGGCACATGACGAAGACATGGAATCACAGATAAATTAAAATCTTGCACTGATGTCGCCTTGTAAATGCATTCCCCAAAAGCTTGACTCAAGATTTTATCAACAATTTTGAAAAATGTTCGTTCATAATGGTGTGAATCAAATTAATTTATTGTTATGATGTATTTGAGTACCTATGGTTCTATATTGGAATCTTTCCATTTTGTTCAATTTCTTTTAACTTCTTCTGATCTGTTAAATATGTCATGAAAAATTTTTAATTGTGGAAAACGAGATTTCGAATCTTTTCCCTATTTGTATACAAAGTTTAATTGGTAATAGGGAATTTTTGAGAGCCATCACCAAGATCTCAAGGTCGGTTTGCCCGGTTTACACGCTGGAACGCTGTACGCTGTAGCAATTTATTGTAACGAACGAATTGTTTCACATAAACAGTTTAACAAACACAACACAAATTAGAGGTCTATTAATGAAAAGTTTATATAATATATATTAAATATATCTTTAACATTTCACAAAATGGATTTTCAAACCAATGACATTTACCCACTCGAAAACAATTGAACATCGACTTGTCAAAAAACCGAGGTGACGTTAAGAGGTAACATTTGACAGTTAATCATTCGACGTTTGTGTCAAGTTGTGGCAAGACGTGTCATTAAGAGCTCCTGAAAAATATCCTTTTTATCGATTATCCTTTTTAATATCCTTTATATTTTTTATTTGTTTTATAATTTAATTATATTTTTAATTATGTTTAGATATTTTGTTAATAGTTTAGTAAATAATAATAATATTTCTAATTTAAGATTTTTTTCTAATTTTCAGAAAAAGAAGAAGTTGTTGGAGAGATTTGGAATGGAGAAGTATCGAGGAGAAATTTATTTTGGAATTTACTATGGATTGACCTGCGTGATGACCGGAGGAGTTTTGTATGTATGTGATTTAGTATGTAAGGAGGATTAGATTTTAGTAAATTTATTGTATTTATTATTGTATTTATTGTATTTATTATTTTATTGTAATAATTTTATTATTTATTTTAATTGTTATATTTGTTAAATAAAATGATTAAATTTATAATTTTGTTGTTTTTAATAAAATAAAATTGAAATTCTTGACGTGTCAGAAAACATACAAATGTCAGCAACAACAAAATTTCGTTTCGCTCATCGCTTCTTCCAAATGTTGTACGAATTCAGATGTAGGGGCGCTTTTCTTCAGCTCTTCTTCAAAAAACTCACCAGGCAATCTCAACTGTAGTCCATACACTACTTCCGCGTTTGTCGCTTTGACATCCACTAATACCTAATAATATTAACGGTAGTTCTTTTATCCATTTTCTGAAGTTTTACATTTAATCGCCGCCTTCAACTGCCTGTGAAACGTCTTCGACTTCCAGGTCACGCATGATTGAGTTTTTAATTTGTTTACCCATTTTCGACCATATGAACGCGTTTTTTACCTGGCTAGTCGTTGTTTTCACTTCAGGATGGCACAAATTGTATTGACTCGCTATCGCTTGCTCTCTAAACTTTTCAGTTACAAACGGTGGTCGTCTTTGCATCGAAACGCCGCAGTACAATTTCACATGGCACGACATATTGCTCGATTTTCAAATTCGTCGTTGCGTTGTTTAACAAACTCTACAGCTCTCTATCCGTTGCCTGATCTTTCGCTAATTCTACATAATCCAATGTTGCAGTCACCGCATCGACTCTAGACAGTGAATCAGCTGGTATGTTATCTTTTGCCATTGATCATTTACTCTCTATTGTATTCCTGCACCGATTGCTTTGTCAGACACATCTACCATAATCGCGATATTTGCGTCTTGTCTCATGTGCGGGGTGTGCTAACAATGTGGCTACCATTAACAATTGTATTGTGTTCTCCAACGCCTTTTTGAGTTCCGTATTCCATTTTAACTCCTGCTTATCGCTCTTTTTTGGTGCGCTCTATATGAGGTATCTACTGGATACCTTTCAGGAACTGTCCGCCAATTAAATTTTCTATAATCCACACACGGCCTCCATTAATTACCTTCGTTGGATATCATGTGAAGGGGAGAACACCAATTTGAGCTTGACGGTCGTACGATGCCCTTTTCTACCATATATGCGAACTCTTTCTTCACCGTCTCGGACATTCTGGTTTCAGCCGGCGTAGTCTGCAGAAAATGGGCGGCCCCGGTGTCATGTTCATCAAATATGCTTTGTCGTCTTCGTTTCGGGTACCAGTTTCGTCAAATCTGGATAGTGTGTAGTGCTTTTATCCTGTGGACATTTACAAGTATACAATTACATATAATTATTTACTTACGAGACAGTACGTACCTAATCCTTTAACTTATTTTGGTTTTTTTATGCTTTTGACGTGTGTTTTTGGAGACTTTGCCGTTTCAGCATTTTTTCTGCTGAATGTTGGGCTTCCCTGAGTTCTTTGCACTTCATCATTTTTCGAAAATGTTTGCTGAGATTCCGTCCTGTTTGTTGTCGATTCGTCATCACTTGTTAGAATTTCATGTGCATCCAAAAATTCCTCGTTTTCGTTTTGTCCAGTTTTTTATAAATGTTCTGTTGGCTTTAGCGCTTGTCCAATTTCTTAGCTGACTAATGTATACATTTTTGCCTCTTTTCTCCACGACTTTTGTTTCTTCCCGTTTGTTCTTTGTTTGGGCAGAATATTTTCTGACCATGACTGATGTTCCAATAACGGCTATTTCCCTTTTTATGCCTTTGATTGGTTTTCAAGCTTCCTTGATATTTAATATCTTGGTTTTCTGGTTGTCCTTGTAACAACTGCCATCGTATTTTTTATAGTTCTTTCGAACATTAACTGTGAAGGTGCTTTCCCCTTAGAGCAATGTTCGGTGTTCCTGTATGTTATCAGAAATCTTGATATGATCGTATTCATTGGTGTGTTTGCGTTTCTACGGCGGTCATCTAGGGCTGTTTTAATTTAATATTTGAAGGTTTTTACGAGGTTCTCCGCTGCCCCGTTTCTACGAGCGTGATATGGTGGTGATGTGACGTCCTTGATGCCATTTTTATGGTAAAACTCTTTTAATTTTCCTGCAGCCAGGTTCGATGCGTTGTCGCTCACGACTGTTCTGGACAGTCCATACTGTGCTTACGTCTCTCTTAGTTTTTCCTCGACTGCATCGGCTGTAGTTGACTTCATTTCGAATACTTCTGGCCACTTAGAAAAAGAATCAATCAATATTAATGAGTTTCTGCCTTTTATCGGACCTAAAAAATCTAGATGAATCCGATCGAATACCCGACTTATTAGCGGCGATTTTGTGAGCTCAACCTTGGGTGGATTTTGCCTGTTGAAAGAACATGTGTGTACAATTTCTTACCATTCTTTCTATTTCGACGTCTATCGATGGCCAATAAATCCACGATCGTGCAAGTGATTTCATTCGCCATGCTCCTAAATGTCCCGTGTGTAATTCTTGTAATAAACGACTTCTCAATGCACTTGGCACTATGATTCTGTGTCCCCACATCAATATCCCTTTATCTAGCGTTAATTCTTGTCTGTGTGGTTGCTCCATGTTTGTTCTTGGCCACTCGTCTTTTCCACGTATTTTATTATTTCCATTAGTGTTTCATCATTTTGTGTTTCTTGTTTGATTTCACTGTTGCAAATTGGCCATAAATTCGCCGTTTCTGTAAAATATACGTACCCAATTACCATTGTTTTTAAATTGGAAAAAGACCACCTAAAATTGTGTGATTAATAAAGAAATTCATTTCTCATATGCAATTGATTGCTTATTATTAGTAATAGATATTATTACATTACCAGTGGAACGATTGTATTTCAATTGCTGAATGACAATATTCCTTTCAATGGTTGAACAATATTATTGACTTCATTGGTAAGAACTACTTCTGTATTAGATTTACCAATATTCCCACCATATATATCATGTAATGAGGCATTTGTTTTAGATCGTTCAGTGGTTAAAAGAATTTTGATTCCAGTACTAATGTCAGTATTTGAAAAGGAGTCTAAACTATAATTACATGTTGGAATATGTCTCTTGTATTGCCAACTCCTTCTATAGTCTTACAATGACTTAGGTACAGCTGAAAATGTAGTTAGTAGCTTCAGTTTTAGGTATATATTTAAATTTTACACAATTTTATAGTCAGAACTTACTTTAGAACTTTTGTTAACTGTAAAAGGAATCGGTTTTGATATATTCTTCTTTATATTCTCGTTAATACTATGAATCCAATCTATTTCTAGTTTAGATTCCCTTGTGAATGAGAACAAGTGCACATTTGGTGTTTCCGGAGTATTTCCTCATAATGGTACGCAAGATACTAATATGAGTGAAAATCAGGCACTTTAATTGGGTTTATTAATATATAAATTAATAAAAGAGACGCAATGTTAACAGTTATTGGGAATTTCTATGTTTGATTAAGTTTTTAAATCTCTTTAAAAAAATATAAAGTTTTTACAATGTTTTGTATATATATCTTCAAATACTATGAACCGGTCTGTGAAAGCACAGTACAAAAAATTCGGATGACAAAGAATTAAATTGACTCAAATCAGTTTCCAAATCATCTTTGGCACCTCTAACATTAAACTTTTCATTCAATTTGTTAATAACACTCCTGAATTTCATTATCGATCGTGTCTTTAACATAGAAACAAACGCTAAACAAGCCACAAATTTCCATAAACCCACATGTATATTCCCTCTATACAATGTATTTCTCGTAATTCTGATTTTCCCTGATACTATCCTTGAATAAGAAGTAATTTTTTGATAAATAACGAAAAATAAGTCGATATTTGTTAAATAGGATTTGACGGCAATCACATCTCACAAAAAATAGCATAAAACTGTTTCTTCCGTGTTAAATGTTGTATTCATCACGTTTATTTGGAAATAAACAATTGTTGTTCCTCGAGTACCTACTCGGAAATATTCTCAACAAATTTCCGAACCTGAAGCAACGGAATCGGTTTTTTAAAGTCCCAAAGTTTAAATATGTAACTCAATTGGTATCCTTTCACAAAAGCGTACTCTTTACTGATTTATTTGCTTTCCAAATCGATTACCACACCACAATACGACACATGAACAATTGCAAGATAATTCACATTACATAAAGTCCTTTTATCATTTACAATGTGAAGACTTTAAATGATTTCCTCGAACTTCCTACAACAAAAAAATGTAATCATCAACAATACGATGAAGAAAGCAATTATTTTTCTTAAATCGATTCAAAAAAACCGTGATTCCATTTGTAAATTTCTTTTTTATTGCCAACTGCATCAACAAACTGGTTTAATATTCTATTAATTATAAAATTCTTTTCTTCTTTGGTTTAAATAATGTTGTGGACATGTTTTAATAATATCACATAAACACCTGTATTTGAACATTTCCAAAAGCATCTTGAATGTCCAGTCTGACAATGTAAATCAATGTTTTTTGTCCAATTGCTTCAACAAACGCTTTCCAACCGGTATAAAAATTCGTTTCGTACATTTATGTCTCCTGATGGTCCATTCAATTGATTTTCTTTACAAGATTTCCACAAGGAATGCGTTATTATTTTCTGTTTGTGTTAAAATAACAATCAGTCTGTGACTGAAAGAAATTTTCATTAGATTCCTTAGAGTAACATTGAACGTTTTTTTACCTTAAAGTTTCGCATTGTCTTTCGGCATGAACTTTAAGTAGCCGTGAGTAGCCGCTAAACTTGTGACATTCATTCGTTTTTTCCATACTTTTCCAATTTATTTTAAAATTGAATACTTTGTCTTGGAACTTTTGCGATTTTTCACGTCGAATAAAAGAGATCTCTCTGCTCCGTCCGTCGATGTCGTTTTTATAAAAAAAAAATCATTATCGGTCTCACTACGATAGTCTCCAACAGGAAAATGTTGAATTTCATTAACATTTTCTCTTTTAACTCAACTGGCATATCACGAAGACATGGAATCACAGATAAATTAAAATCTTGCACTGATGTCGCCTTGTAAATGTATTCCCCAAAAGCTTGACTGAAGATTTTATCAACAATTTTGAAAAATGTTCGTTCATAATGGTGTGAATCGAATTAATCTATTGTTATGATGTATTTGAGTACCTATGGTTCTATATTGGAATCTTTCCATTTTGTTCAATTTCTATTAACTTCTTCTGATCTGTTAAATATGTCATGAAAAATTTTTAATTGTGGAAAGCGAGATTTCGAATCTTTTCCCTATTTGTATACAAAGTTTAATTGGTAATAGGAAATTTTTGAGAGCCATCACCAAGATCTCAAGGCCGGTTTGCCCGGTTTACACGCTGTAACGCTGTACGCTGTAGCAATTTATTGTAACGAACGAATTGTTTCACATAAACAGTTTACAGTTTAACAAACACAACACAAATTAGAGGTCTATTAATGAAAAGTTTACATAATATACATTAAATATATCTTTAACATTTCAAAAAAAGGATTTTCAAACCAATGACATTTACCCACTCGAAAACAATTGAACATCGACTTGTCAAAAAACCGAGGTGACGTTAAGAGGTTACATTTGACAGTTAATCATTCGACGTTTGTGTCAAGTTGTGGCAAGACGTGTCATTAAGAGCTCCTGAAAAATATCCTTTTTATCGATTATCCTTTTTAATATCCTTTATATTTTTTATTTGTTTTATAATTTAATTATGTTTAGATATTTTGTTAATAGTTTAGTAAATAATAATAATATTTCTAATTTAAGATTTTTTTCTAATTTTCAGAAAAAGAAGAAGTTGTTGGAGAGATTTGGAATGGAGAAGTATCGAGGAGAAATTTATTTTGGAATTTACTATGGATTGACCTGCGTGATGACCGGAGGAGTTTTGTATGTATGTGATTTAGTATGTAAGGAGGATTAGATTTTAGTAAATTTATTGTATTTATTATTGTATTTATTGTATTTATTATTTTATTGTAATAATTTTATTATTTATTTTAATTGTTATATTTGTTAAATAAAATGATTAAATTTATAATTTTGTTGTTTTTAATAAAATAAAATTGAAATTCTTGACGTGTCAGAAAACATACAAATGTCAGCAACAACAAAATTTCGTTTCGCTCATCGCTTCTTCCAAATGTTGTACGAATTCAGATGTAGGGGCGCTTTTCTTCAGCTCTTCTTCAAAAAACTCACCAGGCAATCTCAACTGTAGTCCATACACTACTTCCGCGTTTGTCGCTTTGACATCCACTAATACCTAATAATATTAACGGTAGTTCTTTTATCCATTTTCTGAAGTTTTACATTTAATCGCCGCCTTCAACTGCCTGTGAAACGTCTTCGACTTCCAGGTCACGCATGATTGAGTTTTTAATTTGTTTACCCATTTTCGACCATATGAACGCGTTTTTTACCTGGCTAGTCGTTGTTTTCACTTCAGGATGGCACAAATTGTATTGACTCGCTATCGCTTGCTCTCTAAACTTTTCAGTTACAAACGGTGGTCGTCTTTGCATCGAAACGCCGCAGTACAATTTCACATGGCACGACATATTGCTCGATTTTCAAATTCGTCGTTGCGTTGTTTAACAAACTCTACAGCTCTCTATCCGTTGCCTGATCTTTCGCTAATTCTACATAATCCAATGTTGCAGTCACCGCATCGACTCTAGACAGTGAATCAGCTGGTATGTTATCTTTTGCCATTGATCATTTACTCTCTATTGTATTCCTGCACCGATTGCTTTGTCAGACACATCTACCATAATCGCGATATTTGCGTCTTGTCTCATGTGCGGGGTGTGCTAACAATGTGGCTACCATTAACAATTGTATTGTGTTCTCCAACGCCTTTTTGAGTTCCGTATTCCATTTTAACTCCTGCTTATCGCTCTTTTTTGGTGCGCTCTATATGAGGTATCTACTGGATACCTTTCAGGAACTGTCCGCCAATTAAATTTTCTATAATCCACACACGGCCTCCATTAATTACCTTCTTTAGATATCATGTGAAGGGGAGAACACCAATTTGAGCTTGACGGTCGTACGATGCCCTTTTCTACCATATATGCGAACTCTTTCTTCACCGTCTCGGACATTCTGGTTTCAGCCGGCGTAGTCTGCAGAAAATGGGCGGCCCCGGTGTCATGTTCATCAAATATGCTTTGTCGTCTTCGTTTCGGGTACCAGTTTCGTCAAATCTGGATAGTGTGTAGTGCTTTTATTATGTGGACATTTACAAGTATACAATTACATATAATTATTTACTTACGAGACAGTACGTACCTAATCCTTTAACTTATTTTGGTTTTTTTATGCTTTTGACGTGTGTTTTTGGAGACTTTGCCGTTTCAGCATTTTTTCTGCTGAATGTTGGGCTTCCCTGAGTTCTTTGCACTTCATCATTTTTCGAAAATGTTTGCTGAGATTCCGTCCTGTTTGTTGTCGATTCGTCATCACTTGTTAGAATTTCATGTGCATCCAAAAATTCCTCGTTTTCGTTTTGTCCAGTTTTTTATAAATGTTCTGTTGGCTTTAGCGCTTGTCCAATTTCTTAGCTGACTAATGTATACATTTTTGCCTCTTTTCTCCACGACTTTTGTTTCTTCCCGTTTGTTCTTTGTTTGGGCAGAATATTTTCTGACCATGACTGATGTTCCAATAACGGCTATTTCCCTTTTTATGCCTTTGATTGGTTTTCAAGCTTCCTTGACATTTAATATCTTGGTTTTCTGGTTGTCCTTGTAACAACTGCCATCGTATTTTTTATAGTTCTTTCGAACATTAACTGTGAAGGTGCTTTCCCCTTAGAGCAATGTTCGGTGTTCCTGTATGTTATCAGAAATCTTGATATGATCGTATTCATTGGTGTGTTTGCTTTTCTACGGCGGTCATCTAGGGCTGTTTTAATTTAATATTTGAAGGTTTTTAGGAGGTTCTCCGCTGCCCCGTTTCTACGAGCGTGATATGGTGGTGATGTGACGTCCTTGATGCCATTTTTATGGTAAAACTCTTTTAATTTTCCTGCAGCCAGGTTCGATGCGTTGTCGCTCACGACTGTTCTGGACAGTACATACTGTGCTTACGTCTCTCTTAGTTTTTCCTCGACTGCATCGGCTGTAGTTGACTTCATTTCGAATACTTCTGGCCACTTAGAAAAAGAATCAATCAATATTAATGAGTTTCTGCCTTTTATCGGACCTAAAAAATCTAGATGAATCCGATCGAATACCCGACTTATTAGCGGCGATTTTGTGAGCTCAACCTTGGGTGGATTTTGCCTGTTGAAAGAACATGTGTGTACAATTTCTTACCATTCTTTCTATTTCGACGTCTATCGATGGCCAATAAATCCACGATCGTGCAAGTGATTTCATTCGCCATGCTCCTAAATGTCCCGTGTGTAATTCTTGTAATAAACGACTTCTCAATGCACTTGGCACTATGATTCTGTGTCCCCACATCAATATCCCTTTATCTAGCGTTAATTCTTGTCTGTGTGGTTGCTCCATGTTTGTTCTTGACCACTCGTCTTTTCCACGTATTTTATTATTTCCATTAGTGTTTCATCATTTTGTGTTTCTTGTTTGATTTCACTGTTGCAAATTGGCCATAAATTCGCCGTTTCTGTAAAATATACGTACCCAATTACCATTGTTTTTAAATTGGAAAAAGACCATCTAAAATTGTGTGATTAATAAAGAAATTCATTTCTCATATGCAATTGATTGCTTATTATTAGTAATAGATATTATTACATTACCAGTGGAACGATTGTATTTCAATTGCTGAATGACAATATTCCTTTCAATGGTTGAACAATATTATTGACTTCATTGGTAAGAACTACTTCTGTATTAGATTTACCAATATTCCCACCATATATATCATGTAATGAGGCATTTGTTTTAGATCGTTCAGTGGTTAAAAGAATTTTGATTCCAGTACTAATGTCAGTATTTGAAAAGGAGTCTAAACTATAATTACATGTTGGAATATGTCTCTTGTATTGCCAACTCCTTCTATAGTCTTACAATGACTTAGGTACAGCTGAAAATGTAGTTAGTAGCTTCAGTTTTAGGTATATATTTAAATTTTACACAATTTTATAGTCAGAACTTACTTTAGAACTTTTGTTAACTGTAAAAGGAATCGGTTTTGATATATTCTTCTTTATATTCTCGTTAATACTATGAATCCAATCTATTTCTAGTTTAGATTCCCTTGTGAATGAGAACAAGTGCACATTTGGTGTTTCCGGAGTATTTCCTCATAATGGTACGCAAGATACTAATATGAGTGAAAATCAGGCACTTTAATTGGGTTTATTAATATATAAATTAATAAAAGAGACGCAATGTTAACAGTTATTGGGAATTTCTATGTTTGATTAAGTTTTTAAATCTCTTTAAAAAAATATAAAGTTTTTACAATGTTTTGTATATATATCTTCAAATACTATGAACCGGTCTGTGAAAGCACAGTACAAAAAATTCGGATGACAAAGAATTAAATTGACTCAAATCAGTTTCCAAATCATCTTTGGCACCTCTAACATTAAACTTTTCATTCAATTTGTTAATAACACTCCTGAATTTCATTATCGATCGTGTCTTTAACATAGAAACAAACCCTAAACAAGCCACAAATTTCCATAAACCCACATGTATATTCCCTCTATACAATGTATTTCTCGTAATTCTGATTTTCCCTGATACTATCCTTGAATAAGAAGTAATTTTTTGATAAATAACGAAAAATAAGTCGATATTTGTTAAATAGGATTTGACGGCAATCACATCTCACAAAAAATAGCATAAAACTGTTTCTTCCGTGTTAAATGTTGTATTCATCACGTTTATTTGGAAATAAACAATTGTTGTTCCTCGAGTACCTACTCGGAAATATTCTCAACAAATTTCCGAACCTGAAGCAACGGAATCGGTTTTTTAAAGTCCCAAAGTTTAAATATGTAACTCAATTGGTATCCTTTCACAAAAGCGTACTCTTTACTGATTTATTTGCTTTCCAAATCGATTACCACACCACAATACGACACATGAACAATTGCAAGATAATTCACATTACATAAAGTCCTTTTATCATTTACAATGTGAAGACTTTAAATGATTTCCTCGAACTTCCTACAACAAAAAAATGTAATCATCAACAATACGATGAAGAAAGCAATTATTTTTCTTAAATCGATTCAAAAAAACCGTGATTCCATTTGTAAATTTCTTTTTTATTGCCAACTGCATCAACAAACTGGTTTAATATTCTATTAATTATAAAATTCTTTTCTTCTTTGGTTTAAATAATGTTGTGGACATGTTTTAATAATATCACATAAACACCTGTATTTGAACATTTCCAAAAGCATCTTGAATGTCCAGTCTGACAATGTAAATCAATGTTTTTTGTCCAATTGCTTCAACAAACGCTTTCCAACCGGTATAAAAATTCGTTTCGTACATTTATGTCTCCTGATGGTCCATTCAATTGATTTTCTTTACAAGATTTCCACAAGGAATGCGTTATTATTTTCTGTTTGTGTTAAAATAACAATCAGTCTGTGACTGAAAGAAATTTTCATTAGATTCCTTAGAGTAACATTGAACGTTTTTTTACCTTAAAGTTTCGCATTGTCTTTCGGCATGAACTTTAAGTAGCCGTGAGTAGCCGCTAAACTTGTGACATTCATTCGTTTTTTCCATACTTTTCCAATTTATTTTAAAATTGAATACTTTGTCTTGGAACTTTTGCGATTTTTCACGTCGAATAAAAGAGATCTCTCTGCTCCGTCCGTCGATGTCGTTTTTATAAAAAAAAAATCATTATCGGTCTCACTACGATAGTCTCCAACAGGAAAATGTTGAATTTCATTAACATTTTCTCTTTTAACTCAACTGGCATATCACGAAGACATGGAATCACAGATAAATTAAAATCTTGCACTGATGTCGCCTTGTAAATGTATTCCCCAAAAGCTTGACTGAAGATTTTATCAACAATTTTGAAAAATGTTCGTTCATAATGGTGTGAATCGAATTAATCTATTGTTATGATGTATTTGAGTACCTATGGTTCTATATTGGAATCTTTCCATTTTGTTCAATTTCTATTAACTTCTTCTGATCTGTTAAATATGTCATGAAAAATTTTTAATTGTGGAAAGCGAGATTTCGAATCTTTTCCCTATTTGTATACAAAGTTTAATTGGTAATAGGAAATTTTTGAGAGCCATCACCAAGATCTCAAGGCCGGTTTGCCCGGTTTACACGCTGTAACGCTGTACGCTGTAGCAATTTATTGTAACGAACGAATTGTTTCACATAAACAGTTTACAGTTTAACAAACACAACACAAATTAGAGGTCTATTAATGAAAAGTTTACATAATATATATTAAATATATCTTTAACATTTCAAAAAAAGGATTTTCAAACCAATGACATTTACCCACTCGAAAACAATTGAACATCGACTTGTCAAAAAACCGAGGTGACGTTAAGAGGTTACATTTGACAGTTAATCATTCGACGTTTGTGTCAAGTTGTGGCAAGACGTGTCATTAAGAGCTCCTGAAAAATATCCTTTTTATCGATTATCCTTTTTAATATCCTTTATATTTTTTATTTGTTTTATAATTTAATTATATTTTTAATTATGTTTAGATATTTTGTTAATAGTTTAGTAAATAATAATAATATTTCTAATTTAAGATTTTTTTCTAATTTTCAGAAAAAGAAGAAGTTGTTGGAGAGATTTGGAATGGAGAAGTATCGAGGAGAAATTTATTTTGGAATTTACTATGGATTGACCTGCGTGATGACCGGAGGAGTTTTGTATGTATGTGATTTAGTATGTAAGGAGGATTAGATTTTAGTAAATTTATTGTATTTATTATTGTATTTATTGTATTTATTATTTTATTGTAATAATTTTATTATTTATTTTAATTGTTATATTTGTTAAATAAAATGATTAAATTTATAATTTTGTTGTTTTTAATAAAATAAAATTGAAATTCTTGACGTGTCAGAAAACATACAAATGTCAGCAACAACAAAATTTCGTTTCGCTCATCGCTTCTTCCAAATGTTGTACGAATTCAGATGTAGGGGCGCTTTTCTTCAGCTCTTCTTCAAAAAACTCACCAGGCAATCTCAACTGTAGTCCATACACTACTTCCGCGTTTGTCGCTTTGACATCCACTAATACCTAATAATATTAACGGTAGTTCTTTTATCCATTTTCTGAAGTTTTACATTTAATCGCCGCCTTCAACTGCCTGTGAAACGTCTTCGACTTCCAGGTCACGCATGATTGAGTTTTTAATTTGTTTACCCATTTTCGACCATATGAACGCGTTTTTTACCTGGCTAGTCGTTGTTTTCACTTCAGGATGGCACAAATTGTATTGACTCGCTATCGCTTGCTCTCTAAACTTTTCAGTTACAAACGGTGGTCGTCTTTGCATCGAAACGCCGCAGTACAATTTCACATGGCACGACATATTGCTCGATTTTCAAATTCGTCGTTGCGTTGTTTAACAAACTCTACAGCTCTCTATCCGTTGCCTGATCTTTCGCTAATTCTACATAATCCAATGTTGCAGTCACCGCATCGACTCTAGACAGTGAATCAGCTGGTATGTTATCTTTTGCCATTGATCATTTACTCTCTATTGTATTCCTGCACCGATTGCTTTGTCAGACACATCTACCATAATCGCGATATTTGCGTCTTGTCTCATGTGCGGGGTGTGCTAACAATGTGGCTACCATTAACAATTGTATTGTGTTCTCCAACGCCTTTTTGAGTTCCGTATTCCATTTTAACTCCTGCTTATCGCTCTTTTTTGGTGCGCTCTATATGACACAACTTATCCGTTAATGAACCGAAAAATCTAAAAAAAATATTCTAAGATCACCATAGGCTATATAATATAATTCTTAATAAATCTTTGTAATAATTTTTTTTAACATGCCGAAGAAGTTGATGGCCTCTATTTTCTTAAAGAGACATTTCTAAGAAAAATCCAATGAGTTTTCGACTCAATGTGACCCACCGAATCTACCATTTCTTTTTTGCCCACTTTAACTGAAACACCCTGTATATCTATATATAATATACGTATAAATCATTTTTTTGTTCTTTTCGTGAGCATAATATACCTAATAGGTACTTGCAAAACTTGTTGAGTACAATTTAAAAAAAATACTTATCATAAGTGTAAAATTGTGAAAACCGAAAAAGAATTTCTTCAAACAATCAACGCAATGACAAATTTAACTAAAGCTGGTGAATATAATCTCGATGAAGAGGAATTAAGCAAAATTGAACATCAAATACATTTCTTATCGAAGATGTTGTTCAATTATATTTATATAAAGATGATGAGACCGAAGACGACATATGTGTTATAAGCAGGGGGGTCCGAATGGTATAGGCAAACATGGAAACACAAGATTAGTTCGCCCACCGGTTGTTCATGGCGCTTCAAAATTATTAAAAAAATCATATCGGACATACGTTATAGCAAATTACAATGTGTTAGAAAGAAACAAAAACTATTAAGTAATTTTCGACCTCAGCTCAGACAAAAAGCATGACATACGTGTACAGACAAAGATAGATAAATTATGTGTGTTAGAAGAAGACACCGCATAGAAATATGTCTGTTCATAATTCCACTGTTTTATACTTAACCAAATATTCCTAAATTCGTTATTCAAAAGATTTGGCCGTTATGTGTAACGCTAAGAAAATTTTCTCAATTTTTCTTGTGTTTTTGGCTGTTTTTGGTGTTGTTGGTGCGTTAATTTGGCTTGTAAGTACTTTTATTATCTATTTTGTTTCTCTACATAATGGCTTCACTCGATAAACATATTCAATATTATTCAATTATATTATTATTTAGTACATTGTCAAGTTCCATTTTGCAGTAAGACAGTTTTTTTAAAAGATATTAAAAACCGATCAAAATTTCAAGAATAAGAGATTTTTTTTAGTTTCTCTTCTAATCCGGATAGGCACGATTTCTTGGTGCAATATTATTTGAAAAAACGCTTTTCATTTATTAAAGGCAAAGTCAGTTCCAAAGTAAAAATGAGAAAAGACGATGTAATAAGAGTAAGAGTGAGAATGAGTGAATGAATTAAACTGTTTATATGTTTCTGTTTTTTTTTCACTTTATTTGTGATTAACATTTTTTTATAAGTCTCGTATGTCTACGATTTTACTATTGTAATACATCGTACTGACGAGAACCAAAAAGTTCGAAACATGTCGATTATTATAAAAAAATCAAGCAATAAAGATTATTTTGAATTTGAATATACCGCCATTCCCCACCCTCCCAGTAATATTAAAGAGAACGGTAAGAGGTACTGAGCTTCGCTACCTAGTTCCGAGCACCGGCTCACTGGTGCGCTGTGCTCAACTTGTTTCCAAAGATAAACAAGGAAACGAGTACTCTTATATATCTCTTTCTCTATGGTTATAAGTAATTGTCATGGTCAACATTATATCGCATGCCCCTGGTCAAAAGCTGAAACTAGATCCGATCCTGATACTTCTCCGTGTGTATACGTTGAAGAGTATATTAATAAATTCAATGCTAAATAAAAGTCATTCGATTTAAACAATTAAACTATTAATGTCTAATATTTTATTAATTAATTAATTAATTAATTAATTAATATATACTAATACCTATATTAACCTATTATTATTATTATTATTATTATATTATGTAATTTGTAAGTATGAAATTAATTAAACAAGATTATACATTACCCATCGTAAATTTAGATATTTTCAATGAAGAGAGTAAACCGCAACATAAACATGGTAATCTAATTCCGCATTCTTTACGTGCAATTTTCTGTGGACCAAGTGGTTGTGGTAAAACGAACGCCTTATTATCTCTAATATTTAATCCAAACAGTTTATTTTTTGAAAATGTATATATTTATTCCAAATCGTTGTGTCAACCAAAATATGAATTATTAAAAAACGTTTTAAATAATGTAAAAGGTGTAAAATATTTCCCCTTCCAAGAAAGTGACTCTATAGTAGATCCCTCGGAAGCTCAAAACAATTCAATGATAATATTTGATGATATAGTGGCTTATCTGCCACTTTTGCCATAAAATTTGCCTTATGCAACTCATTCTTTGATATACTATTAATGCACCTCTAGATGATATTCATCAAGAATATGATTCTATTTATGGTCCTTTCTATGATACATATGGCAAGCCGTTTGGGACTAAAATAGTTAATTTACTAATATAGAGAAATCTTTGCTAATATATAAGAACTTTTACTAATATAGAGAAGCGTTTGCTAATATATAGAAACATTTACTAATATAGCGAAACGTATGCTAATATATAGCAACTTTTAGTAATATAGAGAAACGTTTACTAATATATAGAAACACTTACTAATATAGAGAAACCTTTGCTAATATATAAGAACTTTTACTAATATAGAGAAGCGTTTGCTAATATACCAACAGGGTGATTCTTTTAGATGGACCATTAGACATATCTGGAAAATGGGTGGGAATTTAGTGCTGAAAATTTGGTTTTAAAAATTTTCGATATTGATCTATCATTCTAAAATAGTTTCAAGATGGTGACGCTTCCGTTTATACCGAAACATTTTGAGATATTTAGAAATTTATGTGAAAAGAGCAGTTTTTTTTAATATCATTGTCTGGTTTCCATTAATTGTTTGCAAAAGATTTTAAAAATAAGAAAACGATTAAATACCATAAATTGTCAAAAATGTAAAAAAAAGTTTTATGCCTCAGCGGGAATCGAACCGGAGTCTCCTGCGTTGGTCTTAATATAGTGACATTCTGAAAACTCTCAAATTTTGACCAAAAGATCGTTTTCAATTCAAACTTTTTAGAGATTTCTAGGATAAAACAACTTTATTTGAGAAGATAATTCATTTTATATCCACCAAAACCCCCTGTGAATGTTATAAAAAAGCATAAAACTCTTATCAAAAAGTGTAGCATTGGCTTAAGGTGGCAGCAGACGACCCCTGGTGGTGGAAATTTTCGGGAACATTCATCTCACTTATTGCACTATTAAAAAATCTGAGAAAAATATGTACCAGTATAAAAAATGCTACTCTTTGAATCTCTAGAATTCAATTTTTCAATTTCGATTACTTTTTTTCAATATTTAATTCATATATACAACCAATAATACTAAAACACCAATAAACATTTTTCATTTATTACATACCCAAAAAACTGCAATTTCGCAAAATATATATTTGTAAATTTTAATATATGCCAACAAAATTACGTATATATGAGGAAGATTTTATATATATTAGTTAAAGTTTATATATATTAGTAACAGTTTTTATATATGAGTTAAAGATTCTATATATTTGTTAAACTTTATTTATGTCCGAAAGCGCGTGCCATACATACCATAGATACATCCCAAAATAAATGGTATTTAGGATCCTTTGAAATTACGTTTCCTAATAATAGAAAAGTAGAATTAAAAGTAGGTGATTTGCCATTTATAGGAACCAAGGGCCTTTAAGAGTTAATATTTAAAACAGTTCCCACAAACTACACTTTGCGTGATGAAGTTAATTATAGAAAAATATTACAATTAACAAACGTGTATAAAATCAGTGATGGAAATATAAAATTCCCTAATCATACAAAATATACTGAAGTCATTAACCCAATACTAGAGGAGGAACAATTTGTTAAAAAGGCGAAACAAATCTCAATCTCATATTTCCGCTTCTGGTAAAGGGATAAATATTAAAAAGACTCTCGACTACAATGATAAGCATATTGAGTATTTATATTGGGATAATGTAAATGAACTTGTCGAAAGATTAAAGTTGTTAATTGCACCCAAACAAGCCGGAAACTTATCTGTAACCAATGAAATTCATGCAATTCTTTCTGAACTCTTACGATTGCAGAAAGAGTAATTAGAACAATTAAGGAACGGTTATGTAAATTTTTCAGTTTAAACCATAGAATAATAAGACTACGTAGTCTCATTATTCTATGGTTTAAACGGCTCTTACCGTTGGATTGATATTTTCGTGGCCTACGATGATTAATGTCGCTGCCATTTCATATGGCCGTTGCACTCGCCCTGTTTGAGTGATTCCGACTAACCTCGAAAAATCGTCGGGTAACTGGCTCCCCCTAAGAAAAAAATATAAACTAAATTGATTCAGTTTTGTACGAATCTGTAATCAGCGTTTAAATCATTTATATTTTTTGATTTTTCAGTTTAATGACCGACAGAGAGAGCTACTTTCAGGACGAAATTTTTTGGTTATTATGTATCAATCGTTCATTTTTGAGTTGTTTTTCAATTTTTCAACCGCTAGGGATCGCTAGTTACCAAACGAAATTTTAAGGTTATTCGGAATCATTTTCAACAATGAAATTTGGGCGAGTGCAACGGCCATGTGGAGCGGTAGTGACATTAATCCTCGTAGGCCACGGATATTTTAAACGATATAGTTAATAATTATAACAACTCTAAACATAAAACCATTGCTATGAAACCAGGGGAAGTGTCAAAACAGAATGAAAAACAAGTGTTAAAAAATTCCTGTAATTACATTAAGTTAGCAACCTCCCCACAAAAATTCTGTGTTGAATATATAGTTCGAATAAGTAAAAGTAAACATTTATTGGAAAAAGGTTATTTACCTAATTAGACAACTGAATTATTTAAAATAATAAAAGTAAAATTAACTAATCCATATACATATCTTTTGGAAGATCTAGAGGGGCGACCAATAAGTGGTTGTTTCTATACACATGAATTGCAAAAAACCAAACTGCCTGATATCTATTTAGTTGAAAAACTATTAAGACGGGAAAAAAGGTATTTGCTAAATGGTTAGGTTTTGATTCAAATCATAACAGTTAGATTGATCGAAAAAATGCATATTAAATATGAAGGGTAAAAATAGCTGTATATATACGTAAATAAATAGGAAACGTGCTTATTTATGTGTAAAAATTTTTAAATAAATTTAGATTATCATTCACTATGGCTACATTAATACCATTGTTTATTATTCTCTAGCATATCTTGGGCAAAATGTATTTTACATTCATCATCCACAAAATGTTGTGTAGTGGCGCAATGGGTTAACGTATCATTGCACTGCCATCAGCAGGAAAACTGCACGACCGAGTTGTGAGGTAACAACGCTGACATTGCCGAAGGCAATGTCCGCAGTTGTTCTACTTAATACTATATATATTGTGATAATTAGCTGTAAGGGAACCAATTAATTAAGAATTATTAAGTGTTATCGTTAGTATTACTCTAAGTCACCCAGTGTTAACCATTAATTAATAAAAGCCGTACATCACAGTTATATTCTGTGTTTAAATATCACCCTTCAAAATGAATCCCGTACATCAATCAGAACAACATAAAACGTATCCTTTACAGTTGTGCAATCGTACATATGTTTTAATGAATATTATAAAAATAGTGTAAAATATCAGAGTAATTGCAGTGCTACTAATATAATAATAGAAGATTGGCTCCCCATGACACCTTCTAAAATAGATGAATATGACCAGATGATGTACGTTTTCAAGTATTCTCTTCAGTCAAATGGAATCGATATAAAATAAGATATATATTAGTATAAATTAAAAGTGATTTTCAATAATTATACAAAAGGATTCGATGATAAGTGGCAATTAATGGTTAAAAACGTTGAAAATTTCAAAGATAAATTTAACCACAACATTATTAGGAACAGAAAAAATATCAACGCCGACGACAACAAGTTGACACAAGAAAATAAAATCGAACTTAATGCTTACATACAAAAAATTTTAAAATTCATATTTATTACTACAATAATTGGTTTTATATTAAGTATCATATTTAAATTATCACTTTTGTATATTTGCTATAAAATTTCATTTCATTTCGTTCACTTTAGAGACCAATCAGAAATCAGATTCATTATGAAATTGTTTAAATTGCATTTTTTCATTTCACTACGATCAGTTTATCACATGAAGTGAAGTACCTAATACGTACGAGTATCTACACCTATACTATATCTACTTATAATTCATAAAATGAAAAAAATAAATATATGTAGTGAACCATCAAATAATGGTAATAGTGCTGAAATGTCAAGTGCCGAAGATGACTTTTATGGACGAGAACTTGAAAATATTTTGCGCAAATATCAAAATGCGACCAAAAATGAAAAGTTTTACTAATTAAACAGTATAATGTTTGATATTCCATATTCTTTCTGTTACGTTGCATGTGGCTTGAATATGTTAAGAGACTTTGCTCCTACAATTAAAATACAAAGTAGAATGGATGGAGATGCTGAAATATCCTTCACCACAATGGAATGGACCGAGCTGATTGTACAAGAAAGAAGAGTTCTGTTTTTGTGTTTTTTGACATTATAATATAGTTTAGATTTTGAGAGTAGTACTGAATGAAAAACTACAGAAACACTTTGGTTTTGTTTAATTTAAAGTTTAAAAATATAATTGTTTAATATTTGGCAAATTGAGTATTTATTTAAACGAGGTGTGCAACAGGTTATGGGCCCAGTACAGGGGTAATAGTTCGTGTTGTATAAAATTGGAAGGTTAAGAATCTATAAGATTATAATATTGTTGTTAATTAAAGAAGATTTATGGAATGTGGTAGATGGAGTGGCACCGAATCCTGTTACTCCTGAATGGCAAAATAAAGATGGAAAAGCAAGAGCGTTAATTGGTTTGCTGGTTGAAGATAATCAAGTCATTCATATAAGAAACTCTACTACAGCTAAGGACACATGGAATACACTCAAATTATATTATGAGAAATCTACTTTAACAAATAAAGTGTATTTATTGAAAAAGCTTTGTAGGATGACACTGCCAGAAGGGGGAGACATTGAAGCCCATCTTATTGCAATAATGGAGTTGAACAATCGGTTTGGAATTTACGAAGGAACTTAATGAATACACGTTATGATTACAATTAATTCTTATACCTAAAATCACAATTACTTATACTAATCAGTCTTGCTGACTAGTCCTAAACTAATTTAGTTGCAAGTCCGAGGTGCATTGCCCGTGGACTTGCAATGCTTACACTAAATATTGCTTACGAACTAGATATTGCTTTTTAAGTGGCACAATGGTACGATGAACTATTATGCCACTACACCTCTCCCCTTTGAGAGAAAAAAAATGGACTTCTTGATCAGGGAAGTTCATTTTTTTTTTGCACGTGATAACATAACAACAAAAAATAACAATAAAACAATAACAATAAATCTATAACAATGAATCAATAACAATAAATCATAACAACGCAGATCTCGCATAATTTTCTTTCACTAAAAGCTTTTCTTTCATTTTCACTTACACTTTTCTTTTAGTTTGCCATTGCCCATATAGAAGCAGATCCGTCGTCCTAGGACTAAACGGTCATTAATGGCTGCTAGCACTATTTTATCATTTTTAATATTCACCTTTTTCTTTCTCATTTCTTCCAATAGCCATCGCCTTTTTATTGGACAGACACTGTTGCGTCCTGAGACGTCAACCGTCATTAATGGCATCGCTAGCACATATTATTTTCACTTTTTCTTTTTTTTTATTATGGCCTTTCTTAACTTATTTTAATTATTCACTATTAAAATCTAATCTAAACTATTTTAATTTACCCATTTTATATTAACTATTTAATTTATTATGATTATTTTTCAATTTTATTTTTTTTTTCATTTATTTATTCTACCACACTTATTTCAATACCTTATTTGCTTATTTCACTATCGTTTAATTTTTTACTTAACTTATTCTACCCATTTATTCAATTACGAAATTTATTTTATGCCTATTTACCCATTTTTCACTATTACTATTATTTTACCCGATTTTAGATTTATTTACTTATTTACCCTTTTTATATTATATATTTTTTTTTTGTTTATTTTTTGACTTATCCCGTCTTATTATTATTATTTTATTATATATATATTTTATTTAATTAATTTAGTGGGAGTATTGGGCCCACTCTTGTCTTTCTTTTTTTCTTTCTTCTTCTTCTCTTTGGGCATCTTCCACTTCTCTTGCCTTGGGACACACTAGGGAGTGTATCCCGAAGCCGCTGTCCCAGTTCCATATTCTTAGCATTCTTCCGCACGGGCATCGGACTTCTTCACTGTTGATGGCCTCGTGAATCTTCCCCTTTAGGTGTTTTTTCTCTCGTCTATCCAATTTTTTTCCGATTTCTACGTTTACCGGTATGATGTCATCTCCCATGTTTCTTGTCAGCTCTATGGTTGTGGACTCCTCGGGCGGTGGCACTATTTCGATTTCGGGCGTTGAGAAGAGCGCACTTTTGATGTCTTCTAAGATTTCCAGCTCTTCTTTCTTCGAAAATTTCCTTCCAAATTCCACTATTATGGTGGTAGGTTTCTCCTCGTCCGTCGTTCTACTGATAGAAACTTTTTCCATTTTCGGTTCGGTGGTCAGGGTCGCCATGTAAAGATATTAATATTTATAAAATATACAACGAAGGTTTCTGTGATGCACTTTTATTTACGAAGGAACTTAATGAATACACGTTATGATTACAATTAATTCTTATACCTAAAATCACAATTACTTATACTAATCAGTCTTGCTGACTAGTCCTAAACTAATTTAGGCCAGTTGCAAGTCCGAGGTGCATTGCCCGTGGACTTGCAATGCTTACACTAAATATTGCTTACGAACTAGATATTGCTTTTTAAGTGGCACAATGGTACGATGAACTATTATGCCACTACAGAAGACTTAACAGACAAATTACTGGTTGCATTGGTTTTGTTAAGTTTACCAGAATCTTACATTTCACTGATAACCGCATTGGAAGGTCGTCCAGAAGGTGATTTAACCACTATACTTGTTAAAGGCAAATTAATGCAAGAATATGAGCGGCGAAGAGAGAATGATCATTTGGAACAAGATGTTGCTTTAAAAGTATATGATAAGCGGGATAAGAGAAACATTGTTTGTCACTTTTGTAATAAGAGTGGTCATATTAAGAAAAATTGTTTCAAGTTCAAGAATTCATTAAAATATGATCGAAATACTGTAAATAGTGTCAGTT
The DNA here is from genome assembly GCA_963930825.1 of Silvanus unidentatus. NCBI lineage: Eukaryota > Metazoa > Arthropoda > Insecta > Coleoptera > Silvanidae > Silvanus > Silvanus unidentatus. The sequence goes on from OZ005760.1 coordinate 15,535,683, forward strand.
GCACGAATGAAGATGGGGATGATAATAATGTCTGTTTCTCTATTGGGATGAAAACCATGAAATCAGATGAATGGTATTTAGATTCAGCTGCAACTTCTCATTATGCAAATAATAAGTCAATAATCGAAAATTTTAAGTCGTTGAAATGCGAAGTCGTATTAGGTGATGGTAGAATAACAACTGCTTATGGGCGTGGTGATGTAAAACTGAATTGTCTTGACTTTGATGGTAATTGCATACAAGTTACAGTCAAAAATGCATTATATGTACCTTCGTTGGAAGTATGCTTATTATCAGTAGGGCGATTAACAACTAATGGATTGAAAGTTGCATTTGAAGAAAATACAGGTATTATTAAAAAGAATAATAAAGTTTGTGGATATGGAATTAAGTGCGGTAATATGTATAAGATGCAATGTAAAAGTATTGCATGCAGTGTCTGGAATAAAAATGAATCTACTGAATGTATTCATTTATGGCATAAACGTTTTGGTCATTATAAGTTGAAAGCATTAATACATTAATTAAAAATAAATGGTGGAAAAATGATTACTTGCCAAAATAAACTCATTTGTGGTACATGTATAAAAGGAAAAATGTCACGAAAGTCTTTTCCTAAATATAGTACAACTAATACAACGAATGTTTTAGAATTAATCCATACAGATGTTTGTGGGCCACTACAAACAATTACACCAGGGGGAAAGAAGTACATACTTACATTGATAGATGATTATTCGAAATACACAGTAACTTATTTACTATCCCAGAAGTCAAAAGTTGGAGGTAAAATACAAGATTATATTGAAGCTGTTAAAAATAAGTTTAATGGAGAAAAACCAAAAATTATTCGTTCCGATCGAGGTGGAGAATATATGGGGCATGAAATTCAAGCATATTTCTAGAAAGAAGGAATTATTCATCAAAAAAAAACAGCACCATACTGTCCCCAACAAAATGGCACAGCCGAACGAAAAAATCGGACTTTAATGGAGATGGTTAGATGTATGCTTTTTGGGTCAGGACTACCTGAAAATTATTGGGGTGAAGCTTTAATGACTGCAACATATTTGCAGAATATATTGCCATCAAAAGACAATATTGTTCCATATGAAGTTTGGCATCATAAACGAGCAAGTATTGAACACATTAAGATTTTCGGGACTGAAGCATATGTATAAGATCCAAGAATTGATAGACAAAAATTAGATAAAAAGGCTGATAAATATGTTTTGTGGGTTATGAAGAAAATTCTAAAGCTTATCGTTTAGTCAATGTAAGTAATGATTGTATAATTATTAGACGAGATGTAACTTTCATTGAAGAACATGATATTGGATTTGATAAACCGAAAACAAATATTCCTGATGCTGTTGACAACAATTCACAAGTTGAAATTGACATTTGTAACACCAATCCTGTGGCAGAAAATATTACAGAAGAAATAAATTGTGAGATAAATGGTTTAATAGAAAATTCTATAATGGAAAATAGTGCAGAAGAAATAAGCTGCGAGATAAATAATCCTGAAGAAAACAGTAGTGACGACAAAAATAAATGGGTGACAACTAATAAAATGATGATTTTGAGGTTAATAAAAATACAAAAACTACACCAAAGAAAGATATGAATAATGAACCGCAAACATATAAGCAAGCAATATCATGTGCAAATTCAAGTGAATGGATTAATGCTATGAATGATGAAATGGAATCATTAAAGGACAATGACACTTGGGAAGTGGTTCCTGTTCCAGAAAATAAAACTATTGTTGGAAGTAAATGGATTTATAAAATTAAAAGTGATGAAAATGGTCATGTGAAGAAGTACAAAGCTAGAGTGGTTGCTAAAGGTTATACACAAAAATATGGTGAAGATTATGACGAAATATTTGCACCGGTTGTAAGTCCAACAACTTTTCGAATATTGCTGAATATTGCATCCAGAGAACAAATGCATGTGGAACATTACGATTTTAAGACAGCATTCTTAAACGCTGAGCTTAATGAAGAAATTTATATGAAAATTTCGGACGGGTATGAAGAACTGGATTCAAAAACCGTATTCAAATTAAAAAAAGAGTCTCTATGGGCTAAAACAAGCTGCTAAATCATGGAACAGTACAATAGACAATGTGTTAAAACAATAGGGATTTATGGTTGGAACATCAGATTCATGTTTGTACTATAAACAAGATCAAGAAGTTATTTATATTCTTATATACGTGGATGATGTTTTGATTGCATGTAAGAATAAGGAGTTGATTGTTGAAATCGAAAACAATTACAAGCTTGAGTGTCTTGGAAGTGTAAAGAATTATTTGGGAATGGAATTATTTAAGGACAAAGATGGAAATTATGATTTAAACCAGAAAACATTTATTAGTAAACTGCTTAAAGCTCATAATATGGAGAATGCACATGAATCTGACATACCACTTAGTGTAAATTACTATAGAAATGATAGTATTCCGAATTTACCTTTATTCAACCGAGAGGATGTATACAGAAGTATAATTGGGAAATTGTTGTACTTAGCAGTACACAGCAGACCAGATATAGCAGTTGCTACTGTTATATTGGCTAGAAAAGTTTCTAAACCAACAACAAATGACTGGACTGAAGTTAAACGAATTTTAAAATACCTGAAAGGGTCAATTCATGACACAATTAAACTTAGATCAAGTAATGAAGAAGATAATATACTTATTGGATACTCAGATGCAGATTGGGCTGGAAACACCAGTGATAGAAAGTCCAATTCTGGTTATTTGTTCATGTACAATGGGGGTCTAATCCAATGGAGAAGCAAAAAACAAGATACTGTAGCATTATGTTCGACAGATGCTGAACTGATCGCATTAACTTGTGCAAGTACTGAAGCTGTGTATTTAAAACAATTGATGGAGAATGATTTTCATTTGTAAGTGAATGTTAAAATATTCGAAGATAATTAACCATGTTTGAGGCTTATAGAAACCGGGCCAATAACTGATAAGTCTAAACATGTTGCTACAAAGAAAAAATATGTTCATGATCTAAAAGAAAATGAAGATATATATTTTGAATACTGTTCAACTCAAAACATGCTCGCTGACATTTTAACCAAGCCAATAAATAGTGAGAAGTTTAAAAAAATCAAGAAAGAAGTTGGAATGGGATCCATTATTGAGAAGGGGTGTTGAAGTATGCAATATTGGATGATGCTCCTTGGCGTTATTGCTACAAGAAAGAAGAGTTCTGTTTTTGTGTGTTTTTTGACATTATAATATAGTTTAGATTTTGACAGTAGTACTGAATGAAAAACTACAGAAACACTTTGGTTTTGTTTAAGTTTAAAAATATAATTGTTTAATATTTGGCAAATTGCGTATTTATTTAAACGAGGTGCGCAACAATTTTATCCAATAATAAATATGAGTGATGTGCTCGAACAAGTTAACGGAGAACTTATTTATAGTTCTTATATTAAACGATACAACGATAAGAAAAGCATGTAGTTTAAATGTAAAATACTTAGAAGTGAGAAAAAATTTCACAACATTTTCCTTTTTTGCAGCAAATGTTGAGGAAATTTTATATTTAAATAAGTTAGTTTCACAAAAACTTGAAATACTTCATAAATTAAATTTTGTTTCCTATTATTGTTCAATGCTAAAACAAGTTAGTTTAATAATTGAAAAATTAAATGGAAATATTAATATTGGTTTAGAAATATTGGAGTTAATATGTTATGCCACACACAACTAGCTCCCATAATTTTACATTCACTGGCTGGAAGTGAGTTTTATTATCCGTGAGGCTAAAGTACTGCACTACTGTAAATCAAGAGTATAGAAAATGCGTCACTCATCATTACGATCAGTGTATTTTTATTAAAGTACTTCCACTGTTTATTCATTTATCAATTGGTAATTGGACGAAATATACCTATATTCGAAATCGTAAATTATTTGAGGAAATAATTTACGATTATTTTCGTTTTGGGTAAATATAACGATTTTATGATTCCAAAAAATATGCATTTAACTTGGCAAATTTGAATTATATTTATTGTGCTAGCATGGTTTTAAAGTCCACAAATCAAGTTGATGAACTAGTTTAGTATTCCAGTTCTTGTAACAATATGAAATTGGGTGCTAAATTTTAAATTGTATGCAAGCAGTGTTGGATCTCATTTATCTGTCTGATTATATTCGTCACATTAGGATGTGGAGTTTGGCTTTAATGAAAGTAGAAAGTGTATTATTGCCTTTTGTGCACTTGCGAATTTCTGGGGGGAGCTGAAACATAATATAGTTTTTAAAACATATAATTAATTACAATATAACGTTATAGTAATTTACGATACAAGTAATGTAAAAAGCGCATAATATTACGTGTATCGTAACACGTTTTATTTTATCCTATAATGGTATTGTAGAAAAAAACCAAATCATAGTTCAATTATGAATTTATTTTTTATTTACTGTCAAAACAGTGTGTGAGTGATTACTGCATAGCAACGAATAACGTTAAGATACTCTTAACAGCACTAGTGCTATTAAGAATTTATAACAGTAATCACTACAATAACATTATAGGATAAAATAAAAAAATATAAAGAACCTTTTTTTCAAAATATTCTATTAGGTAACCTAATGACTAAGAAATCTGTACAAAATGAGGTAGAACATAAATCAGCCCCTATTGTTTTTTCAGGCAAATAACATCTTTGGACAGGAGAAAAAACGAACGTTTTGCCCAATGAAAAAAAATATCTTTCAGGTTTTGTTTTTTTTTGTTTCATAAGAATTTCCATTCAAAACCTAAATAATTAAAATGATATAAAAATATCTAAATAATAAATATAAATTTGTACAAAAATATAAACATCTTACATTAAACTCTAAGCATGTACGTTAAAACCACTCTTATCTCTTAATCTCTCCCTTTCTCATTTTGAATTCTTGTACTACACTTGCAAAAGGGAAAATCATCGATCACTGTGATAATAAAAAATAATCGTCAAATATTTAGTTTGTCTCTAATTGTTCGTTTGCTGTGTAAGTAAATTTAACAATTCCGAATGGTCCATATTGTTTAATGTTTGCATATCAATGCCCAATGCATTTGCCACACTTTCCATATCCAAACCAAACGATTTAAGTAACTCAATAAAGTCCATCTCTTCACCGGTAAATGGATTGTGTAGTTTTGGGCAAGAGTGATTAATCTTGTAGGACGAAATTGAGGAAAATGACGAAGCACAATTTCATGAAGCGATACAAGATAATTCTGACGAAGTGTTTATGGACGCAACGGATACGTGCAATAGTGAAATGAACCGTGAAATTGTGGGAACAAGTTCTAAAACGACGACAGTGCCAGCAATATATCAAAATGGTGTAAGCCGTGCTGGCAGAGTAATAAAGAAAAAAGTTCACGAAGACTTTGTGTCATACAGTGCAATTAAAGAAAAAAGTGTTTGTGAACAACTAAGTGAAGCACCAGAAACCAGCAATGGAAAAAGAATATAATTCATTAATGTCAAGTGAAGTGTGGGTGGAAATTGATCCGCCAGAAAATAAAAAAGATGTGCAAAACAAGTGGGTTTTTTGTTCAAAAAAGGGTAATAACGGTGAAGTACGGTATAAAGCTAGATTAGTAACAAAAGGTTTTACGCAACAAAAGGGCATCGACTACCTCGAGACCGTTTCACCAGTGGTACGACATTCAACTGTTAGACTCTCGTTTGCATTGGCTGTTCAATTTAATTTAGAGATTCACCACCTTGATGTAGAAACTGCATTTCTCCACGGAGAAATAGATCAGGAAATTTACATGTCACAACCTAAAGGATTTGTAAAAAATCAAAATAAAGTTATCTGCTTATTAAAAAAGGCTATTTACGGTCTTAAACAATCGTCCAGAGTATGGAACATAAACGTCAATAATTCCTTAATTGAAGCAGGTTTTGTACAGTCAAAACATGAACCTTGTTTATATATTAAAAAAGAAAACGAACTTATTGCAATTGTTGTGTAATGGAAAATACACTACCCCTTCTATTTATTTATTTAATTATTTCATGTATTAATTTTGTTCTTCCCCAATTGGAATGTTTTTGTAATTTTTCCTAATGAGTAAGCGTGAATATTCGCGCGTTCCTGATTGTCTACGGAGCTTCTCAATTCAGAGTCATTATTTGGGAGACATTTCTTATTAAGACTAAGAGTTTTTTTGTACATGTTTATTAGATATACTTATTTGAAAACATTTTAATCAACTTTAGAATATTTATTAAGAGAGGTTTCTTCGTTGAATTCTTCCTCTTCACTATTTTCACTTCGAATTCAACACTCGTATTAAAGGTGTTCTTTTCGTTTAGGTTCTTATTTTAATTCATTCATAAGTTGTATTTGTTTGCTATTTCTTCAATTTACTATCAATAAATTCGCCTTCAAGGAGTTAATCACTGGTTTTATTTCTTATTCCTTTCCCTTTTCAGCAACAATATGGGGTACAATCTTGATACAAATTATAAAATAACACAACGTAGAGTCCTAACTTTTAACTATTCGATCATGTCAATTTTTATAAAATAATTTGTAAGGCCGTTCTACGGTCTGCTTGGGTTTTACACTACAGTTGCGTTATATGTTGACGATTTTTTAATTTTATCGAATTGTGAAAATTTGTTAAATAATGTGAAAAATGTTTTCTCGAAAAATTTTAAGGTCAAAGACCTAGGTCGAGCGAAACAGTTTTTGAGGATAAATGTCCAATATAATAAAGAAAACAGCACAATACAAATTGATCAAAAACAATACATATTAAATGTATTAGAGAAATTTGGAATGTCCGACTCAAAAACTGTTACAACTCCCCTAGAGAGTGGTTTAAAACTCTCAAAGAATGAAAATGAAAAATCTGAATTAGCTTATCAAAATCGGATTGGTTCGCTAATGTATTTATGCGTACATACGAGACCTGACATTTGTTATAGTGTAAGTTACATGAGTCAATTTAATAATTGTTTTGGGGTGGAGCATTGGAAATATGCAAAACGAATTCTAAAATATTTAAAAAGGACACTCGATAGAACTCTCAAATTCAGAAAGTCAGAATTAAACATCACTGGTTATACAGATGCCGATTTTTCAAACGATATTAATGATCGAAAATCATATACAGGATATGTTTTCCAAATGTCAAACGGGGCGATATCCTGGGAAGCAAAAAGCAAAACTGTGTTGCATTATCTAGCACAGAGGCTGAATATATTGCCATATCGGAAGCTAGCAAGGAAGCTATTTTCATAAAAGGTGTTCTACAAGAATTAATAAACGAAGAGGTCCCCATAACGTTATTTAACGACAATCAAAGCGCACAAAAGCTAGTTCGCAATCCAATGTTTGTAACGGAGCATTTTTTTTAGAAAATAATTTATTGTCAAACTATTGAAAATTGTGATTAGTGAAGTGACATGTGAGAATGACTGTGACAGTGACAACGAATGTTAGTGATTGAAATTAGTGATTTAATTTTCATATATTTGGAAACACTGAGAAGGGAGGAGCTATAGGGTATAAAAGGCGATGCACTCGCCTTAATTCATCAGTTTGGTTCCAGCTCTCATAGGAGAAACATCTCTTTAAAAGAACAGTTCGAGGTAATAATCCAGGAAGATAATACTTTAGCTCTGTACGGCACTCGAAGTAGTATTCCTACAGAGTTACAAGGGCCCCTTCTCTTCGGAGATATTGCCCTTGTGGCACCTAGAGCTCCCAACTATTGTCCGAGTTGGGTGTTTTTCTAGATATTTCGCGTTAGCTCCGCGTATGGTAATATACCGTTTGAGGTCTTAGCATTTCCGTGATTTATTTTGAGTAAAAGATATTTGAGTATTTGAGAATAATTGTCAAAGTCAGATTAATTTTCCGATAAATATTTGAGAATATATAGAGTATTAAAACCATTTTCCTTACACCATACATTTACCAACAACCACACTAATTGCATATTTAAATTTAATATTGAATGCAATCAAATAGTAAAATCAATAAATTGAATTATTTTTGAGAAAATATTGAGCATTATTCGTCGTTGAGTCTCTTTCAGCAGTCTCTTTCAGTAAAAGACCCCTGGAACTAAAACCCGTTTGCCCCGCTAACAGCCCAAGTTACCCCGTGTGCTTTATAGGTGTTTCGTCGTTGTGAATTCGTTGAGAGAATTGAGCATTTGAGTAATTTTGAGTTTGAATATTTCTTTCCTGATTTGGGAGTAAATCAGGTGGCGCCCGAGTTGAATATTTTGATCCGTGAATTGCATAGCGAGAAACAATGCTATAAAATTTTGGCGCCGGAGCAGGGACCCATTTATATTGAAAGACCGTTTCATTTTGAGAGAGACCGTTAATTCTTGTACAAGATTTGTAAGTAGAAAGACGTCTTATTTGTTAAGTGTATTTTATGTTTAAAGTTAAATAAATTGTTCTTATAACTGACTATTAGGTGTCTGAGTTTATTATTAAATAACAGAATCAAATTCAGAACCCGGACCGGCATTTCCAGAGGATCCACCAGCTATGCAGAAGCCGTCTACATCGAAAAACGTCTCCGATATCTTGATGACTCCCCGTAAAAATAAAAGTAATTTAAATAATGATGGGTTTATATATAAAATTTTGTTGTATAGATGTAAATTTAAAAATTACCCATTCTGTTGGATGGGTTAGTCAAATTTAAGTTTACAACTGAATTTACATTTAAATTTTCTGTATAAACCTATGATTAGGTATCATATGTATGCTCAACTTCTACATATTTAATTACGTTTAATTATTGTTTTTCGTGGGCAAAAATTTCACCTTTCGATAAGTTCCCGGTAAATTAACTAAATCATCTATAGGTGTAAAACAAAAGTGGCAGTCAGTGTTTTTGTTATAATTTACCAGGAACTTATCAGGACGTGAAACTAATGGCCCTCAGTGTCATAATCATAACAAATAATCATTTCATACCGTAGTATGAAAATAATAAAATAAAAAAATATATTAGATACATAATATTACAGTTTCAATTGTAAATTGTAAAATTTTGTAATTTATTATAATAAACAACATTACATTTAAATCATTTTACTAAAATACATTTTCTCTTAAGCGTTAATTTCATTGGGCCTTACCCGACAAGCACAGCTGAGCCCACGTTGCCAAAAACTTTATAAAAAACTGATTCAGAAATCGAAGCAACTGCAGAAAGCAGCGATTAATAAATTGAAATTTAAGAGCAGTGTTAGAGCCGGATTTAAACTTTTTAAAATGTATTGTTTTCCTGTTTGTCTAATGTTCATCTATGTATCACAATTAATTAAATATTATCATAACGCGCAAAATCAAATTGTAAACCAAAAAACTTGTCGAAAAATGAATAGATTAAGAGTGAGAATCGATAAGCCGTTCGAACAACGCTAATATTAAAGTCAATGATTAAGTGTCTTTTCTCACAAACCAAAATTGTATTGAACTTCGCAATTTTATTGTCTTGTGCATTGTTGCACTCTCGATGTGAATTAATTTCAACCTTTTTAATTGTTTTTAAAATAAATTTGATTCAATTTGGAAACACGCGGTTTTCTTTGATCGGTATTAACGCCGCCATCGCATCACCATCGTCTATCATCAACATTAAATGGTCCTTCGAGCCGGATGTCCTGAGAAGTGAATTGGTGCATCGCAGAGGGTTGCAGAGGCGATTTCAAGAAGGTATTGCTCATTGCTACAAGTACAAGGTATTTATCCTAAAATTCATACATTCAATTGGCAATTCAATACCTCAGCGCCATCGCCTATGTGGCAGAAATTTGAACCGACTTAAGTTCAGATTTGTCAACAAAAGATTTTTGAAATTTCAAACAATCTTTTGATATATTCGTTCTTTCCTGATATTATCGTTTGATAATTTTGTTATTAATCATATAATAGCTTTTTTTAAAGCTTTGTTTGTGTTGAAACTTCTGTGGTAAGTCCTATAAAGTAGTTTTTTTATGTCTTTTTTTCCAAATTAAAATTGTTGTTGTTTTAGGTTAACTTTGTTCTCGAAATGGATTTTCGAAATTTTTCACTGTCCCTGCTGGAACTGTTCCGTTTTCTGGACTGCACACCGTCCTCCAGAAATTTGATAGAGGGTGAAGCACTTTTAAATGCGGGGCACATTATGTTATGTGGTATATTAGCCGATAGTTGTCCAGGTAATTTGCCGCCGTTTATTTTGTACTTTCAATTTATTGTTTCATATTCTTATTTTGCAGATAATATATCAATTATGAGCCTTTGTGTGCAGACGTCGGCTCTTTCTTCTCCACCGCACGAAATTAAAGGAGCGTTGGCATTGGATAGCAATAATGGCCTATTCATTAAAAACATGATTTGTTCATGTAAGGCTGGATTAAGTTCGAAGTGCAAACACATTGCTGGTGTTTTGCTAAAATGCACAAGGTAAGCAATATTATTCACTTTTTCAAAATATTAATTTATTTTTATTGTTTCAGGTCCCCATTAAATGCATTGGAACAGCTTTCGTCGACGGACGTTAAATGTATTTGGACCCAGAGGAAGAAAAACACATTGGAACAATATAAAGCTGTTCCTGTGGCTCAGAAGACGTGTTTTCCTTCGCTTCCATTCCTGCAAGACTTGCCAACGACTTCAGTAGAGGCCAACAGGCAGTTTTTGCAGAATGCACTGCCAAACTGTGCTCTATCCGTACACAGGTAGATTTTTCTCTTGTTGTTTATTCATTTTACAATAACTTTTGCATTTTTAGAAATAGAGCATTACTAAATCCACCTGGGGAAGAGGACATCGATGGCAATCGCAGACGGTTGATGGATGGCATCATAGAAAACTGCCGGAGGTCGCAAATAATGCATATTGTGTCGCAAGTCACTGTGCCTGCATTAAAAAGTTGTTGTGAAGGTTTTTACAACAACAATATTTTTAATTGTAATGTGGCGCACATTGAATTGTCGACATTTAAGAACAAAAATATGTGGAACACTGAGCGGCAGTTTAGGATAACTGGGTCCAGATGCTACGCCATGTACACATACAATGGTGAAGATTGGGCGACAAAAAGTAAAAAATACTTTTGGCCCAAATCGTTTTCAACCGTTGCGACGAGACATGGTTTGGCTTTCGAAGAAAAAGCTCGCGAGGCGTACCGCAGAACCAATTTGTGTGAAATCATACAAAGTGGTTTGTTGGTGTCTCCACAACTGCCCTTATTTGGTTATTCCCCCGATGGAATTATCATCGTGGATGGCAAACCATCCAAATTATTAGAAATTAAATGCCCACTTAAAGGTAAATTAAAATATATATATTTCGTAAATAATTTGAAACTGAATTTCTTTTAGGTGATACCATGGAGTTAGAACGGTTAATAGGAACGTTGCCCTATGTGGAAAAAACGGAGCAGGGCCTAAAGCTGAAAACCCGCCACATGTATTTTGGCCAAATACAGATGGGAATGGCTTTACTCAATATTAGCAATTGCGACTTCGTTGTTTATTCGGCTTCAGAAGACGCATTTGTTAATATTAATGTACCGTTGGATGCCGATTTTGCGATTGCCATGCTGAGCAAATTGAAGCAAATTTTTTTTTCTTATATGTTGCATCATGCCTGCGAAAATCGAACTTGGTAAGTTACTCTTTTTAAAAAATCATACATTTTTTAATAAACTATTATTTTTTTAGAATATGGAAACTACGTAGAGCCAAGGAGGGGACGAAATAAGTGTTGTCTAACACTTTAAATCGGTTCTTCTAAGAACCACCAATTATATTAAAAAAATTACGAGAAAATTTATTTAGGGTTACTAATTAAATACATATGTATCGTACATGTGTAATAAGTCACTGACTTATTACTAATGCAAATGTACGTCTATATGTATACTAATCTCCTCTTTTTTTAGAACAGTTTTGGTGGTACCTAATACGATAGCAGGATGAAACGATGTCGCGAATCGGTGACTTAATTAGGCTGCATTTGGGATTGTTAAGAAAATTGGACTGGATTCAGAAATGCTGTGCAACGAAAGATCTAGAAGAAAAATTTACATAAATTTCAATTATAATATATTTCTTTATTATTATATGCATGTAAATTTGTTTGAATATTTAAATAATTAAGAGTATGTTTTATAATAAATTTAATAAATAGAAATATGTGGGTTTTTTAATAAATAAATTTGTATTTCAGAGCGCACAACTTATTACTCGTTTTTTGTGAGTCGTTCGGGAACAGGACAAATTTTGAGTTGGAAATGCGTTATTTTTTAGTTTTCGTCGGACAATTGATGCTGGAACAAATAATTGGGCAGTTTTTATTAATATACATCAAACTACGATTCATTTATAATATTATTTACTTCTATGTATTGGCGAGAAGACTGAGGGTAAAATCATTTTACTTAAATTGAAAATTTTAAAATTCGAAAAGCAAGCTTAGGGAATAAATAGAAAAAAATAGTCAAAACATGCTTAAATCTTCAATTGTGCTTGTTTACGTGTTGGCTTTCCATTGTATTTGAATTATTATTTTACAATTAAGTTAAGTATGAGTTCTAAGGAAGTTAAAACGAAAAAACAATATTATTGCTCTGTGCGTTGTTGTGTCCCAAATTGCGGCTCTAAGTTTCAATCAAATAAAGAACTAAGTTTTCACCGATTTCCGCAAAATGGAATTCGGTCCATTTTGTTGAATCATAATGGACAAAATGTTAGGACCGATTTATTGAAAGCCTGGATGATTAAATTGCGGATGGTGCAAAAACCAAAGTCCTATTTAAGGATATGCTCCTTGCACTTCAATGCGGAAGACTTCTTGCTGCCAAATAGAAGTAAATAATATAATAAATGAATCGTAGTTTGATGTATATTAATAAAAACTGCCCAATTATTTGTTCCAGCATCAATTGTCCGACGAAAACTAAAAAATAAAGCAGTTCCAACTCAAAATTTGCCCTGTTCCCGAACGACTCACACAAGAAAACGAGTAAGTTGTGCGCTCTGAAATACAAATTTATTTATAACAAAACAACACATACATATTTCAATTTTTTACATATATTAGAAACATTCAAATTAAATAAATAATATAAAATTACAATAAAATACATTCGTAGTAGACATATAATAAACAATAACATACATTAACACATAAAACCTATTTCTTGGCTACATCCCATTTTATTTTCCTCTTAGACTGTTCGATTACATCCTGATGTTGAACCCTATCCCGTTCCATCAACTTCGTCTATGGACACTTTTGTTGAACCCGAAGTTGAACCTTTAGCGGTACCAAAAGATGACTCAATGGACCTGACATCTAATTTGAACGAATGTACCTGCAAAAAATCAGAAACAAACACATATTCTGTAAATGACTTGGAAGCTGCTACTTTATTGTTAAACATCTGTAACGTCCAATTACAACATTGCGAAGTACAGACGGACGACTTACCTTCAACTTCCTCTGACATTATAATTTCGAAGGCTATCCGAAATGACAAGGAGCTCAATTCGTTGACGGGGTTGCAAAGTTTTGAAATGCTTAATGCAATAACCGAATTGGTGGAAACCACTTATCCAACCAAGAATCTACCTGCTCCAAAGTTGTCCTGCAAAGAAAGAATTATTTTAACATTTGTTAAGTTAAAAAATGATGTGTCGTACGTGGTACTTTCGCTTCTATTTAAGCACATCTCAAGCCAGACGTGTAAAGACATATTTTACGATATGCTTCAAAAATTAAGCTCTGTGTTGAAGTGTGCTATTTATTTTCCATCAAAGGAAGAAATTCAGAGCAACTTACCATCGTGTTTTGAGTCTTTTTCAAATGTACGGGTGGTTTTGGACTGCACAGAAGTTCCAGTGGAGGCATCTAAATGTTTGTGTTGCCGGCTCAATATGTATTCACATTATAAGAGCCAACAAACAATTAAATTCATGCTTGGGGTTACACCAGCAGGACTTATATCGTTCGTCAGCAAAGTTTATGGAGGAAGAGCTTCAGATAAGGCCATTTTCCAGCAGAGCGATATAATTTCCCTACTCAATCCACATGTGGACCATATTATGGTAGACAAAGGCTTCGTAGTTGACGATATATGCAGCATATACCATATAAAAATTATTCGACCGCCCTTTTTACGTAAGAAAAAGCAACTTACTCATGAAGAAACCTTGTTAAACAGTTGCATCGCCAAAGCCAGGGTGCATGTTGAACGGGTAAACCAGCGTCTGAAAATATTTAAAATATTAAAAAACAGATTAAATTGGCGATTGGTTGCAGTAGCAGACCATATAATAACAATTTTGGCTGCTATTTGCAACTTGTCAACACCTATTTTGAGTGAAAATAAATTTTAAAAAGTTCTAAACAAATATAAACTAGTTTATTTACTTACCATCTACACATCTCTTCGATTTTGTCTGTATTAGACAAGAATTATGGTGTTCAAAACAAACGGTGGCAAATACCTCGACAAGTTTCAGTCGAAATTCCACTTAATATAATATGACACGAAATTAAAACGGCAATACAACTTCATTAAGCTTCTGGAGAATTACGAGCATTCCATAAAACCAAAGATTTCCATCAAAAACAATAAATAATTGAAAATATCTTCCCAAAAATAAAGCTAACCTAAAACAACAACAGTTTTAATTTTGTGAAAAAACAGTATTAAAACTACTTGACAGGACTTACCATAAATGTTTCGACACTAATAGAACTTAAAAAAAAACTATTGTATAAGAAATGACCGAAAATATAGTTATATCTCATTAAAAAGATATTTTAAATAGAAAATTGTTTGAAATTTCAAATAATTTTTGTTGACAAATCTGAACTTAAGTCGGTTCAAATTTCTGCCACATAGGCGATGGCGCTGAGGTATTGAATTGCCAATTCTTTCCTTTGATTTGCCGACGTGAATTCAGTACAATTTGTTGGCAAAAAATCGATATCCTTCAATCAAAAGAATTTTTCTTGTTACTAGGCAAATTTTAAACGACCTTGTTAGCCTCTCAAATTATAAATTTTTCATTCCTAGTTTTTTCGTTTTTCTAATACGTCACAATTAAAATCTAGTTTAATAAAGTCGTTGACCTTAGAGCAAAAATTGCATTTCTGATTTCGTTTTTCGTTTAGCTAAATAAATTGTTGTTGATTGTGCTCGTGATTACGATGATTTTAGGGCAGCACATCAAACTGTTGTCCCCCATCTGACGACTGAAGAACTTAAAGATGCCGATACTAAAAGTAAAGCGGCAGATGAAGCGTATTTTACATCTGTTGTTCATAAATAAATACCGCGTTTACTCTGCTTACAATTATTATATTTTACATATAATATAATTACAGTTATTTATTACAATAATCAATCACAGACACAACTTAACTTTTTGGTGGTCAAGACAAGTGAGAGAGTTTAGATTCTGATACACCCACACATAGTCCACCCACGCATGCCCTAATTAGTGGGGATTTAATTTAATAGTTTACTTATGGTCAAATCTGTATTTCAACAACATCAACAGGGGTGTTTGATTCACTTTATCCAAGCGTAGCTACAACTAACGGTAGCTCCAGCGACTCGGATACCGCATCAAATCGTTTTGTAGCTGGCGTAAATAACTCGTTTAACAACATAAAGTTGCCAAAACTGGCGTTACCATCGCTTGATGGAACTTTAAGCACCTGACAGCACCTGTTCAGAGATATGTTCAATTCTCTGATTCATGAAAACATCGCCATCTCCAACGTTGAAAAGTGCCAATATTTGGCAGGTTCTCTTTCGAAAGTTCCATTACAACTGGTAAGCGCATTGCCCATAAATCATAACAACTATCCAGTTGCGTATGAGTTACTCATGAATCGATACCAAAACAAGCGGCTTTTAGCATCTGAACATTGGCGTGCAATTTTAAATGCTCAAGTGGTTGCATCTGAGTCGGCGGAATTGCTTCAAAAAACCATGGGCACCTTTACAAAAAATGTTTTAGCCCTTGAGTTGTTAGGTATTAATACAGATGGGTGGGATTTTATTTTGTTTAGTCTGTTCTTAGACAAATTAGATGTAGAAACGAAAAAATCCATTGAAAAATCGCATAGTAAGACCGAGTTACCAACGATGGAACAGTTAAAATCATTCGTGAGTGACCATAGTAACGCTCCAGCTCGCGTCAGAGGGCCAAGTTCAAAAGTACACTCCATAGATAAATCTAAAATTGTTGTTAACAAGCCACGAATTGTCAATTCCTTCGCTGCCACTTGTCAAATTGTCCCGTTTGCAATGAATCTCATTTTGTAACACAATGTCCCGCATTTCTAAAACTCACCAATCGTGATCGCTATCTAAAGGCTCGAGATCTTCGTTTATGCAACAATTGTTTAAAGAACCATTTCGTTAAGAACTGTCCGTCCAAGTTTAGTTGCGGGTGTTCAAGCAACGCCACCATTCATTATTACATTTCGAAACGAATAAACAAACACAAATCGTATCACAACCACTAAATTTTCAATTAGATGCTGTACCATCAACTAGTGGCACAGTTACTCCCTCAACAGTAATGACTATCGTAACGTCGTCTCATACCCTTTTAGCCAGTGCTGTCGTCAAAGTACGAGACTAATTTGGTAAACTTCATTCGTGTAGGTGTCTCCTAGACTCGGGATCCCAACCAAACTTTATTACTCGAAATTTCGTCGCTCAATTGGGACTAACTGCCTCTCGCACAAACTTTTCAATTCAGGGAATAAATTCGTCTTTATCCCACGCTCTAGGAAGAGCAGACATTCACTTGCAGTCCCAATATATTCCGTTTCAATGCACTCTTTCGTGTTTAGTCGTACCAACAAATACGTCGAATCTTCCATCAGTCTCGTTTAATAGTAGTCTCGTAAAACTCCCGCCAAATGTTAATTTAGCGATCCAATGTTTTACATATCAAATAAAGTCGACATGCTTATCGGATCAGAATGGTTTTGGCAGCTACTGTCGCCTGGCGTGCACTATTTGGGACAAAATCAACTGGTATTACAGGAAACGAAGTTGGGTTGGATCGTTTCCGGTCCAATGCCTCATAGCCCCACAGATCATCCAAGTCTGACAAATGAAATATTATTACGGTTTTGGCAAATTGAAGAGCCACAGCTAAAAGGCTCAGTCATGTCCTTTGAAGAAAAGGAGTGCGAAAAACACCGTTGCTCGTATCTCGTCAGGTCGCTTTCTCGTGACAATTCCCTTTAACAATGAATTATTACAACAACTCGGTGATTCTAGGGAACTTGCGTTACGGCGTTTTCATTATTTGGAAAATAAACTTGTTCGTTCTCCACAATTGAGAAAACAGTATGTCGCATTTATGCAGCAGTATTTGGAGGAGGGTCACATGTAAAAATTGTCGTTTCCCGAAACGTCATCTTCGGGATATTACATACCGCATCATGCCATTATAAAAGAATCAATCAGTACAAAGCTGAGAGTAGTGTTCGATGCGAGTATGAAAACCTAAAGTGGCATCTCGCATAATCAAACTCAGTTAGTTGGCCCTGTGATTCAAAATGATTTATTATCTATTATGCTTCAAAGTATCGCCTTCAATCATGATACTAGGACAATACAAGATAAGCCCAGGCGCATATGATGCTCTGTCTCTCTCTAAATTTTGACGTCATTCTGTGACAAATTTTGAATATTTAAAAAAATTAAATTGTTCATTGCAATGAAAGTGCTGTAAAAACGTTACAAAATTTGTTATTTGTGCATACCTTATTTGTTGGTGTAAATATTTGTTCTTAGAAACGGTTAATTGTGCGATTTTTAATTACAAAAAGTAATAACAAGAAAAAACTTGAAAGTCATGTTAAACTACGCTATTTTTACTGGAAAAACGGAAAGTAAATATTAATCAACAAGTATGTAACATATGCATTGCTTAATTTAGGACTATAATCGTATTTTTTACAATAAAACTATAATACAATTCAAAAATTGTCACAGAGTGACGTCATGTGCAAAATGATTCAAAATTCGTTTTCGACTTGAGACTATCTTGTATTGTCATAGTATCATGGCCTTCAATAATAAGACATGTAGTTTCCTTTGTAAGCTACTTGCAACGCCACTGATGTTTTTAAAGTATTCTAGACGCAAAACTGCGCCCTCTTCTGCCTTATATTCATAATATATACGACAGAACTACTCGAACTTCATTCTTTCGTTGGCGTTGCTAACAGCACTTGTGTTTTTCATAACGTATTCGTGTATAAGTGTGAAATGGAAAAAAAACTTAAAAAACCTACTTTTTCATCGTCGTCTTCCGAATCTGTGGATAGTGAAGATGAGTTGAAATTGAAAATATTACGATTAAAGAAGAAAATTTTAAAGAAAAGGAAGAGAACAGAAAAACGGCGTGCATTCCACAGACGCCGCCATGTTGAAATGTCTTCTAAGGAGTCGGATTCAAATGTTTTGTTGTCAGATTCGTCTAATGAAGGATCTATTCAACAAAACGAAGGTAAATCATATTAACAATATGTTTTAGAAATTTATATGTTTACATGGACGAAAGGAAGTTTTTTCATATTCGGTATTGAACTGTTTTTTAAACACTAGTTGTATATCAATAACGATACTCATTTTGGTAGCTGATCAATCGCTGGAGTATTTTATCATATGGTCTATTATGAACGGCCTTAAACAGTAGTTGTTTAGGAAGTTGCTATATGTATAACATTAGCGATGACTCCAAGCTCGCTCCCATACAGAACACTAGTTGTTCATGGATTTTGGAAGCGGTTATATCAGACTTTCAGCGGTGTGGAGAGCAATATTATCCTTTTTAATGCTATTTATTGTCGTATATCGATAATTGCAGCAGGGGGGCTTGTCATGTGAGCCAAACACATTATATTTAATTGTAAATTCTCAACATTTATTGTTGAGAGTTAGTTATTCCACACAAATAATTTTTTACCCTGTTGCGTCACACATAGTAATTCATCTATCTTCTTTAGGACCCTTAACTGCTACACCGTGTTTAGATGGAAAAGTGATGAAATTGTTGGGTACCACCGAGAATCCTGTTATAGCTAGATCTTCTGTGCGCGAGGAAGTGGTGACTGTGTGATCTAACGTGCTCTCGGTGGGTTTAGAGACGCAGAAATTCGACGAAATTATGAAAAAATACCCTTTGCCAGAGAACTTCGAATTTTTGGGTCCTCCAGCAATTAATCAAGAAGTTAAACCCTCTCTCCCGGATAGATGTATTATTCGTGATGATAGGTTGAAGATGGTGCAATCTATCTTGGGGGCTGCCATGGCAGCACAAGCCAAAGTGATAACAATTTTATTGGAAAGTAAGGAGTCGGGGTCAAATAATGACCAGTTGTTGCAAATGTGTGGGGACATGGGTTCCTTATTGGCACACGTTCAATCAGAACAGTCCAAAACAAGGCGCATTTTATTGGCAAACAAATTAGATAAGTCCTTGGAATTTATATTTCTATCACCAAAACCGATTGATGGAACGTTATTTGTTGCGGATTTGCTAGACAGAGTAAAGAACACAAAATCAATTGAAAAGGAGGCCCAAGAGCTCAAGAAAAAAACGAATCCTTTAAACTACAAGGGTTCATCCGATTCGACGATTACAATAGTTGATTACATACCGAGGCGGAAAGGGCAGCATTACTGTCGAGAGAAAAGTTTGCCCGCTGAGGCCGTAGGCCAAAGCGGGCAATTTCTCGAGACAGGAATGCCCTTTCGCCGAGGTTTGTATACTATTTTATTCACAATCAGGCACAATTAATTAAAAAATATGTCTTTTGAATGTGTTTCATTATGAATTTTTTGTCTGTCAACATTTGACATATGTCACTAATGACAATTTTTTGTTGTTACTCATCAAATCACAAGTGAGAAATGGCTTGTTATTGGTTGCCCAATATGAATATTATTAAAAATTGTAGTAGCCAGGATTATGTTAAGCCAGGAAAATGACCATTTTCCTCTCTAGAGAGGAAAGTAAATATTACTCGCTTGAATATAACAATGGGTCACTTTCCATTTTTATAAAATATCGGAAAATGACTCATTACATACTGATTGTGAATAAAAATTTGTAAAAGCTTGGAGAGAAATTTCGAAAGACGGGTTTATACTGTCCATTATTGAGGGTTATAAAATCCCCTTTGTTCAAACTCCTTTTCAGTTAAATATTCCACCCGAACCATTGTGGTCATCGTCAGAATTATTACAATTGCAAATGAATGTGGATAAACTGTTACAATTAGGTGTAATCTCACCCTGCAGTTCCGTAAAGGGCCAGTTTCTCTCATCTATATTTTTAGTTCCAAAAAAGGACGGAACTGCCAGATTAATTCTTACCCCCTTATTCTGTAAATCAAAACGACATCGTTAAGCGGTGATTGTCGTTAGTTAACGATATTTTCAATTCTGTATTTTTAACGATATCGTTATTTAACTACTTTGAGGTTGGAGTATCATCGTTTTTCAACGACACCTTTAAAGCAGTCGTTTGAATGCGTTTTTGTCGTTATTAGACATTACCAATATTTAGTTACTCAATATTTCAAAAAAATGGAAGATTGCCGTAGAACGTTTGTAATATTTCACACCAAATTCTTTGCATACATATATTTTTTATTCTTAGCAATGAAAATAGGGCTCTTCAAAGACAATTGCGAGATGCGAGCAATCCTTTTAATTTACCCGATGAACTCTTTAGAAAACTGTATCGTTTTCCTAGGGTACAAGCCCACAATTTTTTCTTGGAATGTACTCCTTTTCTAGAAGATGGTCTTCGAGTTACAAGAATTCCAAAAGTTGTTCGATTTTTGGTTAGTCTTCATTTTTACGCTCACGGAAGTTACCAAAAATCTGCCGGTGTCGATAGTCGTTGTTCCATGTCACAGGCTGCCGTGTCTAGATGCCTTACCGAAATGACTGATGTTATTATTCGAAATTTTTCTGCAAGATGGGTTAAATTTCCTACTACTTTGGAGGAGTGTATTAATGTAAAAAATAAGTTTTTCCGTAAATTCAATTTCCCTGGAATAATAGGCGTTGTGGATGGGACCCACATATCTATTGTGGCACCACTACTTGGTGGTATTCCACCACGAGCTGTTTACCTTAATAGAAAAAATTTTTACAGTCTCAATTGCCAAATTATTTGTGACTCAGACTTAAAAATATTGAATTTTTGTGCTAACTACCCAGGAAGTGTTCATGACTCCGCAATTTGGATGATGAGTAATGTGTCTCGTTTCTTAAAAAATCGTTATCGCGATGGTGAAAGAAGTTCTTGGTTACTTGGAGACTCTGGATACCCGTTACAGCCCTATTTATTAACATATTGCACGCTCAAGAAGAAACACCCGAGGGTAGATATAATCGAGTTTTATGTCGTGCAAGAAATTGTATTGAAAGATGTATCGGTGTTCTAAAGGCAAGGTTTAGGTGTCTTATAATGGAAAGAAGTTTGCATTACGACCCAAGAAAATCAGCAAAATTGACAATTGCATGTGTTACTTTGCATAATATGTTAATAGGTGCTAATGAAGATTTTGACTTTGATTTTAACCCCGAGGAAGATGATATTTTAGATGATCCAATGATAAATAATAATAGGGAACTTGAGAATGACGAATTACACGAAGAAGGTTTAAATACTCGCAATAATATTGTCCGAATACATTTTACATGAAAAATATATTTTTTCTTTAAAATCAGTGCATTTTCTCTTAACAAAACTTAATACAAATATAAACTCTTTAAATTAACAAAAACACTACAAACTCAGGTACAAACTATTTTTCAAATGAACGGTATTGAAAATCAGGTTCGTCGCGTAACGCCACATATAATCAAAAATTAAAATTCTTATTGGTCCTTACTTTCTTTGCAATCTTCTATTGTAACACCATATTTCAATTGCATTTTTACACGAATTAATTGTAGTTTTTCTCTTTTTAATTCGACCAATGTTTCTAGATTTTTATTAATCTTCGTCAATATATCCTCATTGGAATCAGCAATTTTTCTTTTTGTCCCTTTTTCTTTTTTGGTCAGGTTTATTTCGGCAATTTCTGCCTCCGCTATTTCTTTTTCATTTTCTATACCGATCTCTGGAATTCCTGGTAAACCTTCAACTACTACCTCTCCTGTTAAATATAATAATTTTGTTTCTAATTCGCTTAACTCTTTTTCAGGTTCTCCTTTATTCCCAGTCTCAATTTGCGAATTTTTAATTAAACGAGATCTTTTGCGAACTTGACTTTTCCAGTCTGTAAATACCTAGAAATTTTACATAATTTGATATTTATGTGGTACACAATAACACATTGAGTCATACTCTCTTCCAATCTGCTTTGGATTTCTGAGGACCCCCACTTGAGTTTAAACTCTCTACCAATTTATCCCAACAATTTTGTAGTTCTGTTGGATTATCGGGTGACATTTTATTTTCTCGAAAGCAAGGGCTCGCTTCGAGCATATTCAAGTACAATTGGTACTGAGCCGCTGTTGTCTTTACTTTCCGTTTTTTTTGCGCTGGTTCCATTTTTATTCAACAAAACATCAATTACAATTATTAATAATTTTATGTACATACATATATAAAATAACATGTAGGTATGTTATACTTACTCCATTGTACAAAATATTGTATTTCAATTAATTAATCACTCAACAAATCAGCAAATTCGAAAAATTTAGGTTATAATATACCAAAAATAGTTCAAATTATATGAACTACTCTGTACTATCGCAGTAAAAACATTGGGTTCTGTCGTTACGAATTTAAATCATAACGATAGTCATACAGAATTGGGTGTTTCGAAAAAGTCGTTTACAAATTCAATCGTTACGCTCCGATGTCGTTAATAACGACAAAGTTACAGAATAAGGGGGTTAATCTTAAAAAATTAAACGTTTTTGTGCTTGCTAATCATTTTAAAATGGAAGATAGGAGGACCGCGTCTAGATTATTCACTCGCGGGTGCTTTATGGCCACAGTGGATCTAAAGAACGCCTATTATTTATTTCCTATCGATACTGATCATAGAACATACTTTCGTTTCCGCTTTAAAGGCCAAATTTTTGAATTTAATTCTTTACCATTCGGTTTAAGTGTCGCCCCCAACGTGTTCACTAAGCTTTTAAAGCCTGTTGTTCGTCAGTTACGTGCTGAAGGGTTTCAATCGGTCGTTTACTTGGACGATTGGCTGTTATTTGGCGATTCTGCTGAGAGTTGTCGTGAAAATGTTTTTCAAACGATTGCATTATTGGAATTGCTTTTTCATCCAAATATTAATTTACTATCTTGTTCCTTTAGGAATCAGTGCCATCCACTATGGCAGGAACTTACCCTGGCTGCCGCAGTTTTATCCAGGAAGCATTCCGGATGAAGAACATCCCAATAGAAGCGTTCTCAGAATGTTTATCGTCAATTTCTGCGTCCACCCTAAAGCAATATAACGTAACGTGGAGAAAATACTGGCAGTTTTCAGGGGGCAGAAAATGTTTTCCATACAATCCAACGACCGATCATATTTTCCAATTTTTATCTGCTCAAATCACTGCTAGAGCAGCTTTCAGAACCATAAACGCTGATAGAGCCGCCTTATTGTTTGCATTCGGTTTACATATTACGGATGATTTCCGTTTTAATCGACTCTCTAAAGGAGCTTTGAGAACAAATCCACCGCTTCCCAAATATGAAATCACTTGGGACCCCAATCTGGTACTAAAATATTTGGATGATCTGGGCTCCTCAGATTCATTGTCGTTCAAGGATTTGACGTATAAATTGGTAACGTTACTAGCATTAATAACAGCACATCGAGTTCAAACGTTATCCTTGATCGAGGTACAAAATATTCAACAGCATCAAAATGGTTTTAGTATTAAAATACCTGCCAGAATCAAGACTTCTTCAGTCAATATTGTGCATCCGATATTGGAAATTCCATTCCTTAAGGAAAAACCCAACCTTTGTGTGGCATCGTTACTTCAAATATACCTGGACCGTCCGCAAAGTCTGCGTAGCGAGAACGATAAACTAATCTTAACATTTAAAAAACCGCATCGTTCCGCGTCTCAATCAATCGCTCGTTGGATTAAATTAGTTTTGAGTGCCTCTGGTATCAACACAGACATTTTCTCCGCTCACAGTACGCGTCAAGCGGCTGTGTCGAAGGCCTTTCGTACTGGTGTAGCTTAGATATGATTAGAAAGACTGCAGGGTGGACACCGGCATCGGGCGCTTTTGCAAAATTTTATAATAGAGACATTCGAGAATAGTCTAGGGTCAGTTTTGCTAAGTCGATTCTTAAAACTGGAAACTAATGCATAATATTGTATTACTTTAGAATGGTTATTATTATTAGTCTTGTTTAGTTACAAGAATGTTTTCTTTGTGTTTATTTTATGTAAATTATTCACCAGACTATCAGTTATGTGATTATTTGGTTTATTTTACTTCTAATTGTTATGTTAAAGTACGTTTTCTCATGTGGATGTTAATAGACGTAATTTACTCTAAATTTCCATCTTGTTTTCTGTGTGGCCCTTAAGAGCCAGTAACAATAAGAACACGACAATTAACTAAAGTATTATTAAATTCTTTATTCACTACTACAGATCTAGTACGTCAGTCTTGTAAGTCAGTTTCGGACACAATGCCCGTAATCGGTCCTCCGCCAGGGTGCGCCACCTCACATCTCCTCTTTTCCCTTCTGGTCTCTATTTGATAGTCGTTGAATTTTCTCGGGACTGTTGTTGTGCGTTTCGGTCGGATTGACTCTGTATTGCTGGTTGCTCAGTCGCTCTCTGGGATTTCTGTATCTTCGAATTTTCGTTTGTGATGGGTATATGGGGGGCTGATAGATTTTTATTTCAGTTCTTTTATTTATGTTTAAATTTTGTATAATTGCTTTAGATTTTAAAAGTTTTTAAAATCTTATCTATGTAATTTGATATTAATTTTCCGTTTAAGTTCTGTAAGTATTTTAGACCTTATAGAATTTAGCAATTTAACATGTTTAGAATAAGTTTCTTTTTGTATTGTAATTTATGGCTTGGTCTTTGCCTGTATGAAAGAGTCCATATATTTGTTAGCATAGTTAAAAATTGTCAAAAGAGGAATTTTTCATTATTCAAATTTTCTTAATTTTTGGGGTCTCTTTTACTTACAGTTAAAGATTGAGTTAGTTGAATTTTGTCTTGAACAGAATCAAGTTGAAAGTTTTCTTATAAAATCAAGTTATTGTTTATAAATATATATTTTTTTTGGATTACCTTAGCTTCAAAAGTTGCAGGTATTTGTAAATTTATTTTAATTTTTAATTTTATTTTCTATTTTCCAAGATTTAATTAATGATATTCATTTTAATATTATTATCAGTTTTCAATTTTTCTACATACAATATCAATATGGAAATTGATTATTTGTATGAATGTTTCGTTTAATATATTTAATTATTTCATATATTTAAATTGAATAGGTGATTTGATTTCCTAAGAAAGGATCAGCCTAAATTCAATAATATAATAATAACTATATTAATCATATTTTCTTATTTTTTATATTTATTGTATTTTCAACATTTGTAAGTAATTATGTTAAAAAACATATTACTTCTTTTAATATAAAATATCAGATATATATATATATATTATAAAGTTCAGAGAATTTAATTTTAATATTATAATATTCTGAATTATAATTAGTGAATATAATTTCACTAAAATAATATAATAAAACTATAAATTATAAAACTAAAACTTATAACAACGATTATAAGAACCATATATATAAAACAAATACATAATTATATAATAATTAGAATAATATTTCAAATCTGAACTTGTATGTTTATTTTGAATAATTCTAATATTTTATGACATTTAAAAATTATCCAATAAATATCTACTATGATATTTATTAAGATTGTCTTACTTTTGTTGGAAATATTTTATAATTTTTCATTATTTGCTATTAATATGAAATAGATAAATAATCGTTGGTTAGGTTAATAATTAAACTTTTGGGTAGATGAACAGTCAAAGTACGGTCTATCTCAGAAGTAGGGAAATTTAGATTTGAGTTATTTTAAACAATTTTTGAATGACAACTATATTACATATAATTGTAATATTGTTAAAAATGATTTAATTTTCAAATTGATGAAATTTAATTTTTCTATAATTATAAAATGAAATGAATATTATTAATAATATTTTGAAAAGAATTTTATTTTTTTATTATATTTATATTTTATCGGTTGTCGATACTAATAAGGTTTCTTCGTTTGTCGAGTTTGGATTCTTTTCCTCATTTAGTGACAATCAAAGTTGTGAACGAAACTCGATGTTGAAGTGTAAATGGTATACAGGGTTAATCAAAGTAACTTCTGTATATTATCTAAATATTTCATAAGTAATTTATTTAGTTTTCATTTTAAATATGATATTTAAAGTATTTTTTTTTCTTTTTCTTTTTAAATATACAAACACTTCAATACATAAATTTTGACTTTCATTTTCCTGGAATTTTCCTCAAAACATCCGATGTCATATTTTTATTTCACACAATATTCGGGTTCTAAAATTTCTAGACTTTCATGTATTTATTTGGCCATATATCAATTTTATTGGATTTTATTAATTTTTAATAATTTTATAAAACTCATTTTATTTGACATGAGTTTTCTCAATCTGGGTTGTTTCACTACACGTTTATTTACTGTTTTGTTCGGAAGTTCGGTTAGGAATTTCCGGTTCCTTCTTAACGTGCCACTTTCTGTGTTCACCATATACGATCTTGGTTCTTCGGTTTTCCCTACGATTGTGCCTTCGCATTTCATCCCTTTCACCCAGACTCTGGCGTTCGGTTGCAGCACCTTCATTGTTTTCGTTCTATGGCTTCGGTTGTACCGGTCCGCTTGTTTGCCTTTCTCTTCCAGCATTTTCGCTTGGATGTCTTTGTGATTGGGTATTCTTGGTCGAAGTTTGTCTTCCGTTGTTGGGAGGAATTCCTTGCACTGTCGTCCCATTAATAGTTGCGCTGGTGAAGGGCCATACATTATTGGTGTATTTCTGTAGATCAGAAGACCTATCTGTAGATCCTCTCCTTTTTTTAGCATGCTTTTCACCATCTTGACGGCGCTCTCTGCTAAACCGTTGCTTTGTGCGAATCTCGGGCTGCTCGTCGTGTGTTTGAACTTCCACTGTTAAGTGAATTGTTTGAACTCAAATGAGGCGAAGTACGGTGCGTTGTCCGTTCTTAACGTTGACGGTATTCCGTGGCGAGCGAAGATTTTTTTTAGTTTATGCACTACCGCCGCCGTAGTGGTTTTTCTCATTTTTGTTACTTCTGGATATTTACTATAGTAATCTTGAATCACCATGTATGTTTTTCCTCCATATTCGCATAAATCTGCCCCCACCATCGCCCATGGAGTGCGCGGGACATTTGAAGACATAAATGGTTCAAATTCGTCTTCTCGGTCTTCTTTATCCGCTGTTAGCAGCGGCGCTCTGGATAGTGTATCCGGAGCCGTCAAACCTTTCCCTGGAACGTATGTTATTTGGAAATCGTACCTGGTTAATCTCATTCTCATGCGTTGCAATCTCGGAGTTAGTTCTGCAATCGGCTTTGTTTTTAATAATGGCACAAGTGGCCTGTGGTCTGTTCTTATCTCGAATGACAATCCGATTACATATTGTTGGAACCGTTCCACTGTTTTTACTACTGCCAATGCCTTCTGTGTGTCGTTAAGCGATGATGATGTATAGGCCACTACTTTCCACTCCCCTGAGGGTTGTTTTTGTTCTAATGTGCCCCCTAGTCCATATGAAGATGCGTCTGCGCTCACTCTAGTTGGATATTTGTAGTTGTATCGTGCTAAAACAGAGGTTTTGGTTATTTCGCTCTTTACCTGATTAAAACATTCTTGGTGAATTTCGGTTCATTTGAATACTGCGTCTTTGTTCAATAGTTCTCGCATGATTCTTGTTTTGTCTGACATTTCTTTGTAGAATTTTGTTAGGTAGACCACCATCCCCAAAAATCTTACCTCTTGTACTGTTTTGGGAGTTGGAAAGTTTGTTATCGCGGTTATATTTTCTGGATCTGCCTTTATTCCCTCCCCGTTTATAATATGGCCCAAATGTTTTACCTCATTGGTACTGAAGGTGCATTTCTCTGGATTAAGTGTTATTCCACTTTCATTGAGGGACTTCAGTAGTCTTTCCAGGTTATCGTCGTGCTCCCTTTGATCTTTTCCGCCCACCAATATATCGTCCACGTGAATTACCACCCCTCTTAGGTGTCCAATGATTTTTATGAGTACTTTTGAGAATACTTCTGGTGCGGAACTTATTCCAAATGGGAGTCTGTTGTAAGCGAACCTGCCAAAAGGAGTTATGAAAGTTGTTATTAAACTGGCCTTACGGTTTAGGGGTATTTGCCAAAATCCAGCGCTACAGTCTAGTTTGGTGAATACTTTAGCCTCTCCTAGGCACCTCAATGTCTCCTCTTCCGTGGGTAATTGAAACCTTTCTCGAACTACATATTTGTTCAATTCGGTGTAGTCGGTGCACAATCTTATTTTTCCGTTTTTTCTTGTTGTGACCACGATTGGAGAGCACCACTCGGTGGCCTCGGATACTTCGCTTATAATTCCTTGCTTCAGCATTCTTTGTAGTTCTTTTCGAAGTTCCTCCATTAGGGGAAAAGGCACCCTTCTTGGTGTCCCCACTGCGTACGGCTTTGCGTCGTCTTTTAATTTGATGCTGTATTCGTAGTTTTTTACTTTGCCTGTTCCCTTGAACAATTCCTTATTCTGCTTTTGAATCTGCGACGTCCTTTCTTCTTGTTTTTCTATATTTTCGATCGATTTCTTGTTTCTCTGCACTTCCATCACACCATCTTTATATTTTACCAATTCTAAAACCCTCAGTGCTGGTCTACCCAGTAGATTGTCTTTGGTATCCGTTACGTATACCCGTACTTCCACAGTTTTTCCTTGTTTTTCCACTGGGAGGGTCATTACCCCCCATACAGTTTAGTTTTGGTTTTCTTTAGAAGACCATTTTAAACTTAATGTTGGTTTCGCCCATCTGAAGGTCGGTATACCACGGCGGTTCATCTCCACTAAAACATTCGGCATCAATATTGTTTATCAAAAGAGCACCTACCTCTAAGTGTGCTTCTCCCTCTTCCGAAGTTGAGCTTTCGTCATCTGAGTACCATTTTGTAGTAGCCTCAATTGACCTCGTTCAGCACTGACTGCCGAAGTGTCCTTTTAGTTTGTATTTGTGACATCTTTGGTTAACTGCAGGGCATTTACTTGGGTGATGTTTACTTCTTCCTCCACATCTTGTGCATTCTTGTCCTCTTGTGCTTGTTTCCTTACTGTTTTGTTTCTTATTCTTCCATTTTCTTCCATATAAGCTATCTATCGCTCAAATTGTGTCCCCATTCATTCTTTTTAAGTCGCTGTTTTGATCTGTTAAGCTGTTAAGTCGTACCGTTTCTGCTTGTTTAATTTGTTCTATGGCTCTTTCCATGTTTAGTTCTTTGTCCATTTGTAGCTTTTTGGAAAGTCTTGTGTCCCTAATTCCCACTACCAGTCTATCTCTTATGAGTTCGTCATTTAAGGCTCCATAATTGCAATGTTTCGCCAGATTTATGATTTCTTGTATGTATTGTTCAGCTGTTTCGCCATCGTTTTGGTTTCTCAAGTTAAATCTGGCTCGTTCGAAAATGATATTGTTTTTTTTACAAATACCTTTTCAAAAAATTCTCTCATGGCCTTGTATGTTGGGAAATTTTCTTGTTTCTTTTTCGCGTTTTCCATTATTTTATTTTTTATTTATTATCAAATGAAACTACAAATGAACTGATAGGCAGCTGTTGACGTAGAGTTAAACTTAGATCTTAAGTATGTACAGACATGTTTTTGAATATATTATGAAACATTTTCTCTAATATAAGTTTTTAGGGATTTTATAAAGATATCTAATTTAATTTGGTTTCTAATTTCCTGTGGTAGTTTGTTGTATTCCTTGATCCCCTGGTAGAATGGTGTTCCCATGCCTTTGTTTGTCCGAGATTTGTTTGTTCTTATCTGGTCTGCTCTTCTAGTTTGATAATTATGTATGTCTGAATTTAATTTTAGTGTTGCACTAGTTTTAGTGTCCTTAGTTTTTATTTTATGTATGAGTTTGCACAGTTCCATTGTCTTTAATTGAGTAATATTTAGTACAGGTATTTTATGGTACAGTTCACTAGTAGGGGTATCATATTTTAAATTAAAGATTGCTTTTACTGCTTTATTTTGAAGTCTCTGGATTCGTTTTATATTATAGTCCGATGTGTTAGTCCATGTTACAATTAAGTATGTTATCACTGATTTAATGTTTGAATTATAGATCAAATATCTGCATTTGTCCGTTAGATAGTAGTTTACCCGTCTTAGTGCACCAATTAGCCCACAAAGTTTATTACATATGTTATCAACATGATCGTTCCACGATAGTTTTTCATCAATGCTAAGTCCAAGATATTTATAGGATTTCACTTGCTTTAAAGGTTTATTATTAATTTTTAAGTTAATAGGGGTGTGCTTTTTATTTCTTATGTTATATAACATAAACACGGTTTTTGATTCATTAACAATTAGCCCATTGAAACATAGCCATTCCTGAAATTTCTTTAGATCTTCGTTTATCAGGTTTTCTAGAGCGGGTAAGTTTTTGTGGTAATATAATAGTGCTGTGTCATCTGCAAACATGAAATGTTCTCCTCTGAGGTCTGCTACTCGAATACTTTACACATATAGAAGATAGAGAATAGGTCCCAGTACAGAACCTTGTGGAACACCTGTTTTTATGTTACGGGATTCACTGTTGCAATTGTTTATGACTGTATACTGTTTTCTGTCCTGTAAATATGCTTTCATAAGATTGTAGGCTGGTCCTTGTACACCATTTAGCTTAAGTTTTTCCAATAGTTTTTCAATTCTTACTGTGTCAAAAGCCTTTTTCAGATGCACGAATACAGTGATAACCCAAAACCCGTCTTCGAGCTTTTCGATAATATTTTGGACAAGATCAATTGTTGCACTTTGTGTAGAGCTTTTTTCTTGAAAACCATACTGATTAGGTGACAGGTCGAAAAATTTCATAAATCTTGTTTTTATTATCTTTTCTATGATTTTTGATAGAGTAGGTGTAATTGAAATTGGTCGATTGTTGCTTGGGTCCTGTTTGTTTCCTGTTTTGAAAATGGGAATCACCTTTGAAATTTTACATATGTCAGGAAAATCACCGTCCTTCAAACATGTATTGATACAATTCAGTAGTTCTTCTTTTATAATTGGGAAAATTTCTTTTATGTCTTTCGAGGTAATATTGTCTATTCCAGCGGATCTACTTGAATTAAGCGAAGAGACGACATGATTTAGCTCCTTCATTGTACATGTGTACAGAAGTAGTGTTTTATCATTGCAGATCTCTTTGAAACTATTTTTTGTTGTTTTCAAGCCTGCATGAAGTTCAGTAGCTATTTCCGTAGAGAACTCATTGTAAGCATTCGACATTTCTATATCATTTTTAAGAACTTGATTTTTATATTTTAGTGATGTTATTTTGGACGTAGTTGTTTTTTCTTCGATAGTCATCAATTCATATATAATTTTCCAGAGTTAACTAACATTTTTTCCTGCTAACATTAGTTTTTTGCTATTGTGTGCAATTTTTGATTGTTTTATTAGTTTGTTTACCAAGTTTTTAAATACTTTAAACTGTCTTTCATAATTCTGATTTTCTGAGTTTTTTTTCCATTTTCTATAATACTTATCCTTTTTTTTTTGATTTTCTTACAAATTTTATGATTTAACCATGGTTTTGTGTAGGTTTTAATAGTTTATATCAGTACTTTCAGATTTGGCTTTTTTAATTATATCTATAAGTTGTTCACAATTTTCTATCGGTTTTTGTAATTTTTCTTCTAAGACTTTTCTAAATTTTTTATAATCTATTTTTTGTACTAATTTGTCTTTTTCTTTATAATTTAATTTGATTTTTGTGGGTAGTTTTATTTTTACATATAGCATTTTGTGGTCTGAGATTGACGTATCATTTTTATCCACGGTGCAACTGATATTGTTTGGTGTTATCACATGATCAATTAAAGTTCCTTTTTTATTATATCTGGTGTTCCTTCGAGTAATTTTCTTATTTTTTATTTCGTAAGAGTTTATAGTGATCGCTTCTTTATATCTTTGAGTTGTTCTGGAATCCTTTAAAATATTAATATTTTTGTCACCAATAATAAGTACATTTTTATTTTTTTCAAGCAACTCATTTAGATAATGGAGGTATATATTTACGTCACTTTTTGGTGATCTATATACACAAAATATTTTATAACTCGTATTATCTAATTGTATTCCCAATATATTGCACTTATTTACATTTTCTACTTCTAGTATTTTAAACTGTAGGTCTTTTCGTACATATATTGCTGCACCTCCACCTCTACTCTTTCTGCAGTTGTGCACTCCCACGTAACCATTAATGTTAAAATACTTTGTCTCATTCTCTTTGAGCCATGTTTCGGTAAAAATTAACAATTCTGGTTGATTGTATGTTCGAAGGTAGCATTTTATGTTGTCGATTTTATTATAGGTTTTTAGAGATCTAGCTTTAAAATATAGGATAGACACTATTAAGTTTACTCTACTATTTGAAGCTGCCTGGTTTAGTTTTTTTGTCTTAATTCTTCTAAGAAATCTTCTGACGGCACATGGATAATCTTGCTTTCATTAGCCTTTCTTAAAAAGATTTTCCCTTCTGAATACCATGCATATTTATAATTTAGTTCATTTTTTATTTCCCTCGCTTTCTTAAATAATTGTTGATTTTCAGCAGTAAGATCATGGTTTATATAAACAATGTTATTTTCTTCAAAACCGAGATCTTGTGTTTTTAGAATTGTATCTTTTTTAGCTTTCATTATGTCTTCTTTAAGACCGTAGTTTTTAAAGGTTATTTTAAGTTGTTTTTGCTCTTTACCTACTTTGGAGCAAACGATTTCATCCTCTGCAATATTCACCTTTATTTTCTTCCCAATTTTCATGAAAACTTTTTTTTAATTCATCTTCTTCTTTATCGTTTAATGGTATTCCCGAGACAACAATGTTATTTTTTAGCTCTTCTTGTCTTTGCACAGTTTTTTCTCTCTTTAATAAATTGAATTCTTTTTTTAGTTGTTGTTGTTCATGCTTTAAATTTTTGAGTTCTTTTTTAAATTCTTTGCTCTCCTTTTCTTGAAGAGCGATTTTTTTGTGCAACTTTTGATTTTGCTCTATGTAATAATTCAATTTTTTCATTATATCATCGAGTGTAATTTTTTTGTTTGTCTTACGTTGTTTTTGTTTATTGTATTTTGGCGACTTTTCCTGTTGTTCAGCCTTTTTTTCTTCACCTTCAGCATCCTCTTCATCACTGCTCTCACTTTCCGATGCTTCATCTTCTCCTTCACTTTCACATTCTTCACAAAACCAGGCTTTCTTCTTTTGCTTAATTTCTTTGAATACTTCCCTATCCACGCTGGTGCATGCTTTATGAGTCCTTGCAGTTAGTGCATTGTATTTTATATCCATTCTTTCCAAGCTTTTTTGAACAACTTGCACAATTCATTTTTATTAAGAAAAGTTTTTAAGTACGGCACTGTATCGGTTTTAATGTTTACAAGAATACACACTTTTTTATGTTAAATTGTAACACGTTTTTATTATCCTATCGCGCTTGATAAGTTAAAAAAGAGGTTTAATGTATTCTTGAATCACCAAACAATGCAATTTTTCTAGGAAGATGGTTGCACCACGCAACTTTTTATTTGTTGATACACTCAAACAGCACTTATTCTTCACTTTTTTTATAATCTTGACTATATACAAAGCTTTATTACCACTTTAAATTCGTTTTTTTACGGAGCGAGATTAACCGTGTTGTTTCAACCTTCACGGCCTTCACATTGTTGCCTTCACATTATCTACCTCACTTCCCATTTGCAGGAGTAGTTGATTGGTTTGTTGTTTTTCTGAGAGTTGTTTAATACCTGTAGCTTCTCTATATCTTTCGTAACCCGTTATCCATGAGTTCCATTCTGACTGTACAAATGTAAATTTTTCGTAAGCTGGAACTGGAGTCGTTTCTCGCATTACCATTAGTCTCCTCATTTCATTAATTTGCTCTTTCAATTCGTTGATTACGGCCTCCGTCATCTTGTTTGTTTATGTTTTAATTGACAACTAACCCAGGTAATGTGTTGACCTTAACGGTCGAGGTGAATAGTTTACACAAGCGTTGTTCGTTCAAGGTAGTACCAACAGTAAAACTCCAATTTTTCGAATTTCTTGCTTTTCTTGTTTCAAAGCACTTCTTGGGTTTTTTGCACCTGACACCATGTGTGGCCCTTAAGAGCAGGTAACAATAAGAACACGACAATTAAATTCTTTATTCTTCTTGGATCTATTTCAAAATTAACAAATGTATCTCTTGAGTTTTCCGAAGGGTCTAATTTTTCAAAATACAAAGAATCACATTTTGTTCTTAAGTAATTATGTAAGATGCATGTTGCTTTCACAATTGCAGTTGTAGTTTCCACCGAAGTCTCAATTGGCGTATAAAATATTCGCCATTTTTGAGCTAAAATGCCGAACGCATTTTTTACAACACGCCTAGCTCTGCATAATCTGGTATTATAGTTCTCTTTTCTACTCTCGGTTCGAGATTGTCGGTAGGGAAACGACCTCATTAAGTATGGTTTCAAAGCAAAAGCTTCATCACCAATTAAGACGTGTGGAACATTTATGTTTGTTCCAGGTAGATTTTTGCTTTCTGGAACGTTAATTTGACCTTTTGCAAATCTTTGCCCCATATTTGACTCTTCGAAAATTCCCCCATCGCTATTTTTTTCCATAGCCACCAATATCCACACATAAAAATTTGTAATCAGGCCCAACAATAGCCATTAGTACAATACTGAATTTCTTAAGGTAGCAAAAATCAGTTAATCCGGTGTTGTTTGGACATTTAATAGTAATATGTTTCCCATCAATGCTACCAATACAATTAGGAAATTGCATATTATGATCAATTGCTTGACATACTTCTCTTACAATTACACTTACGGTGGAAAATCCCACTCGATTACTATGTCCAATTGTAGAAAAGGAATCTCATGTCGCAAAATACCTAAAAAATGTTTATTTTTAGGAGACGATTTAAAAAAGAAATGGAGAAACGTAAGGGATACATATGCGAAATTTTTGAGAAGCACTAAAACTACTACTGGGCAGGCTGCGAAAAAGAATTACAAAAGTTGGCAGTGGTCGACTTATATGGAATTTTTCCGTCCATTCTTAGCATTTGCAAAAAAGGATTCAAATGTTAAAAATGTAAATCAAGAAAGTGACATAGAACATGCCGAAATTAATTCCGATTTCGAAGACACCACCCAAGCAGTTTTATCTCCAGCTCCTCCATCTCAATCCACAGCAGACACAGAAACACAGTATGACATGAATACACAGCCTTATCCAACAACCACCACACCACAACAAATTTCGAGAAAACGTCGAATAAATAAAGATGACCAAAGTACTTCTTCCTCTGTGAGTGCTATAGTAAATTATTTTGAAAACAAGAAAAAAGCAACACGAGGTGATGATAAGACGCCAAATGATTTGATATTTGCGGGATACGCACAAACTGTGAATTCATTTTCACTTAAAAGACAATCCATTACTCGTCTGAAAATTGCTCAAATAATTTCGGAACAAAAATTGCTAAGCATTGAAGAAATGGAGTCAAGAACAGGACATTTTAGGGCTGACAATTATGGTACTTTATCGGAAATATCATTGCCGGTGTTAGAGCCGAATTTTTATATGTTTGTGTCAATTGGTTATCAATCTATGTTTTATTAATTGCCTATTGTTAAATTTATAATTATATTTAATCAAACAAAAGAGCGCAGGTCGAAATTTTTGCTTCCGTGCGTCTCTTCAGAATTTTATATTTTACTTCTGCTCAATTAATTGCAATTTAGAATCGAGCGACTTAAGTCTTTTTATAAAAATTTTATTCTTTTTTCTAAGTGAATTTAATTCATATTTGTCTTCTTCAATACAATACGTATTTTAATGTGACTGCCAGTTTGGGCAAAATTTGAAAATTTGCAAGTAAATCAATTAATTTTAAATATCACGTGTTTTAATAAACCACACCGCCGATCACCGTCCACTGCATCCATACAGCCGGCATCATCTTTTGAAGAAAAAACATATTCAACTTTGCAGCCATACACAACACCTTCTCATGATGTTAATTTTCCATTATCATATCTTAATTAGTTAATAATAAAACCTTTTGTGTTCAATTGAAAGCCTGTTATTGTTATTAATAATTTTACCTCAACGCAAAGGCCAAACGTTCTTCTGGAATAATTGCCTCACGGTAATTTGTATCTTCTTTACAAATTTCAGATTTTATTAAATTCAAAATTACATCAAAGCAATCACTGGTCATACGAAAATAGATATAAAATCTTTCTTCATCTTTCCGAAGTTCGGGCATAAGGGTATGAAATTCTCCATGAAGATCCCTCTCTAAATTAATGCTATGAATCCATATCCTAGTTTTTTTTCTGTAAGGCACAATTAATATAAATCAGACAAATGAAGACTATTATAACCTAAGATCTTATTAGATAATATGAATTTCATATATATATATATGTATTAAATCTCACTTACTTTCTATTCTCATCATCATATCATATATTTAATAAATTGTGGATATATATATTTTATATATCCCATATTATTTTAATATGTTGTCTTAAAAAAAGATACAAATACGCTAGCGATGAACTAGTTCAGCAAGTCGAAATTGAAAAAAGTTTTAAAAACCGTTAAAAAATTTTTACATTTATTTGAAAAACCAATTTTATGCGCACATTTTGAAGGTATTAAAAAATGTTTAGCATGTAAGGGGCGCCATAACAATTTTTCACACAGGCGCTACTTAGTGCTGGAACGGGCCTGATTTCAAAAAATGTGTGTAAATGCAATCCCGCCACAAACTAGTCGCGGTGGTGTGAAAGCAAACGAATTTCCCGCAATTGCCCACAAACGCGTCGCTCCCGCGTTGGTTTGTGAACACCTTAATAAAGATCGAACGTCCCTTAATTTATTAAGGTTGTTTGATCTGTATAATTATGCTGCGTTTTCGGCAACACACTTTCGTTTTCACGGAAGATATAAAAAGTGTGTATCGTCAAATACTAGTAGCCCCGTATCAGCGACGTTTCCAGCGCATTTTTTGGACGAAGCGGTTCAAGAAATGAGTTGAACGTCACATACGGCACCGCAAGTGCACCCTTTCTTGCCACTCGCTGTTTGCAACAACTCGCAGCAGATCAAGAATCCACATCGCCAATTGCTGCACAAATTCCTTAATTAATATTCGTACAAACGTGTGTAACATTCTAAATTCAGCAAGTTTCCACTTACGAAAATTTATGTCGAACGATCCTCGAGTTTTAGAGAGTGTCAAGGTCGAAAATGATCTACAAATCTTGCAGTTGGGTGAAAATGAAAACTGTAAAACGCTTGGGGTTGTTTGGAATTCGTCAAAGGATGCTATTCAATTTAGGATTCGAAATCTTGCAGATGAACGGCTCCGACCACCAAACGAAATGTGTAGTCGATAATATCGTCTATTTTTGATCCTCTGGGGTTGGTTTGTCCAGTTATAATTGTGGTAAAAATGCTCATTCAATCTCTATGGGATCTTAAACTAACTTGGGATGAACCACTACCCGAAAATCTAAGGGAAAGGTGGTGTCAACTGCAAAACAAATTCCCACAACTGAACTCGTTATCTGTTTATCGTCATGTCTTACTCAAAAATGCCATTATTGTCGAATTGCACGGGTTCTCGGATGCTAGCGAGCGTGCATATGGCGCCTGCATTTATGCTAGATCGATAAATGCCGATGGAAATGTCGCGGTTCATTTTTTGATTGCCAAATCCAAAGTGGCTCCGTTGAAAAAACTGACATTGCCGCGTCTCGAATTGTGTGGGGCGCAACTTTTGGGTCAATTGGCGAAAAAGGTCTCTAAATCAATGCCAATCACTATTATTGGACTGATTCAACGATCACACTAAATTGGATAAAGGCATCTCCAAATCGGTGGAAAACTTTCGTCGCTAACCGCGTAGCTCAAATTCAGGAAAACACTGAAATCGACAATTGGTACCATGTTAGCACACACAATAATCCCGCAGATCTGATTAGTCGTGGAGTCAGTCCAGTAATATTGATAAAATCGACATTTTGCTGGCATGGACCAGAATTTCTAAGTCAAACTAGTTTATCATTGAGCGTTCCCGAAAAATTATTAGAATTACCGGAACAACGAACTACAATTATGCACTGCATGACAATGTGTGCAAATAACTTCTTATCCAAAATTTATTCGAATCGTGAGTTTTATATTTCGGTAGAAACTAAGAATAACTAATAAAGGTAATAAGGGTAGTT
The DNA here is from genome assembly GCA_963930825.1 of Silvanus unidentatus. NCBI lineage: Eukaryota > Metazoa > Arthropoda > Insecta > Coleoptera > Silvanidae > Silvanus > Silvanus unidentatus. The sequence goes on from OZ005760.1 coordinate 15,574,391, forward strand.
TAATCGCGATGGGTTTATGTACGGAGGAGTTGAACAAAGCTAAACTTGCACTAATCAAAGTTGCACAGCGCGAATCGTTTGCTGACGATATTAGCTCGCTCAATTCGCAAAATCAAGTAAGGAGTACCAGTCAGTTATGTTCGTTACATCTGTTTTTGGACGAAAATGGGGTGCTACGAGTCGGGGGGGAGACATCATATGCATCCACTAACAGAAATGATAGCTCGTTATGAGCACATTCGACAACTTCATTGAGGTCCTCAATCGCTCTTATACGCTTTGAGGCGTGAATTTTGTAGTGGTAGAAACCTAACTAGAAGGGTGGTTCACGCATGTGTTACGTGTTTTAAGGTAAAGCCGTCTTACAATTCAGCACCCATGATGGGTAGTTTACCAGCTGATAGAGTGGAACCACAATTAGTATTCAATAAAGTGGGAGTAGATTATGCTGGTCCTTTTCTTCTAAAAACGCATAATTTAAGAAATGCGAAGATTGTCAAGTGTTATGTCGCCGTGTTTGTCTGTATGGTAACCAAAGCCATCCATTTAGAATTAGTGTCTGAGCTGACTACAAGCGCATTCATCGCTACATTGCGGAGATTTGTCTCACGTAGGGGCTCTCCTCCACACGATCTTTTCTGATAATGGCACCAATTTTGTGGGTGCCAACCGGGAACTAACAGAACTAACAGAATTGTACTCCTTTCTAAGGTCAAACGCACTACAAACTCACATTACGGACACCTTCAGTGTGGAGAATATTTGTTGGCGATTCATTCCGCCATCATCCCCTTCATTCGGGGGCTTATGGGATGCTGGCGTTAAATCGTTTAAACACCATCTCAGACGCGTACTAGGTAATATAAAAACAACCTTTGAAAATTTCTACACAATTCTTGTACAAATAGAGGCGGTACTGAATTCGCGTCCAATTAGTCCCCTATCCGCTGACCATACCGATTTACAACCCTTAACACCCGGCCAATTTCTTATTGGGCGTCCATTAACCGAAATACCAACCGAAAATCATCTTGAGCAGCCGACAAATCGCTTAAAACTGTACCAACAAATGCAACAAATCGTGCAACACTTTTGGAAGCGATATTACCATGAATATATCAATAATATGCAGACGCGTCAAAAGTGGAAACAACACCAAGGGTCATCGCCATTCATCAACCAACTCGTGCTCGTAAAATACGACAACTTACCACCCCTTCGATGGCAATTGGGACGCATCATATCGCTACACCCAGGGGCCGACAAGATAGTGCGAGTAGTGACTTTAAAAATTGGAAATGGTGAAATCAAGCGTTCATTAAATAAGGTGGTGCCTTTACCAAATCAGGGTAAAATTGAAAGTGAAATTCCGAGTGCCAGTGCTAATACCAGCAGTTAAACTGCCAATTTTCTTTGATTTGTTTATTATGTTTATTTGTCAAATGTTTATAAATGTTTTTTGTTCTTTTATTGAAAGACCTGCTTTCAAGATGGGCGGCTATGTTAGAGCCGGATTTAAACTTTTTAAAATGTATTGTTTTCTTGTTTGTCTAATGTTCATCTTTGTATCACAATTAATTAAATATTATCATAACGCGCAAAATCAACTTGTAAACCAAAAAACTTGTCGAAAAATGGATAGATTAAGAGTGAGATTCGATAAGCCGTTCGAACAACGCTAATATTAAAGTCAATGATTAAATGTCTTTTCTCACAAACAAAAATTGTATTGAACTTCGTAATTTTATTGTCTTGTGCATTGTTGCACTCTCGATGTGAATTAATTTCAACCTTTTTAATTGTTTTTAAAATAAATTTGATTCAATTTGGAAACACGCGGTTTTCTTTGATCGGTATTAACGCCGCCATCGCATCACCATCGTCTATCATCAACAAGCAGATTGCATGCGGCACTTGATGTAAGTGTTTGTATATTAAAAAACTATATATTTACCAAGATCAATTGGATTTGAATAAATAATTTTTTATGATGAATAAGGCTACACGAATATTCTTCAATCAACAGGCAAGAAACGTCAATTTAAAGGGAAAAGGGCACCGATTTACTATAGAAGAAAAACTATTGTCATTATCACTATTAAAAGCCAGTAACAAAGGCTATACATTACTGAGTAAATTGTTTATTCTACCATCTCCAAGAACGTTACGAAGATTATTGTCCCAAATCGAATTAAAACCTGGAAAGAATGTGCAATACTTTCAGTGCCTAACACAAATTGCAGCCACCATTTGTGATCAGGGGACCAACAATCGGGCAGCTATAAATGCTTTAATTAACGAAAGTAGAGCAGAATCCCTCAGAGAAGGGAATGAATACACCAAATCCAGATTTTTAATTAATGATTTTGAAATTGTACCTCTTTATGATGTACCTCATTTGATAAAAGGGATCCGAAATAATTTATTAACTAAAAATCTGTACTTCAAAGATGAATCTGGTGATAGAAAATTTGCAACTTGGGATCATGTTCTTAAATTGTATCAACTGGATAACAGCGACTCCGTTCACATGCTACCTCTGACAGATAGGCATGTCGTTCCTGATAAAATTAATAAAATGAAGGTAACCGATAAGACCTTTAATAATTTTACCTATAAATAATCAATTTATTTATTTTGTTACAGATCAGTCTTGCAACACAAGTACTTAGTCATAAGGTTGGGGCGATCATGCGACGTCTAGCTGGTTCTGGTAAATTTTTTATGTCATTTTTTATGTTATGACAATTTTTCCTTGTCCCATGTCTTTTCTTTATGTTCTGTCTCTCGCGGATTGTTTTCTGCCTTATTTTCAGGGCAACCCAGGCAGACATGCGCTATTTCTACTTCCACGCGGAAGTTGCCAGTTTAATTATTGCTTTTTTTATTGCATTTGATGGATTGTGCATTTTTTATTTTGGCATTTTGCCTTTCTCGACGCTATTTGAAATGCTATTCCAGACGGCAGGAACTTCGTTCAACTGCAATCAATGTAAGTGCTCTTTTTTCGATCTGCTTTGCGTGCACCCCTTTTTCATACTTTGCTATCGAATTATTTTTTGGCCTATCGCGGCAAGGTAATTTAATACTAATTTTACAATTTAACAATTTGCTTTGACATTTAGATGTGGCTGATGGTGTTTTACCCTTGGAAGCAAAAGACACAGCAGAAATTATTTTATTTTTCGACGAACTTGTCGACAGCCTTAACGGAAATTCAAAAATTGCATCTCGTGGAAAACCTCTTAAAGGAGCTATAACAAAGACCAGTAATCATTTTAATTTTTATATGAAGTCAGCGAGAAAAATGGCAGATATGCAATTTTATTGTACTGTAAAGCAAAATTTTGTTAGTGTGCCTACGTTAAAAAACTTTATTTTTACTTTAAAAATGTGGCCTACCTATCTAAAAGACTTTTAGAAGAGGAGAATCTGCAGTACATACTTCCAAGAGGTTTAAATCAAGACCCTTTGGATTTTTTTTCAATTATTCGAAGCCATGGAATAAGAAACACATCTCCAGACATAAACCATTTCGTTACCAGCTTCAAGTCAATACTGATAAACAATTTCATGGCGAAACATTCTCCGGCCGCAAATTGTTATGAAGTTATGAAGCCTGTGACGCTTATTTTTCGGCGGATTTGCCTGTCTCGAGCGCCACCTGTTTTGACAGACGAAAACAGGAAACCAAAACGGGTCCCAGGTAACACAATGGAGATACGGCTATGCTAGGGGTCAATTAAAGCACATTATTAACCAGAAAAAGAAAATACAATTTATTTAAACCCTCAAAACTACAACAAAATAATCCAAAAATAGGTTACAATTTATATTCAAATAGTCCGGTTGGCCGTTTTTGGAATACGGGATGATAAACGGTGGGAAAAGGTAGAAAAATACGGTCGGTAACGGTAAATGTGTGGCTTTCAGCACGGTGTGTTGCCTAACTAGCCGTTGACATGGACTGGAGAGGTGACTTTTGGTCGCTCCACTCAAATTTGTCGCTTCCCGGTGTATTAGTCGACACCGTTGCCGCTAAGACGCTTCGCTAGAGTGTAAAGACACTCTTTATTTGCTAACGCTTAGTTCCTGGTGTGAGCCACACAGTCTCGGACAGGAAACGGCGGATGGACTGTGTCAGATCTAGCTGTCGCCACAACCGAATTGCGAATGCGACCTGCCCGCTGGTTAACCGGCGACTCCATGCGAATGGACTCAAAGATCCCACACTAAGAGCGTTAGTGCCCAGGAATGGCATTCACTAGACCTATTTGACAGGTCCTGTGCAAGGCGATTGCCAAGCAGAAATACTTCCGTGCGAATGGACTCAAAGGTCCCACACTAAGAAGCTTTCGTCGGTGGTTTGAAGCGACAAACCCTGCTTCCAATACTCACTCTCTCACAGGGCGATTCAACGGTGTCGCTGGGCGATTTTCGGTGCTTGGTGCCGGTCGGTATTGTCTTACTTACTTGTTGATTGCTTGTTGATTCGTTGTTATTAATTGCTGTTTGTTGTTCTTCAGTTGTCTTCGGAACGGAACTGATCACTAACGGAAATTTCGGCTCTTTATATACCCGCGGGACGGTCCTGCACGCCTTCAACATCGGTATGCGGTACTAAACGGTATGTTGTATTGCCGCGATTCCCGGTGCAATCGGTTGACGGTATAACTGGTTGCCGAACTCCCAGTGTTTGTTTATATTGTAAACAATGTCAACATAACCTAACTAATACTTGTCAACCAGTATAACTGGTTGACGGACAGCCAGTGATTGTTTACAATGTAAACAAGTGCAACATAACCTAAATAACAATTAAATGCCGGTGCAACAATTGTAAATACGGTAAGTACGGTACTTATTAATGACAATGTGCTAAACGGTAATCTATTTCAGGTTTTCCAGCGACATCCCAAACAACGGCGATCAACGAGGGCGGTAAGTACTTGAAATATATACTATTGTATCAATTAATTCTTTTATTTTTCAGGCCAAGAAAAATGGGTTCATTACAAGCCAATCGAAAAAGAGATTGTTACATACATTAGTGGCTATGTCTGTTATGTATATGACTACGCAGGTCACTATTAAGAGTGACCAGCGCAATAAGGTGTCACTCGGCACTCCTGATTATGATGTGATTAAAGCTAGATCTATAATCAACAATTGTTTAATTAATCATCCCCCAACGCCTCATCCACCCACAATAACATGGTGTCAGGTGTAAATTTGTAAAAGTCGTATGTATAAGAAAGTTATTCAAAGACAGGTGTATTTTTCTAAAAAACTCTAGAAAATTTGAACGCTGGGACAAAAATCAAAAAGTGAAGCGTGATTGTGAAAACGTGGTCAAAATGGAGACATTTGTGGCTCCGATAGCGATGTCCTTCGAAGGAAATGTTATGGAAAAGTGGTGTGTGTTTAAGAATGAATTCGAAATATATATGAAAGCCAGTGAAAAAGAAGCTAAGTCGAAAGCTGTGCAAGTAGCGATATTTTTGAACATTATTGGTTCTGAAGGGAGACAAATTTTCAAAACGTTTTCGTTAACAGATCCAGAAAAGAAAGACATTGACAAAGTTATTAAAGCGTTTGATGAATATTGTAAACCTAGCAAGTGCACGGTGTTTCAGCGATTTCAATTTTGGTCGTCAATGTAATTACTGTAAAGAATATAACCATTTTGAAATGAAGTGTAAGAAAAAACAAGGAAATCAATAGAAGCCAAGGAAGCAGTTTGGTGGAAAATGGAAGAAAAATGTAAAAGTGTATGAACTGACGCAAAAAGAACAGGACAGTAGTAGTGATTCAGATGAGTATGAGAATTATTTGTATGCTGACAGTTTACGTGTAAATGCATTATGTTCAAAGAAAAAGAAAACTAACTGGCATCACAAAGTGTTAATAAATAATTGTGTAATTGAGTTTAAGATTGATTGTGGAGCAGACGCTAATATTTTACCACCAACCATTTTTAATAAAGTTTTAGCTCCAGTCCATAAACTGAAACCATTTAAGGGGACACTTTTGGCCTATACGGACCTGCCAATCAAGACAGTTGGTAAAATTTCAGTGGAATGTAAACCGGAGAATAGGGAAAAAAGCATATTCGACTTTTTAGTAGTGGATGATGTAAATGCCTGTTCTATAATTGGAGAAGAGTCGGCGGTTGATTTAAAATTAATTGCAAGAAACCACCAAGTGAAATGCAACAAAGAAGAAGAATTCTTTCGCGAATATGAAGATGTTTTCAAAGGTCTGGGTAAGCTACCTCAAAAATAAGATATTGTCTTGAAAGAAGATGTGCAGTCGACTGGGCGTCCCCAAGAAGGTTTCCACAAGTCACCAACTACAAATTAAAACCAGCATTACATCAATTGGAGGCAGCTGGAATAATTAGTTCAGTTTCAGAGCCAACTGATTGGGTCAATGATATTGTAGTAGCGGAGAAGAAAAATGGTAGCATTCGTATTTGCTTGGATCCCAAGGACCTCAACAAGGCGATCAAGAGAGAACATTACTATATTCCGACTGTCGAGGAATTAACAACAAAACTGGCGGGTAAAATGCTGTTTACAGCGATGGATATGAAAGATGGGTTCCATCAAATTGAATTGACGGAGAGAGCATCGTTGTTGTGTACCTTCAACACACCAGAAGGTCGGTATAAGTACAATTGTCTTCCATTTGGCCTTGCAAGCAGTCCAGAAATATTTTAACTGGAGACTTTTCAGATATTGGTGTGTCTCCGGACCCAGCCAAAGTTGAAGCTATTTAAGCAGTGAGCCGCCAACAAATAGGCGAGAGTTGCAAAGATTCCTCGGAATGATCAGTTACCTTTATAAGTTTATACCGAACTTGTCGCAAACAGCATATCTAATAAGAACGTTGCTAAAAAATGGTACGCCCTGGTCGTGGAAAGATGAACATCAGAAATTATTTGTAAGTTTAAAAAACTTGGTAATGACGGCGCCAAATTTAAAAATTTTCGATTCAAAAGAACGAATAGTTGTATAAACAGATGCAAGTCAATTGGGTTTGGGTTGTTGTATGCTTCAGAAGGGGCAGCCGGTAGCATTTGCGTCTCGTAGTTTAACTTCAGCTGAAAGTAGATATCCAATAATTGAAAAAGAGCTGTTAGGAATCGTATTTGCCTGTGAACATCTCAATAAAACTATTTCTGGACATGTTGTAGAAATACAAACAGACCATAAACCCTTGGTTAACATAATGACAAAACCATTGCATAAATGTAGTAGCCGAATTCAGCCTTTCAAAATGAGATTGCTGAAGTACATATGATCTAAAGTTCACGTATATTGAAGGGTCCAAAAACTACATTGCTGATTTGCTATCGAGGTCGTATATAAGTTGTGCGGATAATGAACAAGTATCTAATCGAGACGATGATAAATTGATAATTCATTCAATTAGTACAGAGTTAGGACCGGGAGAATTGATTCAAAAAATTAAAACAGCAACCGCGGAAGATACAAATCTATCTATAGTTGTAACGAACATTGACAGTAATTGGGCAAATTATACACAAAAGTTGTCTAATAATTCAATTGTAAATCATTATTACAAAATACGGGATAACATCACAAATGCGGACGGAATTATTTGTGTAGGAAACAAAATAGTAGTACCAAAAATATGTCAATCGGAAATACTGAAATTAACGCATGGAAAATCACATTTAGGAATTGGTAAAACTAAACACAGAACTCGACAGTACTTTTATTGGCAAAACAGTAATGTGGACGTGGAAAACTTTGTCAGGAAATGTTCAATTTGCGCAAAATATCAAAGGGCATCCACAAAAGAGCCTATAATGAATTTCGAAATACCTAAATTACCGTTCGAACGCATTGGATTAGACATAGCAGAAAAAGGAACAAATAATTACTTATGTAAGTTAAATATTCTAAATACGCTAAACTCGCAATTTCCACAACACTTCAAGTTCATGGCCATCTTTTCTGCAATTGTGCAATTTTTTTTTCTTTTCCTGTGTTATCAAGAACATTAGTTTTAGATTAGATTTATCTTGTCTCTAGAAGAAACAAGTTGTATCGTACAACTGTTAACAAGATAATTAACCTGATTGTAATTAAATTGTAATAATTGATTAATTAATAAAAATAATTGATTCGTTTTAAAATTTATAAAATAAACATTTTTAAAAAGATATTTTCGATATCCGAAAATAAAACTGGCGCAGTCGGTAGGATAGTGCTAACGGTACCGCGAAAAGGAACTGGTCTGTTTCAACAGTTTGTGGCACTATCAAAAAGAACTTTGCCTTTCAACAAGAAATCTCCAAGTGGACAACCCATTGTGGGGCCCAAAGAGACGTTCTAAATACAGAAACACAATTTCGTTTCAACCCATTCGTTATTCCAAGAAGTATGATGTGGCTGATACTACTGTAAGTACAATTTTAATTTATGTCACATAGAGGTACTGGATTTTATAAAATTTTCGAAAGCGAAACTGACGAATCGTCAGAAGAAAACTCTCTGTCAGACATTGAAGTAGAAAACTCTAATATTAAAGTGGTAATTCGGCAATCAAAGTTAATTGTTAATGATAACACAGAAATACAAAGTAATTCTAACAGTTCTCCAAACTCTAGAGTCAATAATAATTTTTGCAATAATTTAATAATGCCGGACGGACCAGAAAATCAAAATGGCGGAAATGCCGCTGGTAGCAGTAACACGAACCCTGCTAGAGAGATCTCCATTACTGAGATAAAAGAATACCTGGAAATGATACCAGTCTTTAAAGAAGAACCTGAACTACTAGTATTATTCATATTAGAGAGCGAAAAAATAATTAAGTACTTTTACGATCCTGAGAAAATTGATTCCCCGCGTAATGATTTTATAGCATCTCGCATTCGGGCTAAAATTCAGGGGGAAGCTGCTTTATACCTTGCAAATCAAGAAATTTCTAACTGGGCAGATTTAAAAAAATCCCTACTTAGTGCATACGCCGACAAACGCGACGATGCCACGTTAGCGGTAGAAATGGTAAAGTTAGAACAAGGGAACGATTCGCCATTCGAATTTTACAAGAAAATTCAAAAGGTTTTAAATGCGCAAACAACTTATTCAAAATTAGCTTACGGCGAAAATAGGGGATTAACAGATCATTTCAAGCGAGTTGCTCTGAAAACTCTTTTAAACGGGCTAAAAGACCCACTAGGATCTCTCATGCGTACAAAGGACCCACAAGACTTAGATACCGCGTTAAACCTATTAACTAATTCCTATCAAAAGGAGATCAACACACAGAAACAATTAAAAATTAATTCAATGAACACTCAAAAACCAAGATCAAATTTCCAAAGAAATAATCACGGGTTTTATCCAAACTTTGCTGCAGCAGGACCCTCAATAAATTATAATAACAACTTTTTAAGTAACACAACACCATTTTCCGCTTCTCAACAATTCAATAACAGCCCAAACTACAATAGAAACTCGTTAAATGCAACACACTTCTCCTAGACACTGAAGACGAAGACGAACAAAAAACGATAATCGTTAGGTAACATACAGGCAAAACTAATCACAGGGGAATTGAAGAGACATATAACCGATTAAAAAAACGATACTATTGGCCAAAACTGCAACAAACTGTCCAAAATTACATTGACGAATGTGATGTATGTAGATTAAGTAAATACGAGAGGCATCCACTTCATTTAAAATTCAATATTACCCCTACAGCAACCAAACCCTTTGACATAATACATGTAGACAGTTTTAAATTAGATAAGCAAAAATTTTTAACGATTGTTGATTCATTTTCCAAATACGCTCAGGCCTACCCAATAACCTCCTTAATACGTACAGAGATTGCTAGTAAACTGTTACACTATTTTTCGCATCACGGACTTCCAAAGCTAATAATTGCTGATAATGGAGGCGAATTCAAAAACGATCTTTTCAAAGAACTATAACAACTCCACAAAATCGATTTACATTTTATCAGTTCCTAACACCCGGAATCAAACGGTATCGTAGAAAGATTCCACTCTACTTTGATCGAACACATTCGCCTGTTTAATAACAGAGAAAATTTTAATACAGACAACATATCCTCAAAAGTACAATACGGCATATTAGCATATAATAACACGAAGCATTCAGTCACAAAGATGACACCGTACGAAATCATAAACGGACATATTGATAACAATGACCCCCTAAACATTAATCTCGAACAACAACTCACAGCTCAATACAATCAAACGCACAAAGAAAAAACTAAATTATTGTACCAACAAATTCATCACAAAATTGAGACAAAAAAGGACAAAGTAATTAGTAAAAGAAACGAAAACAGGGAAGAACTACCAGAAATACGTGAACGCCTATTTGTAAAGAACAAAGAAAAATGTTCCAAAACCCGAAATAAATACAAAATCGAAAAAATAAAAACAGTTAACAAGAACAGAAAGACAGCGAAACTAGAAACAAGAAACTCGCAAACAATGGAAAACATTCACTTATCAAATGTAAAAAGACCAGCAAAACAACAAAATAACGACAATTCTATTGCAGGTCCCTCCTCCAGACCGGACGATCCCTAACGACGTTAAAAAACTTGACTCACGGACCCGGACTATTACCAATATCCTTAGGACCAGCAAAACTTCAAAGCTCACGACATACCCTAGTACATTATTTCGATATATCAGCAATCGTATTAGAAATAGACAGTTTAGAAAACCATTATAAAATTATCTCCAATTATATTACAAAAAACAATCGATCCAAAGACATTGACAACTATGACAAAATCTACCTTAAGTAACAATTACAATTGTACATTATTCTGTACCATTATTCTTTGAACTATCTAAATTAATTATTCCACATTTATTTTTATAAATTTTTTTAGGTAAAGACCCCACGAAAATCTTTAATTTCCATATCCTTAGCATATTGTATTAATTCAAAATTTGTTAAAGGTTTGTTGGGTAATTTATTCATAATATAATTTTCTTTTGATATTACCCTTTTTTGTTTTTTTGGTTTGTATGGAATCCTAAAAAAAAGCCAGGACCACTTTTATATGGTCTTAATTATAACCCCTTTCCAATTGCTATAGATTCCATAGTTTGATTGTGACGTTTAGCCACCTCTAATTGTTGTTTTGCTTCCCTCAATGCAACTTGTATTGTATCATTTACCGTTTTTGGTTTCACTAATAATATGCTTTTTTTAATATTAGAAAGGGCATTTTGAACACTTTTTTATTTCTTACTTATCCTTTTTCTTTTTAAACTTGAAGTTTTACTATGTTTTCTTTTATTTATTTTCTTCTTTATGGTTCTTATAATTAAAATTATTAAATTTATAGAGACCAACCTATCATTACCATAATCAATTCAATACTATTTATGTTTTTATTAAATTTTGTTATAAATATCTAATTTATAGTTATTTATTAAATATAAAACAATTTTTATTTTTGTATGTAATTATATTCTTAAATAATGTTGGTTAAATTCCATTTCTTAAATAATTATCAATTGAATTCAACACTCTTTTTATTTTATTTAACAAACTGAGAGATTTTTGTATTTTTCGTTTTGATTGAATTCCAATACCCATTCCGAGGTGTACTTTAGCTTTCATAATTCCAGCAACTCCTAATGTCGCTAAACGTTCACCTAAGGGTTTTGAGGATGATTTGAACCGTTTTAGGGCTGCAGACGCAAATTCTTTATCAGCTTTGTGTCGTTCCCTTATATCTTTTTGGTTTGCATATGCTATATCATATTCACGACAACTTTCATTTAAAATATTTATACCACGATCACCTCTAGCCAAACGTTCATTTAATTTAGTACCTGGACCACAAAATTTATAACCGGGAATATGTAATTGAACTATGGGTAATTTGTTAATCAATGAATTAACTAAACCACCTCCACTATAATGATAATATTTCATGATACTTTAACTCAATGTCTATCAATAATAATAATAAAATGAATGGATTTTATACTTTTATATTAGTTTCAAATGATCATCCTATATTAATAGACAACTAGTTAAAAATGAAATTCATATGTGGCGGTAAATCCACAACATCGACCGGTCGGCACTGGACGCACCGCATCTGGAGGAACAACATCGGCCCATTACCAGCCGCGTCCAGATGTGAACCAAAAGAGCCGGGGCCGCGGTAGAAAGTTCGGCAAATGTATATTTGTATATATTTAATTTTTTTATGATTCCATGCTTTCCAATTCCCACGTTTCCGTATACCTAGTCCTCTGACGTCACCAATCATCCTCCTATATAAGTCAAAAACTTCCTTTCCGAAAAATCAATCAATTATCCAGCAGTCCAGCACCTACATCCACCAGCGAATATATATTGTAAGAATTATTAGTCGAGTTAATAAATAGTGTTACATAGTTCTGATCTTTTCTTCAAATATAAACCACAGAACACACTAAACATAAAACAAAAAGAAACTTTAAATATTGAAAATTTAATTTAAATATTTAACATTAAATATTGAAAACCATGATTTTATTAAAGAAATTCAAAGTAAACATGGTCCATTGTTTCCCACCACTATGCGTGCTATTGTGCGTGCTATTGTCGTAGGTCCATCAGGATGTGGAAAACAAATGTAATGATATCATTAATTGATGATATAAATGGTTTAAAATTTAAGGTGGCGGCAGACGCCCTCAGTCGCTTTGCGGCGACATGGAAACTAAAGTTCCGTCGGTACCCGATCGTAGGGTATCAATGTTGCCATAAATTTTGATTGTCAATGTCACTTGACATAAATTGGGGATCACGTTAGAATATCCAAAGTAAGAGGGGTCTTTGCTAAAAAATATTTACCGAATTGGTCTTGTAACGAACCTGCATTTTGGCCACCTGAAAATGCATTCGTTAATATGAATTTATTACGAATTGCTCTTTCTGATTAATTACCTGATTATTTTCCCGCTTCATAACATTTAATCTTCTGCATTATTTTAAGGTTAAGTGTTTGTTTTGATTCTAAATAATTAATTAATTATTAATTCATTGACAGTAGTCAACCACCCGTGCCGCATTTAAAAATCGATAATCGATTAAGAGTACTTCCGCAACCAATTATAATTATTGGAATTTGGTGATAAAAAGTACTAACATGTGCATTTTACACAAAAGTGCAGTTTACTGATTTGTTCTGATGTTTTGTGGCTTAACTGCAACAGGATTGTGATTACTATGTGTCCGCATTTATTTGAGTAAGTCACATTTACCCGATTTAATTGTAATTACTGAATATTGAACATTGGAATGTGGTCAACCACGCCGCTTTCAAGTTCGGGTACACACTAACTCGTCACCAGACTTAATCCCTTTCAAGTAAGATACACTAACTCGTCACCGGCCGATTTCAGGTAATTTTCTAAGGACGTTTCGGCGACACACTAACTGGTCACTGGGGTACTTAGGTATAATTAGTTAATTCTATGAATCGTATCTCATTACTTCTATATAACTGTGATATTTATTGGACATATTCTCATTCTAATCAGAGACTAAACAGTTTTGTCTCTGTTCTAATATACCGTTCTCGACAGTGTTAGAACGTATTATTCAGAACGATTTTTATAAGTGCAATGGATGTGGAAGTAAAGTTTGTTGAGAACCGAAGAGGTCATCACATGCATTAGGTAAAATTATTTACCTTCTTTGTATATAGATACTGTATGTTCATTATATGTATACTACAAAATATATTTACATTTTTCGAAAAAACATATTGTCTTTTCTTATTTTACTTTAAATTTTATATCTTCATACCCAAAGATATTTAAAAGGATTAAAAATCGGGTGACCAGTTAATCCGTCTCGGTGACGAGTTGATGCATCTCACTAAGGTATCGGTGACGAGTTGATGTGTCTCGGGTATCTCTAAATTTTTGCAAGGGATTACCAGTGACGAGTTGATGTGCGCCCTCAAGTTCACCCCTGATTTTCTGAATATTACTGCACTTTACCCCGCATCTGCATATATTTTCTAATGTGTTTCTGAGTCCTTTCGGGGATTCCTATGAATCAACCCCGAAGATGAAGGGGTAAGAATTATGTCGTCAACCGCATTTTATTTTACTCGAATCTGTTCTTTATTTTCTTTCTTATTGTGAATTATGTATTTTCTTTTATTTTATTCTGAATAATTAGCCAAAGCTAATTATTTCAATTACTTAAATTACCCCCCGCTCTTTTGGTACTTCTAGTACCCCACCGCTGAATTCTATAGTTTTTGAGGTGTTTTTGACGTCATTATCTCTTCCGCGCGTACTCAGAATCCCTTCTCTGATTTTCGCATATAAAATCCACTGCAAAGTGCCTAAAAATTCATTATTTTCTGACTGTTAAATTTCCGGAATGGAAATCTGTGACACCTGTCTGTCTGTTACAATTCTGTCTGTCTGCTGGCACTGCGCATCTGTTTCAAGTTTTGAGTTTTAAGTTTTGGAAGAGTTTTATTTTGGTTTTATTTCAAGTGATATTTGGTTTAATTTTGGTTATTTGGAGTGATTGAAGATTCAGTGATTTCGCTTGTGTATTTCTGCATTTTATTTTCTGCATTCTATTTTGAACCGCATAGTTTATTCAGCATAATTATTACTTTCAAAAACGTACCTCCGCATAATTGTTATATTTTTATTTGTAAGTTTATTTTATTTCGTAACAAGTGTTTAATTTCTTTTTTTTTTAATATTAACAGTTTAATATATTTAAGTTCAATTCATTCATTTCTTTTATTTCGGTACGTTTAAGTAAATACAGTATTGTTGACCCCTGGATTTTATTTTCTCCACTGAGATTTATCCGCGGTACGGTTGATGTTTTGCCTTAAAACACCTGGCGCTCGAGGAAACAGCTCGGGTCCGCGAAAGTACGCCACAGTCTACAGAGATATTTAAAATTCAAAAAGTGAATCTTACTAACCCAATTACTTATTTTTTTAAAAGATAGTAAGAATCATGATATAGCTGACTGTTTCTATAAAGAACAATACAAAAAGTAAAATACCCGGATGTGTATTTGGTTGAAAAAATTAAAAAAAAATACAAAAATAAAGTGTTTGTTAAATGGTTAGGTTTCGATAAGACACATAATTCTTGGATTAGTAACACCAATATAGTATAATTATGTATTTGATTAAACTTATGCCATGTAATAATACGTATAATGTTTTATATTAATAATTATTCTTCAAATAATCCATTGTTTACTCTATAATTAGCCTAGTACACCACCCCCTCCTCTTAAATTACATGTCACCGATTTCTTATGCGCATGATTTAAATTTAAATATCGCGGTGTTCTAAAACAAAATGGAAAGATGTTCTATGTTATTTCTACAGAAATATTTAAAGGATCTCATTGGCCTAGTGGTAAATGTAATGTAATTGTAGGTAAGTAGCATTGATATAGCACAGGTTCGAATCGCGCTACAGTCACCAGATAATGTTGGTCACTTTTTACTAAATAAATATTTCAATAAATACCCATAAATTACTAATTAACTAATCAATTAATCAATTCTCCAGTAGCCCAGCCCAGCCTGGCCCTGCCCAGCCCAGCCTCATCCATACCGAAATAAATTCGATTATTGTATACATATGTACAAGAAAAATCAATTTTTCACTAGTGACATCTATTGGTAAAATGTTACACTAGTTTCTAGTTTTCTTTTTTAAATTTATACTCATCACCAACACCTTTTCTTAAATCTCTTCTACAATACTCTGGAGATGGAAAGCGTACCTCTTTTGGTGATCATCACCCTACCACACCCTTATTCAATGGGCCCTGAGGATGGTTACATGCCATCAAATGGGACTAGGAGTGTCTCACCGCGTACAAGACTTCTTTTGCATTTCTTGTAGAAATTCTTGTAGGACCTTCTGGGGACCCCCCTATTGGATGGTCTCTGCTGATGGCATGTGCCATCAGAAGCGCCATCGTGTCGTGGTATCACACCAAGATAACTACTCTCGAGGAACGTATAATGACCTTAGAACATGATTTGGGACCGTAGAGGTACGTGGTTCGTGATGGGGCATCATTAATGTCGCATTTCCAGACGACTCCATCTTCTTCGTTGTTGGATTCGAAACTAGAGGAATGTCCGTTTGAAGTAGTTCCGTCTCCCTTGGAATGCTGTATGAATCCGACATGGTGTTGGAATCCGAGTTCAAGCGAAACAAGAGGAATTTTTGCCAGTAGAAAAAAAAATAGAAAGAGAAGTAAAGTAGAAAAATTTTGTGGCAAGAAATACCAACCAGTACCGGGGACTTCTCCCATAGGAGAGGTTTCTCACCAGGGGTCGATTAAAAGAGGAATTCGCACTTTTATAAATGTTTTTATTAATATTAAAATAATTAATATTCAATATGAGAGGACACAATATAAAATACACTTTAAAAAAAATACAAAACCAATTTACAACCGTGGAAAATCAAATTACACTTTATAACAATCAAATAAACTGAGGACTGAGGGAATAAAACACAATGCGGATTTTGGCTTTTGAACAATATTAAAAATTAAGTGAGAATAAAATCTCGAGGAACAAAACTAACTTATTACTAGAATTTTTAAGAGGATGAGAATTCTCCCCTTCGAGGGCCTGTGCATGAGTTTATATTGGTTTATATACGAGGAAATATTAGGGATTTCCAAAGAGGAAAAATTGTTAAGTACTTTTGGTTGCGGTACTTCCGCAAAATTCTTCCTAGAGGAGCGACAAAGGTGGTTGACTAATGTCAACTACCGTCAATTAATTGTTGTTTACAAAATGTAAACAAACACTTAACCTATAAATAGAAAAGTGTTATAGAGGACCAAGAGGCTAAAAAAAACTTCGTTACATTAGAATGAATCAAATCTCTCATAAAATTTGATATTTTTTTACATTTAAATAACAGAATTAGCCGTAATCCAATCAATGAAAGAGGAAACCACTTGTGTACACAGTTGGGCGTCCGGACTCGCAGGACATTGCACCGAACGGCACAACACCAACTTGGGTGTCAATCAATGGTGCAAATGTTACCATGGCGAATGTAGAAATCGAAGATGTCTTTGCATTCCGAGTTGGAGATGACTTTCAAGTCATCTTGCATTAAAACTGGAGAGATGGATTCAGCGTCATCCGAAGTCATCAGTCTCGGCACTAATCGCCAATATCAGCAGCGGCCAATTTGACGGTTTGGATGTTTTCGTTCAAAGTCTCTGGACTTGTCAATTTAATGATACCAACATCGTTTCTGATGTAATCAGAATAGTAATCTGAATGAGTTTTGATGTCGAGTTACTCTGACTTAAGTTGATTCGTCGCTGGATTGCACATTGTAGGCTCCCAAAATGTCTTCAGCGGAAATAGCACTGATGGTATTCAAAAAGAAATTAAAAATTCAATGAGTTTGAGAATTTAAGTATGGTTTTTAATGCACTGACCCATCGATACAATACAGTGACCGGCAGTCAAAACGTAGTTTTCAGAAAACAAAGAACCACCACAGAACCGGGTATTGTCAAAAATGATGGCAACTTGGAAGAGACGGGAATTTGCTTCAACACCATTAATAATTCTGGTGTGGACGGCTTTTGTGACTGGGTCTACATAGTGAACTTTTTGTTTCATTTTCGACCATAGGCAATATCTTTCTAAGAATCAAAGTTTTATCAATAGTTTTCGTTTCATAAAAATAATTTATTAAAATAAAAGGCTCACCTTGGTTTGAGTGGTTGGACTAGCCAAACTGGCTCCAATGAGTGCTAATCAGAGGACACCTTTCATTGTTGTGTAGTAAAAAATTTAGTGATACTTTGAATCCAGTTTAGATCGTCTTTTATATAAAAACTAGGGAGAAATGATTTAGCACATCGATTGTTAGAGTTTCGTTCACGAATGTTCATGAGTATGGATTATCTTGATTTTAAAAAGATAGGAAGAGATAAATTTTCACATTTTAGGAGTATCTACTAATCCTCATCTTGAAATCTAAAAATATTACAAAATTTGATCAGAAAATAGCCAAGGACGATACAAAAATAGAAATATTTTTTTAAGTTTTTTACGAGTACCTGCTATTATTAGACAACTATTAGAATAATGAGAGAATAAAAATCCCCTTACATTTAATACTTTTTAAGTTTTGATTGGAGAAGTGTTTTCTGTGTAATTCATTATTTTATTTCAAATTCTACATTAGGTACTTGTACTTTTATAGGAACTCAATAAATATTAGTTTAATTACGAAAATTACACTTTAAAACCCCTTTTATTTTACAATAAAAAATGCGTTTTTTATTCAAAACAACGGAACGAGATAAACAAAAAAAACACTATCATAATTATATACAGGGTGTAACTGCTCGATTGAGCAAAAATGAAATGACAGATTCTAAGGGTCACCCTGAGTCGAAAACTCATTGAATTTTCCATGGAAATGCCTTTTTGAGGAAATAGAGGCCATCAACTTCTTCGACATGTTAAAAAAAATTATAATAAAAATGTATTAAGAATTATGTATATTATATAGACTATAGTGATCTTAAAATTTTTTTTTTTTTATTTTTCGGTTCATCAACTAAAAAGTTATAGACCCCTGAACTTAAGAAATTTTCGAAAAATCTTGACAAGTCAAATAAAATTGCATTTTTCTCGAAAACGGCGCGTCGTACGAAAAAACTGCAAGAGACAAAAAAGACACATTGCTTGTTCAATTTGTCATTCAATGGACTCAACAAAATTGAAAAATCAGCCACTCCCAAAAGGACTCACTGGCTTTGTTATAGATTCTTTCTGATGTTCTTATCCTCAAATGTATCTCTCATTTTGTTATAAGTCCTCTCATAATAGGTACTTGTGGAAAATTTAAAAATGGTATATTAAAGAACGAGTTCGCAAGCGAATTCGCGAAAAATCCGGTCAAGCAATAAAATGCCTTATGGAACGATTTCTTTATACTATTTTTTCTATTTTGGTCCAAATTTCTATATCTGTGTCCAAATTTCTTGAGTAATTGCTTCGTAAGCCTATAACACCACAAAACATAACGTTTTCATGAGAAAAAATTAGTGTAAAATTCAAAAATAATAGATTTAAACCTCAATTTCAACTTTCAAAAAAAGTTTGTTTGTACTACAGACGCCATTTTTAAATTCATCTGACAGTTTTCTAAACAGGTCTATTATGTTCAGTCCATCTGTGTCAAAATTGACGAACAAGAGATTTTTGTTAGTATGGTTGACGTATGAGCAAGTTACTATAAAATAGGGTTATATTTAATGTCATTCAAGTCTATCTATCGATATTTGAAGATTTCACAAATTCAAATGCGATTTTAGGTGCTATAATAACATACCTATGGCAAGTTTTTTGGAACTAAAATAACTATATTATGGCTTCAAAATAGAAAATCATATTTAAACTGTTTTTTCTATTGTCCTTGAATATTTTCTGATGCAATTTGACAATATATTTTTAGATACCCATACAAAATATATAATTAATACTTTATCTCATTTTTACTATTTTAAGGATAGACGGAATTAGGTACTCCTAAAAGTTCTCAGATACATTACTAGGATATTTTTTATCTTACGCTTGTAGAGATGTTGAATTTATATGGAGAAGGATGGTTGGTATGAAGACACACAACTTAGGGTGTGATGTATTTTTATTTAACTGATAACTTACGTAGTACAAACGTAAACGTAGTATAGCTTAGAAGTATTACTATCGACTAATTAATGAATATCTATTACTTAACTAATGCCTATATATATACTAATCTATCTACTACTAATATGTACGCTTCTTGCTGACTAGTAGTCTGCGGTGCATTGCCCGCGGACTTTGCAATGCTTAAACTCGACTTCCTATTCTCTAATTGCTTATTTGCTATTTTGGGGTATTTTGTGGTACGATGGTTCATCGAACCATCGCGCCACTACACGCTCAAGAAAATCCATACTCGTGGACATTGTAACAATCGATGTGCTAAATCATTTCTCCCTAGAATTTCGTATAAAAGACGCTTCAAAATGAATCCAAAGTCAGTAAATTTTTTTCTACACAACTATGAAAGCCGTCATCTTATTAGCACTCATTGGAGCCAGTTTGGCCATTCCAGCCACTCAAACCAAAGTAAGTCTTTTATTTTACTAAATATTTTTATAAATCAAAAACTGATGATAAAATTTAAATCTTAGAAAGACATTGACTGGTCAAAAATTAAACAAAAAGTCCGCTATGTAGACCCAGTCACAAAAGCCATCCACACCAGAATTATTAATGGTGTTGAAGCTGAACCAAATTCCCGTCCCTTCCAAGTTGCTCTCGTTATCGACGATGCCTGGTTCTGTGGTGGTTCTTTGATTTCTGAAAACTACGTTTTGACTGCCGGTCACTGTACCGATGGGTAATTGCTTTAAAAATCATATTCAAATGATCAAACTGAAATTTTGTATTTTTTTGTGAATACCAACAGTGCCAGTTCCGCTGAAGTCATTTTGGGAGCCCACAAGGTGCAATCCAGCAACGAACCTACTCAAGTTAGAGTAACCAGTACCGACATCAAAACTCATCCAGATTACGATTCCAATTACATCACGAACGATGTTGGTATCATTAAATTGCCAAGTCCAGTGACTTTGAACGAAAACATCCAAATTGTCAAATTGGCCGCTGCTGATATCGGCGATTTAAGTGGCGAAACTGCCCGACTTTCCGGCTGGGGCAAGACATCCGATAACGCTACATCAATCTCTCCAGTTTTAATGGTAGCTGATTTGGAAGTCATCACCAACTCGGATTGCAAAACCTACTTCAGTACCCTCGTTCGCGATGGTAACATATGCACTGATGGTTCTGAGAAAGGTGCTTGCAATGGTGACTCTGGTGGCCCACTCACTGTTGATGACACCGAAGTTGGTATTGTCTCATGGGGTTTAATCTCTTGCGAATACGGATATCCATCTGTGTACACAAGAGTTTCCTCTTTCATTGATTGGATTAAGGCTAATTCTGATATTTAAATGGAAGGAAATTCAAAATTTCCTATTAAGAGTTTATAAATGTTAAACCATAAATATACGCGATAAATTGATTTGGAATTAGTTTTCATTTCTATGTAGAGATTTCAAGTTATTTGAGACCCCTCATGATTTGAGATATGTTGATTATACTTTTACCTCGCTAGAAACAATTAAAATCACAATTCCTTCGTAACATCAATAATAACTGCTGACGCAATTCGCGCGCTATTCACTCATGGAACACCTATATTTCGCCTACAACAAGTTTTTTAATATATGTTATACCTACTATTCTTATATGCAAAAAATGCAACAAGAGGCGTCTTCTGTAATCAGTCACTAAAATAAGTAAAATTCTGATTTTGAGTTTGAGTTGATTTCTCAAAATTACGTTCTTACTGCAGCTCAGTGCGGTTATGGTTAAATGATAATCAATTTTCATATTAAAGCTAGTTAAATTCTTTTTAAAGAGCGTTTTCAATGTGTTATTGATAGGTCACAAAGAGGGAAGGGAACTCAACTGTCCCTCTTCTGTTTGAACGTTGAACGAGTCACAAGTGTGCATTTAATTTTTGGTAATATTCAATAAATAATTTGATATAAGAAGTACATATATGTAGTATTTAATTACTACATATATGTAGTATTTAATTACAACAAACATAGCACAGTGAAAGTATGATTCTGAGAACCCGACAATGTGGACCAATTGAAATTACCCAAGTACTAGTGATAATAAAAAATTGAACAGTTATCAAGAAAAATATTTCAAGAAAGAAAGAACAAACATATAGGGAAAATAGAAGGGAAAGTGTGCTAGTGCCAGCATCAAAACTCACACTGATTTCAATAGCCTCACACGGATCAACGATATAGGTCTTATCAAACTTTCAAGTCCTGTGGAATTAAATGAAAATATTCCAATATTAAAATTAGCTGTTTTTGTTATCGGCAGTTTCGACAACGAAACAGTCAGAATCAAGGTTTAATGCTTTCAGTGGTGACATTGGGTAGTCCACATAACACTTAATAACATCCCAATTGGAATTGTTTCATATGTAACGACTTTCGTATGTGTATACAAGAATTTATTCTTAGATCAATTGAATTAAAGAAAATTCGGATGTTTAAGAATACGTTCTAAGAATGTCAATTATATTCAAGTACCTACCCACAATAAATAAATCAATAAATAAATTAATCGTTTGTTTAGTAAATTTTCATTCAATCACAAGATAAAAATTCATAAGAATTTTCTTGTCTTGGGTTTTTGCAATTCAAATTGGTACTGTTTTTTTGAGAAACACATACAATCACAGAATATAACGTAATTTTATTTACAATCAGTAAATGGTTTATTTTCGCTGCTATTTAGAAGATCAGTAGTAGCTTTCAGCAGTAATTGTGTAGCCTACATTTGTGTTTTTTTGATGTACCAGAACATTACTATGCAAGTCAAGAAAAGATTTTTTTGCAGACGACAACGAGTTAAAAGCCGCGAAAAATAAAGACTTGCTAATTAAGTCTTTCGGAGAGTTGCGCGCCCCAACTGGCATTTTTCGCATGGTAGAAATTTCCCGAATAACTGTATTCGGAGCAATGGACAACTTGCATGAAATTTTTTTATTACGGATTCTGAAAATAGACCTTAAATTGGGGTGGGTTTTATTCATCATTTTTTTTAAAGTTCAATAAAGCCCCTAAAATTGACTTTGAAAGTCGAAATTTTCAAGGTTACGTAAAGTTGCAATATGGCAACTTCGCAAATAGACCACGCCTCCCAGCCAGAAAGAGCCCTGACTTAAACAAAGTTCGACAGAGGAGCGCACTTTGTTTAACATGAACTTAAGTTCCCGGTTAGTTTGAATTTGAATTTCAAGTACTTACGCGCTACAACTTATCTATGTGAAAGAGTGTGCATGTACAAGTTAAATTAATGATTTCATTAATTGTTTAAAAAAAAACTTTATTTTATCTTATAATTTTACATATGTTTTTACAAGTACCTTTCTTGTCTACAACTAATTACAGAATTTCTTTTTTAATCTAATACAATTATTCTAACATTGTTGAAATATGATTCCTGTTGTTCTCCAGAATCTTCTTTGCTGATGTGGTGTTTCTTGGGGTTTATTACTCTTAACTCCTCCTTCCTTAAGATTTTTCGTCCCGAAAAACATGGTATGGGTTTGATTTTTCTCTATCTGATAATTCTTGAAGGGATAGTACTAAATTTGTATTTTTCTTCTGCTTACAATACATTAAAATGATGATTATAAATATTAAAAATATTGTCATTGTTATTATAAAATAAATTACATAGTGATGGCCGTCAGTTAAATTCGATTTTTCGATAATTACAGGGTGTATTTGAGACAATTTTTTTAGATAAATCCTGTAAGTTGTTTACATTATTTATTTTTATTAAATGATTATTACGAATACTTGTATGAAATTTGACTCCTGTGGTTTTTATAACTTTTTGTGGTAGAATTTTTATGTTTTTATATTCTAAAGTACAATTAGTTTTAACAATTGAGGTTGTATTTATTTTTATAAAATTTTCTTTATCACAATGTAATATGATCTCTGTGGGGATGCTGGTTTCTACTATGATATTTCCGTTAGGTAGTTGTTCAATTATTGTTTCATTAATTAAAACAGTATCAAAAGTTTTTGGAAAAAGAATTTTGTTATGATTTTTACATACATAGTATTTTTCAATTTGGAAACATTCATCAACTAAATATTTGTTAAATCGTTCATAATAATTTCTTTTTGTTATGATTGGGATCTTAAATTCTTTTTGTATTGGTATTATTAACCCGTAATATCCTTCTTCTAGTATTAAAGGTACATGTATTTTTATTATTAACATCTTATTTTCTAAATAACTTGTAATTGTAATTAATTGGTAATAATTATTTAAGTTTTCAAAAGGAATTGGTTCTTTGATTATTTTGATTAAATTTTTAAGTTGTTCGTGATTTATCATGTTATTATTGAATATACCTAATTGTGAGTATTTCAAACTATTGGTTATTTCATTAATAAAATTTTGTGTTTTTATCAGATGATAGTTTACAATGTTGTAGTTTCTTAGAGTATTTAATTTCTTATTATTATTGTTTATGTTTTTTACGGTTGACTGAATTTCATCGTTTATTTTACTTATTGATTCGTTAATTTGTTTTGTCATGTCGACTAAAATTGTATGTGTTTTTGAGAATTCGTCATTTAGATTTTCTTCGTTATTTTCTAAAGTATTGTATTGCATTTAAAATTTTTTCTTTATCGTTATTATCCATTACGCCGAATAAATAATTTTGTACATTGCCTACAAGATTAATTAGGCCTCTCTTATGTCTTGGTGAATATAACAGTTCGTCCAATTGTTGCATTAATTCGGTCTGAATTTCGTCGTATTGTAAACTTTTGATTTCTAATATTTCCTTTTGTATTAGAGTTAAAGTATTTTCTACGCTGCTAAGATTATAATAGTAAACATACGTATGATAATTATTAAGTACAAACGCTTTTCCTAATTCTAATTGAAAATAAGTACTATCTAATGGTAATATAATAGTTTCATTACTAATATTAACACTTACAATATAAAATGAAAAGAAGACGAAGAGTGAAATACAATTTTTCTTCATGTTTCACCTAAAACAGAAAATTTATCATTTAAATGTGGGTTTCTTAAAAACTGTGATTTAATATTATGGGGGGAAGGATTATTTTGAATTTCATATCTTGGTTTAGTTTTAGATCTCGCATTTTGGGGTTTCTTTGCATATGTTCTTTTCGGTATTAGTAGTGTAAAACTGCGGGTTCTGGCACACTAGTACATCAAACGTCCGATAGATGGCGCAAGGTGTTGGTTCCCGGCGGCGGTGGGGTTGAAATGTGGGAGTTGTTGGGATGGGTTAGGGGGAGTGGACAGAGCATAGAAGTGTGTTGATAGGTGTTAATTAGCATTTTTGTGTTGGTGGGTACTGCTAATGAGGCGGAAGAGAGTACTGTGTATGGTGGGGTGGGTGGAGTATTGGATTGGGGGTTGAACTACCACCATCACCGAGCGGTGGCGGTACCGGGCGCTCTCTCTTTCTCTCACACACCTGTGTGAGTGGGAAAAAAGTGAGGAAGTGCATCCGGTTAACAAAAAAACAAAATTGGCGCTTATATTGTATGCAAATTTTTAAAAGGTTAAGTGACCTGTATTCACTTGTTTTTTGCACAAACTTCCTGACACATGCACATTTTGTAATTTACATATATCGTTTTATTGTTTTTGAATATGGGTTAATAATTAATGTAGGGTAAAATAGAGGTAGTTTTATTTAAGAGAAATAAAACAATAAATGCATTTTATTTTATCTTTATTATTTTTCTATTTCATGTATATATAAAAAAAAAGTTCAGAAAAAAAATGGAAATTAAGTGTCCATATATATGATCCCTGAAATAGAAAAGAAAACATTATTAATAAAAAAACAAAAAATGTGTAAAAAAACGGAAAGGAATTTTCTTACGTTTTTTCTACAATAATAGTTCTTCTTCTTAGTTTATAAAAATTCCACTTGCCACCATTTGTTAGTTTGATTGGGCTTTCGTACAATGAAGGAGAGATTTTCTCCATTCTTTAGTCTCACATTATATTCGGGAACGTTTTCCAGTAGCCGGTTGTATCTTTTTGGCAATATGACATCATTTTCGGGGCCTTCAATTATCATAAGAACTGCTTGACCATATTTTGTCTGAATGACTCTTAGAGAGCGTATTTTATATGTCACATCCTCCTCTAATTCGGAAATTTTGATGAAGGGTCTTGATACAGTATTAAATTCAGTATTCATTTTTCGTCTTGTTCTTCTTTCTGATAATTTCGCTTTACAAAAAATATACTTTATCTTAATATAAAAAAAATAAAATATTGATACTGAGATTGGAAATGAATGTGCAGCGGCTTTTAAACAAGGAAAAATACGTCATCATCCCCCATCCAACCATATCCCACCACACTCGCACACGCACAAACCAATTTCTTAGTGGGGTGGGGTGGGGCAGTGTTGTTGTTGTTTGTTGTTCTGTAATTTCTTCAATGATTCATCACAATTATAAGAAGAGTATTTTTTTAATTGTGTGTGTGTGTTTCTCTTGGCGCGAAAAAAAAAGGGTGTATATGTATAAATGGATAATACAATAGGATTCATGACTTAGTTAGTTTCTAATTGGCAATATGTCAACTGATGAGAAGACCAACACTCATCATCATCATCATCATCCAGAAACTGTTACATCTATTAGTGATAATTTTTTGAAAAAACTCCGTAAAACATTTCCATTGCTAAGAAAAAAAGATGAAGTGATTGCTATTTTAAAACAAACGAATAAGTGTATTCAAACATTACGGAAAGTGATTGGCTTAAAGAAAAAAGATGATCAAGATAATGTAAGCAACATATTGTTCCTCAATGATAACATTCTAAAACTAACAAACAATTTAAGTTTATTGAAAACATGTAGAAAAAGACTACATTTAATTCAAAAGGAAAAATTAAATATTATTGGTGGCGCAGGTTTGACGACTGCTAATACCATCACATCAAAGACAAACCGTAATCGTGGTCGGACACAGCAACAACAGCGGCAAAAGAAATATCAAAATTGTGTAGAATGGGAAAATTTAGAGAATTGTTTTAGGAATAGTATCAGTAGTGGCATAATTACAAATTTAACGGTAAAAGATCCTGTTATGTTTCTAGATAAAGCACAGAAATGTTTTCTGTTGCAAGTGAAGAAGAAATTGCATGAAAATCATAATTGCATAAAAGTCAATTGTACATTTACTGGTGAATTTGCGAAAAAGAGTGGCGAGATTCTAGAGACAGATTTAAAGTCATTCACCACAAGGAATGAAGTAATTGATGCAACTACAAATTTAAAGGAATGGTATGAAATGTTGGTAAAAGATAAAATTTTGAATAGACTTAGTGAATTTCAAGAACGTGATTCAGGATGGAGTTTGTCGGAAATAATATCATTAAAAGTGATTTTTAACCGATGCAATCCATTAAATGCAGCGGGTACTTCTTCTTCTACATATACGGAAGTAGCGAAATTTATAGCCAATAAAAAGGCAGTGATTAATATAAAAAACAATGATCAATATTGTTTTTTGTGGTGTATTGTGGCTGCTTTACACCCCACAAATACAAATCCACAAAGAATGACACAATATCCACACTTTAGTGAAGTGTTAAAATATGATGGTATAAAGTTTCCATTCAATGTGCGTGATTTGAAAAAATTTGAGAAACTTAACAATTTAAGCATTAATATATTTTATGTGAGCAACAAACAAATATATCCATTGACAATAAAAAAAAGCAATTATGAAGATGAAGATGAAGATGATGGGAATAATAATAATAAATGTATAAATTTATTAATGTTGGAAAATGTGGAAGGTGGATGTTCTCATTATGTGTTAATTAAAAATTTAAATCGCTTATTATTTAATCAGTTATCATCGAAAAATAAATCACAAATATATGTTTGTGAACGGTGTTTAAATTATTTTTCTTCAAAGTGTGTTTTAATTAAACATTTAAATTATTGTAAAAATAAAAAAGTGTGTCACATAAAAGTGCCCTCATCGTCGAATCATATTCTACAATTTAAGAATTTCTCCCACAAGATACCAGTTTGTTTTGTATTATATGCCGATTTAGAATGTATATTGGAGCCCATCATTATATATGGTGATGAAAAAGAAAACAAAAAACGTGGTGGTGGTGGTGGTTCCATTGAAAGATATCAAAAACACATACCACACAGTATTGCCTATTACTTAAAATGCAATTATGATGATTCACTCTCTCAATTTAAATTAATTAGAGATAAGAACTGTATAAAGTTATTTATAATGGATTTGCATAAAATTGCAATAACAGTCAACGAAATACTCAATCGTATAGTTCCAATGGCTGAATTGACTTTAGAACAGGAAATAGCACACTATACTGCCACAACATGTCATATTTGTGAAGAACCATTTAATGTCACATTAGACGAAGATGATGATGTACGTGTAAAAGACCATTGTCATGTGACTGGAACATATAGAGGAGCCGCACACCCTCAATGTAATTTACAATTTCAACAATCCAAAGTAATTCCAATTGTTTTTCACAATTTAAGCGGCTACGATTCTCATTTTATAATTGAAGAACTGGCAACAGGCATCAAAGGACCCATTTCTCTTCTACCCATAAACAAGGAGAAATATATATCGTTCACAAAGAAAATTGAAAATACAAACATCAGTTTGAGATTCATTGATTCCTTCAGATTTATGGCATCCAGTTTGGACAAATTATCCTCGTACTTGCGTGCCGAAGAAAAGACCATAATGAGATCGTTTTATCCGAATGACAATGAATTTAAATTGTTATTGCGAAAAGGTGTTTTTCCCTATGCATACATTGATAGTTGGGAAAAATTAAATGAAACTCATCTGCCGACAAGAGAGGCTTTCTTCAATGAACTGAAAAACGAGACAATATCTGCGGAAGATTATAGACATGCTGAGAATGTATGGCAAACATTTAATGTGCACACACTAGGTGAATACTCAGACATTTACCTTAAAACAGATGTGATTTTATTGAGTGATGTATTTGAAAATTTCCGTAAAACATGTTATAGGACCTATCAATTGGATCCATTGCACTATTTCACATCGCCCGGTCTAAGTTTTGATGCAATGCTAAAAAATACACGCATAAAATTGCATTTAATGCAAGATATTGATATGATTTTGTTTATTGAATTGGGAATACGTGGCGGCTATTCTGCTGTGATAAAATCGTGTGCAAAAGCCAACAATAAATATATGATGGATGACTATGACCCCACCCAATTGGACACTTATCTAATTTATATAGATAAAAATGCATTATATTCAACGACAATGTGTGAGTTTCTACCATACCAAGATTTTGAATGGTTAAAAGAGGATGAATACAATGGCAGCGACGGCGGTAGCGATGGTAATTCTTTCGATGTATTATCAATTGAAGACAATGCAGAATATGGTTATATTTTGGAGGTGGACCTTCATTATCCATCTCATCTACACAATTTACACAAAGATTTTCCATTGGCCCCCGAACATTTAACACCACCAGGCAGTAAACACAGTAAATTAATGACAACATTATACGATAAACACAACTATGTTATTCACTATAGAAATTTAAAGAATTATTTAAAGAGAGGATTGGTTTTGCGAAAAATCCACCGAATATTGAAATTTAAACAGTGTGCCTGGATGAAAAGTTATGTGGAATTGAATATAAATTTGCGAAAACAATCAAAAAATGATTTCGAAAAAAATTTCTTCAAGTTAATGGTGAATTCGGCATTTGGAAAGACCATTGAAAATGTAAGGAAATATAAAGATGTTAAATTAGTGACGAGTTGGGAGGGAAGATCTGGAGCACGGGCCCTAATATCGAAACCGAATTTTCACAGTTTGGAAATATATGATAATGATATGGTGATTATAGAAATGCAACGAAATGAGGTGGAAATGAACAAACCCATTTATATTGGTTTTACAATTTTAGATTTAAGTAAATTACACATGTATAATTTTCATTATGACTATATATTAAGACAATTTGATGAAAATAGCGTGGATTTATGTTACACGGACACAGACAGTTTTATATATCTATTTAAAAATATTGATTTCTATGAATATATAAGACGTGATTGTAGGGAATATTTCGATACAAGCGACTATGATGAAGCGAATATTTTTAATATACCGCGTATGAATAGGAAGGAACTTGGTATGTTTAAAGATGAAAATGCCGGTCGCATTATGTTGGAATTTATTGGTCTACGATCGAAAATGTATTCATTTAAAATGTGGGGTGGTGGTGACGGTGTTGGTGGAGAAATAAAAAGGTCCAAGGGAGTAGTTGGTAGTACATTGAAAACAATCACATTTGATGATTATAAGAATTGTTTATTGAATCAACGGGAAATGGTAAGACAACAAATTCTATTGCAAAGTAAGAAACATGTAATGTATTCTATAAAACAGCGAAAAATTGTTTTGAATGTTGGTGATGATAAAAGAATGTCACTGCATGATTCATTAGACAGTTTGCCGTGGGGTTTTGTGGAAGAAACAGTAGCAAGAGCAGCAGAAGCAACAGGAGCCGAACCACCACCCCATCAGTAGGTACCATTATACAAAGACACACACACACACACACTAGACAAATAGTACTTAAACAAAACAAAAAATGTTATCAAAAAGTGAAATAAAACTTGTAAATGATTTACATGACAGTAATTCTGTGGTATATCAGAATCACTTGGTGGAAAGAATAAAAAGTTCAAATGTGAGTGAAATGAATATGATTTTAAAACGTATCGCAATTCCAAGCACACACATTTTAACATATGATATATTACGATTGTGCAATGTTGAAATGTTAAATGTGTTACTCACATCCCAATTGGAACATGATAAATTTATTGTATTAATTGCTAATAAATTGTTAAATTTAAATGTAATTGATTTTACATATGAAAATTTAAGTGAAATCATCAGTACTGTACCATATAAGGATTTCACAGATGACTACAAATGTTATTTAATAATGCAATTAACAAAACTGGATATTAATAAACCCAATTTTGATGCAACATCCTCATCATATTTGTATTTACATATATTATCCAATTACAAGAATTGTAATTATTATATTAACAAAATTATGTGTACTGGAATTTTTAATGCAAATCCCATCTTTGTTGGGAATATGTTGAAAACTTTGGAAGAGAAAAATTTACACTTCAAATTGGAGATATTAACAAGAGACTCACATATGGATGTAGTAAAATGGCTTTTGAAAAATTTGCGAAAAATGGAGAAAAACGAAGATGTGGGATGGAGGTGTGGACCTGATTCGGGTTTATGGCCATCAGGAAATCCAGAAGATTATGTTGCCACAATGGAGCTAATTAAACCCATAATGGAGTTTAAAAAAAAAATGCAAACAAAAACTGGCTCTCTGGTTATTTATTTTTATTAGAATTATTAATAATATATACTATTATATTATGTATTTGGATGTGTGTGTGGGGGTGAATAAAAAAAAACTTGTATATAATTTTTAACTGTGTTTTTATTATATTCTTTTTTTTCCAAATATACATATACATATTAAAAAAAAGTAACGGAAAAAACACTATGTTAGCTGGGGGTGGGGGAAAATGACGGTTAAGGGGTTTACGTCATGAAAACAACTAGTTTTAACAAGAAAAAATCGATTTTTATTTGTCATTTAAGAGAACAAAACAGCAAATAGAAAAAAGAAACAATGTTAGCTGGGGGGGTGGGGGAAAATGACGGTTATGGGGTTTACGTAATAAAAAAAAATTATAATTTTAAAATTGATTTATATTTTGTATCATCATCTCTTCAAAAAAACATATACACACAAACTGAAAGATTAAAAATCACTAGTTAGATGGGATTTTGGGGAAATGGCGGGTTTTTTTATATAATTAAAAAACATATACTTTTAGTAGTAAAAAAATTGGCTTTTTATTTCTTATTAAAATAGATATACAACAACAACAACAACAAATAGAAAAAACACTAAGAAAACTCTGAAAAAAAAACAAAAAATCACTAGTTAGATGGGATTTTGGGGGAAATGGCGGGTTTTTTTTATATAATGAAAAAACATATACTTTTAGTAGTAAAAAAATTGACTTTTTATTTCTTATTAAAATAGATATACAACAACAACAACAACACATAGAAAAAACACTAAGAAAACTCTGAAAAAAAAAACAAAAAATCACTAGTTAGATGGGATTTGGGGGAAATGGCGGTTTTTTTTATATAATGAAAAAACATATACTTTTAGTAGTAAAAAAATTGACTTTTTATTTCTTATTAAAATAGATATACAACAACAACAACAACAAATAGAAAAAACACTAAGAAAACTCTGAAAAAAAACAAAAAATCACTAGTTAGATGGGATTTGGGGGAAATGGCGGGTTTTTTTGGGGTATTTTTTTTATATAATGAAAAACATATTAACATTTTTGTTAAAGAAAAAACTGTATTTATTTTTTTTATATTCAATAGAACGAAAAATGGAAAAAAAAACATTAACAAGATATATATATATAATACAATGAAAAAAATCCATTTCCATTCCATTTCAGTCTTCTTCTCCCTCCTTCGGCGGCGGCGGCGGCTGGTGGACTGCTTTTTTTCCTTCTTCCGGCTGGACTTCTTCTTCCTTTTCTAGTTCCTCTATAAAGTCCGATAGTCTCTGTAACAAAAAACAAAAACAATTAATAAAAGTATATAAAAAAATGCAAACAAAAAAAATTATAACATACCTTACAGCAAGCACAGTAAACATCATGAAGGGGCTGTTTCTTTCTGTCCACCCATTGGTGGCAAGTGAGACAAAATTCCATGTGGAGATTCCAGGATTTCAACTCCCCCGTTTCCTGGTCGATTTCCCCATAATTATCCTCCATAATGTCCTGACCATATGGTTCATCATCAACAACAACATTGTTGTCGTGTTCATTGCCGCCACCGCCTCCATCGTCATCGTCGTCGTCTTGTTCTTGCCGCCTTCACTTGATGCCACGGCGATGCTGTTGGTTTTGTTGTTGTTGTTGCTCATCTCCATGGATGACTTGACTGCCACCTTGTCCTTAATAAAGAAAATTATAAATATCACACTTTTCCATACTTTTTGTATAAATAGGACACAGTCATGGGTTGTTTTTTCCCCCAAACGACTGTGCACTATTTATACAAAAAGTGTGGAAAAGATGATGATATTTTTAATTTCCTTTATTACCTTCTCCATTATGCAAAACATCTCGTCGTCGTCGTCGTCCACCATCGCAGCAGCCGTTGTCGTTCTCGTTGTGGTGGTGGTTTCCTAATAAAGAAAATTAACATTGTTTACAAATTCCCCGTTTTTCTCAATAATCGTGCCCAGAAATCGAACCAATACAAACACAATTTTGGTTCAATCTGGATTCGATTATTGAGAAAAACGAAGGATCGTAACCAATTTTAATTTTCTTTATTACCTATATTTTCTGCTGCTGCTTGTGTTGTCTCATCAGCCACCGCCGTAGCTACCTGCTGCTTCTGCTGTGCCTCATGCACCACCGATGACATTTTCCCGCTGAAACCAAAAAAAAAACCGTTTTAAATTTTATGAAAAAAAATAAAGACAATGAACAAATTACTTACTACTTTATGTATGTGTGTGCTTCATAGCGTTGTTTCCCCCATTTTTATAGAACCCTCACCACTACCACCACCAACACCGCCTCCCTCCACTTCCGTCCATTGTGTTAATCGACGCGATCATTCATTGGGATCATTTTTGATATCCTCATCCTCTTCATCTGTGTTTTGCGTCTCCGCTTGTGTTGGAGCTGTAGCCGCTAGCATCCGAAAGAAATGCGTAAGCATTTCCTGAACGCTAAATATCCCCATTGGATTAAATGGCTGGATTACTTGCCCACATATCGTGTGGGCATTGATATTTAACATGAAAGAGGGTAACGAAGATGACCCCGGATAGGGTGAGGTCATCCTCAGTACTTCTCCTAGATGAAAGAACAACCGGTGTTCTGTTTCATCCATCGCAACCTCCACAACAGCACGCTCATGGTGTATTGTTGATTCGTTGTGAAGACTGCTGTCGACGCGTCTAATGGGGGTATTGGTTGAGGTGGTGGTGGTGTCCATGGGGCGGTGGATCTGTCGACGACGTACAACCCTGGGGGAGGAGGTGGTGGCGGCGTTGGAAATGGTGGTGGTGGTGGTGGCGGCGGCGGCAGCGTTGGAGGTGGTGGCGGCGTTGGAGGTGGTTTCGGCGTCGGAGGTGGTGGCGGCGTCGGAGGTGGTGGCGGCGTTGGAGGTGGTGGCGGCATTAGAATTACGCACTCTTACCACTCGCTGTATGCGCATTGGCATACCGTTGTTTTTAGTATTATTATTAGAATTCATATTGTTTTGAAGTCTTTTTCAATAACTGACTTTTGTCCACAAGATTGTGCACTATTTATACACCTTAATTTTGTGGGGAAAGCTAGGTTTTGGCTAGGTGGTGGTGAAGGTGGTGGTGACGGTGGTGGTGTAAAAAGGTCACATATTTTTCTTGACATTTTTTTATTGAATTGTTTTTTTGAATATAAACTATCTATAACATAATTTTGTGCATTGTCTATTTTGTATGTAAATTACACGAACTTTTGACTTTTATAGAAAACAATTTTTTATGCAAATCAATGTCTGAACGGAAAAAATAAAATCATTATGTGCATGCACTTAATTAACAATGTCTTTTTTACTTATCCAACTATTGTGTGTGTTATCGAATCCCAACCACTTAACGAGCAGTTTGTCTCCTTTTCGTCGAACAATTTTCTCGATCAATTGAATGTGCGGGTGTGCAGTTTTCTGGATTTCTTCAGTGTAAAATGCTCCCTTGATGTCCCGTTGTTCTTCATCTTGCAGTAAGTATGTTGTTGGATTTGTCAATTGAACCGTTTTAATTGTGAATACCTCATTTGACCAATTGGGTGTATATCCTTTTGCAAATAATTCCCTATATTTACTAACACGCACCTTATCACCAACTTTGAATTTATTTGATGACATTGGTGTTGAAATCTTTATTCTATTATACACCGTATTTAAGAGATGCTTTTCATTTTTTTTCTTAGAAATTGCATCTATAGGACGCATTTTAATTGTACTATGTATGGATTTTTCATTGTAATTTTTTACAATTTCCGGTAATATGGAGAGCCATTTATAGTTGCCCTGATAACTAAACTCTTTCCACATATTACTTTTGAGGGTGCGATTAAAACGTTCAATTACGCTAGCTTTCATTGCACTAAAAGTGGAATAGAGATTTATTCCGAATTTTTTCATCAAATCCATAAATTCCTTATTGTAAAACTCTTTACCATTATCGGTTTGTAGATTTTTCGGTATATGCTGCTGTGTTTTACTTAATAGGATATTCCTCATTGCATTGGCAACTTCTTTGCCAGATTTATTTTTTACAGGCACAGCCCAAGCAAACTTACTAAATACATCGATTACAGTTAAAATATACTTATAGCCCTTATTTAATCGTGCATATGGGATCATTTCCACCAAATCAGCTTGATATAAATCATTTAAACCTTTTACAATGACATGTCTTCTTTCAAATTGTTTTCTAGCTGTTTTGTGTAATTCATTGACAACTAATCTTTTCAAATCCATATCATTCGGTATTTTTTTCTTATATTTCCTCATCATAATGATGATTATGGAACAATAACATCATATACTGGATATCGAACCATAAATACTGCATGTACTTTATTTGTTTTTGAATTGATTTCTTTTATTGATATTCTATCTCCCATATGGAAAATTACAGATTCAATATTCGTTAATAGTTGTCCATTTAAATAAATTTCCATATTATTGAAATTACTGGATTGCTTCACAATTAATAGACGACATTCTTTCAGATGAATTTCATATTCATATTGATTAGAAAGATTTATTTTAAGATAGCCTGTTTTCGCTTGAACGGGTCCTGAGGCGCTAATATTTAACATAAAATAACCATATAAAGTTTTCAATTTCGTTTCCACAAATTGATTAATTTCATCATAGTTTTGGATGTGTGATTTACTTATAATGGCATTCACTTCGTTTGCAATAAGCGTTTGCACTTCCGTCACATTCTGCGGTCTCCAAGGCACCAGATTTTTCACATCTGTTTCTATAAGGTCCTCAACGGCACTCTCATTTGGAATATGATTACTTGCAATATACCATGGCAAGAATTTCTTAATTAATTTATTCACATCAGCTGTTGAGAGAGTGCTGCTTGCTGTAGTCTGAATAACTTGATGATGTTTACGTATTGTTCGGTCAATTAAATTTTGTATTTCCGTTGAAGTTTGTATTTTACTGGAGATTAAATTATTAAGATATTGTTGAGATGGAATTTGTTGTTGTATATTGAGAAATTTTAAGTCAATTTTATGTTCAATATCCAGTACACTTGGAAGTGCAAGTGTGGCAAATACCTTTTTCACTTCAGTCTCCACCAATTGTTGCAATTGTCGTAGTTGTATTTGTTGTAGTTGTTGTGGGGTTTTGCCTGATGAAGGTGTACTCGCACCCACAATAACTGATGATGATTGTCCACCAATATTGGAACCGCCGCCGTCATCGTCATCGTCAGCATAATTTTGACGGTAATAGTAATTATCTAAAGGACGACCGAACTTATCAACAGTCATTTTGGTAATAAGAAAAAAAATTCTAATGTTATTTTTTTAAATACATTTTATTCATTCATTCATATATATATGTTTTTTTTGCAATAAATTCATCATGACATTATTCAAATTGTTTTCTTCACTTAACCATAAACTTAAAATAATTACATTTTCTACACTGCACTGCAAGTGTTTTGGTTTCCAATAGCCATGAATTGGACATTTCTTTGTAGACATATTTTTCAAATAATCATGATAATAATCTTTAAGTGCATGTAATGAAGGCCAATCCCTTATACCTTCCACATTTACAATAGCAATTTTTTTATCATTATACAATTTATTATTATTATTACAGAAAATATCTTTTAATAATTTCTCCTTTTGATGTCCCCTAATTATTATAATGTTAATTTTTTTTCAATAACTTCATTATGTAAAATTTCCGATAATTGGGTCACCTTGTAGTGGTGGGAGAAAGTGTCTTGGTTTTTTTCTGTGTCGTTGTTGCGCTGGATCCAGCCATTGGTGGGGGTAGAAATACCATAAACATTACTTGTTATTGTTGGTTCCTCTTGTTTACTACTATTTAATGAATTCCACATTAGACCATGAACTTGACTTTGTATAAATTTAACGTGTTTTTTAAAATCAGCTGATAAATGATTAAATTTAATATGCGGTTCAAATAAAAACGTTTTTATGTTATCCGATGATGCTGATGACACATCAAATAACTGTTTTATAGCCATTTCTTTACATATAAAATCACTATCTTTGTATTGGAATCCTTGAAAGTCCATAATACACATATTGGATAAATTATTCATGATTACGTTTTTTGTTTTGTTTTTTTTTTATGTGTGTGTCTGTAGTTAATAAAAAGTATATCAACACTTTTCAGTTCAGAGAGATTTCTCTAAATGAAGCGAATAGTTGATGTGAGTGGATTATATTTTATTATACGATCATGTATAATGAGACAATACGCTGTGGTTTTATCATCCACATCTTTATCACATTCAAATTCCAAACGTATGTCCACTGAACCGGCATTTAAAATTTCATTCTGTCGTGAGCAATCAATCACCGCAATCGGACAGATTTCTTTAAATCGCTCGGGTGTGAAGAGTGGCTCATTGTCTTTCTCATAGTATGCTTGATGGAAGTTTCCATACAAGTCATAAAGCACGGCATATTGGTCCTTGGAAAAATTAATATTCAAATTCTCATAGGGATATGATTCAGAGTTTAGATACAATTTTATGTTTGACAAATTTATATGGTCAAATTTACTTGCATTTTTATTAATCATATTTTTTCGATCTGTTTGAAATGCAACAATTACATAACGTGGTTTTTCCAATTGTTTTGTTGACATAACAGTCCAGGAGTGTTGTTGGGTTTTTTGCAATTGTGGATTTTCACACAGTTCCCATGATCTAAACGCTATTTCCAACTCTATTGAATTGTTCATATATTTGATTAGTTGCAATCGTTCAGCGTCGGCAACTTTAATATATGGTATTTTCCATACAATTTTATAAATGGTCAAAACCACTTTTTCCGTTGTGTTTGTATTATAGATTGCATTTTCATCCGTGTTTGATCTCAATAGAATCAATTCATGTCTCAAATCAATTATGATCTTCTTAAAGTCCTCAGCAAAGCCGATCACTCTATTTAGGGGAATGCAAACATTAAAATTTCCATCCTTATTACTTGGTGTGAAGGCGCATTCATTGTTCGATGTATACCATCCAGCATTTTCCAATAGTTTACACTCATTCTCATTTATGGAGACATAAGATTTGAGTGTTGATGTAATGCCCGGATTTCTTGTTCTATCCACAACTTTGCCTCCAATTTCATAGCGAATCTCTTCGAAAAGGTGCAGTGCAAAATTATTTACCAATTTGGCCGTTCTAGACACTGCTCCCTTGTCATCCAATAAAGTGCCCTCAATGTAAATGGAACTTTGAGATGGTAGTGTATAGACATCGGTTTGCTGTATTGGTATTCGTATTTCATCGTTATTTTTAAATGATGAATTTATGTATGGTTGATGAGAGTGTTTCTCGTAACTGGTCAATGAATTGTCAAATAAGACAGATTCTTCAACATTTAAAATGTCACTCATTTTTTTTTTGTGACTGTCTTTGGCTAATAGTTCAATAGTTTTTTTTCACTTTTTTACTTTAAATCCTAAAGACTTTAAAAATTGTATATTTTCTCGTGTTAATCGTTTGACCTCTTGACTTGGAATAACTGTAGATTGTTTAATGATTTGATTATTATATGATGCTCTATTATTATTATTATTATTCGATTTTTTCTTCCTGTCACCACTAATACCACAAGCTTTGTATTTTATTACCATGTTTTTTTTTGTTTAAAATTATTTTGTGTTTATTTTTTTTTTAAATGTAGTTTTATTGATATTTCTTCTCCACGAAAATTGATTATTTTTCCGTTCTGATCAACTATACGAATAGTGACATTATAAATTTCCGATGTATTAATTGGTAAATATATAACATTTTGAGGGGTCTCATTGATTTTGAATCCGGGCGGTACTGTGGGGAAAAAATCATAGATAATGTGACTTGGTACACCATTATCATATGATCCCTCACTAATGCTACATAGCACTCGTATAGTGTTCACATTAAATATACTTATGGGTTTTGTGGAAATGTGTCTTTTGTTGGCGTACAACAGTACATTCTCAAATCCCAATAGTGATGATATCGAATTCGGTTTTCTAAAGTCTATATTGTGACTGCACTTGATTTCCGTTTGTAGTGTATTAACATTTCCATGAATTGATAGAAAACAATTAAATGTGGGATGTTTAATTTTTAATTCTTGTATGGACTTTTGTAAAAATTGCACTATATCGCGGATTTCATATGAACCTGTTGGAATTTTAATATCATGTCCACCCACACTGAACACATTATTTGTGTCATCTATGTTTGGTATTGAATTGAATACCTTGAAACTAGTTAATCCCAACACATAGTCATCATAATTTTCCAATTGAATCGGTGGATAATGGTGAATCGTTATTTCCGATTGTTTACTATCAAATAGCAACAAACTCATAATTATTATTATTACCTATACTGTTACAATTTTTTTTGTACACTAAACACATTCATTACATATTATAACTTTTATATAGGAATTGAAGACATAAATGACCACAGTTTACTGCATTGTTCTTTTGATAACGTTTATGATTGTATTTTATCACAACAGCCGTCGGCTTTTTTGTTTTTTGTTTGTTTGT
This sequence comes from Silvanus unidentatus, assembly GCA_963930825.1. Taxonomy (NCBI): domain Eukaryota; kingdom Metazoa; phylum Arthropoda; class Insecta; order Coleoptera; family Silvanidae; genus Silvanus; species Silvanus unidentatus. Next base: position 15,614,177 of record OZ005760.1, read on the forward strand.
TTGTCCACTTTGAAAATAATGAACCAACTCAAGTGGTGGTTTAAGATTTCCATAACTGTCAAAATAGTAAACCAAAGAGTCTTTTTTAACATAAGCAACCCAATGTTCTCCTGGTCCTTTATCTGAACCCGTATTTATTACACCCGATTCATTTACATTAATCTTATGTGGTAATTTATCGCGCATAAATACACCACGAAAGTGTGGAATATTTTTCGAGTATTTCATAATGTCATAATTGGTTAGGGGACGAGCCGGTAAGTTTTTAATTAGTTTTTTGAATAGGGTCTTATATATAGGCCTAAACCACGTTTATATGGTCCCATATAGAGACCCTGCCGTTGGGCATTTTTTCCAATAGCAATAGCCTCCATTTTTTCATTATGTCGTTTCGATTCCTCTAGATTTTTCTGTGCTTGTTTCGCCTTTTGAATTGCCGAATAGACACCCGAACCGCCACCAATCAATGATCCCAATGCACCTAATCCAGCCAGAAGAAGTGGTAAAAATCCACCAGATTTCCTAGCAGCAGTAGTAGTAGGTATTGGAATTACACGGGGAATAGTTGATTTTTTAACTCTTCCAAATATATTGCGAAGATTTCCTCTCTTGCCTCTCTTTCGTGCCATTCTCATGGCCGTTGAAAAGGATATTGCTTTTCCCATTTTCATTCTTGATCCACGACCTGTTTTTCTTCTACTTCCACCTATTTTTATCCTCCTCCTCCTCCTTCTCCTCCTACTCGTACGGCTATGATGTCCCATGCCTGTTAATAATTTTCCCTTCATGGCACCAGTAACGGCTAAGGCAGCGGCTTTTTCACCAAATCCCGCGTCTCCTGCTTTTAACCGTTCAAATGCTTTCTGTGCCAACACTTGATCAGCCTTGTGTCGTTCAGATAAGTCGTTACTTTGAGAATATGCTATATCATGTACTCTACACGCTGCATCCAATGCATTCACACCCTTATCACCTCTCGCTAGGCGTTTTTGCAATTTAGTACCAGGGCCACAGAATTGATAGCCCGGAATATGTAATTCAATTGGTAATTTATTTATCAATTTATTTAAGATACCGCTTCCTTTCCGCTCTGCAACTTTTCGTCGACTAATTGCATTCGTATAAATTACCCTCATTTTATTATATTTATATGAAATAATATAAACGATGTAAATTGAATAGCACCCTTTAGTCTTCTAAATGGTTGCATACTAATGAAATGTGTTGATTAACTCCTCAATTTATATATAACGACCCACCCCCGCGTGCGTACACACTTACACACACACACACACACATAAAAGAGTGAAAATCATAAAATTTTTTAAAACAAAGTGTGTTTTTTATTTTTCGAAATAAAAATGCGTTTAATTGAACAAAAACAAAAGTTAAACATAAAGAATTATAATTGGCTTCAACAAACGAATAATGCGTGTGGATTAACGGCATCAGGTACTGGCGGCGGTGGCGGCGGTTGTATGGGATCAAGACATGGACAATTACTTCCAAATACAATTCGTTGCATTATTGTGGGACCTTCAAATTGCGGTAAAACGAGTGTTATGCTAAATTTATTGGAGGATAAAAATGGTTTGCGATTTGAAAATGTGTACATTTATTCCAAATCTTTATATCAACCCATGTACAAGTACTTGAGGGCACTGTTAGAACCAATCAAGGGAATTGGTTACCATGAATTTAGAGATACAGATGAAATACTGTCACCAAATGATGCCAAATCCAATTCTATAATGATATTTGATGATGTGGCGTGTGGACCGCAGAGTGTGATAAGAGAGTACTTTAGTATGGGTAGACATAATCAAATCGATTCCTTTTATCTCTCGCAAAGTTATAGCAGAATTTCCAAACAATTAATACGTGACAATGTTAATCTTCTCGTTCTTTTCAAGCAAGACGAGACTAATTTACGACATGTTTACAATGATCACGTGAACACAGACTTTGAATATGATAAATTCATTAAATTGTGTAGATTTTGTTGGAACAATGACAAATATGGTTTTTTAGTTATATCAAAAGATGATGATATAGCAAAGGGACGCTACAGAAAGGGATTCGATCACTTTCTATTAACATGAAACAAAAAAAAAAAAACGAAAAACCCCATATATGTATATATATAATTTTAATACATTCACTTTATTTCATCAGTTTTACAAATACCGTTCTCGGGGAGAAAACAGACACCCATCACATGATGGATTCAAAGGTGGTAAAAGAACTAATTAAGGCTAGAAAAATTGTAAAAGCCAAATTGGATGCCTTAAAATCGGAAGAGTTCTCCACACAAGAAAACCTTGCACAAAGTTATTTGCCCTTGATGAATATATTACCCAAAGCATTACTAAAAAACGAACAGAAAAAAAATAAAGTGAAAAAAGAGGAGGAGGAGGAGCCGGATGAGGAAAAACCATTACCAGATGAAGAAGATATTCATCATGATGTAAAAAAGACCATAAAAAAGACTAGAAAACGTCAAAGTACTAATTTCGGTACTCAAACAGATGAACAAGAACGCAATATAATTCAACAACTTTTTCCTAATACATCACATGCTGAACAGAGTTTTGTATACCATCCGCCACAGCCGCTACCGTCGGTAGAAGAAAGTTATTTTTTCGATGATTCAATACAGGATTTGAATGCAACACAACATAGAATTCCCGATGAGACATTGATGGAATATTTGGATCAGTTCCCCGATATCCTTCAACAATACATTGTGGACAGAATGCGAAGTACCAACAATGATTTTGATACACATTATTTCACTCATGATGTGTCCACGGATGTTATGCATTTTGGTAATGGCCGTTTAAATTTCAATGATGATGCAATAACAGTAACTAATCCCGATAGATATGAAATGAAGTTTCCCCTCACTGTTGGAATGATTGAATTACTAATGAAAACCATACCTGATGATAATAAGATCACATCGGACGATAAGAGAAATTTCAAAGAGCTTGTAGTGTTTACTAGTGCTCACAAAAAACATTTCATGAGCGATGAACAGATTGTGGGCAATCGTGGTGATAAGTATCGCTATACCATAAAACCGCTTGTTGTGGACGTTCTGAAGAAGGAGCAAGAGCAACAGGATAGGGAAACATTAACAAAGTTACGTTTACCTACTACTACTACTGCTTCCTCTTCAAAACATGGATCGGGTTATGGTAAATCAGCAGCGACAGCAACAACAATAAATAATAATAATAAATCTGATAACAATTTATTCATGACTTACAATAAGAAGCCCATTGAATATGTTTACTGGGATTCTCCAAATGAACTTGTACAACGATTACGTTTATTAATGGCATCCCAGGCGGCTGGTAATAATTCTCATGTAAATGAAATAAATTCCATTATTGAGGAATTGCGAGAGAACAATATTATAGAATAGTTATTTTTTTTTCTATTAATCTCTCAATATGCATGCGCAGCAGCACGTGTTTGTGTATTATCTGTATATAAGTTGGAATTTTTTCACAATACCTTCAGTCCACAAGAAAAACAAAAAATGGAAACAAGCAGCATTGCAATATTTCTATTTCTAACACTTGTGCAACGAAACGTATTATACGTTTCACAGTTGGAAAACACAAAAGATGCATTCATTTGTTTCTTAAATTTAACAACAACAACAATTCAAAATCACACAAACTGTGACAATTGGCCTCAAAATTGGAAGAGAATGGAATTAATTACAATAAATAATGGAAAATTGGATGTAATGAAGACGGATTTAACGGAATCACAACTCGCACTCCATGAATTACGCTATAAGGTGAAAATATTTACACATGAAAATAAGTACCTTCACACACCACACTGGAATGGATTTTTCTTACACAATTCCAAGAACTGCTCCATCAGCAACAAAGGTGATATAAGTAATAATCATAATAATACGTCAAACCATAATAAGAACGATGATCATGATGATGATAATGTAATATTAAAAGAAATGGAAACTCAACATGGTAAAATTAGCATGTTTATTGAAAAAGTGTTTTCTTCACAAAAAAATGTACATTCCCTTGTATTGTTATACTTAAATTTATTATTACAAATTACTGCAATATTTTTAATATATATATTTTCTACTACATGATATGAGTGGTATGGCGAAATAGCCATACTGGCATACAGTATGAATATCTAGGATAAGAAAAAAAAAAGTTGTGGTGGCAATGCCAACAATGCAACTGTCAGCTGATACGTTGTTGGGAGACGATGTGAAATATTGCCATATTCATTTCTGTCCATTTAGGAGTACTTATATTGTACAATAATATTTATATATAACTATAATATAAAAAAATATTAATACATTCTTTTTTGGTTTTTTTTCTCTCTCTCTACTAACGGTCACACAGAAACAAAAACAATAGAACGATATATGTAAATTACAAAATGTGTGTCAGGAAGTTTGTGCAAAAAACAAGTGAATACAGGTCACTTAATCTTTTAAAAATTTGCATACAATATAAGCGCCAATTTTGTTTTTTTGTTAACCGGATGCACTTCCTCACTTTTTTCCCACTCACACAGGTGTGTGAGAGAAAGAGAGAGCGCCCGGTACCGCCACCGCTCGGTGATGGTGGTAGTTCAACCCCCAATCCAATACTCCACCCACCCCACCATACACAGTACTCTCTTCCGCCTCATTAGCAGTACCCACCAACACAAAAATGCTAATTAACACCTATCAACACACTTCTATGCTCTGTCCACTCCCCCTAACCCATCCCAACAACTCCCACGTTTCAACCCCACCGCCGCCGGGAACCAACACCTTGCGTCATCTATCGGACGTTTGATGTACTAGTGTGCCAGAACCCGCAGTTTTACACTACTGGTATTTCGTAGTTTTTCCTGTTTGTGTTAGCTTTGGTTAAAATTTTCTGTTGTTTCTCGACGTTTTTTACATGAATTTTATTATATATTTCTTGTAAATTCTGTATGTAGTGCTCTTGTATTTGTTTTGATGTCCTTTCAATTGGAGTTTCGTAGTTTAGATTTCCTTTTAATATTTGATTTGGTGTGTACCCAGTTGTTGTATGTTTAGCATCGTTGTGAGAAATAATGGCTATTTGCATACATGATTTTATTGTTTCATTTGGTTTGCTTAGTTTTATACTTTGGATGGATTCTTTCAAAGTCGAATGTAGTCGTTCTACAGGCGAGTTGCTTTTTGGATTATTAGTTGTTGTTAGATGTAATTCGATACCATGAAGAGTGCAGAATTCTTTCATAAGTTCACTATTAAAATTTGTTCCTTTGTCGCAAACTAATTTTCTTGGAATTCCGTGATGTTCGAAGCTGCTTAAGAGTGCTTTTACTGTGTCAATTGTGTTCAATCCGTCAATTGGTATTGCCTGTGCATGCTTGGAAAATGAGTCGTATATTGTCAGCCATTTATTCTTTTCTACTGAAAAAACGTCACAGTATATTATATCAAAAGGAACACTTCCTAAATCTGTTGGTTTAAAAATTATTTTCTCTGGGTGTCGATCATATTTTACTGAGTTACTTATGTGGCAGTTTTGGATAAACGTTTTTACGTCTTCGTGTAATGTAGGCCAGTAATATTTGCATTTAATAGAGTTGACATTTTCATTAATACCTCTATGTTTGGTTTTCGTTGTGTGGTACCTTTCGATAATTTCTTGTTGTTCATCTTTGGCCTCTATTTCTTCTAGCTTCTGTGTAGTGACGTATAATTTAAAAGTTTTACTTTTAAAATTTTCTTGTAGTAAATTTATGAATTGTAGTAAGTATTCTTCTTCCTTTTCCATGTTGTAGATTGCATATGTTTGTTTTGGTTTTAAATATTCTTTTAATCGTTTTATCACGTTCTGTTTGTTGAAATTTAATGGTAAACTTATTGTTAATACGTTTTTCTTAAACGTATTTGTGTGGAAACTTACTATTTCATTTTTTCCTTTCCTTATGAATATTTGATTTTTAAATTGGTTTATCGGTGTTGGAGTTGTTGAATAAGTTTGTATGGGATTTTCTAAATTAGTGTGTATAGTTCCATTATCATCGTCACTGCATTGAGCTTGATTGCTTGCCATGTCTTCCCCGATTATTTGTTCGATATCCTGTAGATATTCTTGTTCTTCTTCAGGTGACAGCTTTTTATTTGGTATTGAATTTATCAAGTTTTCCAAATCCTCTTCGTCATTTTCCAGGGCATTTATACGAATTCTACTTAACGCATCTGCATTCGAATTTTGCACCCCTTTCTTGTACTGAATCTCATATTCATATTCTTCTAGTTTCAGTCTCCATCGAATTAGCTTTGAATTCGGTTCCTTTATGTTGAATAACCATTGGAGAGGTTTGTGGTCGGTTACTATTATGAATTTCTTACCATATAAATAAGGTCGAAATTGTTTACAAGCCCAAACAATAGCCAAGCACTCTTTTTCTATTGTACTGTAATTAATTTCGTGTTCGTTTAAGGTTCGACTATCGTATGCAATAGGTAAATCTTCGCCTATTTTTCCTTGGCTTAGTACGGCTCCGATGGCGAAATTGCTGGCGTCGACTGTTATGACAAATTCTTTATTGAAATCCGGTCTTTGGAGTATAGGTGCATTGATTAGGATTTGCTTGATTTTATTGAACGATTCCAAGTATTTTTCGTCGTTGATGTTTATTGTAGCGTTTTTCTTGAGATATAATGTCATTGGCTTCGTTATTGCTGCGAAATTTTTTATGAACTTTCTATAATAACCAGCTAGTCCTAGAAACGATTTTATTTCTTTTCGAGTTTTTGGTAATGGGAATTTTTCAACTGCAGCTACCTTTTTATTATTAGGTTTGATGCCAGTTTCCGTAATTATGTGTCCCAAAAATTCGACTTCTTTATGTAGAAATTCACACTTATCTAACTGGACTGTTAAATTGTTTTCTTTTAGGCGTTCGAATACCTTTCTTAAGTTTAATAGATGCTCGTCTAAACTTGATCCATAAATGATTATATCGTCCATATAGACTAAGCATATTTTTCCAATCAGTTCTTTCATTACGTTATTCATCATTCGCTGGAATGTAGCTGGAGCGTTCTTAAGTCCAAATGGCATTCTCCGATATTCATAATGTCCATTTTCGAAGTTGAACGCAGTTTTTTCGATACTCTGTGGATCCATTTCTATCTGATGAAATCCACTTGCCAAGTCGAGTGTTGTATAATATTTGGCACGGCCCAATTTATCCATGATTTCGGAGATGTTGGGGATCGGATATTTGTCGTCAACCGTTTTTTTATTTAACTCTCTATAGTCTATTACCATTCTATATTTCTTTCTTCCGCTTGCATCTACTTTCTTCGGTACGATCCACACTGGTGATGACCATGGTGATTGACTTGGTTGTATAATTTCTTTCTCCAATAGTTCTTCTATTTGCCTGTGACCTTCATTTTTCTGTTCATAAGGTAATCGATATGACTTTTTATATACTGGTTCATTATCATGTGTTTTTATGACGTGTTTTACATTATTATTAAAAGTTAATTTGTCGTCTGGTTTTTGTAGCACTTCATAATGTTCATTTAATGTTTTGTATAGTTTTTTCTTTTCTTCTTCGTTTAGGTGAGTATCTCTGATGTACTTAATTGGATTTTCTGATCTGTGTTCGCTCTTAATTCGTATATTGTTCAATTCCTCTTTAGTTTTCATTTTCTTATCCATGAATCCTTTCTCCATTTCATATAAAAGAATCTGATTTGTTTTATTTAAAATGTTTACTTTAAATTTGCCATTTTTAACGTCGATTTCGTCCACTATATCTAATTTTTTTCCGATAAAATGTATGTTGTATTTTCCATTCGCATTGTTAGAGTTTATTATTACTGTGTTCATTCCTGGTTCTAGTTCGATGGTTGTTGTGTTGAAATTCTCCCTGTATTTCATAGGAATCGTAATATTTTCGTTCCGTAGACATTGATTATCTACGTCAATGTTCAACTTAAATTCTCTAAGAGCTTGAATACTTAATATTCCGTCGAAATATTTATGAAAATTATATCCTGTTACGATTGTTTCTTGATTTATTCCAAATTCTTGCAATAGTGGTACTTGTCCTCTGAGTTTTGCTTCTGCTTCTCCCGTACATGTTAAAATTTCACATTTTTGATTCCATATTTTATTAAATTTTTGTAGGTAATAAGGGCGAAGTACGCTTCCGGTACTGCCAGTGTCGATTAACAATTTTATTTTAGAGTGTGGTAATTGGATGTATGGGAGTTCATTTAACATTGTGCTGTTTAGTTCAATTCTTCCGAGGCTTCGTCCCAAAAATTTTGACTGGTTGACGGTTGTTCCGGTTGTTCCTGTGTGTGCAGCTCTTCAGCTACCCAATGCGGTTGTTGACCTTGATTATTTTGGAAATGATTATAATTTTGTTGGAGATTGGGTCTTCTTGCTTGACTTTGAATAACATTGGAATTTTCGCGTTTTTGTTGTTGCCAACGTGGTGGATTGTAATTATTCCTTGGTTGAACTGAAACTCCGCTCATTGGTTGTGGATATTGATCCCGGTATTGATGTTGTCGTTGATTTGGTTTAAATGCATTTTCGTTTCTTCTACCGAATACCTGTTGGTTTGTGGGGAAATTTTGTTGAGGTAATATTCGTGGTTTAACAGGAATTGGTTGAGATGGAAAGCTGGATGACGGTTTCTGTTGCCAATTAGGTCGTTGAGAGGTAATTGGGACTCTGAATGAAGGATTTAGCTGATTTTTCAGTTCTAGGTCTTCCTGTATTATAGGTATTGCGTCATTAATGGTTTCTACATTTTTACAACGGATAATCGTGCATAAATCTGATTTGACATTTATTAATAAGGTTGTTAAAGCTTGTTTTTCAATTTGTGCGTTTAATAAAGTGACAACAGCAGGAGTGTTATTAAGTGCATTTTTTCGCTGAATTTTATACTTTAGTTGAGATAACCTTTCAATGAACTCTAGATATGACTCGTTTCTTTGAATTTTCATGTAATTAAGCTGATTCTGTAACATTTCAACGGTGGTTTGATCGCCAAAACGATCTTTTAATGCTTGACGGATTTGGAGCCACGTTTTGAATTGAGGGTTGCTCTGTACGTAAATTTGCGCTTCATCGATTATTTTTGTCTTTATTAAAAGTAATACCATTTCTTTTTGCGTCTCTGTAGTGCCAGCCGTTTCATGGTATTTAGTATAAAATGTATTTATTTCCATAAGAAAGCCTTCTAATAAATCTGGATTCCCGTTGAATTTAGGTAGACATTCCGCGTGTAATTTTAACAAATCCATTGTTGGGTTATTATTTGCGTTTTCAATTTCTTCCAAAGCTGCTCTTAGTTCGTTTAATTGTATGTTTGAGTTTTCGTCACTCATGTAGTTTTTATAGGGGCGTAAGGCAATAGTAACTTAATTGCTACTTACGTTTTTCGGTGACTTCCACTGGAACACAAGTCCTGCTTTCTTCAGAGCTCAATATCTGAACCGTAACGGGGTGCTCACTGATGATGGATGGTCGGACCGATAGAGGTTCTTCTTTTTGGATAGCGTTAAATTGTTGAAACAAACCAGTTGGGTTGGCCTTGATTTTCTTCTTTCTTCGGAAGTTGTTACTTATAAAGTCTTTATGACCAAATTTCACAATTTCACGACCGTAACGAAAATTTGCACTTATTTTCCCGAACCGTTAAAACGCTATCCTACCGACTGCGCCAGTTAAATTAATGATTTCATTAATTGTTTAAAAAAAACTTTATTTTATCTTATAATTTTACATATGTTTTTACAAGTACCTTTCTTGTCTACAACTAATTACAGAATTTCTTTTTTAATCTAATACAATTATTCTAACATTGTTGAAATATGATTCCTGTTGTTCTCCAGAATCTTCTTTGCTGATGTGGTGTTTCTTGGGGTTTATTACTCTTAACTTACATAATGATCTTAACGCGTAAGACAGAGACAAATAGCCGAAAACGTTGTCGATTAGTGAACTTTCCGTAGATTTGAAAAGTGTTTTGGAAAATCATCATTTTCTCCGTAATTAGTGGGCTAATATGAAAAAAAAATTGTCGAATAAATTTCACTCCTCTATCGAGTCATGGTTTATTTCAAAATCCCCGTTTCATGCAAGTTGTCCATTATACTTTCAGGTGTGTTAGAGCTAGTGGGGACCTTTTTATTATCGCAACCTCCTATCGTATTATTCGCGTTACTAATTACATTGTCTATTATTTGTTTACCATTTTTTTATAGTTTTGTAGTTTATTTTGTACTTGCTTACTTTGGGGTCGCATGATTGTTTGTCACTTACACCCTTTAACGCCTCTGTAAAACCGACTGTAAACGTGATTAGGTGAAGTAAAAAATGAAAATGGCGTTGGACATAACTGTCGTGTTTATTAGGGTTCCGTTCACGAATGTTTGTGGTTCGGCAACAATCAAATATTATTGTTTCAACAATATTTTTGATTGTTGCAGAACCACAAACATGCGTGGACGCAAATATATCGTATTAATAAAATCACTTGTGAAACAATTAACGTTTATTTATATCACGAATACAGATCATATATATGATACCGACATTAGGGACAATTGACAATTAATTCACCGGTAGTTGCACGGTTGCGTTAACCTCGTTGACCAGTGACCTTGTGATCATGTGATCACTAGTGCCAATTTCAAACACCACACTCTTCCCCTCTTTAGTTGGACCTTACGGTTGTGGTTGTAGTTTCCAATCCAGGCCCTTATCCGCCACGATGTTTTTTCTTTTTCGTTTCCATAGTGTTTCACATTCATTAACACTGGATCGTTCTGCGTTTCTTCGCGTACTTGATTGTTGTTTATTGGCCAGCAGTTGTCGGTTTCGGTTAACTTCACATAATCAATGCGTTCATATTCGTCTGACTTTATTTCTTCCTCTACTGGCAATCTGCTGAGGAAATCGGCGACTACATTATTTTTCCCTTTTACACGTTTGATTTTATAGTCAAAAACGGACATAAATATCGCCCATCGCTGAATTCTGTCCTGATGTCTGATAGCAATTTCTTTATTTTCTCCCCACAAGCCTATGAGTGGTTTGTGGTCAGTCCGAATTGTAAAATGATTGCCCAGTATTTAATGTAGTAGCTTTTTCAATTCAAAAACTATGGCCAGTGTTTCTAGTTGTTGTTAAAAGTAATTTTATTGATTTAGAAAAACTCAATCTCACCAACTTAACGAATTTATTCTAATTTAGTAACAGTTTTATTATTATTTAATCGCCCACAAAATATGCGTGTCGCCCTTCTTACGCCATAAACTGCACTGCCCGTACCGCCCTCTCCCTTCTACCGCCTGTTATAATGGACTGACCCACCGCCGGGCGGATTTTTCTTATTGCTATTTAACATTGTATTGTGGGATATGTTCTTTCGTTGGGCATCAACGTTCTTGAGAAACACGCCACCATTTTCTCTTCTTTACCTATCTTATTCATTAAGCACTCTGATATGCCAGTTTTCGATGCGTCAGTGAACATTATTATTTCTTTTTGGTTGTCAAAGTACGTCAAGGTTACATCTTAAGCTACTTCCTTCTTAATTTCTTCAAATGCACTATCGCGCTCGATCGTCCATACATTTGGCAATTTTATAATAATAATAATAATAATTCTTTATTAAGGGTGTAAGCTATTTTAAAAATTTTCATGGTATGAATAAGTAAATATACATTAAAAATATACATAATCATAATGAATTAATCATAAGAAAAAAAACAATTTTTTGTGTAGAAATGTTTATAATTATTTAAACTTATTATGAAAAAAGAAAAAAAAATCTTCTCTAATATTATTTAAAAACTATTCAATGAAGTAAGTATACTACAAAATCTATTAAATGGTAAAGTAAAATCATTTATAGTACAATATTTGTTGGTATTTATCATAATTCTATTGGTTGATGAGTATTGAGTGAAATTTGTTCTACTAAATGGAATATAAAAAATAATTTTTTGTCTAGTATCCCTTAAAGGGCTATGGAAATTTATTGTGAATATGTTAATTAAATCACCACTTTTTTATCACACCATTTAAGCACTTTCAGGTCAGAGTACAAACGCCTCTTTTCAAGCGAAACAATATCAAAGTAGTCTCTAAGGTACTCATAGTTTCGATGTTGTTTACGAACCCGTGGAGTAAAGGTTTTAAAAGAAATATATTTCAAAAATTTATTTTGAACCCTCTCGATGTTATTGATATGAACCGAATAATATGGACACCAAACAATTGAACAGAACTCTAATTTGGAACGAACAAATGAAAAAAATAACGTCTTAAGACATGTAATGCTACGAATATTAGAAGTTATTCGTTTTATTAGTCCTAACATTTGATACGATTTTTTAATGACATTGTTTATGTGAGGTATAAAAGATAGATTTACATCAAAAATTATGCCTAAATCTCTAATTGTTAGTGAAGAAACAAGAGGCTGATTAATTAAAGAGTAAGAAAAATTCACAAAATCGGCAGTACGAAAAAATCTCATAATTTTACACTTTGCAATATTTAATCTCATTTTGTTTGAAGCACACCAAGAGTGAAGTTTATCAAGCCCATTTTGAAGGATCAAACAATCAGCTTTAGACCTTATTTTAACAAACAATTTGAGGTCGTCTGCAAACAGTAAAAATCTTATTGAAGGTACCTCAAAAACAAGATCATTAATAAATATTAAGAATAACCAAGGACCTATATGAGACCCTTGGGGCACCCAGACGTAACTTTGAATTCCCTTGAAAGAAATGATTTTATTTTCACTATTTGTCTACGGCCAGAAATATAACTATTTAACCAGCTCAGGAGAGGATTACGTATGCCAATACCGGCTAACTTATTTATAAGAATTACATGATCTACAGTATCGAATGCTTTGGAGAAGTCCGTGTAAATTGAATCAACTTGACACCCCTCCTCCAAAGCATCCATTAAGAAATTTGAATATGAGTTTATTTAAAACTAAGCTTTCCAAACTTTTGGAATACATGAGATTTTAGATATGGGTCTGTAATTTTCTAATTTAGATCGATCCCTTTCTTTGAAAACCGGAGTTACATAGCTTATGCGCCATATATCAGCAAATATACCCTCTTTCAAGGACTTATTAAATATGTGGTAAAGAGGCCTAGACAATATAAAAGCACAGTGATGAATTATTATTGGTGGAATTCCATCCTGTCCAGAAACTGCTGTAGGTTTTAGTTTAAAAATTTTATTAAAAATATCACCTATACCGATTTGAGGGATATCGTCAATGCTAACTTGCAAGACACTATTACTAAACTCGACATCATTTAGAATACACCGACAAAAAAAATTTGGGTATAAATTTTGAGTAATAGTTAACTAGACCTAAAAATGCTCTTACTTCCGTCGTATTTTTGGGTCGTGGAGCTTTGAGAATCGCTTCTACTTCCGCTTGAGTCTTCCTGACTCCCTTTCGACTGATTGCATGACCAAGATATTCCACTTCGGGCTTGAAGAACTGACACTTTTCCTTTTTTGCCGTCAGACCAACTTTTTCCAATCGAGCACAAACTTTCTTACTTTCTCCAAGTTCTTGACATGTTCTTCTCTAGTTTTTCCGGTGATTATTATGTCGTCCTGTAGATTAGCAGCGCCATCTATGTCGCTCAACAGTTCCTCTATCACCTTGGGAAAATTGCTGACGCTGGGTGGTGTCTGTATTAAAACATGTTTTCCATCGACGACGCCCAAACAATTTGGCATGTTCCATTCCCCTAAGAAGTCCTCCATCTTGCGTTTCCATTCAGTTTCATTGGGACATCGTAAATATATTGCCATTAAAACTTTATATAGGACTTCTGTTCATAAATGAACAGAATTTGTAATCATTTGTTTATCATTCTCATTTTTTCATTATAAAAACAATTGTGTTTATAAACATCTGTAAGCAATTACACAACTGTCGCCTCAACATTATGTGCGAATAGTGCGACCAATTACATAATTCTCGCATCAGCAACATTTCATTACCATTGTTGTTACCTGACGTACGTCATATAAGTAGGACAAATTTTATGTATATATTGTCAAGTTCAAATCATAGAATAAATCAATTGGGCTAGTTCCTTACAACAATTAGTTTGATTCAACCCTTATGTTATCACCTTAACATAAACCCACATTAGTCTCGCACTCTTACAAAGTGCCTGATTAAACAACTTCACAAGTTTCTTTTATTATAGAAGGAACAGTTGCCTCTCCAATTCTATAGGCCAACGCAATTTAAAGTACCTGATCACCAGTCGCAAGATATCTGAAAATTGATTGTTTCTAGCGAATAGAATCGGAATTATCGGAAGAATCGGAATTATTGAACGTGCTCAAATCCATACGACAGTATCGGAAAAACATTGAGGGATCTTCTTTCAGCTTTTGGAATATGTGCTTGAAATCCCCTTGGTCCTCGCTTTTATTCATAACCGGTCGGCTCCACCATCTACGCGTTCTCCATCGTATGCCTCTTCGCCTTTTGGAATGAAGGCAGCAAATAAAACCCGCATACATATATAAACTATTTGTATCGAAATCCATTTTGAATTTAAAAATAAAAGTCAGGTTAAAAATTCAAGCATTCAGCCTTAAAATGCTCAAAATCCAATAGACCATCTGCGCGAACTGTCAAACCGCTTCAAGGTCATTGCTTGGAGGTAAAACATTCAAAATTGAAATTTGTTTGTGGTTAGTTTTTGGCTGTTTTTTTTGCATTTTAAAACTTTTTAAAGTTGTTAAATCTATTTGCAATTTAATTTGTGTATGTATTTGTCTGTAAAACTATTATTGTTATGTGTTTTTGTGTTAATTTACTGTGTGTTTATTAAACATTGAAAAACATTTACACAAATTAATGGTGTATTATTTTCCTTTCACCCTTTATTGAAAGTGTTAAAATTAGTGAATTAATTAAAAATATGGATATAAAGACTTTAGACAGTGTACATTTATGTAGGTACATAGAAAAAACTGAATGTGTGGGCCTTGATCCTTATAAAATCAATGCCAGTTTATGTTCAAATGTCGTTCAAGAATTTCTCAATATTGGCTATCTAGACATCATCAAATACTTCGTATTTGAAAAAAAATGTCTATTCGATGGACCAGATTAAGGCCTTTAAAAGTTCAGACGGCTATAAATTAGCATCCAATGGTTGGGTTCGTGAATTAGGCTGCATCGAATCATTGGGAAAATATATAATATTGGGAAAAGTGAGTTTAAATTACAATGCCAACAAATTTTATACTATGATTTTCTTCTTCATTCTCATGCAGGTACTTCATTCACAGTCTGTTGCTGACAAGCCTTTACTTCCTTGGGCTATAACAGAAAGAAATGGGAATATTTTATCGGCGCATTGCACGTGTGTAGCCGGTTTAAGTGAAACTTGCCTACATGTTTCTGCAATTTTGTTTGCCGTAAGTGAAGCCAAGAAGAACTTAGAATCAGTTACGGACATCACATCATATTGGGCAGCCTCTACCAGCAAACCAGGCTTACCTGCAACAATCCACCAATTAATTTTTCAAGTCAGGATTCGACTAATGAAAACTCACAAATATTTAGTCGATCGCAGTCGGATCAGATCCCTAGCATGACAACTAACGAAGTTCATGATTTACTTCAAAAATTAAAAGATGAAACACCTCGAAGTTCTGTTCTTCACACTATTGTCCAACCATTTGCCGGGGAACTTCGTAACGAACTAGAAGAGGACATGAAATATAGTTTAACAAATTTATATAGTACAGACAATAAAGAAAAATCTTTAGAGTCCTTGATAAAAATTGGTGTGTACTTGTACTTACTTTCCTTATGTTCCCAATTTATTTCTAATTTCTTTTCAGGAAATGAGTTGGATATAAACATTCCTTTGGAATTTTGTCGAAAAATTGCAGAGTCAACAAAAGGCCAGGCATCATCTTCAAAATGGTTTTTATACCGAAGTGGTCGAGTTACTGCCTCAAAATTCAAATCTTTCTGCAGAACTGATATTAAAAAACCATCGATATCCTTAATAAACGCCATATGTTACCCAATAAAAATGAAATTTGTCAGTAAACAAACCATTTATGGATGTGCCCATGAAAAAAAGGCTCTTCAGCTATATAAAGCTGAAATGCAGAGAACACACGCGGCATTTGAAGTTGATGATGCTGGATTATTCATTAATCCTCAATTTCCGTTCTTTGGAGCATCACCAGATGGACTTTGTAACTGCGATTGCTGTGGAGTTGGTGTGGTTGAAATAAAATGTCCATATTGCGCTAAAGATATAGGAGTCGAGGAAATGATGAACCTCAACAAATTTTATATGCACAGTATAGACGGACAAAGTATATTGGACAGAAGTCATACTTACTACTATCAAACGCAAATGCAATTAGCAATCACAAAGGCGGAATACTGCGATTTTGTCGTGTGGGCTAAAAACAGCTTCGTCAAGGAAAGAATTTTCTTCGACGAAGACTTTTGTGTCCAAGAAAGTAAGAAAGCTCAGTCTTTCTTTAAAGATGTTCTTCTTTCGGAGCTGTTAGGGGGTTATTTCTCTAAAAAAACAGCATCTTCATCACCTTCATCATCCAAAGGCAACCCCCTACAGCACCAGCCATCCAGTTCAACAAGTGTCGCAGACGAACTTTATTGTTTCTGCCAACAACCTGATGATAAAATTCGCCCGATGCTTCTGTGCGACAACGAAAATTGCCCTATTAAATGGTTTCACATGGATTGTGTAAAATTACAATTACCTTTACCAGACAATTGGTTTTGTTCCATGTGATTAGGCGAATAATGCAAGACAGTATGCCACATGTGTGCTTGTGTGCACTTCTACGACTTCTACTGACTTTTATTCTGCGCGTGAAGCCCGTATTCTCATCCATCGATCTAACGTTTATTAATTTTAATTGATGGTTGCCATTATTCGATAACAAATTTAAAATAAAATAAATATAAAAATATCGAAAAGTTTTGGTTCTAGTAAAACCAGTTTCTTTTTTTTCAAATTATATTTCGAACATAAGTTTAATATTTACGTTTTTATCATGTATTTAATCTATTTATGATAAATACATGTTTTAAAGTGTATTTTAAAAGTGTTTTCTTTAGTTGGTGCAATTTAAAACATATTTGTTATGTATGTATAAAGAAAATTTCAGCAGAAAATAAACAAACATGTCAATAGTATTAGAACTTTATTAAATAAAAATAAATTATAACGTAAATATATACATACCTAAATGCTGAAAAATGAAAAATATTTATAATAGTTTCACTGTTGGCCTGCAAACAAAATTATTTCAACTGAAATAATGAACGACATAACAAGTTTAGTGCAAATCATACACAGCATGCAGTATATATTTCAAATTTACAATAAAAGCGTGCAATAACATTTAACGAAAAAGTTATGTTACAAAAAAAAATAGAACGAAAGCGTGCGATAACATGCAACGAAAAGCAGAATGCCATCTAACAAGACAAATTAAACTACACTAGAGGTATAACACTTGGACCTAAATTAATTAATGCGCAGCAAACTACAACAATTTTGTCAACATAAGCAAAATTGTCAACATTTTTTCTACGCACAGTGCTGAGAGGAATTGTGGTCGAAAATATGTTATATTTTTGTTTGAGAAGTCCAATAACTCTCTCGATGTGAACCCTCACTCTGGAAACTTTTCTAGAAAGGTCCACATCGCATGCAGACAGTTGATTCTTCCCTTTCTTGAACGCCGGCGTGACCACCTTCGCGAAACAAGCAGAAACTTGGTCACTGATGAGGAATCCTCTGTCTGCAAGCACCACATCACCAGGCTGCAGCTTTTCAAGAAAAAAAGAATTCTTTACAATGAACTTGTCGGATGTTCTACCACCATAGGCCTCTGATATGAAACAAACAGATCCTTGGGGTGAGATTCCAATTAAATATTTTACTGTGTGGTGATGTTTGTAGTTTGACCACGATTTGCAGGCAGCTACAGGATTACTGGACTTTTCGATGAAGACCACAAAGCAGTCGATTATCACCGTAACGGAAGACCCAAACTCGATTTTAAAGGCAAGCGTCATATTTCTTTGGAGGTCTTCTCGATTGGGCCATATAATAAGGCTCTGAAAAAATATAAATATTAAACAAACAAGCAGATGGGATCACAATAACAAGGTATTCTAAAACAAAAATAAAAGAAAAAGAAAAGAAAACGACAATTCTGTCTGTTGTAATGCCCTGTCCTTATAGACATCATACGAACGACACCTTTAAACGGGCATATAACACGTCGATGATCCAAAAGAAGATTCGAGCCGCTGTGGTGTGATGGCAATCGAATCGGTATCCCAAGTCCATGAACTGAAGATTTAATCGCAGCTTAATCAGTGTCATGATTAAAGCTGAAAAGTGGTAAACTTGGGAGATGCCGTCATAAATTTTCCACAAACAGTTAGTATTGATTCGATATATGAATAGTGTTCAAAACCCGTATAATACAATGTGAATCTATTATCTTGTATGAATTTTAAAGGTTCAAATGAGTTTCTGATATTTGATTCACCGCTAATCAAATCAATATTTGCTGTTTGTTCGTGTTCGACTTCGGAGGTGTCTTGGACGGTGTCAACATTTTCATCCACTTCCATTTTATCCTCAATGTTGATAATTTCTTGTCCGAGATCTTGTCCAACCGCCAAAACGTCATCATTTCCTTTCTAATGTAAGTAACAAAAGTGTTATGTATTTAAAATATTAAAATGTAGCCGATATATATGCATATTTACTAGATTATTTCTTCTTACAGCTCTCTCAAATCGGCCAATGGATGAAGTGGATGGCAAAATGTTGGAATTATAGCCCATATTTTGTGAGGGGATCCAATCGGGGCTCAATTTGTCCAGGAGTTTTGCTGGTTTACCTTAAAACAATGGATTTTAGATTATAAGAAACTAGACTGTATATTATGCTTGTTTTTTAATATTACCTGTAATGAAGTGTCTGGAACAAATTCTTGCATATTTTAATTTTAATTCGGTCAAATCCTGTCTTTTTAAAACTTTAATCTACTCTTCCCTGCGTTCTACGAGCAAATTGTTCCTTCTTCCAAGATTATCAATTCCATTTGGTATTCGAAAAAAATTAACCTGATGTTTAGCCCCATTACTTCCATATCCATAAACAATACATTGGTTTGGCATTTTCTCTGATTATTTATCAATTTGAATCGAAGAAACTTTTAAATTACTAGAAAAACAGCCAAAAACTAACCACAAACAAACAAATTTCAATTTTAAATGTTTTACCTCCAAGCAATGACCTTGAAGCGGTTTGACAGTTCGCGCAGATGCTCTATAAAAAAGGACATGTGGCAAAAGTCTGCCTAACTTCACGTATGAAAGACTCAAAACGATCAACGGTCAATAATATAAATAATATTGAAGAAAATGAATTCGCGATAAACTCACTTCAAATAATTGACATTCACTCAGTGGAAGATAATCAATTAATGGGTAAAATACTGGTCGATGTAAAAATTGACTATTGTACACAAACATTTGAAGTGGATTCTGGAAGTCCGGTAACAATTATCTCATCAAAGACTATAAATCGTCTCAATATTTCAAAACCCATAATCAAATGTCCGAATATACGATTGAGTGCATATAATAAAACAATAATTAATCGAGAAGGTGTAGTGGAAGTGCAATACAAAGACAAGTGTTCAACTGAAAAACTATACGTGGTGACTGAGCCATTTTCCAACCAGTTTTAGGTCGTTTGTGGATCCGGAAACTGAAAATAATTGACATTGACAATTTAAATCAAAATAAAAACGAAAAATTATAAAAAATTTTAAATCAATTGCGACACACAAACACTACAAAATAATATTTTCCAGTTCTACAAGGAAATTTTTGACGACCAAAGCATGGGTGAAATTCCAGATGTGTCATGTGCTTTAAAACTCCGTCCAGATGCTCAACCAGTATACTTGAAGTCCAGACCGGTTCCGTACGCGCGACAACCAAAGGTGAATGCAGAGCTAGCTCAATTTGGAAAAGATGGGTATCATCCTGTTAATTTTTATAATCAAATATCTAATATGGGAGACATCTCTGAGTAGACTAATTAAACCTATTAAGCTATGTGAAGAGTGGGAGTTATAAAATACACTAATTAGTTGTTTCGTTGATTTGTGCGTAGCACGTTAAAATTGTATTTTTATCCAAAGTGTATCGTGGATTATTAACTGTATTAATTGTTATAATAAAAGTGTACTTATAATCGTGACGTTTTGTTTTAATATTCGAACACATCCAGAAGACAGAATACTGCCCATGGGGAGCCCCATTAGTAATCGTTCCAAAAGCAGACCAGAAAATACGAATTTGTGCCGACTACAAAGTAACTGTCAACTGTTATGTACTACATGTACATAAATAACAATAATTCTTAGGGCCGGTTTATCAATGAATAGTTAAAAGTTTTGGATAACTAACCAAAGGTTAACTTTATTTAACAGATATCCGGCACAGTAGGTTTTTCAATATAAATTTATCCATAAGATATGTATCTTCCAGTTATGCTTAAGTTGGCAGAACTGACACTGTATTTTAAATATTTTTACGTCATAAAATATTCAAATATGTACTTGATTTTTACCGTGTTATTTGTTAGAATTTAAAATGAATTATGTCAATAATTATATATATAATTATGCGCTGGATAGTGACGAAGATGAGGATGTTGAAGAAGTGTTAAATTATGAAAGGAGACCATACACTGTCCGAGAAAGGATTGATAATTTTGAGAAATGGGATGATTGCGATTTTTATGTTAGGTTTCGTTTAAAAAAGGAAACAGTAATTAATATTTTAGTTCTCATCGAAGAACAATTAGAGTTTCCCACAGATAGGTAAGTCCAAACATATAAATATTAATACATATAATATTTGAAGATACAATAACAATTTTGAGAACAAATCTTAACTGAATACATGTTTATTTTTATTATAGGAACCACTGCATTCGACCAATAGACCAATTATTGATAGCAGTAAGATATTACGCTACTGGTAAATTTCTAATTTGTTCTGGAGACTTTTGTAACGTTAGCAAAAGTTCGGCTTCAAATATAGTCAAACGTGTAACGATGGCTATAGCTTCTTTGGCTCCTCAATTTATTAAAATGCCGGCAGATGAAGACATTTTTATCTCCCATCAAAACTTTTTTAGAAGAGCTCGAGTTCCTAGAGTAATCGGAAGTATAGATTGCACCCATGTCTCTATTTCTTCTCCCGGTAAGTATATTAAAATCAAGTTTTCCAAGTCGATAAATATTAATATTATTGTATTTTTAGGTGGTGAAAATGCGGAAATTTTTCGTAATAGAAAAGGGTTTTTTTCTTTAAATGTGCAAACTGTGTCGTCAACCGACTTAAAAATATTAGATGTCGTGGCTCGATGGCCTGGATCAGCGCACGATCGGTATATTTTTAACAACTCCCGATTAAAACAGCGATTTGAGAATGGCGAGTTTGAGTAGTGGGGATTTGAGGGTTCTGGCACACTAGTACATCAAACGTCCGATAGATGGCGCAAGGTGTTGGTTCCCGGCGGCGGTGGGGTTGAAATGTGGGAGTTGTTGGGATGGGTTAGGGGGAGTGGACAGAGCATAGAAGTGTGTTGATAGGTGTTAATTAGCATTTTTGTGTTGGTGGGTACTGCTAATGAGGCGGAAGAGAGTACTGTGTATGGTGGGTGGGTGGAGTATTGGATTGGGGGTTGAACTACCACCATCACCGTGCGGTGGCGGTACCGGGCGCTCTCTCTTTCTCTCACACACCTGTGTGAGTGGGAAAAAAGTGAGGAAGTGCATCCGGTTAACAAAAAAACAAAATTGGCGCTTATATTGTATGCAAATTTTTTTAAAAGATTAAGTGACCTGTATTCACTTGTTTTTTGCACTAACTTCTTGACACACATTTTGTAATTTACATATATCGTTCTATTGTTTTTGTTTCTGTGTGACCGTTAGTAGAGAGAGAGAAAAAAAACCAAAAAAGAATGTATTAATATTTTTTTTCTATTATAGTTATATATAAATATTATTGTACAATATAAGTACTCCTAAATGGACAGAAATGAATATGGCAATATTTCACATCGTCTCCCAACAACGTATCAGCTGACAGTTGCATTGTTGGCATTGCCACCACAACTTTTTTTTTCTTATCCTAGATATTCATACTGTATGCCAGTATGGCTATTTCGCCATACCACTCATATCATGTAGTAGAAAATATATATATTAAAAATATTGCAGTAATTTGTAATAATAAATTTAAGTATAACAATACAAGGGAATGTACATTTTTTTGTGAAGAAAACACTTTTTCAATAAACATTCTAATTTTACCATGTTGAGTTTCCATTTCTTTTAATATTACATTATCATCGTTCTTATTATGGTTTGACGTATTATTATGATTATTACTTATATCACCTTTGTTGCTGATGGAGCAGTTCTTGGAATTGTGTAAGAAAAATCCATTCCAGTGTGGTGTGTGAAGGTACTTATTTTCATGTGTAAATATTTTCACCTTATAGCGTAATTCATGGAGTGCGAGTTGTGATTCCGTTAAATCCGTCTTCATTACATCCAATTTTCCATTATTTATTGTAATTAATTCCATTCTCTTCCAATTTTGAGGCCAATTGTCACAATTTGTGTGATTTTGAATTGTTGATTGTGTGGTTGTTAAATTTAAGAAACAAATGAATGCATCTTTTGTGTTTTCCAACTGTGAAACGTATAATACGTTTCGTTGCACAAGTGTTAGAAATAGAAATATTGCAATGCTGCTTGTTTCCATTTTTTGTTTTTCTTGTGGTCTGAAGGTATTGTGAAAAAATTCCAACTTATATACAGATAATACACAAACACGTGCTGCTGCGCATGCATATTGAGAGATTAATAGAAAAAAAAATAACTATTCTATAATATTGTTCTCTCGCAATTCCTCAATAATGGAATTTATTTCATTTACATGAGAATTATTACCAGCCGCCTGGGATGCCATTAATAAACGTAATCGTTGTACAAGTTCATTTGGAGAATCCCAATAAACATATTCAATGGGCTTCTTATTATAAGTCATGAATAAATTGTTATCAGATTTATTATTATTATTATTTATTGTTGTTGTTGTTGCTGTCGCTGCTGATTTACCATAACCCGATCCATGTTTTGAAGAGGAAGCAGTAGGTAAACGTAACTTTGTTAATGTTTCCCTATCCTGTTGCTCTTGCTCCTTCTTCAGAACGTCCACAACAAGCGGTTTTATGGTATAGCGATACTTATCACCACGATTGCCCACAATCTGTTCATCGTTCATGAAATGTTTTTTGTGAGCACTAGTAAACACTACAAGCTCTTTGAAATTTCTCTTATCGTCCGATGTGATCTTATTATCATCAGGTATGGTTTTCATTAGTAATTCAATCATTCCAACAGTGAGGGGAAACTTCATTTCATATCTATCGGGATTAGTTACTGTTATTGCATCATCATTGAAATTTAAACGGCCATTACCAAAATGCATAACATCCGTGGACACATCATGAGTGAAATAATGTGTATCAAAATCATTGTTGGTACTTCGCATTCTGTCCACAATGTATTGTTGAAGGATATCGGGGAACTGATCCAAATATTCCATCAATGTCTCATCGGGAATTCTATGTTGTGTTGCATTCAAATCCTGTATTGAATCATCGAAAAAATAACTTTCTTCTACCGACGGTAGCGGTTGCTGCTGTGGCGGATGGTATACAAAACTCTGTTCAGCATGTGATGTATTAGGAAAAAGTTGTTGAATTATACTGCGTTCTTGTTCTTGTTCATCTGTTTGAGTACCGAAATTAGTACTTTGACGTTTTCTAGTCTTTTTTACATCATGATGAATATCTTCTTCATCTGGTAATGGTTTTTCCTCATCCGGCTCCTCCTCCTCCTCCTCCTCTTTTTTCACTTTATTTTTTTTCTGTTCGTTTTTTAGTAATGCTTTGGGTAATATATTCATCAAGGGCAAATAACTTTGTGCAAGGTTTTCTTGTGTGGAGAACTGTTCCGATTTTAAGGCATCCAATTTGGCTTTTACAATTTTTCTAGCCTTAATTAGTTCTTTTACCACCTTTGAATCCATCATCATGTGATGGGTGTGTTTTCTCCCCGAGAACGGTATTTGTAAAACTGATGAAATAAAGTGAATGTATTAAAATTATATATATATACATATATGGGGTTTTTCGTTTTTTTTTTTTGTTCCATGTTAATAGAAAGTGATCGAATCCCTTTCTGTAGCGTCCCTTTGCTATATCATCATCTTTTGATATAACTAAAAAACCATATTTGTCATTGTTCCAACAAAATCTACACAATTTAATGAATTTAGCATATTCAAAGTCTGTGTTCACGTGATCATTGTAAACATGTCGTAAATTAGTCTCGTCTTGCTTGAAAAGAACGAGAAGATTAACATTGTCACGTATTAATTGTTTGGAAATTCTGCTATAACTTTGCGAGAGATAAAAGGAATCGATTTGATTATGTCTACCCATACTAAAGTACTCTCTTATCACACTCTGCGGTCCACACGCCACATCATCAAATATCATTATAGAATTGGATTTGGCATCATTTGGTGACAGTATTTCATCTGTATCTCTAAATTCATGGTAACCAATTCCCTTGATTGGTTCTAACAGTGCCCTCAAGTACTTGTACATGGGTTGATATAAAGATTTGGAATAAATGTACACATTTTCAAATCGCAAACCATTTTTATCCTCCAATAAATTTAGCATAACACTCGTTTTACCGCAATTTGAAGGTCCCACAATAATGCAACGAATTGTATTTGGAAGTAATTGTCCATGTCTTGATCCCATACAACCGCCGCCACCACCAGTACCTGATGCCGTTAATCCACACGCATTATTCGTTTGTTGAAGCCAATTATAATTCTTTATGTTTAACTTTTGTTTTTGTTCAATTAAACGCATTTTTATTTCGAAAAATAAAAAACACACTTTGTTTTAAAAAATTTTATGATTTTCACTCTTTTATGTGTGTGTGTGTGTGTGTAAGTGTGTACGCACGCGGGGGTGGGTCGTTATATATAAATTGAGGAGTTAATCAACACATTTCATTAGTATGCAACCATTTAGAAGACTAAAGGGTGCTATTCAATTTACATCGTTTATATTATTTCATATAAATATAATAAAATGAGGGTAATTTATACGAATGCAATTAGTCGACGAAAAGTTGCAGAGCGGAAAGGAAGCGGTATCTTAAATAAATTGATAAATAAATTACCAATTGAATTACATATTCCGGGCTATCAATTCTGTGGCCCTGGTACTAAATTGCAAAAACGCCTAGCGAGAGGTGATAAGGGTGTGAATGCATTGGATGCAGCGTGTAGAGTACATGATATAGCATATTCTCAAAGTAACGACTTATCTGAACGACACAAGGCTGATCAAGTGTTGGCACAGAAAGCATTTGAACGGTTAAAAGCAGGAGACGCGGGATTTGGTGAAAAAGCCGCTGCCTTAGCCGTTACTGGTGCCATGAAGGGAAAATTATTAACAGGCATGGGACATCATAGCCGTACGAGTAGGAGGAGAAGGAGGAGGAGGAGGATAAAAATAGGTGGAAGTAGAAGAAAAACAGGTCGTGGATCAAGAATGAAAATGGGAAAAGCAATATCCTTTTCAACGGCCATGAGAATGGCACGAAAGAGAGGCAAGAGAGGAAATCTTCGCAATATATTTGGAAGAGTTAAAAAATCAACTATTCCCCGTGTAATTCCAATACCTACTACTACTGCTGCTAGGAAATCTGGTGGATCTTTACCACTTCTTCTGGCTGGATTAGGTGCATTGGGATCATTGATTGGTGGCGGTTCGGGTGTCTATTCGGCAATTCAAAAGGCGAAACAAGCACAGAAAAATCTAGAGGAATCGAAACGACATAATGAAAAAATGGAGGCTATTGCTATTGGAAAAAATGCCCAAGGGCAGGGTCTCTATATGGGACCATATAAACGTGGTTTAGGCCTATATATAAGACCCTATTCAAAAAACTAATTAAAAACTTACCGGCTCGTCCCCTAACCAATTATGACATTATGAAATACTCGAAAAATATTCCACACTTTCGTGGTGTATTTATGCGCGATAAATTACCACATAAGATTAATGTAAATGAATCGGGTGTAATAAATACGGGTTCAGATAAAGGACCAGGAGAACATTGGGTTGCTTATGTTAAAAAAGACTCTTTGGTTTACTATTTTGACAGTTATGGAAATCTTAAACCACCACTTGAGTTGGTTCATTATTTTCAAAGTGGACAAACAAACAAACAAAAAACAAAAAAGCCGACGGCTGTTGTGATAAAATACAATCATAAACGTTATCAAAAGAACAATGCAGTAAACTGTGGTCATTTATGTCTTCAATTCCTATATAAAAGTTATAATATGTAATGAATGTGTTTAGTGTACAAAAAAAATTGTAACAGTATAGGTAATAATAATAATAATTATGAGTTTGTTGCTATTTGATAGTAAACAATCGGAAATAACGATTCACCATTATCCACCGATTCAATTGGAAAATTATGATGACTATGTGTTGGGATTAACTAGTTTCAAGGTATTCAATTCAATACCAAACATAGATGACACAAATAATGTGTTCAGTGTGGGTGGACATGATATTAAAATTCCAACAGGTTCATATGAAATCCGCGATATAGTGCAATTTTTACAAAAGTCCATACAAGAATTAAAAATTAAACATCCCACATTTAATTGTTTTCTATCAATTCATGGAAATGTTAATACACTACAAACGGAAATCAAGTGCAGTCACAATATAGACTTTAGAAAACCGAATTCGATATCATCACTATTGGGATTTGAGAATGTACTGTTGTACGCCAACAAAAGACACATTTCCACAAAACCCATAAGTATATTTAATGTGAACACTATACGAGTGCTATGTAGCATTAGTGAGGGATCATATGATAATGGTGTACCAAGTCACATTATCTATGATTTTTTCCCCACAGTACCGCCCGGATTCAAAATCAATGAGACCCCTCAAAATGTTATATATTTACCAATTAATACATCGGAAATTTATAATGTCACTATTCGTATAGTTGATCAGAACGGAAAACTAATCGATTTTCGTGGAGAAGAAATATCAATAAAACTACATTTAAAAAAAAATAAACACAAAATAATTTTAAACAAAAAAAAAACATGGTAATAAAATACAAAGCTTGTGGTATTAGTGGTGACAGGAAGAAAAAATCGAATAATAATAGAGCATCATATAATAATCAAATCATTAAACAATCTACAGTTATTCCAAGTCAAGAGGTCAAACGATTAACACGAGAAAATATACAATTTTTAAAGTCTTTAGGATTTAAAGTAAAAAAGTGAGAAAAAAAAACTATTGAACTATTAGCCAAAGACAGTCAGAAAAAAAAAATGAGTGACATTTTAAATGTTGAAGAAACTGTCTTATTTGACAATTCATTGACCAGTTACGAGAAACACTCTCATCAACCATACATAAATTCATCATTTAAAAATAACGATGAAATACGAATACCAATACAGCAAACCGATGTCTATACACTACCATCTCAAAGTTCCATTTACATTGAGGGCACTTTATTGGATGACAAGGGAGCAGTGTCTAGAACGGCCAAATTGGTAAATAATTTTGCACTGCACCTTTTCGAAGAGATTCGCTATGAAATTGGAGGCAAAGTTGTGGATAGAACAAGAAATCCGGGCATTACATCAACACTCAAATCTTATGTCTCCATAAATGAGAATGAGAGTAAACTATTGGAAAATGCTGGATTGTATACATCGAACAATGAATGCGCCTTCACACCAAGTAATAAGGATGGAAATTTTAATGTTTGCATTCCCC
This sequence comes from Silvanus unidentatus, assembly GCA_963930825.1. Taxonomy (NCBI): domain Eukaryota; kingdom Metazoa; phylum Arthropoda; class Insecta; order Coleoptera; family Silvanidae; genus Silvanus; species Silvanus unidentatus. The sequence goes on from OZ005760.1 coordinate 15,642,321, forward strand.
TAAATAGAGTGATCGGCTTTGCTGAGGACTTTAAGAAGATCATAATTAATTTGAGACATGAATTGATTCTATTGAGATCAAACACGGATGATAATGCAATCTATAATACAAACACAACGGAAAAAGTGGTTTTGACCATTTATAAAATTGTATGGAAAATACCATATATTAAAGTTGCCGACGCTGAACGATTGCAACTAATCAAATATATGAACAATTCAATAGAGTTGGAAATAGCGTTTAGATCATGGGAACTGTGTGAAAATCCACAATTGCAAAAAACCCAACAACACTCCTGGACTGTTATGTCAACAAAACAATTGGAAAAACCACGTTATGTAATTGTTGCATTTCAAACAGATCGAAAAAATATGATTAATAAAAATGCAAGTAAATTTGACCATATAAATTTGTCAAACATAAAATTGTATCTAAACTCTGAATCATATCCCTATGAGAATTTGAATATTAATTTTTCCAAGGACCAATATGCCGTGCTTTATGACTTGTATGGAAACTTCCATCAAGCATACTATGAGAAAGACAATGAGCCACTCTTCACACCCGAGCGATTTAAAGAAATCTGTCCGATTGCGGTGATTGATTGCTCACGACAGAATGAAATTTTAAATGCCGGTTCAGTGGACATACGTTTGGAATTTGAATGTGATAAAGATGTGGATGATAAAACCACAGCGTATTGTCTCATTATACATGATCGTATAATAAAATATAATCCACTCACATCAACTATTCGCTTCATTTAGAGAAATCTCTCTGAACTGAAAAGTGTTGATATACTTTTTATTAACTACAGACACACATAAAAAAAACAAAACAAAAAACGTAATCATGAATAATTTATCCAATATGTGTATTATAGACTTTCAAGGATTCCAATACAAAGATAGTGATTTTATATGTAAAGAAATGGCTATAAAACAGTTATTTGATGTGTCAGCGTCGGATAACATAAAAACGTTTTTATTTGAACCGCATATTAAATTTAATCATTTATCAGCTGATTTTAAAAAACACGTTAAATTTATACAAAGTCAAGTTCATGGTCTAATGTGGAATTCATTAAATAGTAGTAAACAAGAGGAAGCAACAATAACAAGTAATGTTTATGGTATTTCTACCCCCACCAATGGCTGGATCAAGCGCAACAACGACACAGAAAAAAAACAAGACACTTTCTCCCACCACTACAAGGTGACCCAATTATCGGAAATTTTACATAATGAAGTTATTGAAAAAAAAATTAACATTATAATAATTAGGGGACATCAAAAGGAGAAATTATTAAAAGATATTTTCTGTAATAATAATAATAATAAATTGTATAATGATAAAAAAATTGCTATTGTAAATGTGGAAGGTATAAGAGATTGGCCTTCATTACATGCACTTAAAGATTATTATCATGATTATTTGAAAAATATGTCTACAAAGAAATGTCCAATTCATGGCTATTGGAAACCAAAACACTTGCAGTGCAGTGTAGAAAATGTAATTATTTTAAGTTTATGGTTAAGTGAAGAAAACAATTTGAATAATGTCATGATGAATTTATTGCAAAAAAAAAACATATATATATGAATGAATGAATGAATAAAATGTATTTAAAAAAATAACATTAGAATTTTTTTTCTTATTACCAAAATGACTGTTGATAAGTTCGGTCGTCCTTTAGATAATTACTATTACCGTCAAAATTATGCTGACGATGACGATGACGGTGGCTCCAATATTGGTGGACCATCAGTTATTGTGGGTGCGAGTACACCTTCATCAGGCAAAACCCAACAACAACTACAACAACAACAATTACGACAATTGCAACAATTGGTGGAGACTGAAGTGAAAAAGGTATTTGCCACACTTGCACTTCCAAGTGTACTGGATATTGAACATAAAATTGACTTAAAATTTCTCAATATACAACAACAAATTCCATCTCAACAATATCTTAATAATTTAATCTCCAGTAAAATACAAACTTCAACGGAAATACAAAATTTAATTGACCGAACAATACGTAAACATCATCAAGTTATTCAGACTACAGCAAGCAGCAGCAGCGCTCTCTCAACAGCTGATGTGAATAAATTAATTGATGTAAAATTAAAAAGTATAAAATTTGTCACAGATACAGATGTGGATGCAATTGTTTCTGCAAAAGTATTTCAACAGTGGCAAACATCATCATCATCATCAACAACAACAACAGGAGCAGCACACAAAACATGGAAAACACAAGATATTGTTGATTTGATTGAAAATTCATTGAAAACCAAACAAATAATTACGGGTGTGGAATGTGATCAACGCATTTCAAATATAATATTGAAGCGAAAATTAGTCGATGAAAAACAAGTGAATGACATGGCATTGGATACCATTAAGAAATTCTTGCCATGGTATATTGCAAGTAATCATATTCCGAATGAGAGTGCCGTTGAGGACCTTATAGAAACAGATGTGAAAAATCTGGTGCCTTGGAGACCGCAGAATGTGACGGAAGTGCAAACGCTTATTGCAAACGAAGTGAATGCCATTATAAGTAAATCACACATCCAAAACTATGATGAAATTAATCAATTTGTGGAAACGAAATTGAAAACTTTATATGGTTATTTTATGTTAAATATTAGCGCCTCAGGACCCGTTCAAGCGAAAACAGGCTATCTTAAAATAAATCTTTCTAATCAATATGAATATGAAATTCATCTGAAAGAATGTCGTCTATTAATTGTGAAGCAATCCAGTAATTTCAATAATATGGAAATTTATTTAAATGGACAACTATTAACGAATATTGAATCTGTAATTTTCCATATGGGAGATAGAATATCAATAAAAGAAATCAATTCAAAAACAAATAAAGTACATGCAGTATTTATGGTTCGATATCCAGTATATGATGTTATTGTTCCATAATCATCATTATGATGAGGAAATATAAGAAAAAAATACCGAATGATATGGATTTGAAAAGATTAGTTGTCAATGAATTACACAAAACAGCTAGAAAACAATTTGAAAGAAGACATGTCATTGTAAAAGGTTTAAATGATTTTGTTTTCGCAAATTTATATTCAATTCCACATAACTTTTCATCCAGGCACACTGTTTAAATTTCAATATTCGGTGGATTTTTCGCAAAACCAATCCTCTCTTTAAATAATTCTTTAAATTTCTATAGTGAATAACATAGTTGTGTTTATCGTATAATGTTGTCATTAATTTACTGTGCCCGGTGGTGTTAAATGTTCGGGGGCCAATGGGAAATCTTTGTGTAAATTGTGTAGATGAGATGGATAATGAAGGTCCACCTCCAAAATATAACCATATTCTGCATTGTCTTCAATTGATAATACATCGAAAGAATTACCATCGCTACCGCCGTCGCTGCCATTGTATTCATCCTCTTTTAACCATTCAAAATCATGGTATGGTAGAAACTCACACATTGTCGTTGAATATAATGCATTTTTATCTATATAAATTAGATAAGTGTCCAATTGGGTGGGGTCATAGTCATCCATCATATATTTATTGTTGGCTTTTGCACACGATTTTATCACAGCAGAATAGCCGCCACGTATTCCCAATTCAATAAACAAAATCATATCAATATCTTGCATTAAATGCAATTTTATGCGTGTATTTTTTAGCATTGCATCAAAACTTAGACCGGGCGATGTGAAATAGTGCAATGGATCCAATTGATAGGTCCTATAACATGTTTTACGGAAATTTTCAAATACATCACTCAATAAAATCACATCTGTTTTAAGGTAAATGTCCGAGTATTCACCTAGTGTGTGCACATTAAATGTTTGCCATACATTCTCAGCATGTCTATAATCTTCCGCAGATATTGTCTCGTTTTTCAGTTCATTGAAGAAAGCGTCTCTTGTCGGCAGATGAGTTTCATTTAATTTTTCCCAACTATCAATGTATGCATAGGGAAAAACACCTTTTCGCAATAACAATTTAAATTCATTGTCATTCGGATAAAACGATCTCATTATGGTCTTTTCTTCGGCACGCAAGTACGAGGATAATTTGTCCAAACTGGATGCCATAAATCTGAAGGAATCAATGAATCTCAAACTGATGTTTGTATTTTCAATTTTCTTTGTGAACGATATATATTTCTCCTTGTTTATGGGTAGAAGAGAAATGGGTCCTTTGATGCCTGTTGCCAGTTCTTCAATTATAAAATGAGAATCGTAGCCGCTTAAATTGTGAAAAACAATTGGAATTACTTTGGATTGTTGAAATTGTAAATTACATTGAGGGTGTGCGGCTCCTCTATATGTTCCAGTCACATGACAATGGTCTTTTACACGTACATCATCTTCGTCTAATGTGACATTAAATGGTTCTTCACAAATATGACATGTTGTGGCAGTATAGTGTGCTATTTCCTGTTCTAAAGTCAATTCAGCCATTGGAACTATACGATTGAGTATTTCGTTGACTGTTATTGCAATTTTATGCAAATCCATTATAAATAACTTTATACAGTTCTTATCTCTAATTAATTTAAATTGAGAGAGTGAATCATCATAATTGCATTTTAAGTAATAGGCAATACTGTGTGGTATGTGTTTTTGATATCTTTCAATGGAACCACCACCACTACCACCACGTTTTTTGTTTTCTTTTTCATCACCATATATAATAATGGGCTCCAAAATACATTCTAAATCGGCATATAATACAAAACAAACTGGTATCTTGTGGGAGAAATTCTTAAATTGTAGAATATGATTCGACGACGACGATGAGGGCACTTTTATGTGACACACTTTTTTATTTTTACAATAATTTAAATGTTTAATTAAAACACACTTTGAAGAAAAATAATTTAAACACCGTTCACAAACATATTTTTGATTTTTATTCGATGATAACTGATTAAATAATAAGCGATTTAAATTTTTAATTAACACATAATGAGAACATCCACCTTCCACATTTTCCAACATTAATAAATTTATACATTTATTATTATTATTCCCATCATCTTCATCTTCATAATTGCTTTTTTTTATTGTCAATGGATATATTTGTTTGTTGCTCACATAAAATATATTAATGCTTAAATTGTTAAGTTTCTCAAATTTTTTCAAATCACGCACATTGAATGGAAACTTTATACCATCATATTTTAACACTTCACTAAAGTGTGGATATTGTGTCATTCTTTGTGGATTCGTATTTGTGGGGTGTAAAGCAGCCACAATACACCACAAAAAACAATATTGATCATTGTTTTTTATATTAATCACTGCCTTTTTATTGGCTATAAATTTCTGTACTTCCGTATATGTAGAAGAAGAAGAAGAAGTACCCGCTGCATTTAATGGATTGCATCGGTTAAAAATCACTTTTAATGATATTATTTCCGACAAATTCCATCCTGAATCACGTTCTTGAAATTCACTAAGTCTATTCAAAATTTTATCTTTTACCAACGTGTCATACCATTCCTTTAAATTTGTAGTTGCATCAATTACTTCATTCCTCGTGGTGAATGACTTTAAATCTGTCTCTAGAATCTCGCCACTCTTTTTCGCAAATTCACCAGTAAATGTACAATTGACTTTTATGCAATTATGATTTTCCTGCAATTTCTTCTTCACTTGCAACAGAAAACATTTCTGTGCTTTATCTAGAAACATAACAGGATCTTTTACCGTTAAATTTGTAATTATGCCACTACTGATACTATTCCTAAAACAATTCTCTAAATTTTCCCATTCTACACAATTTTGATATTTCTTTTGCCGCTGTTGTTGCTGTGTCCGACCACGATTACGGTTTGTCTTTGATGTGATGGTATTAGCAGTCGTCAAACCTGCGCCACCAATAATATTTAATTTTTCCTTTTGAATTAAATGTAGTCTTTTTCTACATGTTTTCAATAAACTTAAATTGTTTGTTAGTTTTAAAATGTTATCATTGAGGAACAATATGTTGCTTACATTATCTTGATCATCTTCTTTCTGTAAGCCAATCACTTTCCGTAATGTTTGAATACACTTATTCGTTTGTTTTAAAATAGCAATCACTTCATCTTTTTTTCTTAGCAATGGAAATGTTTTACGGAGTTTTTTCAAAAAATTATCACTAATAGATGTAACAGTTTCTGGATGATGATGATGATGATGATGATGATGAGTGTTGGTCTTCTCATCAGTTGACATATTGCCAATTAGAAACTAACTAAGTCATGAATCCTATTGTATTATCCATTTATACATATACACCCTTTTTTTTTCGCGCCAAGAGAAACACACACACACACACACACACACACACACACACACACACACACACACACACACACACACACACACACACACACACACACACACACACACACACACACACACACACACACACACACACACACACACAATTAAAAAAATACTCTTCTTATAATTGTGATGAATCATTGAAGAAATTACAGAACAACAAACAACAACAACACTCCCCCACCCCACCCCACTAAGAAATTGGTTTGTGCGTGTGCGTCTGTGGTGGGATATGGTTGGATGGGGGATGATGACGTATTTTTCCTTGTTTAAAAGCCGCTGCACATTCATTTCCAATCTCAGTATCAATATTTTATTTTTTTTATATTAAGATAAAGTATATTTTTTGTAAAGTGAAATTATCAGAAAGAAGAAGAAAAAGAAGACGAAAAATGAATACTGAATTTAATACTGTATCAAGACCCTTCATCAAAATTTCCGAATTAGAGGAGGATGTGACATATAAAATACGCTCTCTAAGAGTCATTCAGACAAAATATGGTCAAGCAGTTCTTATGATAATTGAAGGCCTCGAAAATGATGTCATATTGCCAAAAAGATACAACCGGCTACTGGAAAACGTTCCCGAATATAATGTGAGACTAAAGAATGGAGAAAATCTCTCCTTCATTGTACGAAAGCCCAATCAAACCAACAAATGGTGGCAAGTGGAATTTTTATAAACTAAGAAGAAGAAGAACTATTTTTGTAGAAAAAACGTAAGAAAATTCCTTTCCGTTTTTTTACACATTTTTTGTTTTTTTTATTAATAATGTTTTCTTTTCTATTTCAGGGATCATATATATGGACACTTAATTTCCATTTTTTTTCTGAACTTTTTTTTTATATATACATGAAATAGAAAAATAATAAAGATAAAATAAAATGCATTTATTGTTTTATTTCTCTTAAATAAAACTACCTCTATTTTACCCTACATTAATTATTAACCCATATTCAAAAACAATAAAACGATATATGTAAATTACAAAATGTGCATGTGTCAGGAAGTTTGTGCAAAAAACAAGTGAATACAGGTCACTTAATCTTTTAAAAAAATTTGCATACAATATAAGCGCCAATTTTGTTTTTTTTGTTAACCGGATGCACTTCCTCACTTTTTTCCCACTCACACAGGTGTGTGAGAGAAAGAGAGAGCGCCCGGTACCGCCACCGCTCGGTGATGGTGGTAGTTCAACCCCCAATCCAATACTCCACCCACCCACCATACACAGTACTCTCTTCCGCCTCATTAGCAGTACCCACCAACACAAAAATGCTAATTAACACCTATCAACACACTTCTATGCTCTGTCCACTCCCCCTAACCCATCCCAACAACTCCCACATTTCAACCCCACCGCCGCCGGGAACCAACACCTTGCGCCATCTATCGGACGTTTGATGTACTAGTGTGCCAGAACCCTCAAATCCCCACTACTAGTTTGGAAGAGCCTTACTTGTGGGTGATAGTGGATATGCCAATAATGATTATTTAATTACTCCCCTATTAAGAGTCAATGATCACGTGGAGGAATTATATAACGAGGCTGTTATAAGAACCAGAAACCCTGTTGAACGGCAATATGGAGTATGGAAACGACGCTTCCCTGTACTAGCACTAAAACTTCGCTTAAAACTCGAAACTGCTATGGCTGTTGTGGTAGCAACTGCTGTGTTACATAATATTGGAATTGATGAAAAAGAGCAACCACCTAGAGATCCAGCCTTAAACGTTGACGATGCACAGTTTGATGTTGATTGGAATGTTGAAGAACCTGGACAAGAGAATTTTCGAAATGCTAGGACACAGTTATTGGAAACATATTTTCCACAACTATTAAATAATTATTAATTTATATAACAAAATTAAATGTATTTTCTTACATAAATGAACAATTCTGTTAACAATAAACAAAAAAATGAATAAATATTCTTTAACGTTTAACAATTTTAAGTAAAACACATCTAGCTGTTCTCTAGTTTCTTTCTAATCAACTGCAATTCACATTCTAGTATCTCCGTTTTAATTTTTGACGGTTTTAATTCCTCTCGTAAAATTTCTATTTTTAATTTGTGTTCATCGTGTAAATCTTCTGTTTGATGGGACGAGTTTAATAATAATTTTTCCAGTAACTCCTCTTTTTTTTGAGCCAAATTCTCAAATTTGCTTACCACAGATTTCTGAGATTTTTTTTGCGATAACAAGTCTTCTAGAAATCCAATCTTTTTTGGGTGTTGGTTCATCGATTTCTTGCATTTCACGATGTGGCAGCTGTAACTTAGGCAAAATTAGAAAAAAAAAATAAAAAAACGGCATATTATGTTATATTTAAATTGCTAGAACTTTTATACTTGTTTATTCGTTCTATTTTAATAATTTACGTACAGTTTTTTCACTGATTTCACTTACTTCATCTGTTGGTAAAACATCAATTGAATCACCACTATTTGGAGTATTATTGTCAATCCTAGACTCCTCATTAAATTTTAAATATACATTTTTGGGCGTTTGTAGCATGTCCACCGTATATTGACTCCAATCACAGAGAATTTCATTTTCTGTTTCTTTATACTGGTCAATTGGTTCTTTATTTATATTCCAATTTATATCGATATTCTCTAAAATAAACCACTGTCAAATATCACAGATTTTTCCTAATGAATGTATAACAATCTTTAATACCTGAGGAATTGACACATGAATCACAATCCACTGAGTTGGTAAGCCCAGCTACGGATAAGAAAATTGTATTACTTAATTCCTGCTCTTCACATTGAAGAACGGGATCTGGTAGCGGTGGGCCACCTCCAGTACCCTTCATGTGGCCCTTTTTCATAGCGTATTTTTTTTAAATTTCTTTCTTTATGCCATCATACTTTTGTTTAAGTTGTTTGGCTGTTCGATGCTACAAATTAAAAGTTTTTAAAAAATAAGTATGTGTACGGTGAAATTAAAACTTACGTTTGCATCAGTGGAACTGTTGAATTTTCTTTGAATTTCGATCCAAGCTTCTTCCTTTTTGCGCCATGTTACACCGTCGGTATGTTTATTTTCCAGAACGCTTTTCATTGAATTAGCAAGTTTCAAAAGCAAATTTCTTTCGTTATTTGAAAAATTGTTGCTTCGTTTTCTCTTTATTTGGTCATTCATTTTGCTCATAAATTTTCTAACCTTAAAAAAGGAAATTCTCTAATAGTTACTGACTTACCTGCCACCCAAAGTACCAGATAACTTACCTAAAGGTTTACCTTCTAGTTAAGATTTAACTTGCACTTGATAAACTCACTTTAGTCACTAACTTAAAGTTAACTATTTAACTGCCAGATAAATTATTTATCTATTCATTGATAAACCGGCCCTTACTGTTATAAACTTAAACATTCATTTATTCAAGACTTATTGATACAGTGCTTCGTCATGGCTAGCTCATGTACAACTAACTTTATTTTAGCACCAATCTCGCTCATTCCCTAAACATAACAGTACAAAAACCCTAAACATAACATTTCTCTCCTTCAATAATGAGAACTTAAACTATACAGAATTACTTAAACTAACTCTTAAACAAACTTAAGTTACAAATTCAATTTTTGTGGCTTCTTAACCACACGCCTTGGCCTGCTTACTTCCGATCCATCAACATTTTTGACATCACATGAATTCTCTATATCATCATTGAGACCCGGAATATTATAACAATTATTTTTATCTACACCAAACTGACTGACTCTAATATTGTCTGCGTGCACAAATTTAACTTCTTCTCCCATCTTTACTAAATAAGTACAAAAATTATTTGAATCCTGCATTGTTATATACTGTGACAGTGTCACAGTGACACTGTCATTACAGACACTGACACTGACACTTATGGCGTCCGTTGAAGATATTCGCTTGTTATTTTTAGTTCGAATTGAATCCGTTGCTTTTGGTGTCTCTGGCATATGTTCATCCATGGCATGTCCGATGCCAACTTTTATTCCCCGGTTTCATCAATGAAAACAGCCCAAGTTTCCAAACCTGTTGTAAAATAATCTTGGTACTCATCATATAAAATTACGGATCGCCGCGCACCCGTATCAACTTCCATTTCTATAAATTTATTATCAACCTATAATTTTACTTTTAACCCATTGCCACTTTTAACAACACAGCAGAATTTGAGTTAACAAAAAAAGGATACAAATCATTACTACTGCTTGCTCCCAAAACCATCAACGTCTCCGTTTCTTCAGCTTCAGAACCTTTCACCTCGTCTAATGCAACTCTATTCTTGCACAACCTAGACTTCGCTACATGACCCTTCTGATTACAGGCATAACATTTCCAATTATATGCTGGACACTTCTGCTTATTATAATGGACTTTTAAACAAGGAACACACTTATCATTTACTGGGACCTGCTGTACCACCTGTTGATCAGTAACTCGACGGGCCTGATTCACTAGAGTAGCTTTCTTTGTGTAAAAATTTTCCACTTTTTCACTTCTGGGCTGGTCCAAATGATGAATATGCTACTCATTACCCATCACTTTAACTTGCCCCTCAGCTAACTCCACGCCCAAAGCCAGTTGCAGTTTGCAGTGCTCTCGTATATATCAATTCACTTTCGGACACAGACACGAGTTCTATTGACCCCACCATGAACGCCATAACCGAAAAATATTCGTTAACAAATAACGAAAACTCTTTCACTTAAAAAAACCTTTACTAATTGGTTCGAACACTCGTCGCCAAATATGTTATGTACTACATGTACCTACCTAAATAACAGTAACTCTTACTGTTATAAACTTAAACATTCATTTATTCAAGTCTTATTGATACAGTGCTTCGTCATGGCTAGCTCATATACCACTAACTTTATTTTAGTACCAATCTAGCTCATTCCCTAAACATAACAGGACAAAAACCCTAAACATAACATCAACAAACAGCTTGGAGACGCGCACTACCGGATTCCAAGAGTTAATGATTTGTTCAATAAACTAAAAAAATGGTAAATATTTTTGAATACTTTACTTAAAACGTACATATTTACATTTAAAACTCGATGAAGAGAGTTGAAAAATTGCTGCAATAAGTACACATCAAGATACTTATCTCACTAAGACTTAAAACCGGACTTAAAACCGGACCCAGTATTTTTCATGCAGTATGTGACCCAATAATCAGCGATATAGAAGGCTGTGTTAATTTTTTTGACGGTATTGACGACAATGTTTGGACAGTTAAAAAAATTCAATATAAAACTAAACAAAGGAAAATGCAAATTTTTTATAGAAAAAAATAAATATTTGGGCTACTTAAGCTGGCAAAAATCTCGTCCTCTGCGCACTTGTCTCTTGCGCATGTCTTGCTCTATCTCGATCTTCGTCTCTTTCGAACTTGACCCATTGACCTCTGCCCTGGTATAACTTTCTATTACGGCTTTCTTTTCTACAGCCAATTTCAGCAAATCTTTGATGTTCTTGTCTTCACCTTCTTCACAGAGCCAGTTCTGGATCTTCCTCTTTTTCATGCAACAAACAAACTTATGCACTAGAATTCCATTAAATTGGTCGCCGAACTTACAATTAGCAGCAAGGCTGCAAATTCTTGCATATAAGTACCACTGGTTCGCATTTTCTTCCTCTTCCTGGCTGGCTGCATAAAACCTTATCCTTTCTTTCCAAACAGATACTTGTTGGTTAAAATGTTGCGATAGCAGTTGAGTTAACTCTTGGAATGTCTTATCCTTGGGTAATGCTGGACTTGTTAGGTCTCTAAACAACTTGTACGTGGTGGAATTATTTAAATTCAGAAGTTTCGCTATCTTTATATTTTCTAGGATCACGTTGTTTGCCGTAAAATACTACTCCAGCCTTTTGCTATAAACTACCGATTTTTCTCTCTCATGATCGAATTCAGACACCTTCCCGATAAGCGCGCCGGCCATTTTGACTACGTTTCTTAGCCTTTTCTGCCTTCTATTTTTACACTTAAGTTAAGTACTTTCATGCCGGTTTTTTTAACTTATTTTTGACGTGAATACGTCTTATCGTTTGTAAAGAGTGGGTAGCATGTCGAGAGAAATGGTCGAATTGTGTAACGCACTGCAGAGCGTACTAGCATCACTCTATTTAAAATGAAATTTAAGATACTTAATAAATAAATATTTAAAATCAAATTATATGGTTTAATAGTACATGAATTAAGGAACATTTTAATATATCTCACAATATATTATTGTTATTTATTCAAAAGCCCTTGCATGAAAACAACAAAAAAAGCCTCCAAAAAACGGTGTTCGCTTTGTGCGGCACTACCTTAATAATTTAATTTCGTGTAGATTACAAAAAAATTATAACAAACAATTTATATCATTTTAAAGTAGAAGAAATGATGAACAAGCTGATATATTTTTTATGATCTTATAGTTGTTTAATCAGGAGGTATTAAAGCAACAATAAAAATGTTAGATGAGACGCGCGCGGATCTAAACTTTTTATTAATCCAATTTATGAGAAGTTAGAAAAGTTTTATACCAAACAATTTATATCACTTTAAAGTACAAGAAAAAAGGAACATTTTAATTTATTTAACATTATCATAATGGTATTTAGTTAAAAGTTATTAAATAAAAAACATAACAAAAATATGTGTTATCTCTGTGCAGTTTTATGCAGCACTACATTAATAATTTAATTTTGGGTAGATTACAAAAAAAATTTAACAATCAATTTATATCATTTTAAAGTAGACGAAATGACAAACAATCTGATATATTTTTTATGATCCCATAGTTGTCTAATTAGGAGGTATTAGAGCTATATTAAACGTGATAGAAAATGATAGACGAGACGCGCGCGTATCTAAACTTTTTATTAATTTAATTTATGAGAAATCAGAAAAGATTTAAACTAAACAATTTATATCACTTTAAAGTACAAGAAAAAAGGAACACTTTAATATATTTAGCATTATCATAATGGTATTTGGTTAAAAGTTATTATATAAAAAAGATAACAAAAAACGATGTCACACTTTGTATTTTTCGTGCATCACCACATTCAAACGTATTTTCTAATTGTTAATAAAATCATTTTTAAAAACAAATTACATGATTTTAAAAAGCATGAAATAAAGAAGAAATTGGTATATTTGTAAAAGAAAAATTTCAAAATCCGTACTCGCGCATTCCTATGATTTTCATAATCAAATTTCTCATGTTTTTAATGAAATATTGATTCAAAACCAATTTACATGATTTTAAAGTACAAGGAACAAGGTACATTTTGATATGTTACTTATTATCCTATTGTTGTTTAATTGAAGCAATTAATTAAAAATGAAAACGAAAAGTTTTGTGATACTTAGTCCTCAACTTTCTTATTATTTAAATTTTTTATGTATTATTAAAAATTTAAACCAAACAATTTATATGGTTCGAAATTTCAACAAAAATGAACAATTTGATATATTAATTAATGCCCTAATGTTATTTAGTTCGGAAATATTTCTAATTTACTTTCACAGAAAACGTAAAATTTAATTAGTTAACTGTAAATGAGACCAAAACGGATAATTTTTAAATATGGTCATGTGACTTTAGGTTCCAAGTATCTGTACCTTTTGAAATAAAAATGGATGTTTCTTAGTATTGGAAAAGGAAATTTAAAATAAATTCTTCTTCTTATTTCTATTATGTATTTAGCAAGAATGCATCACCAATTGACACATTTATTATGTCCACATGTTTAAGTGGATGATGAGTGAGTGGCCTTTACAAAAATTGACTCGCACATGCTGTTATATACCTCTTCGGCATTTAGTTCTTATGAGGAGTTTAAGGGTAAAAATTAGTTGCCTTTAAAACAGCAAAGCAAGAACAACTAAAAATATCATTATTAAAAAATGGTGAAAAATTGTGAAAATTGAAAGACTGTAATGTTCGTTTATAGGATGAAATTACACAAGTTGTTTTGGTTTTGAAGATCGTTTAAAATAGGAATGACAAATTGACGGGTAAATGTTTCTTATAATCTAAAATTTTTGTAATTTCGGAATTGAGACAATAAATATTTCATAATATTCATTCCGCGATCTCTATACCCACAATTCAAACAGCGTACTCATTATTTAAAAAAATGCAATCGGAGACGTATTCACGTTAAAATTACGGCTGTAACACAGATACAGCCTGACCGGGTTTTTTATCCTCGTTACCAATCATTCAGTGATTTAACGGACGATAAATTAATTCAATAAAGGTCATTTATTGTACGTCTTAACATAAGAGTAATTCAAATCAGACTGAAGACTTGCTTTCACGCTTGCGCGCTGGGTCATTACAGTTTATATGATATTGTGAACGGAAAACTGGTGAAACCAGAAATGAATGATAACGGTGATTGGGAAAGGAAAGACGCAAGGACATAGGCAATTTTGGTTATGCGTATGAAAGAAAAACCACTAGCGCATATATTATCGTGTAAATGCGGCTGCAATGTGGGAAAAACTGATGTCAATTTATGAACACCAATCACAAGTAAGTGTGCATTTACTTCAACAAAGATTTTTTAATCTGGAGTACAACATGGGTGGTATAGACCAGTTCATATAGCAACTAGAGGAGATTAAGGAAAATCTGATGCGTTTAAATGAAGATATTAGCAATAAGATGTTAATTTCCAAGATTTTGATGATTCTGCCGGATAATTTAAAGCATTTTGTGAGTGCGTGGGAGTCAACGGCAGTGGAGAAACAGACTCTGAAAGAATTAACGTCGAGACTTAACCTGGATTTATAAACTTGTGGTTGAGTTTGAGAGTTTGAGTTTCAAAGATAAATGTACGAAAATGTATTGCGCTCTTTATAAACATCAATTGGATTGAAGATGTGAGTTTGGTTGAGTTCAGATGAGTTCATGTAAAAGTTTGAAGATGGTTATGCTTCATCTTTTAGGGTTGAGTTTTATCGAAATTCGGTTCCAGCCAATGAGAGGCCAGCTAATAGTCACGTGTAAGACCTGCGCATCTTTATATTTAAGGATGGTTCATCTGTTGAAGTTCAGCTAAAAAGATGTTTATAAATTGACAGTTTTCATTTTTTCTAAACTTTAAACTCCATTGCATACTCAACTGCCGACTCCGATACAGACTCAAACTCAACCACAAGTTTATAAATCCTACTTTCTCAAGTTAAAGTGCTTGATAAAGATTTTCTACTGTATGCGGATAAAAACGAATGCCGAATTGTAGATAAAAGCGGGAACATTAGAGCTATCGGAACGCGAAAGTCAAAATACTGGAAAATGAAGTTTAAAACAGTGGGCCAGATTATGCACTGGGCTAACTAGGCTACAGCCTAAGGCGCCCTGCGAAAAATAGGCGCCCTGGAAAATTTATGTTCAATTGTTTTTAAACGTTCAATTCATATAAATTCAAATGTTTAATTTTTTAAAAAAAATATACTATACAATTAATTTATTTCTGCACTTTTGCACGTTTATTTCTTTGAATTTAAAGCGCTTTGTTCATTATGTACCTATGTACATGTATAAGTATGTAAACCTCTAGGCTATAGACGAGCTAGTAAGAGTAACATTAACATGAAGTTTTACTGTGATGCTTAATGCTTTTCGCCTATCTATTCCTTCTCTACGTGCCTTGTCGAAACATGTACATGTTTCGACCGGTCGACTAAGAGACTATGCCGCGATTGATTGTTTTACTTGGAGTGTGATCACGATCACAGTATTTAACTTGATCCTGTAATAAAGGGACGTACATTACATAAATTGTGAATTACTAAATAAAATATGAGTAGTGGCAAGAAAAAATTAAGTGGGTGGTGTGGTAACCCGCGTTTTAATACAAAGTCTGTAGTTTATAATATAAATGTTTATTTGTTTGTTTATTAATATAACAATCGTTATATCTTATATTTTCTATTTTATTATAATATATATACAGGGTGTTCCGTTTCAAACCGTCGGTTAGAAAAATCTCGAAAAGGGCAAGTATTTGAAATCTGAAAATTTGGCTATAGGGGTTATCCAAAGGGGCCGATCGATCTAAAATATTTTCAAGTTTGTGAGACTTCCGGTAATACCGGAAGTCGGTACTAACTTCCTTATTTTAAATAGAACACCCCATTTTTTATTACATTTTTGGATTCCTTATCAAATTTTAATACTACTTTATGTAAGGTACCATATACCCAAAATTGCTACTTTTCGAGATATTAATTATTTTATGTCAAATTTTGGCTTTTGTAGTGTTTTACCAAAAAATTTATAACATGAGTCAGGATTGAGATTTTAAGCTGAAATTTGGAGTGGAGATAGTCAGAATGGTAAGCTACAAGACTGTCTAATTGGTTTTGGATTTCCTACCATACCGGGTGTTCTTATGATCAGTTACATTTGCAGCTACTTTGAAGTAGAATAACTTTCTTATTTCAAATGGAACACCCTGTATATTTTTGGCTTATTGGATAGAGAATTTAATTCTGAATCGAATGGTATAAGCATACTCTATACCTAAAGTTAATAGATTTCGAGATATAGCGAATTTAATAGAATGTTACATGTTTTGAGCCCGTTTTAGGCCTTTTTGTATATATATAAAAATATACTGGGTGTTCCATTTGAAATAAGAAAGTTATTCTACTTCAAAGTTGCTGCAAATGTAACTGGTCACAAGAACACCCTGTATGGTAAGAAATCCAAAACCAATTAGACGGCTCTGTAGCTGACCATTCTGACTATCTCCAGTCCAAATTTCAACTTAAAATCTCAATCGTGACTCAAGTTACAAATTTTTTGGTAAAACACTACAAAAGCCAAAATTTGACATAAAATAATTAATATCTCGAAAAGTATCAATTTTGGTTATATGGTACCTTACATAAAGTAGTATTAAAATTTGATAAGGAATCCAAAAATGTAATAAAAAATGGGGTGTTCCATTTAAAATAAGGAAGTTAGTACCGACTTCAGGTATTACCGGAAGTCTCACAAACTTAAAAATATTTTAGATCGATCGGCCCCCTTGGATAACCCCTATAGCCAAATTTTCAGATTTCAATTATTTACCCTTTTCGAGATTTTTCTAACCGACGGTTTGGAACGGAACACCCTGTATTTATATCCGGAGCTCTCCTCTGGCGTCTCCGTCCACCTCGACGGTCACTCACTAAGTGATTCACCCTCGACGCCTGCACTTGTAGTATACCAAAGGTGGGATCGTATAAAAAAGGACAAAATAACCGCAGAAAAAACAAAAGTTCTTTTAGTTAACTTTATCCTAATAATAATCTTTCCTCTGTAATTAAATAATAAGGACAATCTGAAAAGAGAGAAGCTAGTGCTACAGCAGAAATTTCCATGGAAATTTCTGAAATACATAATTATCCAGAAAATATTAATTTTTCTATGGGGCCACCCTTCACGTCCACAAGCACTGTTACCGTTGCCACTTCTACCGATAATTTAAAAGAAATTTCTGAAGATCCAGCTAACTGGGAGAAGGCTGCAAAAACTGAACATTTATATAACTACATAACTACACACCATTTTACCCAAGATGTTTTTAAAATTGATTTGCAAAATTCGAAAAGAGACTATGGTAATCAAACCAGATATGCATCCGCTCAATTTTTTTTCAAAAAACTGCATAATGAGGAAACTATGCGTAGAGAATGGCTTTTATATTCAAATGCTACAGCTCACGTATTTTGTATTTATTGTAAATTGTTTAGAAAAAATAATAATAGCTCATTGCTCATTTGTTGTTGGATTTAATGATTGGAATAGTATATTGTTTATCAAGTGTAGAAAATAAAATTTCCTGTGCGAGTGTATGAGATTGTGGCATGAGGCCGAAGGCTGAAAATTATCCTATGTTTCATCTACCATTTGCAATGAATTTGTACAAATTATTGCAAAACATGTACAGGGACATATTTCATCGGGAATAAAGAAAACCAAATATTATTCAATCATAATCGATTCTACTCCCATACAGACTATGTATCCCATACAGACCAATTAACTTTCGTTGTACGATATATTGCTGAAGATGGGGTACTTGTTGAGCAATTTGTTACATTTCTCCGTAACGTAGGGCATAAGGCCGCTGAGATGGAATCTGCTATATTGGATAATTTGAAAAATATAGGGCTGCAAATAGAAAACTGCAGAGGGCAATCTTACGATAATGCCAGTAATATGTCTGGCAAATATTCTGGTTTACAAGCTAGAATTAAAAATATAAATAAATGGGCGATATTTGCACCTTGTGCTGCACACTCTTTAAATTTAGTTGGCTTTCCTGCAGCCGAGTGTTGCCCTAAAGCAACAGATTTTTTCATATTTGTGGAAGAAATCTATGTTTTTTCTCTGGATCAACAAGTAGATGGTAAATTGTTAAAAATTGTTTACGGCTACAGGAAAAAGATAATTCTACAGATAAAGATAAACCACAACTTTTACCAAAAAAATTGTCGGATACCAGGTGGTGCGCTAGACATGATGCTTGTATTGCTTTATACAATGGTTACGGTTTAAAGCAGCTCTAAATATTATTATTGAAGACATTAACCAAAATCCCAAAACCAAAGCTGAAGTTGCTGAAGCAAGAGGCCTCTTGCATATAATGGAAAAATTATAGACTAGTATTATGTTATCTTTTTGGACTGACATTCTCCAACAATTTAATAAAACTAGTCAATCTCTACAAAATCCAAATATGGACCTTCTTATTGTTGTATCTTCGTACGATTCACTTACAAAATTTTGTAATTCATTGCGCGGCAATTTTGACAAGTACGAATATAAGGGAAGGAATTTAACAAACTGTGATTTTTATGATATTGAAGCTAAAAGAGCAAAAAAAAGAAAATTATTTTTTGATGAAACGTTAGAGGGACCCACCAATTTTTCCGGAAAAAGCGATATGAAGGGAAAAACTTTTATAGTAATAGTCGACAATATTGTCTCAGAGCTTAAGCGACGGCAAGAAGCATATCAGGAAATTGAAAATTGGTTTGGATTTCTCCAAAACTTAAAGTCTACAGACGATGAAGCCAATCAAAAAAAATGTTACGTGCTCCAAAATATTTACACTGACGATCTGGACCATGATACTTTGACAATACAAGATAGTCTCAAGTCGAAAACGAATTTTGAATCATTTTGCGCATGACGTGACTCTGTGACAATTTTTGAATTGTATTATAGTTTTATTGTAAAAAATACTATTATAGTCCTAAATTGAGCAATGCATATGCTACATACTTGTTGATTAATATTTACTTTCCGTTTTTCCAGTAAAAATAGCGTAGTTTAACATGATGTAACGAACCTGCATTTTGGCCACCGGAAAATGCATTCGTTAATATGAATTTATTACGAATTGCTCCTTCTGATTAATTACCTGATTATTTCCCGCTTTATAACATTTAATCTTCTGCATTATTTTAAGGTTAAGTGTTTGTTTTGATTCTGAATAATTATTAATTGGTTGACAATAGTCAACCACCCGTGCCGCATTTAAAAATCGATAATCGATTAAGAGTACTTCCGCAACCAGATATCACGATTGGAATTTGGTGATAAAAAGTACTAACATGTGCATTTTTCACAAAAGTGCAGTTTACTGATTTGTTCTGTTGTTTTGTGACTTAACTGCAACTGCATTGTGATTACTATGTGTCCGCATTTATCAGAGTAAGTCACATTTATCTGATTTAATCGTAATTTCTGCATATTGAACATTGGAATGTGGTCAACCACGCCGCTTCCAAGTTCACCCCTGATTTTCTGAATATTACTGCGCTTTATCCGCATCCGCATATATTTTCTGATGTGTGTTTCTGAGTCCTGATTCATTCGTATGAATCAACCCCGTGGATGAAGGGGTGAGTTATGTCGTCAACCGCATTTTATTTTACGAGAATCTGTCAATTTATTTTCTTTTCCAATTCTGAATTATGCTATTTTCTTTTCTTTTATCCTGAATAATTAGCCAAGGCTAATTATTACAATTGCATGAATTACCCCCCGCTCTTTTGGTACTTCTAGTACCCCACCGCTGAATTCTGTAGTTTTTTGGGGTGTTTTTGACGTCATTATCTCTTCCGCGCGTACTCAGAATCCCTTCTCTGATTTCCGCATATAAAATCGGCTGCAAAGTGCCTAAAAATTCATTATTTCTGACCGATAAAATTTCCAAACGGGAAACCCGTGATAGTTGGAAATCTGTCTGTAAAATCTGTCTGCTGTAAATCTGCCTGTCTATTGGCACTGCGCATCTGTGTGAATTGTTTTAAGTTTAAATTTTAAGTTGAAAGAGTTTTATTTTGATTTTTATTTCGAGTGATCTTTGATTTATTTTGATTCATTTTGGTTGTTTTGGAACTGGATTACTTGTGATTGAAAGTTCTGTGATTCCGCTTTGTGATTCTGCATTGTGTATTTTCTGCATTTTATTCTATATCCGCATATTGTATCTGCATAATTGTTTTAATAACGTACCTCCGCATATTTACTATTTTTCTTTGTAAGTTTGTTTCAAATTGATTTTATTTTGTTTCATAACGAGTGTTTATTGGTTTTCTTTTCATCAGTTTCAAATAAATTTGATTTTTCTGTTCAATTTCCTTGTCAATTATTTTTTTTCTTAATACGGTACGTCTAATTAAATTCACTAATATTGACCCCTGGATTTCTAAATATTTCTCCACTGAGATTTATCCGCGGTACGGTTGGTGTTTTGCCTTAAAACACCTGGCGCTCGAGAAAACGGCTCGGGTCCGCGAAAACACGCCACAAATTTGGCGCCCGAGCAGGGACCGCATTGTTTTTTCTGCATTTTTTTTCTGCATAACTTAATTGGGAACTGCATAGATTATCCCAACTGCATAAAATTTTTCTTGGAATCCGATTCTTACTGCATAAATGGCTACGGGGAACAGTCCATTGATGGAGGTGGGCAAAGAAGACGCCCCCACACCCCCGATGTCATTCTCCCCACCCCCGGAACGGAAGTCGGCCACACGAGAGGACCTGGGGCTTCCGAAAGATGCCCCAAAGGTTCGAAATATGACGAAGGAGGCTCTCGTGGAGGAATTGGCGCGACTGGGGGCCAATACTGAAGGTCCGGTCACAGAATTAAAGAGGAGACTGGCCGCTCTACGAAAAGAAGCCATAACTCCAACTAGTGAAGCCGGACCGTTCGTTTTCGATTTGGGGGACACATCGAGGATTCCACGAACTGATTTTTCCGCTTTTAAACACCAGTACACCGCTTCCAGTAATAATGCCACTTCTGGAAATTTCACTTTCAGTACAGGAGCAGTACCAAAAGTCCGGAAGATGGCCCAGCCTGCATGTACGGACTTTATGCCCAAATTTACAGTTACCCCCGCTACGAATGTAACTTCTTCGCTCCATTCGGCCCAGATGTCATGGAATGCCGCTCCTTCGACATCCCAGTCGTCAAGGCCAACGATAACGCCGGCCGCTAACCCCGCATTAAAACATCTGCATGACTGGAAAGTCTCATTTAATGGAAATGGCGATCCAGTGACATTCTTGGAGGAGCTGGAGGAGCTAAGGCAGTTGTACCGCATAGATAATGACGAATTGTTGCCTGGAATGCCGATTTTGCTCCGAGATAATGCGTTGTTATGGTATCGCAACAATCGGCAACAATGGCGGACTTGGAATGACTTCGAGGAAGCATTCCGTCGATTCTATCTGCCAACTGATTATCAAATCCGCATGGAAGAGGAGGTTAGTCGACGACAACAGTCCCCCCGCGAATCGGTGAGCGATTATGTGACCGCTCTACTCACCTTGGCACGTCGTACCCCCTCTATGACTCCAGAAAAGACTCTATACTGGCTCCATCGCAATTTATTGCCTGAATACCGTCGTTTCGTCCCCAGGAGCAGTATTCGGACCGTGGATGATCTCCTGGAGCGAGTGAAGGAGCTGGAGGACTTGCCACACTACGAGGAACCCGCTGCGAGACCCGTAGTAAGCCAGAGCCCCCCGAAACCGCTTTATAACCGGCCATCAGCACTTCCAAGGACGACACCGGTGGCAAATAGGAACACAGCCATCTGTTTTCGGTGTGGCGAGACAGGCCACTACCGAAATACGTGCAAGAACGCACCGAAAATGTTTTGTTCGCTGTGTCACCGACCTGGAGTGTTGACAAGAGACTGCAGCTGTAATCGGCGGTCGGAAAACTAACCGCCAGCTGTCCGGTTGGGAGGCAAGAGCAGTTGGCTGAACAATCCTCCTGCATAAACCCCGAAGAAGACCGCTACCTGGTGAAAATTCAACTGAATGGGAAATTTTACCACGCTCTGATTGATACCGGTTCCAGTTGGTCATTTTATGGAGATAAAGCACACCGAGAAAACCCCAATTGTGCTTCTCCGATCCCTGGAAGTCTGGTCCGCTTAGCGAACGGCGTGGAAACCCAAACTACCACCGCTTGGTCACAAGATGTCCAAATTGGGCCACATTTTTACCCCGCATCTCTGCATCTGATGAAAGGGCTCACTGTAGAAATCCTCTTGGGCTTGGATTGGTTACGCCTTAACGAGGGTATAGTGAATGCCAAAACAGACACAGTCACTGTACGGGGGAGAACACTAATTGAAAATGGCCGTCCAATCGACTGGTGGAACGAAACGGTCGAAGTACCCCCTGCAGTAACGAATTTGGCAGCCATAAGTGAATCACGGCTGAATGACGAACAACAACGAAGGTTGCAACGTTTGTTGGATCGAGAGCTGCCAAAATTCGCCGATATTGATGGCCCAACACCGCTAATTGAGCACCAGATCCGCTTAAAATCGCCGCATCCGATTAAACAGCGATATAGACCGCAGAACCCCCGCATACAGGAAATTGTTAATGAACAAGTCGACGAAATGCTGGAGAAAGGGGTCATCGAACGTTCAGAAAGCCCCTGGAGTTCACCCATCGTTGTCGTGCCGAAGAAGGACGGAAAATACCGCTTTTGTGTGGACTTCCGGAAGGTGAACGAAGTAAGCGAAAAAGATGCTTACCCGCTACCCCAAATTCATGGCATTTTAGACCGTCTCCGCGAAGCTAAGTTCATTAGCAGTATCGACTTGCAGAATGGATATTGGTTGGTACCATTGACGGAAGACAGTAAGCCAATCACCGCATTTACCATTCCCGGTCGAGGTCTGTTTCAGTTCCGTGTGATGCCATTTGGTCTACATTCGGCCCCCGCTACATTCCAACGTCTATTGGACCGCATAATTGGGCCTGAAATGGAACCGAAGGCGTTCGCCTATTTAGATGACATCATTGTCTTAGGCCGAACGTTTGATGAGCATCTACAAAATCTAACTGAAGTGTTCCGCCGTTTGAGAGCCGCTAATCTTGTCCTGAACGTCGAAAAATGCAAGTTCGGACAAAAATCTCTCAAATATTTGGGACATGTTGTGACAGAAGATGGTGTACGAACAGACCCTGATAAGGTGGCTTCAATTTTAGAGATTCCACCACCGCAGAATCTGAAGCAATTACGTCAGTTTCTTGGAATGGCGTCCTGGTATCGCCGCTTTGTACCCGATTTCTCACACATAGTGGCACCGCTTACCAAACTTCTCAGAAAAAGCTTTCGATGGCGCTGGGAAGTGGAACAGGACGAGGCGTTCGATGAACTGAAGAAGAGACTGACTGAAGCCCCCGTATTGGCGTGCCCCGATTTCGACCGCATGTTTAACCTGCAGACTGACGCTTCTGATTACGGACTCGGAGTCACTCTCACCCAAAATTTCGATGGAAACGAGAGAGTGATAGCGTACGCCAGTCGAACACTCAATCCGGCAGAGAAAAATTACTCTGTCACTGAAAAAGAGTGTCTCGCAATCGTATGGGGCATCGAGAAGATGAGACCGTATCTGGAAGGTTACCGTTTCCAGGTAACAACGGATCATCAATCTCTCCGCTGGCTGCATTCAATAAAAAGTCCTACTGGCCGCTTAGCCCGCTGGAGTATTTTTCTTCAACAGTACGACTTTGAAATCGTTTATCGAAAAGGTTCGCTCAATCGAGTGGCCGACGCTCTCTCCCGCCAACCATGTGCTCAACAACCAGACAGCCACACGAATCTCTGCATAATTGACGTGAAAAACACTGATTGTGTCTGGTACAAAAGCAAAATCGCTGACGTCAAACGAGACCCCGCATCGTACCCCGATTACACTCTCAAAGAAGGCAAGCTTTACCGTCATTTTTGGGACTCTAAAGACTTGCGAGAGGAAGAAATGGTCGAACCATGGAAATTGTGTGTCCCGAAGCCGCTTAGAGAGCGTGTTCTCCACGAAAAAGATTGATGAACCAACCGCTGGACACATGGGAATTGCGAAAACCATCTCCCGGATCGCCAGAAATTATTATTGGCCGGGAATGTTTCGTGATGTGTCCAAATACGTTCGTCAGTGCGGAACTTGCCAGCGATACAAGGCCTCCGCTCAACAAACTGCCGGAAAAATGCAGCCGTCGACAGTTAACAGGCCCTGGCAAACTGTAAGTACCGATTTAGTGGGTCCGCTACCGCGATCGAAGAAAGGAAACACCTTTTTATTGGTATTTCACGATCGCTTCACTAAATGGGTACACGCACGTCCGCTACGAAACGCCACCGCTCGACTCGTCGCCCAGGGGTTGTATGAAGATATTATCTCCAAATTTGGTTGCCCAGATACTGTCATTTCCGACAATGGTACCCAATTTGACAGCCGCATATTCAACAATCTCCTGAAAGACATGGGAATTCACCACCGCTTTACACCGCCTTACACACCGCAGGCCAATCCGGTAGAACGTACCAATCGAACTCTGAAGACGATGATTGCACAATATTGTGAAGCGAATCACAAGGATTGGGACTTGCATGTCCCCGATTTCCTCTTCGCTATCAACACTGCAGTCCACGATTCTACTGGATACACGCCCGCATTTCTCAACTTTGGCCGTGAATTGGAAGTGCCCGCCGCTTTATATCGAGAAGGGAACACAACGACAGCTTCCGCAGATGACACAGGGTCCGAAAGAGACGTGTCGACGGAAGATGTGCGTCATAGAGTGTTCCAGATGGACCGGCTGGCTGAAGTGTTCCAATTGGTTCGTACAAATCTCGACAGGGCCTTCACAAATCAAAGTAAGGCGTATAATCTCCGCAGACGGGACTGGAGACCGCATTTAGGTGACAAAGTGTTCAGAAAAGAGCACCACCTATCTTCAGCTGCCCAAGGATTCGCCGCTAAATTGGCACCGAGGTATTCGGGGCCATATGAAGTGACAAAAGTCCATTCGCCAGTTGTTTTTGATCTGTTGGGAGCAAATGGACACCGCTTACGTCGCATTCATGTCAAGGATCTAAAAGCCTCTTCTTCCCCATGATTTGGAAGTCGTAACCCGCATAATTCCGCATAAATGTGATTGATTTTGGGGATGTTAGTCTGTTTATATTTGTTGTTGTTTTAGTTCACTGCTACAGGATGGGAGATGGAGACTGGAATGGTTCAACGACGATGTTCGCGTGGCCGGTGATTGCGGCAGCTTCGACAGTGCCGGTACCAGGAGTTCACGCGTTCCATGTTCTCTTCGTTGGCCCTATGGACTCCCAACAAAGTGGCTGTCAGAGTGAACTAAACGTTGCTGCAACCCAAGTCAACACATTCTGCATAAATATCGCACTGGACTCGTCAAATACTGCGTTAATATACCGACTATATTGTGTTTTGTTTTAGATAACTGTCGCAGTGAGCCAAGTGGCGATTAAACTCGTGATTCTGTGTTTTCTGTGCCCACCCTGACTGAGCCATAGAGCCAGTGATGTGTGATTCTGTGCCCCAAGACTGAGCTTTTAGGCCAGTGTGAAGTGTTAGATTTAAGTATTGTAAATAACTTTGTTGTGAAAACGCATTTAATCATGTTCATTTCTAAAATTCCGCAGGCAACTGCATTTGCTATTAATATTATTTCTGTTTATTCCGTATTTGAAATTATATTAGGCTGTACTGTTTTGAATCAACCACTGTAAATAGTTCTTGAAAATTTACGTTTTGTGGAAATTTATTCAGTATGTATATATTTGTCTATTTTCAGTTCCACAATCCGCATTATCAGTAATTTTCACTTTCTAGTTTCTGACATTAAGTTTTTAAATGCAGTTGTATGTTCCCCGCTTATTAATATTTTGGTACTATTCTCATTTAATTGCAATGACTGATTTATTAATTTATTTACAATGTTTTCTTGATGAGGATTTTTTTTTTGTTTATTAACATTGCTGAATAGGTCGTTGACCTTACTCTGTTTGATTACTTTACAAACAACTGTTTATTGGTTTTGAGTTAAGATAATTTTTCTTTTTTCTTTTTTTTTGTTTGAATGATTGTTTATTTATTTTACTGATTTATTTACTTTTAATGATTTTTCTTATTTTTACACTGTTATGTTGATGTTAATTTCTAATAGTTTTAAGGTACGTTGTTCCGCTGAGTTACACTCAGTCTCTGATTTGATCCGCATCCGCATACAGTTGCATTTCCTTCTCGGGTACTGAATTGTAAAAAAAAAAAAAAAAAAACTAATAGTTTTTTTTTTATCCGAAGAAAGGGGGGGATGTAACGAACCTGCATTTTGGCCACCGGAAAATGCATTCGTTAATATGAATTTATTACGAATTGCTCCTTCTGATTAATTACCTGATTATTTCCCGCTTTATAACATTTAATCTTCTGCATTATTTTAAGGTTAAGTGTTTGTTTTGATTCTG
Organism: Silvanus unidentatus; assembly: GCA_963930825.1. Taxonomy (NCBI): domain Eukaryota; kingdom Metazoa; phylum Arthropoda; class Insecta; order Coleoptera; family Silvanidae; genus Silvanus; species Silvanus unidentatus. The sequence goes on from OZ005760.1 coordinate 15,669,486, forward strand.
AATAATTATTAATTGGTTGACAATAGTCAACCACCCGTGCCGCATTTAAAAATCGATAATCGATTAAGAGTACTTCCGCAACCAGATATCACGATTGGAATTTGGTGATAAAAAGTACTAACATGTGCATTTTTCACAAAAGTGCAGTTTACTGATTTGTTCTGTTGTTTTGTGACTTAACTGCAACTGCATTGTGATTACTATGTGTCCGCATTTATCAGAGTAAGTCACATTTATCTGATTTAATCGTAATTTCTGCATATTGAACATTGGAATGTGGTCAACCACGCCGCTTCCAAGTTCACCCCTGATTTTCTGAATATTACTGCGCTTTATCCGCATCCGCATATATTTTCTGATGTGTGTTTCTGAGTCCTGATTCATTCGTATGAATCAACCCCGTGGATGAAGGGGTGAGTTATGTCGTCAACCGCATTTTATTTTACGAGAATCTGTCAATTTATTTTCTTTTCCAATTCTGAATTATGCTATTTTCTTTTCTTTTATCCTGAATAATTAGCCAAGGCTAATTATTACAATTGCATGAATTACCCCCCGCTCTTTTGGTACTTCTAGTACCCCACCGCTGAATTCTGTAGTTTTTTGGGGTGTTTTTGACGTCATTATCTCTTCCGCGCGTACTCAGAATCCCTTCTCTGATTTCCGCATATAAAATCGGCTGCAAAGTGCCTAAAAATTCATTATTTCTGACCGATAAAATTTCCAAACGGGAAACCCGTGATAGTTGGAAATCTGTCTGTAAAATCTGTCTGCTGTAAATCTGCCTGTCTATTGGCACTGCTCATCTGTGTGAATTGTTTTAAGTTTAAATTTTAAGTTGAAAGAGTTTTATTTTGATTTTTATTTCGAGTGATCTTTGATTTATTTTGATTCATTTTGGTTGTTTTGGAACTGGATTACTTGTGATTGAAAGTTCTGTGATTCCGCTTTGTGATTCTGCATTGTGTATTTTCTGCATTTTATTCTATATCCGCATATTGTATCTGCATAATTGTTTTAATAACGTACCTCCGCATATTTACTATTTTTCTTTGTAAGTTTGTTTCAAATTGATTTTATTTTGTTTCATAACGAGTGTTTATTGGTTTTCTTTTCATCAGTTTCAAATAAATTTGATTTTTCTGTTCAATTTCCTTGTCAATTATTTTTTTTCTTAATACGGTACGTCTAATTAAATTCACTAATATTGACCCCTGGATTTCTAAATATTTCTCCACTGAGATTTATCCGCGGTACGGTTGGTGTTTTGCCTTAAAACACCTGGCGCTCGAGAAAACGGCTCGGGTCCGCGAAAACACGCCACAATGACTTTCAAGTTTTTTCTTGTTATTACTTTTTGTAATTAAAAATCGCACAATTAACCGTTTCTAACAAAAAATATTTACACCAATAAATAAGGTATGCACAAATAACAAATTTGGTAACGTTTTTACAGCACTTTCATTGCAGTGAACAATTTAATTTATTTAAATATTCACAATTTGTCACAGAATGACGTCAAAATTTAGAGAGAGACAGAGCATCATATGCGCCTGGGCTTATCTTGTATTGTCCTAGTATTATGGATCTGGACAGTAATTTTGGAAATGAGTGCGTACAATTCAAGTATTTCATAGCACATATCGAATCAGATTCGTCTTTCGATGAAGCATCTAATCTTTCCAGATGGCTACAAATGATTCGTCAAAGAAATTGGCTTCGACATTTCCAAACATGGACATTTTACTGCGAATTTACTTGTCATTGCCTGTGACAAACTGTTCAGGGGAGAGGTCCTTTTCTGCTCTAAAGAAAGTAAAGTCATATTTAAAGAATTCATTAAGTGACAGTAAAACAGCAGACTTGGGAATTTTGACAATCGAAAATCAAAAATCAGCTAGCCCGAGGAATTCAGTTCGATTCAATAATTAATGATTTCGCTGAGGAAAAAAGTAAAAAAATTAATTTGTAAATTTGCATAAATCTTGTGTTAAATTTTATACTAAGAATATTAAAAACTATTTTTCAAAGAAATTATATAGTTATATTTCGAACCTATCCCCAGGAGATTATGGGATATTGGCGCTAAATAAATATTAGCCTAAGCCGCCTGAACTGCTTAACCCGGCCCTGTCGTAATCAAATAAACGAAGTCGCTTCTTGTAACGTGGTCGAAAGTCTAACGAGTTGGCATAAAAAATTCGCACATATGAATTTAGAGTCTGTAAAGAAAATTTTAAAGCATAACGGGGTATTTCATTTGAGGAAAAAGAGAAAAATGGGTGTGAAGAATGCAAGACCGGAAAGCAGCACAGATTATTGTTTTCTGAAAGTACGGCAAAAATCGAAAACATCGGGGATTCGGGGATTTGGTTTTGAAATACACATCTGAAACCGCGAAGAAAATTATACGATTAATCGGTTTACCTGTAAGGAGGATTAATCCTAATTTTCCGAGCTTGTCCGACGATATAATTACTGTGTAGTTTCCGAGAATCTGACTCATTAGCACGAACGTTTAGAGGAAAAAAACCGGAATCTGTCCACCCGCACTGAAATTCGGCCTCTTGATTCATTCCGTTTTTATGGAACAAAATCAAGGGGTTGCCATGGTACCTATTAGGGTGGGTTATATAGTCGGACAAGCTCGGAAAATTAGGATTAATCCTCCTTACAGGTAAGTCGATTAATCGTATAATTTTCCTTCGCTTGTCCTAGATATAATTACTGTGTAGTTGTTTAAAGTAATTAGTGATTTTGTTCTACAATACGGTAAAGTTTACATACCGAGGCCGAAAGGACAGCATTACTGTCGAGAGAAAAGTTTGCCTGCTGAGCCGAAGGCCGTAGCCGTAGGCCGAAGCGGGCAATTTGTCGAGGCAGGAATGTCCTTTCGCCGAGGATTGTATACTATTTTATTCACAATCAGACACAATTATAATTAAAAAATGTTTTTTGAATGTTTTTCATTATAAATTTTTTGTATGTCAACATTTGACAAATGTCACTAATGACAATTTTTTGTTGTCACTCTCATCAAATGACAAGTAATTTTTTGTTAAAAATATACTTTCGGCCCGCTGTTCCGGCAACCACCGGGTGGTAATGTTGTTGATTCACAAAGTCGGCAATCGACACCTTTCGCCCTCCAAAATAGGTTAAAAATGTCCTAATTACGGTCTGATTGGGAATAAATTATTTTACCTATTTGCGTGCTGTAAAAACTTCTATTACAGCACAGACCTGTCAGATTTGGGTTTTGTAATAAAAGTAGTTTTACTGTAAGAAAATAGTGATTTTTTACTATTTGAGGATGGCGATCTGTATATTTACTGTCAATTGAATCGCTATCAACAGATTTACGCTGAGATTATGGATACCTATATACTAGGATATAGGGTTCGTGCATCACGTGACAAATGTGACGTCACCGAAATTACTGGAGGGCACACAAACCGAAAAACTATGTTAGGTTATATGGAAGATTGTGTTTTTCTCGGGCTTAAATCGATGTTTAGTGTATTTTATTAATTAAATGTAAGTGACTACATGAAAACTTTAACTTGTGAAGACTATTAAACGGTATTCAGAACAAATTCAGTGAATGAATTTGTTTTGAATTCAGTTTGTGTTGTTTTCATTACATACAACACAAAATGTAAAACTATGTTCTGTTATTTATACGGAAGATTGCGATTTAAACTTATAATTTTCGTTCTTTTTTGACGTTTTAGTGTGAATTCTAAAAGGTATAGTTAATCATTTCTTGAATATTCATAATATTATTGAGTTATACATATTTTGTTATATTTCTTCGTAGAAAATGCCGAATTTCTGTTTAGTGGTTGGCTGTGGCAGCAGGGGGTGGAAGGGACAATGTAAAGTTCTATAGAGTCCCCTGTGTTAAGAACACCAACAGTATAATAAATCCGTTAAAATTGGAACGACGCGAAAGACGGATCATAATCATACAGTTCTAAAAAGGGAGTATCTCACTGAATATAAATTGAAGAAGGGCAGGATCTGTTCGAGATATTTTAATTCTGGTAATAAGTATGTTTGTGAATGTATCATAACAATTTACCTATGAATTTTGTTAAAGGTGAACGTTGTAAATTAGAAGACCGATAATTTGGATTGTGGGTACCTTCGATAACAATCTTCCGTATAACCTCTTTCCAGTAACTTAACACAGTTTTTCAGTTTGTGTGTTGTGTGTCATTCACTGAATTTGTCCTGAATACCGTTTAACAGTCTTCACAATTTAAAAACTTCATATAGTCACTCACATTTAATTAATAAAATACAATAAATATCGATTTAAGCCCGAGAAAAACACAATCTTCCATATAACCTAACACAGTTTTTCGGTTTGTGTTGTAATAGTACGACCAATATTCACAAAAGTGATTATTCGTACTCTCTCATCCGGGGTTTCCCCGAATATTTGAAACAGTCCCAATTCGCATGTCTGATTGGAAGAGAGGCCCGAAATGCGTGTTGAAGGTCTAGGGTGAATGTACTTGACGCCTCAGTCTTTGCTAGTCCTTAATAGTGTAATGCTTTGTGAGAAACGAATTATTGAAATCATACCAAATTGGATTTAATTATTTACTGGTGAGTACAGGTCTCACTAATTTATATTGATTGTTTATTGTTGGTTCGCGATGAATGAATAATAACATTTTCATAAGTACAAGATGCATTTCATTGTTCGGTTTAGATTTAATCGAATAATAATTGTTTTCTAAATCTGAGCCAATGTATGTTGTGATGAAATCCCTTCGTACATATGTGGTTGAATGTATTGACATTGCAATCATTCATGCCATTATGGTAGTACCTTCCAATGAAGGCTATCTAGGCAAAATTTTACATAAGCATTTAAGCTTCCACGATGAGAAGACAAATGTATAATGTTGGGGACGCCTAACACCCTCCAAGACGTTGGTGGGATTTTATTATTATTAATATGAATGATAGTGTACTCATTATGGTCATAAAGGAAACTTGACCGAGTACATGCTGTAATGTTGGTAGATAAAACCAGCTCAAATAATTGCACGTTAATTTAAACAGTGAAATGTTTCTGTGAATGAATCATTTTGTTTATTTAGTTAATTTATATTGTCTTTACAATCAATATAAATTAACGTGGTTTTTCAATTCTGTTTCAGAGGGCCTACTTCACCCAGAACTTGGTCGGTACTTTCCGTGTTTAATTTTATTTGTTTATTACCCGGGTTTGTACCATTACAGTGTGCCGTGACCATTCAGGGTGGAGTTCTTTTAAAGGCCTTTTTGAAATAGAAAATAGTTACACGTGTTGACTGACTGCGATTGCATCAGCAAAATTTAGTCGTATTAGTTAGGTTTGTTTAGCAACAAAATGAATAGAACTGATGCGTAAATGCGTACATATGCATGTATATGCGAACTCACTTCTCCGTGGGATTAATTTGAATGAAATCTTATACTTGCTTATCTATATATTGATGTTTATTCGTACATTTTAGAAATTCAAAGTTTCTTTTTGTGTAATAAAAGAATGAGTTCTCTTATTTAATAATGAACATATATTTAATATTTAAAACAATATTTAGTAATTAATATGAATTAAATAAATTGCAAATTTGTTGTTTAAACAAATTATTAAATTAAATTTCATTTTTTTTTCCTTTTATTCGTTGTGGTTAATTGACAACTATGTTATAAAGTTTTATGAAAGAAATTTATTGTTTAAACAAATTCTTTAATAAAAAAAAAATATTTCTTATTTGTAGATTCTTATTGATGACATATTAATATTATAAATAATTTCTGAAGTACCTATTTACTTTAAGAGATTTTAAACGTTGCTTGTTTGATTTTCGAATTGCAGTGCAAGGTTTGATTGGATAAATTTGTTGTACGTGTTATTAGAATGGCTATTTCTTTACAGCTAGCTTTAGGTACATTACAACGCATATAGAGATCCGTTACGTACTTCGAGAGGAAATTTGTCAAAGATGCAGTATTTTGTAACAGAATTTTTATGTATGAATGAGTGAGTGAATTTACTAATATTGCTGTATTCTGATTTGCAAATCAAACATATAATAGATAGTTAATTTAAGATTAAACAGGGACGATTTAATACCTATATTTACTTTGTTGGTAATTAAAAATAATTGAATAATTGTGACAAAATGACATCACAACTAATGTAATTGTTTTAATAGTATTTATTTAATTCATATTTAATAAATTTAACACAACGTAGCAAATTAATAATTTGACGATCACAAAATAATTAGAAACGATAGGGTTTTCGTAATAACAAATTAAAATAATTTGTAGAACAGAGGTGACTTTGCATATATGTATTTCGTAAATTTCTATTTTAATAATTTTAAAAGTAATGACGCATAGGTTCAATATTAAATCTAAATTGAATTTATAGAATTTAAAATTAAAACAACAATTCACATACAAATAAAAGTATTGGCAATTGACTGAGGAGTTGACTAGTTGATCCCCTTTTCTTTTAAATCATAAAAGAAATTTAATTAACATTCATTTTATTTTTTTCTATAAAACCGTTACAGAATTTTACTACAAATTTGATTAGTAATAAATATATATATACAAATAAATAAATAAAGTCTCTTGTATCTGTTTAATAAATAATTTAAAATTTCATTTAGCAGAAACTTACTTACAAGGTAATATTAATCCATTTTAGGTAAATTTTATAAGGATCTTTACAAAAATGAACAAAGAAGATGAAATTGAGAGTTTGGAATCCCAACAAGACGATGTGGAAAACCAACATGGCGATGTGGATGAACAGCAAGAAAAACCGATAAAAAGAAATATTAAACGAAAAAATGTAACAACAAAAACAAATGAAGAACCAAAACAAAAAAGTGTACGGAAATCTCGAATAACACAACCCAAGAAAGCAGTTTCTAAGGCAGTGGGGTCAAAAGCTTCAACTTCTAAGACGTCAACTACACTGATTACAGTTACCACTGACACCACAGAACAACCTGAAAGTGGTATGCCACAGTGGTTTGCAGCATACGTTGAACAACAAAATAGAGAAAAAGTAGATTTAGAAAATAAATGGAAAAAACAGTTTGAAAAACTACAGAAGTTGGTGTTGAACAAGGAACAACCGCAAATCCCTCCACTGACACAATCAGTTGCAGTAGACACGACTAATATTCCCGTTAGACCTGCTGAAATGTCAACAAGTACTCCAACGCCTTTGGCAAACACATCTTTAGCAGAAAGCCAAACAAATATGGAGTCTAACAGATCAGAAACTGTAACTGAAAGTGCACCAGAAGGCATTGATTTTAGACGTTTATTGTGGGGTATTACAAAACAAGCGCCTAATCTTCCAGAGAAACCGACATTTTCAGGACGCAAGAAAGGCAACCCGGTTTTATTCCTTAAAAAATTAGAAGAATATGGAAAAGCTTTATTGGTAACTGACAATCAACTATTAAAGCTTGCAACTGAATGCTTAAAATCGAATGCAAAAACTTGGGTAACTATTTACGAAAAAGAATGGAAGTCATTTGAGGATTTTAAGAGAGATTTCTTAATGACTTACTGGACTATAGAACGACAGAGAGAAATTAGGTATCAGATAGCGACAGACAGATATGAACCAAGAACAGGCGGCAGTATGCTAAGTCATTTTGCTCATTTTGTAAATCTTGCCAGTTTTTTAACACCACAAATGACAGAAAAAGACTTGCTTACCGAACTGGTTCGGCATTATTCAACAACTTTACAGACTCAATGGTTATCTAGAAAAAAAGACTCTCTTAAAGAGTTTTCTAATTTTTTAATAGAAAATGAATCCGTAGCACAAAACAAAGGCAATTCAACACAATATTCAGCAGAAAATTCTAAGGCAAAGTCCAAATTCCAAAACTTCAGACCTCAACAGTTTACTTCCCGGAAAAATACTTACTATAAAACAAACAGAACAACAGAATACAAGCCACATACATCACAAACACAAAATACACAAGATAAATCAAAAACTCTAATAAAACCGTTTGCAAAGAAGACTGATAAACCTGAAACAGCCAACAAAAATAAAAAGAAACAGGGAAACTACAAAACAGTGAATTGATGGGTCGAATTCACTGTTCTCAGTCCAATGGCCCAACACCTAAAATATATTCTATACAACCCGCGCCATTGTTAAATGAACAAGAACTCAGTTCTAACAATTTATAAGGATATAATCTTCTTTGTAAATTAGGTTGGATGCCAGGAAAAGGACTAGGTAAAGATAAACAAGGAATTCAAACACCTATCTTGCATTATTTTACAACTGTTTAAGAATTATTGAAATATAGCCGCTTAAGTAGACCAAATACTATCACAATAATGACAATATCACGACTAAAGACGCTAAAACAATATACCAACATAAGAAAAATTCCTGAAATTGTGGTACAAATAAATGAAAAAGAAATACAAACCCTTATAGACTCTGGAAGTGAAGTAAGCTGTTTAAGTGAGGATTTGTATGATAAAATAAAAAACAAGGACATGCTAACATTGCCAGTAACAGGGTTGCAGCTTGTTGGAGCTTTTAGATCGAAATCTCCCAGAATAATAATCCAAACAAACATCTCCTTTCTTTTGTGTAATCAAACATTTGATGTAACAGTATTGGTTGTAAAATCTTTAGCTAGACCGTTGATCTTAGGTTCTGATTGGTTGGACGAAAATGCAGTGTCAATATCTTACCAAACTCATATGATTACAATCCCAAATGCTGAAGAAACGCTCCAGATTTCATTTAATCCTAGACAAATTGTGGAAATGAATGAAGAAAAGGAAGAATTGAAATGTAATATTAGTGAGATACAGGTAAATGAAAGTGACTTGGAAGATCCAGAAGAAATAAGAAAAGCTGTTCAGAAAACAGGAATCTCCTCTGAGTACCAACAACAACTTCTTAGTATTTTGGACAAACACAAAATTGTCTTTAGAAAGAAACCCAGATTGACTAACAAATATGAACATGTAATTCTTCTTCATACTGATCAGCCATTTATCAAACGCACATATCCCGTTCCAATATCGTTAAGACCCGAAGTTGAGGAAAAATTGAGAGAGTTAGAAAAAGATGGTATAATAGAAAGGATGGCATCCCCGTATGCAAGCCCATTGACGATTGCAAAGAAAAAAGATGGAACTCTGCGATTGTGTTTAGATGCACGAGCACTTAATCAGTTAATGGTAGCTGACTCTGAAGCGCCTCATAATGCCAATGATTTACTCCAACGTTTTAATAATTGCAAGTATTTTACATTGGTTGATCTAAGAATGTCGTTTTGGCAGATACCGCTTCATGTTGATAGCCGGAAATATACGGCATTCCTCTATAATGGAAAGTCTTACGTATTTAAGGTTATGCCGTTTGGCATCAAGACGGCGACAGCAGCGTTTACACGAGCCATGGACATGATTTTAGGAAGTGAAGTAAGAGAATATACTGTAAACTACGTAGATGACCTGTTAATTGCTTCACATAATATTGACCAACATTTGGAACACATAGATGCGGTATTACAGAAACTCCATGATGCCAACGTGACTGCTAGTCTTGGGAAAACAGAATTTTGCAAAAATGAGGTAAAATGTCTAGGGCATATACTGTCGGATAAAGGCGTTCAGCCAGATCCTTCAAAAATAGATGCCATTCGAAACTTCCCTGTTCCGCAAACACAGAAACATTTGAGAGCTTTTCTCGGCCTCTGTAATTACTACAGGAAGTTTAATCATCTCTATAGTAAAGTGATATTGCCATTGACAGAATTGCTGAAGAAAAACGTTAAATGGAGATGGACTAAAGTTGAACAACAGGCATTTAATGAAACAAAAACTTTATTCCTAGATACAGTAATGCTTCAATATCCAAATCCACAAGAGCCATATTTTCTACAAACAGATAGTTCCGGGTACGCTATTGGTGGCGAGTTGTACCAAGAGGGCAGTGACAAAGAACATTTGCCTATTGCATTTGTTAGTCGTTCTCTGCGTGGAGCAGAACTTAATTACACGGTCACTGAGAAAGAATTATTATCGATAATATACGCTCTTACAAAATTTTCAACGATTATATTGGGTAATAAAATTACAATACGAACAGATCATAAAGCTTTACAATTTTTGTATAAATGTAAATTTCACAGCGAAAGACTCACTCGATGGATATTATTTTTGAATAATTTTGATTACACGATAGAACATATACCTGGTAAGGAAAATGTAGTACCTGATGCATTATCACGTTTTCCTTCCGACATGGATACCATACCTGACACTAACCAACCATTGGTAGCTCTATTATCTGTTAATGCGGTACAGAAAATCATAACTTTCACAACGGACATAGAAATTTCGAAAAGACTGAAGCAGGCTTTGCAGAATTTTGAAGTAGCTCAAAAAGTAGATCCAAAATTACAATTGATATGGACATATTTAGGAACTACAAATCCCAAACCGATTAAAGAATTGAACCGAAATATACATCGCTACAGAATTGTGAATAATGTGCTTCTATATTTTGATGGTGTAGATGGTAAAGATGCTAAACTTGTTGTACCGGATCATTTAAAGACTGATTTTTGCTGGTAGTACCATGACTCACTGGGACACTTTGGAGCATATAAGGTCTATATGGTTTTAAAAGCATTTGTATATTGGCCAAATATGTTACGCCAAATTAAAGAAATCTTACGATGTTGTGACTTGTGTCAAAAGACAAAATATGCTAATCGCAAACTAGAGGGACTTATGCATCCAATTGTAAGTCAGAAACCAGGAGAATTAGTACTGGTTGATTTCTATGGCCCATTACCAACTGGACGAGCAGGAGCTGCGTATATTTTCGTAGTAATTGATAACTTTTCCAAGTATGTTAAGTTGTATGCCTTACGAAAAGCTACTGCGCAAGCTGCTGTTAAAAAATTAATACAAGATTATCATCAAATCATCCATATTCAAACTGTGCTTAGCGACCATGGTAGCCAGTTTACCTCCGCTGTATGGAAAACTCAATTGACTGAGGCAGGCATAAAATTTACATACTCCTCTATACGCCATCCAGCCTCTAACCCTTCAGAAAGGGTTATGCGCGAATTAGGGAGGATCTTTAGAGCGTATTGTAGTGAGAAAAACAGTTCATGGGCTCATCACCTTCCTAATGTTGAAATACTTTTTAATACTTTACCACACATCAGTACGCAATTTTCTCCGCATGAAATTATATATAACAGTTTGCCTACATTACCTCTGGATCATTTGTTCACTCGATATTTAAAATCCGTTAAACCCACAACACGTACTCTTGATGAATTACATGCATTAGTAAGAAAAAATTTAGAACAGCATGCTAAACTCAGAACACGAAACCCTAAAACACCGATTAAATTGGAAATTAATGATTGGGTACTCTTAAGGGTTCCGCAAGTTTCTGATGCTGCGAAGAAAATTTATTCTAAATTTAAGAACTTGTATGAAGGTCCTTTCAAAGTCGTAGAAATGCCATATCCGAATGTTTATAAATTGGAAGATATTGATACTTCAGTTGTAAAAGGAAATTACAATATTAATAGTCTAAAGTTTTATTTTCGTTCTGGATAAATTATTTTTTTTGTGTTTTGTGACATTGTTTTTTTTCTTTTATTAATGATAAATCCAAATCTCTATTGTTAATTTGTTTTGTGTTAGTATAGAATACAGAGATTTTGTTTTAATGTGTATCTTTCTTTAATTCTTAGAGTTTGATTTTATTCAATAAATTTTAGATTCTAACGTTTCATATATTTTTTTTTTTTAATTAACTTGTGTGTGAAAACCAATCGCGTGTTGAAGATTTTCCTTGCCAAAACAGTCATTTTCGGAATGAAAATCTGGGAGGAGAATGTAATAGTACGACCAATATTCACAAAAGTGATTATTCGTACTCTCTCATCCGGGGTTTCCCCGAATATTTGAAACAGTCCCAATTCGCATGTCTGATTGGAAGAGAGACCCGAAATGCGTGTTGAAGGTCTAGGGGAAAGTACTCGAATGTATGGTTGGAACGCTTTAAATTCTAATTGATAATAATAATACTATCTGTATTTAACATAACCAACCAATTTAATAAACAATTAAAAATTGATAATACTAGTTTAAAAATGCACAGATTTGTGTTATTTTATAATGATTCGTCTTCTGATGAGGATGATGAATATTTAGAACAAATTGGCGATGTCGCAACAAGAAATGAAAATTATTTGGGTAATTAAGAATGATATACATTACATGTTGGTATTCTATTAAATTCTTTATATTTATGAACAGAAGAAACTGTTGACCAATATTCGGATGAAGAATTTTTCACAAATTTTCGAATATCCAAAGGTTTAACAAATCAAATAACGGCCCAGTACGAGGCAAGTGAATTTTATAATAGCGATAACGGGCAATATGGAAATATCCCTGCCAAATATCAGGTAGATATATCTTATTAATAGGTCCTCTTCATTTCATATACATAAGTATAAATTTACAGGTTGTAATCTTTATGTGGTTTATCGGTCATCAGACAGCAAGTTTTGCAGACGTGTCGGATAGATTTAATATTACCAAGTCCTCAGTTGTTCGGATTGTTAGGAGATTGGCAGTATTTTTGAGTAATCTATCGCCTAATGTTATTCAGTGGCCAGACAATCATGAAAAAAATCTGATTGAACAACAATTTAGAGATTCAGGTTTTCCTAATATCATTGGAGCTATAGACGGATGTCACCTCAAAATCGACAAACCCGAAGTGGATCCTGATTCCTACATTAATAGAAAGGGGTATCACTCTGTTCAAGTATACATATATCATGCATAACTATTACGTTATTGGAATCAATTAACTTTAATCGTTTTTATTGGGTACCCAGGATCCGTCCATGACAGCCGAGTATTTCGGAACTCATCACTGGGCCAATCTCTTGCGGAAAAGTGCGGCAATTATTTTATATTGGGTGATAGTGGGTACAAACTTCAGGAACATTTATTAACACCATTTAAAGACAGGGGACAGCTGACTGCTAGACAATTGAACTACAATGTACAATTATCTAAAAACCGATATGTAATTGAGCATTGTTTCGGAGTACTGAAACAAAAGTTCAGGCAAATGTACCACATAAAATTGCGGAAAATGGAATATATTGTGCATTTTATACGAGCTGCCTGTGTGTTGCATAATTTGGCTCTAGAGGATGATTCTCATGTAGAAATAGCTGACGAAATTAACGGTGAAGATGATCAGATTGAAAATGCAAATAATTTATTATTTGACGAACATGAAGAGGAAATACAAGCCAATAGAAATGCAGTGCGAATAAGAGATGCTGTTGTTAATAGTTTGGCATAGTTAAATAAATCATTTGAATGAATAATTTTAACAGTTTTATTAATGTCAAATAAAAATTAACTCTCTTTTACAAAAATAAAAACAAAACAACTCTAAAAATAACATAACAAGTATTCTTAAAACGAAAAATATACATATGTACCTACATATATGGAAATACAAATAACAATTAATGAATTAATTAAAAATGAGAATCACATTTACAATTTTTATTTTTTTAAATTTCATTTCTTTCTTGTTCTATTTTGTTTCGTTCTTTAAGAACCGATAGAAGTTCTTCATGAGCTTTGTTAACAAAATTCGTTTTTTTTTTCTTGATATTGTAATTTATCTTCACGCATTTGCTGCAGTACCGTTCTCTTGCGCTTTATAGTTTTTTTTCTTAAGTCATTGTTATTTATCACGTTATTTTTTTCAGTCTCTTGCGTTTCAGTTGACTGATTAACGACTATTTCTTCGATTGGTATCTGTGGTATGTGGTGAGTTTCGGATCTTACCAAAATTTCTGGCGAAATATTCTTTTTCTTTCCATATATGTATATCCTCCATTTCATTATGAAACTCAAAATATTTTCTGCCACGACCAGTCGATTTTTGATTATCGACAAATTTTTTGTAGTTACATTCAAGTACTTTCCATCGATTTTCTACATTCTTCACTGATATTTCCAAATCCACCAAATTAGAAATTTCTCTGGCAATGACTTCCCACATCGATTTAAAATTTTTCATTTTCATTGAGCCGACTTGGTCTCTATATTTTTTATACAAGTCAATGAGAATTTTCGTTGTATTTGATGTCCAAAAGAAATTATTACTGTTCGCACATGAAACCGATTGTTCTTTTAATTCTAGGTGGAATGCAAAATAATTAGTATATCTAAATCAATATGAATAACTGACAAACATTCACTTACCTTTATTCATTTTGTACTTATTTTTTTCCAAATACCGATGAATGAAATGTTGTGATTTGTGAAACTTGATTGTATGTACATATGTATAAACGATTTTTGAGGTTAGATTTTAAACACAAGTACACAACGCGCATGTCAGTTCTATCTTGAACCCTCAGTACTTGCTCCGAAGCAAGAATCGTTTTTACCGTAATTTTACTGATTTGTTATTCGGTTGGAACAGCGAATCTACAGTAATATTGAACTGTTGGTTCAAATTCTGTGCGGTTGGAACAGAATTTTACAAATGCGCATGCGCTATAGTAATTTTACTGAAAATTACTGTTAGTTGGAACAAACCTATTGAAATCATACCAAATTGGATTTAATTATTTACTGGTGAGTAACAGGTCTCACTAATTTATATTGATTGTTTATTGTTGGTTCGCGATGAATGAATAATAACATTTTCATAAGTACAAGATGCATTTCATTGTTCGGTTTAGATTTAATCGAATAATAATTGTTTTCTAAAACTGAGCCAATGTATGTTGTGGTGAAATCCCTTCGTACATATGTGGTTGAATGTATTGACATTGCAATCATTCATGCCATTATGGTAGTACCTTCCAATGAAGGCTATCTAGGCAAAATTTTACATAAACATTTAAGCTTCCACGATGTGAAGACAAATGTATAATGTTGGGGACGCCTAACACCCTCCAAGACGTTGGTGGGATTTTATTATTATTAATATGAATGATAGTGTACTCATTATGGTCATAAAGGAAACTTGACCGAGTACATGCTGTAATGTTGGTAGATAAAACCAGCGCAAATAATTGCACGTTAATTTAAACAGTGAAATGTTTCTGTGAATGAATCATTTTGTTTATTTAGTTAATTTATATTGTCTTTACAATCAATATAAATTAACGTGGTTTTTCAATTCTGTTTCAGAGGGCCTACTTCACCCAGAACTTGGTCGGTACTTTCCGTGTTTAATTTTATTTGTTTATTACTCGGGTTTGTACCATTACAGTGTGCCCTCCAGTAATTTCTGTGACGTCACATTTGTCACGTGATGCACGAACCCTATACAACGAGGCACTAGGTCGTGGGACTGCCGCCAGTGGAGCTAGTAGTACTTTTACGACGGTTTATTTTAAATGATCTGGAAAGGCTTTTTAAATGTTTTAATAGAAAAATGTTGGAATTATCTACATATTTCATAAGAAAAAAACATACAAAAACAATTACCTTTGGTGTTTTAAATAAACTAGGATTTTGTATCCCCAGGACAATATTTTTTAGTTTCTGCTCTTCCTGAAATGCAATTAGGAATGCAACTTCTAATTCAATTCACATTATTCAAAAATCTAAACAACTGAAATAATGCTCAAAACTGTTCAAAATTGTTTAAGACAGAAGTTTAAGTTAATTTTAACACTTCAAAATTGACGCGTTCATTCAAAATCAAAAAAGAATATTCAGTACCATGGTTACCTCTCAAAACTGTCGTCGTAATATGACATACAGCGCCAAATTTCTCGAGCCCATTTATTTTGCCCGAACTACGCTTCGTTGAATATCCTAGTATATAGGTTGTATGTAGTATATATTCATAGCTGAGATACAGCGAGTGTTATTGACATTGACAGCATTTAAAACTGTCACACTCAAATTGTTTGAAAACAAAATGGAACCAAATTTAGAAAATAAAAATCCCTACAATTATGAAATGATCAATTTATTTATTTATAATTAAATATTTTACACGCAAATAGGTAAAATATCGTAAAAAATTCGTATCTTAAGGGATTTTAACGTATTCGTAAATCAAATGTTAAAATATCCCTTACGATACTCATTTTTTAATATAGTATTATTTAAATAGTTAATACATAATTCTATTAACCTGAAAACTTTTATAATATATACATATATGTATTATATAATACTTAAGAAGAACATTTACCTATTAAACATCTCTTCACGGATGATGTACTTATAAAACTATGAGAACAATATACTAATCGAATTAATAACAATTTTACTAAGTATAACAATATTTTTGGTAAAGGACTAACAATTTTAACATGTAGGTACAATTGTTACTTGTATCAGTTAAGATATATGTAAAATAGCTTTGGCGAATCTATCATTGGGTCCTATTAAGGGCCTATTATAAAATCGAAAAAATTTGTCTGAATTTGGTGTCCAACCGACAGAATTTTTTTATTACATTGACGTCTATGCAACTTCTAAGGATTGCTGAAGTTGTGGCGTGGCGTACACTATGACCAGAAAAATTTTGGTGTTAATTCCTGCGAGTTTCAGGGTTGTTTTGATAAAATGGCTTATTGTCTGGGAAGAGACTTTACTGCTTTATGGTGTGGTTTTTTATGTATTACAATAAAGCATTCTTGTGTAAACTTAAATGTTTTTTCTGAGTAAAATTGTATCGTAGATGCCAGACACAGTTCTGGTCTGTTATTAAAGAATGGAAAAACAAGTACCGGTTGAGGTTTATTGTATTGAGATGTTTTTATTCGTTCTGAAATTGGGATTTCAAGATTTGCTTCGTTAACGATGATATTTTCCCTTCTAATAACTAACAATGTCTGAACTCTATGACCGAAAGTCAATGCCATTAGTGTTACCAATTTGTACGTTAATTTCTATAAATTTAAAGATTCTAAGGGGTGCCATTTGGAAATAAACTCTAATAGATTGTCTGCGTTCCACGTTGTGTTATATTTTGGTTTTGGTGGTCTTATATTTGAAACACCTTTTACAAATTTATTAATGATATCTTCATTGTTTTTTGATATATGATTGAATATTAGATTTAACGCTGATCTAAGAGTTAATTACCGAGTATGAGCAGCCGTCTTCTAGTATCTTATTTAAAAATTCAAGATAGTTATTTAGATTATACGTGTAAAAATTAGTATTTCTAAGGTTACAAAATATCCAAAAGTTTTTATAATAAGCGGAATACTGTTTTAAGGTACTTCTGTACTGTAATCCTCTGTTTGAAAATGCTCTCCTGATAGTATCCCTGCCACCAGGGAAATCTGTATGTCTGGATTCCTCGTCCGCTTCTTTATTTAACATTGATGGAATATAAGTCGCAAAAATGTCTAAATTTTTATGTTCGCAACAGTACCACAGCTGTTTTGTTAGTCGCTTTCGATTTGATTTTTAACTGAGTGAAACACAACTAAGGTGAGACAAACCGCTCACCTCATATCATAAAATTGTAGTCGTCCAAAAAGAACGTACAACTGAGTTACGTAGAATTAGTTAGTGGTATTTGTCAAATGAAATCAAATGATTATCCACCCAAATATCATCTCCTGAATCTAAACATAATTATTAATAACAAATTAATTTTTGTT
This sequence comes from Silvanus unidentatus, assembly GCA_963930825.1. Taxonomy (NCBI): domain Eukaryota; kingdom Metazoa; phylum Arthropoda; class Insecta; order Coleoptera; family Silvanidae; genus Silvanus; species Silvanus unidentatus. The sequence continues at coordinate 15,687,224 of OZ005760.1, forward strand.
TAAACAACAAAGTAAAATAAATTATTTATCATTTCTTATTTACTTCTCCTTGGTCGCTCATAATCCAACCAGATTTATTTCTTAAAATTTTTGCCATTTTAGACGAAAACTTATTTATGTGGATATAAAAATATTGTCATATAATCATATATAACTCTACTTTTACATGTGAGTGAAAAATACTCTTAACTGAGGTAGCTACAAGGCAAGCTCAGTAAGGGAAAGGGGGGAGGTAAATTTCCCAGTTAAAATTACTCACTTGATGACAAAACGAACGCACAAATAACTGAGAAAAATTGAAGTGAGGTGAGGAACTGAGTTTTTCGTGCAAATCGAAAGCGACTGTTATTTCATTTAAGGTTTATATCTTACGTTTCCTCCTCGATTTATACACGATATGGCGGTGTTATTATCGATTCTTAATAATAACCGTATATCTTTTTCTTGTTTAGTAAATGATTTTATTGCAAATAATGCTGCTTTAATCTCCAAAAGGTTAATGTGTAAGTTTTGTTCTTGAAAAGACCAAAACCCATGTATTTATAAGTCCTTACAGTACTCGCCCCATCCTGTTCGGGATGCACCTGAATTAATTTCTAATGTAAATTTTTAAGGTTTGATATGCCTCCCTTTTCCAATATTTTGGGACCACCTTTCTAGTTCTTGGACAATATCACTATTTAAGAACATTTTTGAATTAAAGTCTCAAGAGTTTCGTTTTAAATTAATTTGTTTTTCTGCTTCTAGACTTTTCAAGTGCACAAAACCATATTTTACTGCAGGACATATAGACACTAAGATTCCAATAAGCTTTGCAAATTGACGAATTATGTAAACTTTTTTATTTTTGCATTTCATTATCTCCTCTTTTATATGTTTAATTTTTACCGAGGGTAATTTTATTGTCATGTGTTTGGTGTTAAACATAAATCCAAGAAATTTTAGTTCCTGTACTGGTTTTAGTTGACTTTTTTCGAAATTGATAATTAGACCCAAGTTTTGGAGAAGCGCTATAGTCTTATTTGTGTTGATTTAACACTCAAACGCGCTGGCTGCTATAATTATAATATCGTCTAGGTAACATACACAGAAAATACCTTCTAGTCTCAATTTTTCCATTACGGGTTTTAAATGCTTTGTAAATAAAAAAGGGCCTATGTTTAACCCGAACGGTAGACAATTAAATTGGTAAAGTATTCCCTGAAATTCAAACCGGAGATATTTTTTATATTTATTTCTTATCGAAACTAAAAAATACGCATCTTTTAAATCAATATTAGTTAGGTAATAGTTTTTATTTAACAACTTTGAGACTGTCCTATAGTCTTCCAGTTTGAAATGTGAAGTCTGAGTGAGTTTATTTAGTTCTTTTAGATTAAGTATAAATCTAGGTTCCCCGTTTGGTTTCTTTATTACAAAGTATGAGGAAAGAAATTGATTATTTGCTTTTTGACATTTTGAAATTGCAAATTGGATTTTTTAATAGCTTTTGCGTATAAATCAATAGAGCCCTCAGACATAAAAATCTTTCCTTTGTTCCGTTGAAAAAGTTTTGTGTGAAAAGGTATTTTTATGCCTTTCACCCATCTAAGAATTAATACATTTTTTGTAATATTTCGCCATTGAGGTAAAAATTTTGATAGCCTACCAGCAAGTTTCGTTACCTGTGATGAAGGTTCTGTTACTTGTGACGGTATGACTTCTTCTTGTAGTCGTAGGGTTTATAACGATGTTGATGATTGATGTTGTTATTCCTGGAACCGCTTGGCTCCTCCTTCCCTTTCATTTTGTTCTTGAATTGCGGGCGCCTGTAGTTTAAAGATGTTCCTGGCATTGGAACATTTTCAACTCGCTTTGGAAATGGTTTAAAATGATGACGGTTTCCTCTTCATCTCAGCGCTTGCCTTTTTTAGGGCTTCATCGGTCTTTATGATCTCCGCAAAGTTTTTGCCAAACAACATTTCGTCAATTTCAAGAGTATTGGCAACTTTTGGGCACTCTGGATTTAATTGAGAGGTAGCTTTGAATTTCCTATGTACGGAAATTGCATTATGTGCGTTGGTAAACAGTTGGCAGGCCTCCGCTAATGTTTTTAGGTTTTCTGCTTCTGCAGTTTGCGAAAACATTTTATCCAGAACAGTGGCAATTGCTGTAAGCCCATACCCCATGCTGTTGAATTGCTGACATGAATTTATCATGTTTCATAGTGGCTTCTGATAAACTGTGATGAACCGAGTTCGCGGAAAAAGGGGCTAGTGGAATATTTTTCCCACTAGCACGTGTAGGACAATTCTTTAAGGTAAGTCGTAAACGACTTGAATTTTCTTTGTTAGAAATGTTTGGCGCACATCTGTGGAGCCTTTTCAGTATTTTTCTCTATTTAAGTTTCAAAAGAGATTATAAAAGAATATTGCCCTTCAGGCTTTTAGTTTATTATTTTATTAGAAAGTTGTGCACTTTTTCTAGGAATAGCACATGTTTTAGTGCGTCTAGAGAAATGTGTTTAGGTTTTAGTTTATTGACCATGTCGACGAAAATATGCCGAAAAAGGCCAACAAGCTACAGCTTGTTCGTTTTTCCCTATAATTATAGGAATCCTTTGTTTAAATTTTTGCTACGTTTAACAGATATGTTTTACGCCAAATTGCGGTGACGGGTACTTTAGCGAGTCACGGGGTAACGAAAGTTTACCTGCATTTCAGATTCAAGCCCAACACCTGCCGCGCGAGTACCTGTTACCTCGGTTCGGTTTACGATATGTATATACCATGTATAGGTGTTCAGGGACACCTTAATTTCCCTGTACAAACAGTAAATGAATTGTTTGTTTTTCTTAATTTTGTTTGTAAATTTTAGTTTAATTTGTAAGTGTAAAAGCTGTTCTGAGGGGGAGAAGTACCTCCCAATCGAGCCAATCGGATGGCTAGTTGTGCGAACCACCCGAGAAGTGGTGGGTGTTCGGGGTAGTTTTACGATTTTTTTTTGGGAAGCTGAGAGTTAGTGAACTTTTCACAACGGTTTCGAGTAGTTGAGACTCTGTTCGTCGAATTAGCTCACCGCCGTTTTTGAAGAACCATTTTTACCGGAAAAGGGATTTATTCAGTTTCCATCATCAGTGATAATCCAGCTTTCGAGATACTCTCACAACAGGTACTGTTCCTTTTTTTTTGAAATTATGTACTTTCATAACGCTGCTGTTAAACTGCGGTAAATATCTTCGGTGTTTCGCGATATTTTTTTAGATTGTTTGTTTCAAATATTAATTCACGGTACGCGTATATTCTTGGAACTTTTACGGCAAAGCCCTCTCCAACTGTCGGCCTCCTGCCCTAGCCCTAATTAATGCTTTCTTCTAGGGCCAAGTAGTGCCAACGTTTTAAAGTACGATTACGCCCTGCCAACATTAAAGTACGGTTACGCCCTGCCAACGCTAAAGTGCGGTTACGCCCTGCCAACGAGAGAGCACTAATACCTTTGATAGACCTATAAAAAAAAGAGTATTGCGATTACGCAAAGAAACAAAACCCCATCCAAAGAGCCAACCACCTGAGAGGGATCGTAGCCGATTGCCACGATCAAATCGCAATAGTTTTCCTTTTAATTTTAATTTAATGTTTCGTCGAGACTCAGGACAGCTTATTCGTTAGCACGGAATTTTTCATGTTTGATTGTTTTGTTTTGGTTTTATGTATCTAGTTTCGTACGTTATGTTGAAATGTTAAAATAAATTGCGATACACTTACAAAATGAATTAACGATTTTTTTATTTAGCAACCATTTCTCCGGTCTTCAAGTTCGCGTGCCCACTACTTCGAATGATTGAGCCCGGTTCCCGTTACGGCGTCCTTTAGGTAAAAAAATATTTAAAAACACAACGCAGGGTCTGACTAGACGTTCGTGGGTGTGGTGGAAGCCGGCTCTGTCTTCACCGATAGAAAGGGCGTCCACTACAAAACATGGTAAGATTTCAGTTTTGTAATGGGGTAAGTACAATGTTTTAGAGGAATTACTCAACACAAGTTGCCAGAGACATCACCAACCCCAAGGCACACTATAAAAAAAAGTCACCATCACATAAGTACACACCAAAAAGAAATCCCTCGCAATGAGATCGTAGTGAAAGTACATAACTGAAGCACACAGATTGTCTATCGAAGAAACGAAGCAGTATCTACATATTGTAATCAATACCTTTTAGTAAAGATTAAAATTAAAATGTTGCATACAATTTAAGCGTTTATTAAGCATGTTAGGGTGTAATACAAATTAGGGGTATAATACAAATTAAGTGTAGTGGTGTAATGGGGTAAGTCGCACATGCGCAAGAGGGGAGCATAAAACTTTTGTCGGCACTTCCGTGTAGACTGTAAAGCAATAAACACAATATAATTATTTGAGCAAGATTTATTTAAGCCACCATTAAAATATTACAGTTTTCGTCTGTGGGGAAAATAGAGCCTGGCAATTGGATGGTATTTGATCCACCTCACTAGAATAGAATTTCCTCATTAATCGGTTGGATTTCTTGTTGTTCATTGTCTGGTTTAGTGCCTAGTGTTTCTTCAAAATATGTAATTGTCTGTCTTTCTCCTTCTAGACCTATGTTGTCCGCTTCTAATTCGCTGTTATGCGAGGAATCGCTATCAATAAATTCCTGTGAGGAATCTGTAATGAAAGTTTTTTGCTATTGATTTTTTGTTAAATCATTTTTCATTTAAGTGTTCAACGCATGTTGTGACGACTTAATTATTTTGGAATTTTATTTATGCAACGCATGTTGCAAACTACTGCAAAAAAGGAGCACCACTCACTGTCCTATTAGTAGTATTTTTGGGATAAAGGAACAATCCGTGTTGTCCTTATGTTTATCCGATAAAGAAAACAAAGGTTTTTGATGGGAGCAACGCCTGTTGTCCACTAAGTTATTTTATTTTAATTTACCTGAATCTGAACTGCTGCTCTCCGCAATTCAGGATTATTTGACAATGACAGAAACTCAAACTGGAAGGAAAGTTAAAACGTTGCGAACAGATAACGGTTTAGAGTTTGTAAATACCGAAGTAGATGAAATTTTGACAAGAAATGGTACACGACACAAAAGAACGTGTGCATACACACCACAACTAAAGTAACTAGATAATACCAAGTAACGCAAACATGTCCGAAATGAGTAAGACGAGGAAGTAGTAACTAGCCCCCGTTATAAGCTGTACGACTAAAATAAAACGTAAACGTAGACAAAATGATTGACGGACAGTAATAACAATTAATTTCACTGTGATATTTAGTTTATTTATTTATTTTATTTATTTATTATATAGTGATTTACTTATATTGAGTGTTATTTGTTCATTCGTCTTATTTATAACGTTTGTGCTTTAACAATTATACTATGTGTGTATATGTTTATTTTATGTTTTACAAACAACTAACAATTATTTAGGTACTGAAGATGATATTATATCGAAACTAGTCTAAATAAGCAATAAAACGAACAACAAGGAAGTATATCTTGGGTGTTATCCGAGTTAAAGATGACTTTCAAGTCATCTTGCATTAAAACTGGAGAGATGGATTCAGCGTCATTGGAAGTCATCAATTTCGGCACTTAAATCGCCAATATCAGCAGCGGCCAATTATATCAATGAGTTTGAGGATTTGAGTATCGTTTTTAATGCACTTACCAATCGATACAGTGACCGGCAGTCAAAACGTATAGTTTAGTGATACTTTGAATCTAGTTTAGATCGTCTTTTATACAAAAACTAGGGAGAAATGATTTAGCACATCGATTGTTACAATGTTCATGAGTATGGATTATCTTGATTTTAAAAAGATAAGAAGAGATAAATTTTCATATTTTAGGAGTATCTAATAATCCTCACCTTGAAATCTAAAAATATTGCTAAATTTGATCAGAAAATAGCCAAGGACGATACAAAAATAGAAATATCTTTTCATGTTCTTCACGAGTACCTGCTATTATTAGACAACTATTAGAATAATGAGAGAATAAGAATCCCTTTACATTTTATACTTTTTTAAGTTTTGATTGAATAAGTTTTTTCAGTGTAAAAATATAAAAAAATTTTTTTAGATTTTTTGATTTTTTGGTTTCTCAACTAAAAAGTTATGGACCCCTGAAGCTAACAAATTTTCGAAAAATCTTGACAAGTCAAATAAAATTGCATTTTTCTCGAAAACGGTGCAAGAGACAAAAAAGACACATTCCTTATATTCAATTTGCCATTCAATGGACTCAACAAAATTGAAATTCCGCCACTCCCAAAAAAAATAATAAAAGTGTTAAGCCACTTCTTGCCAAAAAGTCATGTTGGGGGTGACTGATTTCTAATATTTTACAGGAACATTTTTCCCAATGACTTAAGCAAATATACCAAATTTGGTTGGTCCAATTTATTTCACTTTAAAGATACATATTTGAAAAATTTGACACTTTTTCAAGAAGTTTGAGGGCTGAAATTTTGAAGTTTTTTCTATATCTTCGTGAGGAAACATTTCCCAGAAAAAAGGAAAAAAACCTCAGGGTGTTTAAGCTAAAGTTGTTAAAAAATTAATAGTAGATTCTCCTCACTGCCCTGATTCCGAAAACCTTTAACACTTATGCTCGGAAACGCATAACAGAGTTAGAACTCTTCAAAGTTCTTGAAAAAAAATCGAATTTTCAAAATATCTCCGACCTTGCATTAAAATCGGCCGTCCCTTACATCACTTTCTAGAGGTGACTTACCACCTTTGGCCATTTGTGGGGGGATGTCAAATTTTAATTAATTTTAATTTTTGAATCTACCATTTCTTTTTTGTCCACTTTAGCTGAAACACCCTGTATATTATTAAAAATTTAAACAAGACAATTTACATGTTTCAAAAGTTCAACAAAAATGGAACAATTTAATATATTAATTTATGTCCTAATGTTATTTAGTTTAATGTTTCTAATTTACTTTCATAGAAAACTTAAAATTCAATTAGTTATCTGTAAATGAGACCAAAACGGATAATTTTTAAATATGGTCATGTAACTTTAGGTTCCAAATATCGGTTTGGAAACATGGGCCTGTGAGTGGGGAATAAAATTTGGCATCCATTGATGTTTATTAATAACTTAATAAGCATGAGAGCCTTTCAGGGTTGTCTCTGATGAGAGCATAAGTATAAGGAATGAGCATACATACATATGATGACCGAGACTCCAAACGCAACGGATAAAATTTGAATTAAAAATAATTTGAATTATTTAAAAACTGAAGTTTATTATGTATATGTACACGATAATGTTAAATTACAAATTAATGTAACAAAATTTTTGCATTTCGGTACCATAACAACCACATTCACGCCCGCATATGCGAGCGTGAATCTAATTCACGACCGGCTGTAAACTTAGTGTTTTTTTTTTCGATTTGCTTCGCAAATCAGCAATGCAATGAATGAATTATGCAACTCATTCATTAATATACTATTTTGCATTTCGGTACCATAACATCCATATTATGGACCGTCTGACAGGGTCCGTAATCTTAGATTACAGATCGGCTGTCAACTTAGTGATTTTCTTTATTTTATGGTTGTAATTCTCTAACTTTATGACATAATTAACATAAATTTCAAATGACAAGTGTTTGTTTTGATTTATTGGTTGCATGTTTTATGCAATCGTAAAATACAAAAAGTTACTAAAACAAAATAAATATTCAATTTTTCATATAGAATATTTAAAAATGGACCGAAATGCAAAAAATATCACAATGAATTCGTTGCATAAGGCATTTTATGGCAATCGTGGCTTATGCAAATCATTCATTAATATACTATTATGTTTACAGAATGGAATTTTAAGAATAACGCGCTTTAGAAACTATATGTAAATTAACTAAAACAAATTTATTCAAAAAATATGAAGATCATTTTTGTTCCTATTAAAAGCCAGGTTTATACTTGCTCACTGGCTTTGTTATAGATTTTTTCTGATGTTCTTATCCTCAAATGTATCTCTAATTTTGTTATAAGTCCTCTCGTAATAGGTACTAGTGGAAAACTTGAAAAACATCTCTAAACGGTTTTTTCTATTGTACTTGAATATTTTCTGATGCAATTTGACAATATATTTTTAGATATCCATACAAAATATATAAATAATACTTTATCTCATTTTTACTATTTTAAGGACAGACGGAATTACGTACTCCTAAAAGTTCTCAGATATATTACTAGGATACTTTTTATCTTACGCTCAAGAAAATCCATACTCACTCATACAAATATTGTAACAATTGATGTGCTAAATCATTTCTCCCTAGTATTTCGTATAAATGACGCTTCAAAGTAGATCCAAAGTATCAGTAAATTTTTTACTACACAACTATGAAAGCCGTCATCTTATTAGCACTCATTGGAGCCAGTTTGGCCATTCCAGCCACTCAAACCAAAGTAAGTCTTTTATTTTACTAAATATTTTTATAAACCAAAAACTAATGATAAAACTTTAATTCTTAGAAAGACATTGACTGGTCAAAAATTAAACAAAAAGTCCGCTATGTAGACCCAGTCACAAAAGCCATCCACACCAGAATTATTAATGGTGTTGAAGCTGTACCAAATTCCCGTCCCTTCCAAGTTGCCCTCATTGTCGACGATGCCTGGTTCTGTGGTGGTTCTTTGATTTCTGAAAACTACGTTTTGACTGCCGGTCACTGTACCGATGGGTAATTGCTTTAAAAACCATATTGAAGTTCTCATGCTTATTGAAATTTTGTATTTTTTTGTGAATACTAACAGTGCCAGTTCCGCTGAAGTCATTTTGGGAGCCCACAAGGTGCAATCTAGCAACGAACCTACTCAAGTTAGAGTAACCAGTACCGACATCAAAACTCATCCAGATTACGATTCCGATTCCATTAGCAACGATGTTGGTCTCATTAAATTGCCAAGTCCAGTGACTTTGAACGAAAATATCCAAACTGTCAAATTGGCTTCTGCTGATATTGGCGATTTAAGTGGCGAAACTGCCAGACTTACTGGTTGGGGAAAGACTTCCGATGCCGCTTCAAGTATCTCTCCAGTTTTAATGCAAGTTGACTTGGATGTCATCACCAACTCCGATTGCAAAACCTACTTCAGTAGCTACGTTCGCGATGGTAACATTTGCACTGATGGTACTGAGAAAGGTGCTTGCAATGGTGACTCTGGAGGCCCACTCACTGTTGATGACACCGAAGTTGGTATTGTCTCATTCGGTTCAATCTCCTGCGAAGCCGGATACCCATCTGTGTACACAAGAGTTTCCTCTTTTATCGATTGGATTAAGGCTAATTCTGATATTTAAATGGAAGAAAATACGAAATTTTATATTAGAAGCTTATAAATGTTAAACCGGAAATATATGCGATAAATTGATTTTAGATTAGATTTCATTTCTATTTGTTTGAGATTTCAAACTCAAATTATTTTAGATCCTTCACGATCTGAGATATGTTACGATTATATTTTTATCTCGCTAGAAACAATTAAAATCACAATTCCTTCGTAACATCAATAATAACTGCTTACGTAGTTCACGCGCAATTCACTCATGCAATACCTATATTTCGCTTTCAACAAGTTTTTTTAATAAATGTATGTATATACAGGGTGTTTAAGCAAAAGTGGGCAAAAAATAATGGTAAATTCTTCTCACTGCTCTGATTCCGAAAACCTATAACACTTATGCTTGAAAACGCATAATAACAGATTTAGAAGCCTTCAAAGTTCTTGAAAAAAAATCGAATTTTCAAAATATCTCCGTACAGAAATAGTTATTTGGATAACTAGGCCGGAAATTATGTTATTACAAGGGCCGAGCTATTTTGCTGGCCGACGCGTAGCGTTATTGCTATTCATTATGCATTATTGAACACCCCCTTATTTACGATTGTCTAAATGGCAATGTGAATGCCAACATTGTTGGGCATGCGCGATCATTTGTATTGTTGGTTGCATAATTCAACATTAATTTAAAAATTAATCCTAATCAGTATATTAATGCAATTTTGAACAGTTTTTATTTCTGAAATAAAAAGATTCTTATAATAATTAATTTTTATTAAAAAAAAAAACAAAATAAATGCTTATTACATACATTAAGTCAAATATTTTTATAGGTAATCTGTATCACACATAGGTATTGCACTGAATTAAAGGTATTGGTGATCATTAGTTATACTTTTTGAAATAAATAGTGAATTACAGTTAGTTAATACATCATTTAGATGTAAAACTTCTTCTTTATTTGGCATTTGCAAGGGAGTTTTATTCATATTTTTGTTTTTTGTAGATGAAAATCTCAACTGCGGTAATATTAATTTTTTGTTTGTAATAGTTTTATTCATCAATACATTTTCTTGATAACAATTGGTCTTCTCGGGTAGCTTTGTCAAATTTTGAATTATATTTATATGATAATATATTTGTTGAACAATATCGGTATCCAGTTTATCAAAATCTAAATTTTGTACTTTTAAAAATGCATTATTTATATCATTTTTTACCCTTGAAATATTGCTAGTGTTCGGAATACCATCAATTTTACATAATGTATCTGTAATAGCTTCTTTTTGGCACTTATTTTTCACATTTATAGCATTGCTAATTCTCAAATCGTGGTTCGATATTAAAGTATTTTGAATAACATAATGAATATGTTTGCATAAAATCTTATTGTTTAAATAATCGCAACAAATACATGCATACATATGTACACAGACATTGCAGGTGGAACACACATCTTCACAACACACTTTATCGTTCAATTTAGTTACTTCCTAATATTCATTCGAATCATTTGATGAATTTACTACTTTCCAAGTAAAATTATTTGCAGTCGATGTATCTTCTGATAGTTGGACAGTATAGTTGGATTGAAGCGCTTTATTATGTCGATCAAAAATTTTTTTCTTATTATTTGAATTTTTCCCCTTCGTTAATTTAATAATAGGTTCGACTGTTTTGTCACGTACGTATTTAATTAGAACGTGAAGACTTTTATCGAGACGTCTGATATGTTTTCGTTCCAAATAAAAATATTTTATTACTTTATGCATTGACTCTAGATGCATATTGGTGTTAATTCCACAGTTCGTACGATAACAATATGCCCATTTAGCAAAATTTGTACTATAGTAAGTTTTAAAGTAATTTCCAAATCGTTCAGTCTCTTTGTCACTTCCCATTAAATCCAAAACATTTTTCAGAGTCACTTCAAAATTGTCCAGTTCAGTTTGTTGTTGCAACATTTTCAGAAGTTTATATATATTACTTCGCTTTTCGAGATTTTGAATTTTATTTAGATTACTTTGCCATGCACGATCAACATGCCATAAACAAAATAATTAATAAAGTGATGGACCCATAACTGATAACCAGGCATTGTAAAAACTTTCATCCAAGTCGCTCACAAAAGTTTTACAGTTAATAACTCCAATTCTCGAATTAATTTGTTTGAAAAAAATTTCGTAAATTAGTGAATCTTTTCGATTGCAAAACATAAACGCTACTGGAAAACCTTGGTGGAACTCGTCAATAATCATTATAGTAGTTAACTCAAAATCATACCCATTTAGGCCATGAGTGCCATCAATTGTTAAAATATTATTTCCAAATTCTTTAAACAATATTTCTTGAGCCTTGTTCATATATATGAGACAAAAATCTTGTTGTTGAAAAACATAATCTGCGGGATTTCCTTGTTTTTTATAAAATAAAATTGGATTTTCATCTGCATTTTTGGAAAAACATTCGGTAACAAACAAATCTATCGAAATTGCATCATTTTCGTGTCTCTTTCCATCTTTAACTTGAATATTATAACTGTCTTTGATATTGCAAATATCTTTAGAAGTTAGTAAATCCAATCTTTTAAGCTGATTGTTAATACCATCACGATTTGAGTCTAAGATCCTGATAAATTTTACATTGTATAATTGTACATATTGTAAATAAATTTAATTTAACATACTTGGTAGGCATTACACCATTAATTAATTTTGATGCAATCATTTGCCTATCGTTCGGATGGATTCTTAAATGTTCTAGTTGTGCTGTATGACCGTAATGTGTTTTTTGCCACTGAATTAAAAAACCATCGGGTTTCTTCACAACCTTAATTTGACTTTAAAAAACAAGAAGGAAATCTGTAAAAACAATAAAATGTCGTGGTATCTACTTTTTTCTGCAACCTGCAACTGTATAATAGTAATTCCTATGTTAGATTCGATGTCATGTCACCTATGTGTGTTTATTAAAACTACTTTTCAATAAAAAAAGACTTGAGTCACATAAAATAATTTTTTATGATCACGTTCAGGAATTAAAAAAAAGATACACAATTTAACATCGAATTCGTTGAAGATATTATTAGTTTTTTATGTAAGGATGAAAATGTATATTTAATTGACCTCCTTAGTCAATTTGTAAAATTATTAAGTGTTTTTAACTATTCCTGTAAGTAGTTGCAAGGCAGAAAGGTCATTCTCCACAATGAGGAGAATTAAAACTTATTTGAGGTCTCGTTTGACTCAAAAATCTTTTAACAACGCCGCGATATTAAATATATATAGAGATTTTGACATTGATTTAAATTTAACAATTAATAAATTTATAAGAGTAAATCCTATTAGATTAAATACGTTTAGTTTAGGGTATTAATTGTACATGTTAATTGTTGATTTTAAAAAATAAATACAAAAAAAAAATAAGATTTTCTTGCCCCCACAAATAATTTTCCAAGTCGGCGCCTATGCATCCATGTCTTTCACAGTAATTTCATACTCTTCAAAGACATGTTTATGAGTTTTAATTTAATGATCGATTAATCCTTTGTTTTCTTTGAAGGAATTATTACAATTTTCTACTAAACATTTGTAATTCCACACAGATTTGTCGTAGGAGACCGCACTTATGGAAACATTATGTACCTTTTTTTATGCCTGTTTAAGGTACCTTGATTACAATATATGGTGTCACATATATCACATGTTACCCCCATTTTTCAATAACAAAATCAGGAATAGTAGATTACATACCGAGGCGGAAAGGGCAGCATTACTGTCGAGAGAAAAGTTTGCCCGCTGAGGCCGTAGGCCGAAGCGGGCAATTTCTCGAGACAGGAATGCCCTTTCGCCGAGGTTTGTATACTATTTTATTCACAATCAGACACAATTATAATAAAAACATGTTTTTCATTATAAATTTTTTGTATGTCAATATTTCACATATGTCACTAATGACAATTTTTTGTTGTTACTCATCAAATGACAAGTGAATAAAAATATTTTATTCATAATCAGTATGTAATGTGTCATTTTCCGATGTTTTATAAAAATGGAAAGTGACCCATTGTTTTAAACAAGCGAGTAATATTTACTTTCCTCTCTAGAGAGGAAAGTGATCACTTTCCTGGCTTCCCAAAATCCTGGCTACTACAATTTTTAATAATGTTCATATTGGACAACCAATAACAAGCCATTACTCACTTGTCATTTGATGAGTAACAACAAAAAATTGTCATTAGTGACATATGTCAAATATTGACATACAAAAAATGTATAATGAAAAACATGTTTTTATTATAATTGTGTCTGATTGTGAATAAAATAGTATACAAACCTCGGCGAAAGGGCATTCCTGTCTCGAGAAATTGCCCGCTTCGGCCTACGGCCTCAGCGGGCAAACTTTTCTCTCGACAGTAATGCTGCCCTTTCCGCCTCGGTATGTAATCTACTATTACTTGATATAATTAACGTTTTACCTAATTGACAACTGATGAAGAAACAATAATATTGCTCGCAAAAGTGACTAATTGAAAACAACATTTTTAAATTAATGTTGAAGTATGCAACCAACAATACAAATGATCGCGCTTGCCCAACAATGTCGGCATTCACATTGCCATTTAGACAATCGTCGTTATTTATAACGACATGATCGCCAAGCCAAAGCTTTTAACTATTTTGAGTTTCAAACCATTTGTAAACCAATTTCAATGCCCGATGAAACGATTCGTCACAAATTTACAAAACTTAATACTGTTCAAAAGCCAATGAATTTTGCTTATGGTACCTTATATTTGTGATATTATTATTATAAACTATTGTAATGATCCCGACTTTCACGGAACCATCTTTTAAGACATTTTAAAATTTAGAAAACAAAAACAAAGTGAAAACAAACAAAATATAAATCGGCAATGAGCGACTAGTGGAAATAGGCCCTACGTTGTGTTTATTTTTAAGTTATTAAATTAATAATAATCAAGTTTTAGACAAAGGATTGATCGTGGCGACTATGACGAGGTTCTTGAGAGAAGCACAAATAAAACACATATGAAAGTTTAACGCTTATATTGGAGAATTAGAATAAAATCAGACACAACAGCAAATGAAATAATATAAGTAAGACAGCAATCATAAGTTAACAGAAAGACAAAACTTTAAACCTTGTCGATTCTAGTCTGTAGTGAAATGGAAGAAAGAATCAGCAAAGAAAACTTCCAAGACTCTTTTCAAAACATAACGATAATTTTGTAAATGCGTACAAACAGGATGTAACGAAACTTCATAAATTCACAGGAATAAAAATAATGATATCAATTAAGCATTTAAAATCTTTGAGATGTTTTGACCCAAGTGATCATTTAGGAACACGTAAAATATGTCATTATTAGGAAAGAAACATTTCATAATTAATGAGAAAATCAATCATAACAATGTTCAAACAAATATACACAAATATAGTCAAAAGAAAGAATCAGCACAAATAGAAAATCAAGAACAGTAAATGAATCGAGATTCCGTACAAAAATCATCAACAATGAAGGATTACGAGTCGTTATATGATCACACATCAAAACTCACTGCCAAGCTTTACGCAAACTATTGCTGCGAGACGCCAAAACTCACATCATGAACAGAAACTGATCATGACTCAATCACACGCATAATGAGATGAAACAATATAGAAAAATATCAAAAAAACAAGTGTGGAGCAAAAATAAGTTCATCTGGTGGTGGTGCCTCCATCCACCAGGAATTCTCTCCAACGGTGGCTAGCCGAGGGAGGTACGACATCTTTTGTATAAGCTCTCTTTTGGTGCTCTATGGTCTCTTTTGCACAATAGCACAGAGAGAGCAATTAGATGTCATTTCCTGAAGATCAGATTATAGTTACAAGAATCAACAGAGTTAATAAAGAGTAGGAATTAACATCCCTTTTATTGCTCGCTCTGCACAACAAAATATAAATTCAAAAATATATGGAACACATAATGATGATAGAACTCGTAATCCAAAAATTGTCAACTCAAGTAGTAAATGGATAATAAAAGAATCTCAGAAAATAGAAACAGATGAATCATGAACGAACATGATAAAAATTAGATATACAATTGGAAAACCACTTGAAAGATTCTTAGTGCCCAGAAAAAACACCCTTGTGAATTTATAAAGACAACTTCGACAAGTAATAAAAACATTACCTTAAACAAATTCGAGATCGGTTTGCAAGAACGGCAATAGATCGGCCAGGCGTGATGTATCTTCCAAAAACCCTGAACAACTACTGACTCAACTCCTATTGCTAACTTGCTTTCCGCCGCGCTAACATGACTCATTCTCAAACTTAATCGAAAAAACACCAAATATTTGGTTTTTAATGAATAACAAAATTCTCCTATAAAAGCCTTTTGGCTTATAAAATTTATGAAAACCACAAACAGTCAAAATTCACAAATCAATAACAAACTAAATATTGATGGATATAAATATGGCGAAAAATCGCTCATTGTTAATTTCTAATTTAAACAAAACATTTTATTTTGTATATATGTAAGAATGGAATACTACACTATTTTATTAAAATAATGATGTGATAATTTAAATATTGTATGTTCAAACGTATATATATATATATACATATATATATCTATATTTATATAGAACTGAATAATTTAACTTAAGGAAGTGACCTAGGTTGGAAATTCACAGAATTTTCTACATAATTCGATAAAATAGGTTAAATGATTAGTACTGAACGTAACAATTACTCATTTCAGCGCATAATTTCTGAAAAAACTGAAATTAAAAAGTGCCTGAAAAGTTCAAAATTATCACATTACCTTTTGTTTACAATTTTTTATGTTAACACAAATTACTTCTGGTAACACGCATGTACATATGCTACTAAAGTTACTAAAAAAATAAAATATATTTCGTTTTTTAGGTCAGTATCAACATTATGACACTCCTTTACGTCAAAATTCAAAAATCCAGAGTCTTTAATTGGGTGATGATACCGGAAAAAATCCGAAATCCGGATAAATTAGTATTGTCTAGGCAAAATACGATTTTTGTTCTTGTTTATCGGTTTTTTATTGCTTAAAAAATTGTTCAGGCGACGCGAAGAGTTCTAAAAAAAATAACCTGCTAATGAGCATTGAAAAAAAAACAGACCTCATTTCTTAAAATTTTCCAAACTCAAAACAAGTTTTTTCTGATTCGGGTTTTTCCGGTAACATGCGCATGAACCTCTACTGAACTTTTTTCAGCATTGATAGCGGGGGTAGCATACATATTTGGCGCGAAAAAGTAGATCAAAACGTAGCCATTATTTGAAAATAAAAGCTAAAATTATTTGATAAAAGTTGTACGATATTTTGATAAAAAATTATGATTATTTTTTGAATTTCAAAAACATGTAATAAAATTAGTAAAATTATTTCATTAGAAAAAGGAAAGATTATTTGATAAAGTTAAAAATAATTTGATAAAATTTGTACAATACTTTTAAAAAGCTATAAATATTTGATAAGACACTTACGAATATTTAATAAAAAATAAATATAATGAAAAGAGAAAAACATTTTATAAAATCTTTAATTTTGACACAGATGGCGTCTCATAAAAGCCCCCCTTAATTAAACTTGGATTTAGGAATGTTTGCGTTTACGTCATAATCAAAAATATTGTTAGAACAATGAATTTCGATTATTGCGTAAACGCAAACATTTATGAATCCAAGTATAACTATTTTCCTAAGTAAAATACTAATAGCGTCATCTAGTAATACTTACTTGAATTCAAAGCGCTGATGAGCGCTCAAAACGTCAGATCTGATGAAATTTTTAGACTGATTAAACTGAGTTTATAGTTTAATGCTTTCAGTGGTGAACAACATTCGTATGTGCATACAAGAATTTCTTCTTAGATCAATTGGATTAGAGACAATTTGGATGTTTAAGGAAATGTTCCAGTAATGTCAATTATATTCAAGTACCTACAATAAATAGATTATCGTATTAATCCTTGATTTAGTAAATTTCCATTCAATAACAAAATTAAAATTCGTGATACCTACCTAATAATTTTTCAATTTTTGTTTTGGGTTAAAATTAAACTTCAATTTCGCAATATAAATACTGTTTTTTTAAAGAAACACATACAATCACAGAAAATAACGTAATTTTTTACACTCATACGTTAAAAAAAAACAAACAAAAAAACCATACATACAAATCTAACACTAGTAGTAGTACTTAAATAATATAATACATTTTGTTTTTATAATTGATAAGTTGAACGACTGAGATGATGTTCTATTTTAAAATCATTTTGATGATTTTTACTTTGAATAGTATAAGAGTACATATTTATTTATATGTAAAATAAAGCAATAATTTTTTAAATTAATAATTAAAGATCAAGAGAAATACTAAAAGAGAGGACTAGCTAATGAACAAAAAAAAAATAAGGAAACAAAATTAAAGAGAAGACAATTGAATTTATTCAATTGCCAAAATGAAAAGACTAAATATGGCAAAAAATTCACATATATGAACTAGAATTTACACACTAAAAGTGTATAAACATAAATAAATAAGTTGAGCATAAAATTAATAAAAAGTGGGAAAAACTATTTTAAAGATATGACACTATTTTATCGTTCTTTTTTCTATTTTTTTATCGTTTTTTGGAAAGAAACTATTCATAACACTAATTTTAATAATAATATGGCACTTCTGGAATGACAAATTGTTTTATTTAAATTTGACCTTTTCATTGTTCCCATATGAAAAGTTTTCCACTAGCATTTTTCAGCAGTTGGAAACAATGAAAAGGACAAACAAGTAAAAAGTCTCTCTCTACTACCCACCTAAAAACTGATACGAAAACTACGAAAAATCGTTTTTAGGCACAAACCAGATTTGTTTCATTTTTATATGTCTTTTCGTCTAAGGCACTAAACTATTGTGGAAAAAGGCCTCTATTGCTACTACAGTAACTACCCCATCATTTCTAAAAAATAATTATATTTTTATAAAATTTACAATTCTTTTTTGTTCCCTATAAAAACTCTAGAAATAAAAATATGATTTTTTTCTTTTACTCACTATCACTTCAAAAATTTGTCACGCGTTTAATTTTCCCGTAAATGTTTTTCTCTAAATATTAACATGCAATAAATAAGTTTTTTTTCTTGTCTCTTTCCTAAGAAATTGTTAGTAAAATTTTTATAACTTTCAGTTAAAATTACATTTGTCTCAGTCAAAAATAAATTATACATATTTTTAAATAAATTACTGTATAAACCAAAACTGTTTACCTGTTTACTCTTTTCTTCCATTTTCCTCTACATATTCTTAAATACTCTGAGGTATATACGATATTATTGTTGTCTCAATTAATATGTACATGGATTTTTATACAAACTTACATTCTAAAAAACTTTTTACACATATACAACAGAATCCCTTCTGTTCCAAATGAAAAATCTCCGTTTCTAACACTAAACAATTATCAAATCACTAAATCGTATAATAATATGTGTTCTAAGAAAAATATTTTGTACGCTTATTCCCTTAACTAAAGTCAAAACATTCAGTACAATGATTTATCAGCCCTCCATGTGACGATATTTATGTGCCGACATTTGTGCCAGTCCCAAAACGGCATACTGACACGACAAGCAATGATAATGCGTTTGTTTGCCACTATGTTGGCAATTTGGCACTCTGCAAGCTTGACTCGGAGTGAATTTTTCAAAGCCTGCTGCCTGAATCGAGTCCAGTTTCTGGTGTTGTCTTCGATGTGCCACCACTTTGTTGGTGTCTGTGCACACAAAATCGCACTTTAAACAATGAAAATGGGAAGCTTTGTTTTGTGTCGAGCCTAAAAACAAAAAAACAAATTAAAAACATTTGCACAAATTTTTTTGTCTGCATTGAGAATTTCCACATTTTTGAACTCGTTTACCTAAATTCGTGGTGTAGGCGCAATCGCCTCGTCCGCAGGCGACATTCGCACGATACTGTTGAAAATCGCCACCCATCAACGTATCCAAACGTTCATGGCGTGCCGTATGCTGCACAAAGCGAGTCTTATCACAAAAACTATAGCCACAATCCTGCCGTTGGCAATGGAAATGCGTTTGGTGTTCACGATAGCCGCAATGCTGGTACTGACAGTCTTCATTAAAACGAAACCGTAAATATCCTTCCGGTACTGGTTCATCTTTTAAGATTCGCATTGAGTTTTGGATGCGCGCTTTTTTCGCCTCCGGCGACATTTCATGTGGGCTTAATGAGCGCTTGTTTAAATTAGCTGCCATCGCTGCTAACGGTGTCAAATTCTCGCCTTGGTACGGACTTTGTGGAGTTAACAGTGGATTTTGCATTAATTGTGCGTGTTGGAACATGAGTTGGGGTGAAATGCCGGCATTTTGGTAGAGGGTTTGTGGGAGGAAGGCGTTCTGTTGGGTCATGATGGCGAATTGTGTGGCTAAATTTGTAGGGAAATTGGTGAAGTGATTGTAAGCCTCGAATTGGCTCAAATACGGATTGTCGTGATCGGGTTTAGAAACCACGGGATTTTGAAGTGATTGAATCGGTGCAACGTTGATTTTTGATTCAGATTTGGCTGGAGATGGAGGAGAATCTTGAAGGGTGGATTGTTGGTTGTTATTGTCTTCTAATTGACTGCTTAATGCACCTGAACTGTGTTTGGCCACATGGACCACTAAGCGATCCAATTCGGAAAATGCCTACAAGCGAAAAAAAAACAAAATTTACACTAAATTGAAACTGTTCAAATTTGTTATTCTTTTATTACCTGATTGCAGGCGTTGCAATGATAGTGGTACTTCCGTTTCAGTTTACAAAACGGTCGAGAACAACTCAACTCTGGACCGTAAAGAACATTACTTCCAGTGGCATCGATATTTTCTGTAATTTCATTAAAAATTCGTTAAAGCGCGCAAACTAATTACATAAACTAAAAAAAGTACGTCAAAAAGCGTGCAAGAAAAAACACAACTGATGAGCATATAAAAAAATTTGTTAGAATATTAATGGGTACGCATACGTAAATATTCATCTTTAAGGTTTTTTTTAGTGATTTTGTTAGATTGTTTACAAAAATGTAAACGTTCGTTACCTGTCGGGTGAACAGTTTTTATTTCTGGTGATTTAATGTGCTCATTTGGTATTGTAGAAAGAGGATAGAAAGTTCCAGAAGCCTTCACCACTAAAATAAAGACAAGAAGCTATTTGTATATACAAAGTGTTCAACAAATACTCAACAACTACAAAAACTCTCAAAAAAAAATACAAAATTTCAATACTGGTGCAAAAAACAAAATTAAAATCCCTTCATACCTGAAACTTTATTGTCCACTGTTGAAGTTTGACTCAAATTCATCGCTCTAAATTGATTGTCACTGGATTCCGGTCGCTCTTCCGTCAACAGCGATTCACTCTTCACTCGAATCTCGCCGACAGCCGGTGCCAAACTCTCATCCGAATGTTTCTGATTGTGAATTGCCATAGTCGAGTATTGCACAAAAGAATAATTGCAATTCGGCCTGGTGCAATGGAAATGTCTATTGATTTTATTACTAGCACAATTCGGTAAACGACAATCAACATTCCGATCATAAAATTCAAACCCATCCAAAATTTCAATATTATCATGAAAATCTTTGCTGTGCAATATTAAAACATCCTCTTTGTCCGTCACGTAAAGACACCGATTTTGGGAGCAATGGAAATGCGTCGTCCCTAAATACGGACACAAATTATCCGGACATTTGGTGTTCTCACCAAAAATATCAAAACCCTGTAAACTAAAGTCCTGCAACTGTACAAAAGAAAATTAGTTTTGTATTTGTGGTGTGAAATGTTCAATTACATTTGGACTGTGTGTACTTGACCGTTCATCATTCGAAGAGTCCAACTGTTCCACTTCTTTGCTACTGGAAGGCGTTGTTGATGGTTTCGGTAATTTAAAGCTGGTGAAAATCGCTTGTGGAGAGTCCATTAAACTCTGACTGCCCATAGGGGACTGAAATAAAAATCCGTTGGCCAGTTTAATTATTGTTTCACACATGATTTATTAAAAATGCATACATAATCGTTCCACACTTCAATAACGCGATTCTTTGGCGGTCGCCCACGTTTTCTACAGAACATGCCGTCAATGGACGTTGCTAAATGTGTCATTGTTAATGGATCCTTTGTAAGGCTGAGTTTGCGGGAGTATTCGTGCATTTTGTAGTGCTCCAGACGACGGAATGGCTTGTCACTTGGCAGGATGACTTCTCTGCAATTGTCCCAATTACAGTGGTAATGTTTCTCTTTGTCTTGATAGATGCAGGAGTCGTCACAGCCGCCGTTCTGTATTGTTACTGTTGTAAAGTAATTTTCAGTGACTTGTTCTTGTTGTTCATGGTTTCTAGCGTGTTCCCTTACCGCATCCTTCGAACTGGACACACAAAATTCAACAACAAACTCTATATTTTCTAAATTTTTTACTTACCTGAAGGAAGAATCGCAATTTTCCACAAAGCAATGATAATGTTCCGTAAAGGCATTGTCGCATTTACTGGTGCACTGTTCATGTTGACTGAAAAACTGACAATATTTTCTCCAAAAGTCTTCACCGCTCCAATTAATGCTGTCCTCCTGTGCGAAATTGCTTTCGTTTGCGGAAAGGTCCATTGCGGATGCAGACTCGCTTTCCTCATAACTAATCGGCGAGTTGCGTTCACTTAAACTCTCCGTATTGGACATATTCGACATGCCGCTTTGTCCAAACATGGACAAATTCAAGCCCTCCATCGGTTGATCGCCGAATTCGCGACTATTAAACGGCGTCGAACCGTCTTGCAATGTCTTCATCATACTTTGCGCCAATTTGTACTTTCTGTACGCCAATTCGGAGTCTTTGCGTTCGTGTTTTCTTTTATGGGAGAACAACTGGCCGGAACTATGTAACACGTAACTGCATTGTGGACGGATACAATGGATATGGTTGCACACTTTAGAAAATCGACAATTTTCAAATGGACAAATTTCATTTTTCATAAACTTTTTAAATCCATCCCGGGATAACTGTTCATCTTTTATATGGTAAGACTTGTGTTTCTCTGTAAATATCGAATTAGAAAAAAAACATTTTGTGTTAATTGGAATATAAATTACCCATATCGCTCTTATTTTTAAACGTAAATCTACAACCAGTGCGTCTACAATGGAAATGTGTGGTTCGTTGGCCAAAGAATGCACAATATTGTGCGCCACATTCCTCTGTCGCCCGAAAACGTTGGAAACCCTCTTGAATAATGGCCGAATCTTTCCTATGATAATTGGCGTGCATTTGTACATCCGATGTTGATATGTAAACTTTATCACAACCTTCTTTGATGCAATGATAGTGTGTTTGTTTTTTGTTGTGTGTACAATTTGCGTAACGATCGCCGCAATCGTCCAATGGACTGTAACGCATAAAGCCGTGCTGTAAGGACTCGTCGCGCTTTTTGTGCCATTTGAAATGTCGAATCATCTCCTCTTTTTTGATAAACACACGCGAATTGCAGTCTAAACAGTGGAAATGCTCCCTAAAAAAGTTTTTTTTTCTTGTGTAAGAAAAATATGACATTTTTTCCATCTCATTTACCTGTAATTCAAATCTTTGCAATAGGAACTTCCGCACTCCATGGACGAAGTGAATTTTTTCACGTATTTCGAATAGTCCAATTGGACGGTGGATTTGTTGATGAGAAGACCGGCGGATGTTAAGTCGCGTGTCGTTGTGGGAGCCATCGATTGAGCTATCATTGCTGAAAAAACGAAAGAAATCATCAACTCTCTCTCTAAATAAAACACAACAATTGTTTTAATTGTGCATTTTTGGCAAAACGCCAAATTGTTGTGCGCTTCCATAAACTTCATTACATAAATACTCGTAATAGCAATTTAAGAAGGAAATTAAAAAAAAATCGAGTGAGTGTCTGCGAATGAAAATTGTGGATTAAAAAACCCCTACACACTTGTCCAAACACATGAGAGAACAGAAAGAATTATAAAAGAGGAATATTTGTATAGAATAAATCATATAGTTTCTATGCGAGCATATTTTATATTTGATTTGACCCTTCAAAAAAAACATCTGGTCACTTAATTCCAACGCACCACATTATGACGTCACTGATGATGAGAAACAAATCTCTGATTTGTGTGTTCACATATATATGATTAAGAAAAAATGTGGGCTGGATAATTCTAAAATGAACCTTGACGCTTTTTTTTCTCTTCTCTCAAAATGACAAAGTTAAACTTTTAAGAAATTTGAATGCTATTTGGTGAGACTGCTAATGAATTATGCAAATGGTGCAGTTCTGTTATAAAAATACCGGTTGGATTTTTTCACAAACAAAATTTGATCCATATTTAAGAAACTTGAATATATATGTACATAACTAGATAAAAAAATATATTAATGAGATTATTATGGATGTCAGACTGGAATAGGAAAAAATCGTTTTTGGCATGTTTTCCATTTAGATCAGGGGAATTGTTTGTAGATTAAATTAAACAGTTGTTTGTCATATTTATACAGTTTACGACTTGGTACACTTTACATTACATATATAAAGTGACGTTAGTAATTGTAGAGAATAAATAAAGTATATTAGTACGTAAGTGAACGAGTTTATGAAATTTTATGAATAATAAAAAGCCTCTAAATTGGTTAAATTGACATTCAATTGTCGTGAGAGCAGAGAACCAACCAGAGATTTTATTAAATCAATTGTACTGATTATGTACTCACTCTCTATGTATGTAGTACATACTTATTCACAAATAGAATGGGACAGAACAGCCTTTGACTTGATTTAGTATTTCCTTTTTTAGACAACCGGGATCTGTGTGTGTTTTTATATCATGATAATGTTTACACCATCAAAATCAATTTAAAATCATTAACAGACCAAAATTATTTTTACACAATAAACAATTTCAAATCGCTTTTCTAGTTTATAAAGTAGTGGACAAATCGTAGGTGTCTTTTTTCATTTTTCACACTTTAATTTGGCACCTGTTGATTTTTATAGCAATAAAAATGTAAATATTAGACGTATCGAATTTACGAGCTACTATAAAACTTAATAAACAGAAACATTATTATTAAAACTTGTATTCAAACGATTGGAGATTTTTTTTTGTATTATTAAGGAGTCAATTTTACAAATTGTCTCTTTCTCAGAATATTTTAAAGCTATTTATATTGTTGCTAATAGATCTAAATAGAATGTTTCAAGCGCTTGCTAATAAACAAAATCTAAAATTAATTAATTATTTCATTTTGCGTCATTGGAGGGAAAATTTCATCTAATCATTTTGCATCCTGCATCCTGCAATTTTCCAAACAAATTACTTACTTTATTTCACATTAGATAATAATAAAAAAACTCTTTCAAACACACTTGCACTATAATAGCATGTTAAACGGACATTAAAGTTAATAATTATTATTTACGGTAAAGCAGTTAGTTATTTTGTTAAAACAACATTGGAATCTATTAAAAGGCTAGAAAATCCTTTTAAATTTAGACAAGAGTTTTTTCTCCTAAATCACCTAGAAATGAGAATTTTCTCAAAGTACCAAAGTAATTAAGAGACTTTTTTCTTTTTGTTTCTTCAATTTGAACAAGGCATACAGAAAAACTTACAAACGGATGTGTGTCTGGTATAGAATTTATCTTTTTATTTGGATGTGCGTTCGGGAACAGCCTCCCAATGCTTTTAAATCATAAAATATTTTAATATTCTCTCTGTTATTCTATTTACGTTAGGAAAAAAACAACAACAATTTCACCGCTTTTATACAGAAACATTATTTTCATTTCTTTCAAAGCGTAATTAAAAAAAGTATTTTTTTGACCCCCCTCAATAAAAGGTTGAAATAACGGAAAACTTGATTGGATTAGAAAACCAAGTGAATATACATAAAAGAGGGATTTTTCAGTATAATTTCGCTACTGTTGTTCGATTTTGAAATGCAGACAAATATAATCCACATTATGATTATATGAATGCTAGTCTGTGATGTTTAAAGATTTGCACGTGTTTAATTTAAATGTAATGGAAAAAAGTACCCAAAATAAAGGGGTATAGAATTTCGAATTTTTAGTTTAAAAGATGAGGGGGACCACGTAATATAAAAACCTACTTTATTTATCTTCAACCCTTTTATATAAAATGAAATAAAAGCAGAAAAGAGAAGTTCACTTCAGGATTTTAATAATAGCACAGAAAAGTATTCAAACGAAATGCGTCACAATAGGGTGGAGAAATTCGATGGACGAACAGTTTTATTTTCCTCCAAACAGTCGAAATAAGTCGTAGAGATCGAATTAAAAGAGGGCCTATTGACAAACTAGTCGAACGACTGGAAACTTTAAAAAACACTATTTAAGAGTATTTATATTTTAAGCATATAAGGGCTATTTTGAATGTTACTCGTAATCTGGGATGCATTATGGGGGCACCCTTATAATATGTGTACTTAAAAAGCGTAGGGTTGAATTGTAAAAAAGGGTTGCTGCATGCACTCACACCGTGATGGACTGAGATTCAGAATTTTTCAACAAAAAAACACAAATGCAATCATCATCCAGGAAATGGCAATTTGGCAATTTTTCCACCAACCTCCTATTTTACGCTCATTGAATATCGATTCAATATACACAAAATCTAAGTCCATTTTGTCGGTCTTTTCATGCAGAAAAATTACTCCAATCAAACTTACTGCCCGACCTCTGCATGATTAAGGGAGAAAAAAGGTCGCTTATTTATTGGGAATTTTGGCAAATTGTTGTTGTTGAAAATGCAACAAGTGTCGTCTGATAAATTGTCTCTTGGAAAAATCATCAATCAGTCGAATTTCAATTTTTCCCATCGCTGCGGGAAAAAAGAACACAACGCATACGCAATAGCATCATTGGATGAAATCGAAACGTTTAGCTTGTGATCCAAAACAGGAACACAAACCTTTTCTTATAAATTCTAATTAACTGAAAGTCTGAGGTATTTAAAATCTAATTAAAGACCAAACATTACACGATAATACGCCAAGTGTGAATTTTTTCACTTCCATTTGAAATGTTAAATTTTTGGCTCCAAGTACTGTTTCGAGTCTCTGAAATTCTATTTGATCAAAAAATTTGTTTTAACGCTTTTAAAATTAGATTAATTAGCCGCTTTCTGCATCTAATGTTAAATTGTATGCTTTTTGCGTCTGTGTGTGTTCGATGGAAAACCATATTGCTTGTCTATATTTTCGTATAGAAGAAGCGAAACAGCATGCCACACTAAATTATTTCTATTTTCGAATTTACGTAAAGTCGTACACAGTGTTATTGTGCAAGTCCAACGGCAAATCAAAGTTGGCTGCTGCTGTTTGGGTGATTCATTTGTTTTACAGCCTCCTTTATATGCCAGAAATAATAGGAAAACAAATGGTAGTGCATACCTATCGCTCTAGCAACAAAATATCAAGAAATTAATTTATTTGCGGACAAGAGAATTCACACTTGACGTATTTTTGGATACAGTAGTGGTGTGGTGGTGCATGGTGTTATTACGCGTTTTATGCTTACGAAAATTTCAATTAATTGTTTATTATTATTACTTGTGTTGTCATTGTTTGACATGAGCTTTTCACACATGCTGCTGGAACGATGTGCTGAAATTGCGTTGTCATATTTTCCAATGCAGTACAAATTAAGAAAAGGGTTTGCCTCGTTCCATAGCAAAACTCTTATTATGTATACTACTATCTTCATCGCTAATTGTAATTTACGATTGAATGCAATCACTAAATAAATATAAATATGCAGTATAATAAAATTTAATTCCCTATTGAAATACATTGTAGGTTTATGTTCGGATCCATGTATAATGATTATTTTATGATATATACGACATATTATATGCACATTTCTTATATACCGAGACGACCTCCGTGTGTACATTTAACGCGTTTTTCTCTAGAAAATCTATAGCAAAACTTTGTCTTATTGTCCCTCACCTGTACATAATAAAACTTTTTCATAAACATGAAAAACAATAACGAAAAAACATGTAATTATTTTTATGCAAATGTTTTATAGTTTTGTCTTCTATGAAAAAGCAATTCCAACTAACTAGTACAATATTCACATTAAACGAGTTTGTAAAACAATTTGTGCCAGCAACAAATTTCAACTTAACAAATATGCGTTTATAGGCCTACATAATTGATTTAATTTTATAGGAATTGTTTCGAGTGCAATAACGTTTTCTTTTATTTAACGATTTATGGATGTTAATGGACACATTTTTATATCTCCAGCACCACAAACATTGTTTCAAATAAAAATCGTTTCAATATTTTGATTGTGGAAATTTATGTTTCTTTTTTCTGTTTTACACCTCATTTGCATTCATTCTCTAAATTACACAAATTAAAATTCTTTTGTTAGAGTTGAAGACTCACACAAGGCTCATTCAATAAGATTTATTTCAATGAATTTATGGTAATGAAGGCAAGATCTCTTATCATACATAAACAATTTATAAAAATGAAACATTTTTACATTACATATTTAAAAAAGTCTTGTAAAAGCATTATAATTACAAAACTCTATTACCTGTTATGTTAAAAAATTAATACAAAATACAGTATGAAATTCCCGAGATAAAAGCAACTTTACCGAAACAATAAAGTAAAAATTATTAATCACGACGCTCCAAAAATATTTTCTTGCAAAACAATAAATATCACGATTATTTTTTTCACTCTTACGAAAGATTTCTTAAACGGATTTTAATTACACTTTCAATAACTGGTAAACAGATTGAATTTTTTTCCTTATTAATTAATTAAGTCCAATTTCGTTATCTCGAAACTACGATTTTTTCATTTCAATTTAAATCGTTAACAGTCAATCAAAATTAAATAAAAAATCCATGTAGATTTTACGCACTGATATATTAATTAAAAAGAGAGAAAAATAACATTTTGTTCGGGCGTTTCGAGATCAACGGACATTGAATGTCATTCTCATCTTACCAATAATATACCTCCAATAATAGTTATTCATCGACTAATTTTAAACATATGTTTTTGAATAAAAATCATTTCCACAATAAATTACTGAATGTTGAAAATAAAAAAAAATATGTAACTAAAACATATGCTGTATTATTTCAGGATGGGAATTACAAAGAATTTAAAGCAATAAAAACTACTTTGAATATATAATTTACCAATTTTTTTACATGAATGTATTAGTTCACACATTCACATCGAAAAACTATATACACACACAGTTATTTAAAATGATTTTTTAGTGTTATTAACCTTTTTGAAAAGATTTTAAAACCTGATATAGTCAATGGTTAATTGTAGGTATTTTGTTATATTTCTCTTGATTCGAACGAATGAATAATAATTAGTTTTTTGTATTAAATCGGTCAAACAGAAATAATCAATTTTTTTCTATTCATGTGTGTGGGGTGCTGAAAAATTATTACACAGTTGCAGGTGCAGTTTGGGAAATGAAAAAGTTCCCTTGTTTTCTAAAACACACTAAATTAATTTCAGTTTTTTGGCACAACTACAATAGAATTCTCTCTGTAGGAAATTAGATTTTCCACAATAACACAAACGATTTGGGCGAAAAAATGCTGGCATTTCGGCAAAAATTACACACAAACAATAAAACGCGCTAATAATACGTGAAACAATAAATTTCCTTCATTAATTCCATAATAACCGTCATAAATAATGAGCGACCGAATGTGCTGCATAAAGTTTATGTGCTGTGTGCTTACAACAATAATAAAGTAAAATGTATAAGTACAACACCAACGCACGAAAAGAAGAACAAACGAAAGAAAAAAACTAGAAACATTGTTATAAAGAGGAAAGGTTTTATGAAAAATTTTATTCGCTATACTACCATACACAATATTCGTATAAGTATGTAATTATTATTTTCTCCAAGAATTAGCGGACGTGACGTTCATGGCCGTTATGGTATAAGGCGAAAATGTATTCAATTGACTTTTCAAATGAAATTTAAAATTATTCTATAGGTTTTTATTGTTAATGGATGCCCCATTGTGGGTTGTAGTTTTAAATGCAATAAATTATGTGCACGATTATATTGATATGTTTATAAGGAGCCAGGAAATTGCCTTTTCTTAATATTTCGAGAAAATTGAAAACACACATCTGTAGTGTTGGACACAAACAAATTACTTTAAATTATCTGTGACATGATTTCATTTACTTTTGACTGAGAAACTATGCACCAATTTATTTATTGTTATGAAGCGATTAATTACCATTCAATCCTTACTACTTTATATATTATAAAATGTTTGGAGAGAATTGTTATAATAAAATAGCGATAAAGGGTAATAAATAGTGACATTAAAGTACAATAAATGTATATCGGTATTATATTGAAACTGGTTTCTCTACAACATTTTATGTATTTTTCAATAAAATCATTAAAAATTGTACTATTATTACCATTTCACACATGTGTATGCATTATAGCCTTGTCTATCAGTGTAATAAAAAAACTGCGATTTATTTATTGTGACAAATTCTTTGTATATGTTTGCACAATGCAAGAATTTACGATTTTTCCACTTGAATTGCAATATTTACAAGCAGTTCTATATATAATTTGACTTATATTATGAATGATGGATGTAATTAATTAATTATTATTGCCTACGTTGTAGATTGTGCTGGAAAAGAAAATTTATTCTCGTATAACTCACCATTAAGGGGACTTTGTTCCATTGGTGGTGGGCTTGAAGATTCAGTCTTTGTTAATTGAGAAAATGGAAGTATATTTGCGGGGAAAATGCCCTGGAAAAAACGAATTTCATTTTAATTAATGGACATAATTTAATTATATTTGCCATCAATAATTTCAGAAAAAAACGAGTAGAATGTGCGCGCTTTAAAAAATTCACACTTTGAACTTTAAATTCATTTATTTTTAATTACTTCGTATTGGAATCATTGCACTTCTTATGCAATATGCAAATTTGAATTTTTCTCTCTAACTAAAAAATGATGGTATTTATTTGCTGTTAGAGTGCCACTGAAATAAGAGAAAATTAACAGTTCTTCTCAATTATTTAACTGTATTTGGGGTAATGTTCGTGATCACATTAAGATCTCGAAAAGAAAAGAAGAAAAGGACAGCATACACAAATCTAAAATATAATCTAACTTTTTTTAAATAGAAAATTACACATAATAGTAATTTGGTCATTTTTTTTGTTCTTCTTCCTATTTCAAGAAACTTTTAATTATAATTCATTTCTAACGAAAAAAAAATTGTACTAATTCTCACAAATTTTATTAAAATTACCAACAAGTGAGTAATTAAAAAAATTGTAAGAACAATAAACCGTGTTACAGTGTTTCACTTCATTTTTACTTGCCTACCAAATTTTACAGTTAAAAAAACATAATTATGTGAATTTGTTGTGTTTTAGAATGATTTTTTCAACAAAGTAATAATGTACAACAGAACTTTTATCTACAAATCTAAGTAATATATTTTTATTTCGCTATTATAACGTTTTTATTATTAAAAAAAACGCAAAATGCCCTAGAAACTATGTTTTAAGATAGTGAATGTGGGACACTCAGAGGAAAATTACACTCTTAAATTTAATATTATTTGTCTTAAGTAATAGTGTGATTTTTTTTCTAAAATTCTACACTTTTTTGAATTCAGCACATTTATTCTTTAATCACCGCATTGCATGCTAGAAAATGATTATATTTCTCTTATTTCCTCACTCTTTAAAACCCTGTTCAAAAAATCCTTTAAATTACCTACAACCGAAAATAACGCGCTCATTCAATTTAAATCCTCTTTATCTCAAATACTCACCCTTCCCGATGAGATGTTGTTCATTTGCTCCGCCAATCGGTCCTCATTGATCTTATTCCTAATCGCCTCCAATTCCAAACTACTATATGGAAAGTCACTTTGAGCAGCTGTGGTTACCGTCGTCGTAGTGCCATTCGTAAAACAAATTTTTGGTTTCTTGCCCAAATTCAGGGGATGCTGTGTGGAATTCTGATTGTTCTTTTGCGAGAGATTCTGAGGTATATTTTGACTAGATGCTTGTGTAATTGTTACATTTGGGATGGAGGGAATGTTGTGCGAGGATGTGGACGAGGACGAAGAGGACGACGTTCTGTTGGGCAAGTCGCCCGATTTGGGGGACAGGGGCGTACTGGGTGGTGTGGGTGGCTGACTGGGTGGCGACGATGTCTCATTTTTCAGCGGATTCAATGTGAGATTCTCGAATATTTTACCTGAAACGAAAATCCAATTAAATGCCACAAGAAAACTTGAATTATTGATAAAATGAGTTGAACAATGGGACCACCTAGAGTGTGGTAAATAATCAATTTTTTAAGACGCGTGATTTGAAAGTCATAACATTTGCACACATCTCTTAAGGTCAAGGAGAAAATGGAATTTTTTGATATAAAGAGGAGTAATCAAATGCAAATCGATATAAATGTTTAATGGTTAAATGTGAAAAGCAACTGAAACTTAAATTAATAGGCGTTAATTAAATTTTAAATATTTATGTCGATTTTCGAGCCATTAGTAGGAGAGATTGACATCTTTATTAGGGACGATGTTATGTTGATAAGGCTAATGAATTAAACATTTAAACAAATAGAAACATGCATAATAATAAATATTCATTTTTATTACAGTTTCCACCATAGTTTCCGGTTTAATTTTTTATTTAATGTTGAAAGCTTCAAATTTAGATTGTAAAGCGAAACTGTTGGTTTTTGTTTTGAAAAAGGAATTTTCCGCAATTTTTAATAGTTGATTAATTGCAAAAAGCTCACTCGACAGCGCGAGAGCTTTCGGGAGCTTTTCACTTTAACATAAAAACTAGTCAAGATATTAAACTCAAACAAACTGGATTTACAAGAGGCCTTTGTCTACGACTTACTGTGATATAAAACAACCCTTTTTCAAATCACCCCAATATTAATTTCCCAATAGAGAAAGAGGGTTGAAAAATGCCGGTTGCACAAAGTTTGCATGGAAAAACGAGTAATGCACAAGCGTGGGTAATTAAAATTAACACTTTTATAGAGAAAAAAAATTTGTTATTGAGAAGAGAATTGCAAACACCTGGTTGAGATGAAAAAGTGGCAAATGTGTGGGATATTTTCTTTATGTTTCTCTAACGTATGTTCAAAGTGGCCCCATAGTAAAAGGCTTATAAAGCAAATCTAACGTACATACATACATACATATGTTATTGTATTAAAACGAATTAAAATGTGCATGTTCACATTCGATATTAGCTGTACGATGTTTATAAGATGGAATCTACATAAGAATACATTCGGGTTCGTTGCACTATTGACAATTAAACTATATAAAATGCCAATCATACATTTATAATATAAATACAATTAACAGATAGAACGTTTTGTTGTTATTATAATATTAGTGTGATGTATTTCACGTATGAAAATCAAGTTTCATTTTACTATTCAATACAATATAGATAACGGGACAGTGAAACGTTTTTTTTTCTTTTTTTCTCTCATCTCTTCTCTATTTACAACGTTCCTGTACATACACACCTAATTTATTAAACAAATAGAAACTTGATTGGCTATTTTGTTAATTAATTTAAAAACCCATTTACTTTTGCTAAGTAAATTAATAATAAAAAGCTTTATACTAGAGACGTAAAAAATGCTTAATTTCGTTTTTATTTATTAATACGAATTTGAGTTATGGTTTTTACGTGCGTTGGGAAAGAGGCAAAATTCAAAATGAGGAATTTTAATTTAAAATTAATTTTTCACTCATCCAGCTAAACAGTTTCTACATGTTCCTAAATAAATAATTTTTTTCTTGATGAAATTGTGTAAAAACACCTCTCGGAAAGTTCAACTGTAAATATTGTTATTACTATACTAATTACTTATGTTGATTTATGTACAGTGTTGGCGCTTTCCACGAAAATTATGCTCAATGTGTGCATGTGAACGAAAAATTGTAAAAGAGAGCCAATTTTATGTCAATGAATAGAGAAAGTTTATGGGGGATTGAAAAATCTTCAATTTGCTGCATTTATATAAAATATCTATTATTCAATAAGAGAAAGAGCGAAAAAATGACAAACTAATAAACATTCAAACAGAAAATTTAATTTCATTGTCCATTGAGTTTTGTTTAATGAATAGCTAAGCGAAATTCCAATTGCTATTAAGTTGTTTTGTTAAAAAAATTATAATATTTTTATGTTACCAAATGGATATAGACTTTGGTAATGGATATGTAATTAGTTGCCTTATTAATCACTTTTTTTGTAGGTTGAATTGCAAAATTGAAATCGGTTTGTTTTCATATTTAAAATAAAAAAATTCGAAATGGATATACATATTCAAATGTGTTCAATTAGCAAAAAAATGTGAGGAATACTTATTTCACAAATAACATTGTGCTTATAATTACTATAATTGTTAATATTACAATATCGTTGTTATGAATATATTTAAATATTGAAAGAGAGATGTTCTAAGAAAAAAAAGGAAAAGATAACACACATGTACAGATTATAATAGAAAATGATTTTTATAATACATTATTTACTTTTTATATGACTACATATATAGATATATTATGAAAACCATCAAATCTGACCAAAAATTGCCACATCATCAAATTTAATGTATTAAAAATGGAAACATTCCACGTGTACCTTACATCCATAATGTGTATGTATATAAAAATACTTAAATCATCCTACTCTATTAATTAATACAACCCAAAAACTACTTCAGAGGGGCCCTAAATTATATATATATACTTTTTTCTTTTCTTTTTCATTTGGATCCAAAAATGCTTTATAATTAATGGTAGATTTTAATACACAACTTCTTTTTGATAATAAATAGGTTAGATATTCATTAATTTTAGTTTCGTTTTTCCTTACACACAAATATATACAACGATGGTTTCGGCTATATTATTTTTACCCTTTCATATTGTATTCTTGAATATTAATCATATTTCTAGCCCCTTCTCTCTCATCTTTGCATTTCAAAAATACCGATTCCATCTTTCATTTCATTTTGTCTGTTAATCTCTGTGTATGTATGTGTGTGCATTTCTTTTATTTATTTGGTGCCCGTCAGCCTTCTGCATCTACCCATCTCGTTCCTACCTCAACACACTCATTCGAATCACCGCATTTCTTGTCCCCTTTTCATAATCCTCTCCTTTAATCAACTAAGCTGGGGAAATTCATTTGTTTTGAATAATGATAAATGAGTTAATTCTTATTCAAAATACGTTTCCTTTTTTTTTCATTCAGTTAATAGAGAATATAAAAATTTTTCCTTTTATTCAAATCAATACGATCTTTTTTGTTGAGTGTTTTCCCGTTTATTTGTTCTCTTTAATTACAAATACGGGCCACTATATGATTAAAATATGAATTTCAACGACAACTGGGGTTGGTTTGAATGTGTTATTTTTATAATATGGGAGATTTTAAATTGTATTTAAAGATAAAAATGTGTATGATAATTATAACAATTTTTTAAAAATGAGCTCTTTGAAGTGTAGGTACGTGTAATAATAATTGAATGGCGCTTTCTTGTCATTAGGACATAAAGCAAATGTAGGTACAATAATATAAGGCAGCAAGCCATGAGTGTGTAGTCAAATGAAACAAATGAATATAGTGGAAAATAACAAAAAAAACTCAACGTATATAAAAGCTGCGTTTCTATTGTTCTTATTTTGAATAATAGGACATGACATTATGATTAATATTGTTGGAAATTCAAATTTCTTGAAGTCCACGGGTGGTAGTTCATTCAAATGCCACCCGGAGCGTTCGGGTAGCGTGTGTGTGTCGCGGGAAATACAAACCTTATGTTAAAAATAGTTTAAGGTGGTCTTATATATGTGCCGTTTTTAGAATTATTCCCAAAGACAACATAATTCGTTCGATAAATCGAAAAAATTCGAGAGAGAAAAAACGGCGAGCGCACGTTATTTATTATAAGTTTATCATTAAATGTTAAACGGCCATTTGAATTGCAAATTATGAAAATAGAAGAAATTTCAATAAGTAATGTTAAAAGTATAATTCTAGTAATAATAATAAAGAGTGCTATTGGTATTTATGAAGTACATTATAGTATTGTATTCTTTGTACAATATGAATACGAAATTACCTGTTTTCATATTTTTAATATCAAAACAATTGAATGCAAGCTTTTATGTATGCACGTTTGCATTATTTTGTTTTACTTTTTTTTCTGTTATATGTATACATGGGGCCCTCTCGTAAGTTATGCGGTGGTAAACAAAAGAAACTCTTCCAATTGTTCATCACAGAGACTATCTCCTTATATACCTTCTTTAATATCCACTGTATGTACGTATATTCAATTATTATTAATATTATCGACAAAAACGTACAAAACATTCCTATACAATCCTCCAAGGTGGACAACAATTTTTTTTCTACCACACATTGGAACTGAAAAATCATATTCTCTTCTGGTTTTCTAATTCAACAATTCAATTATTCAAATGTTTTCAATTTAAAAATGTATTTGTTACAAAGCGTGCGACAACACAGCCGTATAAAAAAATCCAAACTGGCTTTTATAATTGATATTCTATGGGTAATAATTAAATTGAAAACGTGAGCTTTATTCGCCAGCATCTCAGATGTGTATTGTTTCCTTTGGATGCAACTTTTTGCCATAATTATAGGTGTATGTGCACTTTATTGAAATATGCTTGATGGATGATGAAGTAATCGAAAAATTTGGCTTTGTGGATTTTTCTCTTACAAGACACCGTTCGTTTCTCGCCTGATTTACGGTGTATTGACAGCCACTCGCATAGAGCCAAGAAATATATTTCTTAAACATGTAAATTTATTCTTCACATAAACGTGTAATTGGTGGCTTCTGAACGACGCGGTGCCGGCTTTCTATTTTTTTCAACTAACCTATATTTCAGGAAAAACATTTACTAGGTAACTTAACACCTCGTAAGAATGTGACAAATCGTTTCAAGTGTTTCTTGTTTTATTACTTCATTAGTCAAGTTTAAGGGCGCATTCTGTGACTCCGAATGTTATGTCCCACCGCCAGATGGCAGTAGTGGTTGATAAAACATTACAGTCTTTAATTAGGTACAATTTGAAGACCTGAACAAAAAAATTTTTTGCTCTGAAAGCAGGAAAACTGTTCGCCTATTCATTCATATTCATAATTAAGGATGTATAATTAAAAGTACAATAAGAATGTGAAAAAAATATGTTATTAATAACATGACTGCCTAAAAATTCCATTTAAACTACATCATTATTCGATATTCAAATGTCTAATTATTCATACAATATGTCAGAAATGGTAAGAGCAAGAGAGATGGACCGTTTTTCCATCCAATAGAGACTAGAATCGAACAATTGCTCTTTGTCTGGCCCGATATAACCGAGATCATATCTCTAGATTATGATAAATTGAAATTGTGTTTTTTGTTATATCAAAACTGGTACACATACATTGGCTTGGCTGCTCTCTATTTGGCCAATTTGTAGGAGAAGCACACAGATATTCTCATATATATCGATGCTGGAATGAAATTGTACGATTGTTCTTTTCGTTGAAAGCTGTTAAAATAATTATTTAAATTGCTTCTTAAAAACAACATTTTTTAACATCCACATAATAAGAAAAATCACCCAATTACGTAATTCGTTTATTTTTTATAACATGTAATAAATTACAATATGAATTCTTCACACACACACCAGAACTTTATACCTAAATCATGTTTTTTTTCATTACGCAAAGTCCACAGTCGATAAAACATTTTTTTATATTTGTAATATATTTTTGGTGGTAATCAATCTCTTTAAAGTTATGTCTAAATTAAATAGATGTTGTTGTGGCCTAAAGGCCCTCCAGAGAATTGTAACGGTTACGAAGAAAAAATGCTGTAAAACGTTTATAATTACAACTTTTACAACTGTTATAGTTTTTCTGGCTGTGAGATGTGCGTTTTTTTCGTGAAAACTCAACGTTCAAAGAAGAATTAATAAACACAATTTAATATACATACATAATATAAAATGTTTTAAGATGATTTATAATTCTATGGAATTAGTTGGTGTGTATAAAAAGACTAGAATTTATATTACATATCGAAGTCTAACGGAAATTTATGTATATTTGGCGAATAGGAGTGGTTTAGTTAAAAATTTAAATTTAATATTCTCAAAATATAATTACTCGAAATTTTAGATTAAGTTTCTTACGTTTTTCTGTATTTTTAATGTAGAATTAATTTATGGAGAAAAAAATCAAGGCCACTGCCAATTACCAATTCAAATTATGTAATTACCAATTTGTAAATAATGAAGATTAATAAATAATTTTTGTGTTAGCGTTTTTTCTCCTTGTTTTCGGAAATATTTCGCACTTGTAATAACAAAACTTTTCATTGCCATTTGTAGAAATTGTGTGAATCACGTTAGATGTAGAAGGGAGCAGTCAGCAGTAAGTTGAACATTTTGACAAATGAATTTCTTGTCAAAATAAATTATGTATAGGCTAATTACACGTAAATTTAATCGATAGAATAATCAGGGAGCCGCCCTCAAAACGGTTAAAAAAGCGGTAAAACTTTCTAAACTAATTTTTCTATGTCAAATATCAAGAAAATTTCAATATAGGTACACCAATAAAAAACACACCAAGACCAAAAACAAATTATTAATAACAATGGACAGTGTTTAGCAACCAGTTAGTATATTTACATAAGCAAATCTAGTTGAACTTGAAAAAATTCATCGAAAATTACCAAAAACATGATTTGGTCAAAATTTCTATTAAATTTGTGTGCACAGCTGCATAAAGATGAATTTATTAAAAGAACAGATGAATAAGGAAGTTGTATTGTAATTAAAATTAAACATCAAGTGTTAAAAAACAATTTTAAGGCTAGACTTGGAACGTCCAACAAAAGACTAATGACAAGAAGTCGAGGAATGTGTTTATTTTACTGTTTCTCTACCGTGAATATTCTAAAATGTATTCTATGTGTGAATGTGTGTGGTTCCAATATGAAAATTATTAATATTTAAATGCTATTAATAATGTTAAATGAATATGTAATCATGTAGCACACATAAAAATAGTTAATTTACCTTTTTCTACAAGTGAAACTTTTTAAACAATATAATAACATTATTTCCTTATATTAAATTTTCTTTTATCGCTTTTAGTATCTATCTATGTTTGTGTGTGTGTATAATAA
The DNA here is from genome assembly GCA_963930825.1 of Silvanus unidentatus. Classification (NCBI taxonomy): domain Eukaryota; kingdom Metazoa; phylum Arthropoda; class Insecta; order Coleoptera; family Silvanidae; genus Silvanus; species Silvanus unidentatus. The sequence goes on from OZ005760.1 coordinate 15,725,978, forward strand.
CGTTGATTATTTGACTATAGAGAAATTGTAGATAATAATTTAACCCAATTCACAATTATTTTTTATATACGTTTAATTTTAAAGGTGTGTCCCTCAATTGTGTGAAAATAACATGTTTTAAATCTAACCTTAATTCGTCAGAAATATTCTTTAAACTTTTACTTTACAGCAATAATTATTAGGTAGAATTAAATTTTTTATTTTAAGCGAAAAAAGTTCACTCCTGTGTGTGCTCGAACGTTATGCTCATTGTTTTCCCCAATTGCTGCCATCATATCGAATTTATTTCACCTTCCAAAAAATTTCACACATACAATGTGCACCCCATGTCTTGATTTTTTTCCTTCCGCTTAAAAAAATAACCCAAAGTCATTTAGGTATCACTTTACAATCTCTCTCGCTACCCGATCATTCTATTGTTGAAGATTTTCTATAAAAAATTCGGTTTGTCTGAATCTCGTGTAAGAATAAAGGGATGTGCACCCTATCCTACACACTGAATTCTTCTCGGATGTCTTTATGTTAAACGGGGGGTTGAAAAATTGCACAATTTACTATTAAAACAGTTTTTTAACCCCAAAATTTCTCATGGTTATTTACAGGTAACAACATCATTTACTAATCTGGGGATATCATCTTACAATACACACCACCTTACGACCCTTCGCCACTTAACGCAAACCCTTGCCACTTGGGACCCATCGAAAAATACCAGAAAACTGGAATTTCACACAGTGCAGCGAAAAAAAATGGGGTGCGTGTGCAGTTGGTCTGTTCAATGTTGAAATACAGTGAAAAGGGATGATTGAGGGACGCAATCGGATGGGGGATTGTAGCTTAAAGGATGATTTAAAGTTATTTTCAGTGTATTTGTGGTAATTATGCTTAATATGTGGTGAACGGTGGGTAAAAAAAATCGACGAGGGGAACGTTGGATTTATGTGTTTTTGTAAAAACGACACAATAAGGGCGCCCCGTCAATAATTCCAAAACGGATTGTCAATTAGAAAGTGTGTTTTAATGTTTGTGATAATTCACGAATTGTGACTAATAACTCTTTGAATTTTTCTCGTTTCTAACCAGTTTACCAGTTCCAAAGCACAAAACAAATTACATTAAATGGACTTGATCCAATATTTAAGATTAACTTTTAACACACTCCACTTACAATGCGATGAAATGAAATGGACAATAGAATAATGTTTTTCTAACCGAACAAAGAATAAAAATCCAAAACACACATGTATGTAATCTACATAAATTCTAATATATTGTGTAACAAGAATAAATTTCTATATTGAAATTTATAAGCAATGTGCATTTATACAGGGTGATTAACATGCAATTTTCAAACAGATGTTAAACACCCCATTGTTTTGCTGCATTTTTTAATTTTCCCACGTTAATAAATCTTTACAGGATTTTTTCTAGTACCTTTTCTATAATCCTTTCTGAATGTGAGGTTTTTTTTATTTCAAATATCAATCTTACCCCGATGTGAAGGGTTCAATCGAACTCTTAAACGATTTTTACGCCCTTTTAACCTTATTATCAGCCAGGTAATACGAGATGGAATTAAATACAACGTCATCCATATTTCGCATAAAAAAATCGGTTTTTTATTGAATTATTTATGTGTTTGAACAATTCTACTGACCCAGTTGTAAGTGCGAAGAAAACGAAATTTATGTACATTTACATTTGACAAATTAAGATGATAAATTATTTCAGAATTTTTATTTGATTAAACACATTCATTTGTGAAATGACTTTATAATGTGCAAATGTAAAGTATATTTTTAATATGTCCATAAAAAACTGTCTATTAACCGTTACCGCTTGGTCTTAATCTAATTTTTTTTCTGTACTCTCATCAACGTTTTTTTGCCAGAATTTTTTTGTGTAATTTTACGAAAATCTAAATATGTTACACATACGAAATTAGGCGTAATTAATAGTCTGACAAAAAAAATAAATTTACAAACTAGTCCCATTACTTATCTAAAAATAATGGTCTATTTTGAGAGGCGCGGAATTGTTTTTGAAAAATTAGCATTTCCGGTATAGTGAACAATTTGAATTATTTTACAATAAATTATCCAAGTGGGGAAAGAAAAAATATGCTCAAATTATATGGTCCGATTATACAAAAGAGGAGACAATAAAGTGGAAAAAAAGGAGCGAGCACACAAACCTCTCTCGACTGACAATCGAAAATGATCTAAACAAATGAACGAAACCGGATTTACGTGAAGAATTTAGTTTTATTTGGGATAAAAATATGAAATAATGCTTTCACTTATGTATACGCGAAGCAATGTATTTAATGATGTTTTCCAAGAATTTTAAGTGTTTTATTAATTTTATTCAAGTGGACTTTTTGATGGAACACAGACTTTATAAATTCAATATTTAAGTCTTGTTTACTTACAAAACTTTGAATTAATGTACATAAGCACAATTTCACTGTCTATACACGCTGTGAATGTACAGGATGAGTTTATTCAATGAAATTTTTTTCATTAGATATAAAGAAAAAAAATGTTTAACAAAAAAAGGCCCAACTCTTCACAAACACGTGTATTTAAAAGCAATTGAAAAGACTCTGTGTTGATGTGCGAGTACAATAATTTAAACAAGTTTTTCTACACATTATGAAATTATTTAAATTATATAGAATTATACGGAATAAGTTGGGACATTGTTCGCCTTAAATATGCTCGTCTCTCTTTTTTACTTATTTCCCTATCGCCGCATTTCTACCATGTCACTCTATAATTTCATTTTAATTTTTAACGCAAAACTATTAATCATTAATAAGTAATTTTTAACAAATATTCTCCACAGATGAATGGGATTACCATACACGTTTCTATACTTTTAACAATTATTCTCTGCTTAACAAGCCATAGCAATTACATTTGTTATGTTTATTGTTCGTTTTCTCATTATGGACAAAAAAATTCTCCAGCAATACATACAACGAAAATTGCATTTTTCTTATTTGACCAAAGCTCGACTCTATAACTTAAAAACAGATACACACTAATGAATGTTTGGTTTAGAGATGATAGTGTGGATAACATCGTTATAATTATAGACCATTATAGAGTCTTTATTTATAATGTAGTTGCATTAACATGTGTTTGAAATTCAATACCAAACAGTAATTCTCATTCGTTATTGTGAATTCCCGCTAATTGTGACGTAAAACAAGAACTTTCTGCCACTTACCGGAAGCGAAGGCGGCAATTGGCAATTGCCTGGAAATACTTTCGGCCACTTCGGACGTAAGGCCATAAATGCCCAGCAATTCGCGCATTGTGTTCATTGCATATTCGCGCATTTCACTCACTTGGCCCTGTGTTAAATTCTGTGGCGGTGTTTGGAAATCGGCCACATGCGGTTTCGATAAATTGTGAATGGAAAAACTCGACGGTATTTTCCTAGTTTCCGTTTCCACCTCACAATCCTCATTGTCCGTTTGGAAGTGTTCATTGTACTCCGATTCACTGTTACTGTCTGTGTCGTTTGTTTTGCTGAGGTCCATGGGAGAGAAGCGCGAATCGACGACGGTTAGTTTTCTGGTGGAGAGCGTTTTCCGGCGACGCACATTGACATTGTTGTTGTCGCCGTATTCGGAGAGATTCAAAGTGTCCGGATTGTGGGAGTCGAGTTGGTTGTCAGGACGTGTTATTGGTGCCATCATCGCATTCGAACAGCGCGGCTTGAAGTTCTTCCGTTTGTTCCGTTTTGGGAGCAGTTCAGCGCATTTAGGCGATGTGGCCACATAATTGTCCTCCTGGTCCGAGTCACTTGAATTGCCAGCATTATCGAACATTTCGCTATTGTAGCGATTGTATTCGTCGTCAGCATCTTCAGACATTTTCATAGTGACCGCATCTAGAAAAAAAAACATTTTTTTAGACAACTGTTGCATAATAACCGAAAATCACGTTGATTGAAGCGCAAACATACACTTAACACAATATTTGAAAATTTCCTCGATGGATTTAAGATTTGTTTATTTAACGCAATCTGTTATTACTTGATTATTGTTAAAAATGTAAGTAAATATACACACCGGTTCACTCGAAGCGAGCAACGTATTTTTGAGGATGTTTTAAAGATTTTTTTCTTTCGTTTTACCTGATGCTGTCTGTCAAAAATTCACATCAGTCTGGTGATTGTTTTTGTTTAAATATTTCTGTAAATGAATACAAGAGAGCAAAACCGCATCCGCCACAATGGACGTGGACAGTTTTAACAAAATTTATAAAAAAAACTAGACGGAATTTGAGTTTGTTTCAACTGTTCGAGTGTTTTGTTGTGCACAATTAAATTTTTCGCTCATTCTCAGAACAGTGAAGAAAAATGAATTCATTTATGCATGTGTAAAAGACTTACCAGAATTTAGGCCGTAAGAATTTGGGGATATTATGCCGGAAGTGACTGTTGCCATGATGGCCAACATTCACACATTCCTGAAACCGAATAGAAAAGATCATTAGTTAAATGGGCAACTAATTTGCTTAACATATTGATGCAAAGCCGATAATTATTGGTTTATAGATTGTGAAATTTATTAATTATATTAAAATGTAAAGGTTTTTTATCTATTAGGAATTGCTGGAGGCTGGAAGAAAAAAAATCTTAAGATTTTGGTGTGCGCTTGCACAATTACTATAAAAACTCATCAAGTGTCTCTTTGGATTCGGGAACTTGAGTTTTATGTAAACCAAAAAATTACTAGACAAATATAAAACTAATTGAAAGCCTCCTCGCTTTAATGATTTACAAAATGCGTTCAATAGACACAAGATTGAATCAATAAATTAATAGTTAAAAAATTGTTTAAGTGCATTATTAAAAATAGAGTATAATAAATAACATTTTTATTGCAATAAAACTAAATCTTTCAACATTTTTCGGTCAATTATTTGTTGTTAGAATATTATAAGCTATTGTACGAGACCAATTTAAATCGTGATTTAATTGACCTTTCCTAATTATTAAAGAGGTTATTTTCCATATATTTTTATTCCTTTATTATTTGAAGCCATTGTATTTGTACAATACTGAATTATTACGTCATGAACGACAAAGAAACGAACGAAAGAGTGAAAAAAACATACCAGAAATTAGAGCGAGCTGATTGCAGACGCAGAATTAATATTTATTGCTATAGTTTTCGATTTTTTTCTCTTACTGTTGTTGTGAGACGAATGATGCTCTTATATCGTATCGCAATTACCGACGCGAAAACAACTCTTATTTCTATTTATCTTTCGACATCGATTTCAAAAATTAGTAAGTGCACAAATTTCAAGAAAATTCTTCCAATTAACGGGACACTAAAATAATAAAATATTCAATTACTCACACTTACTTTTACAAATCAAATAAGAAGTCTTTCAGGCTCAATCAAGGCGTCAGTAGAAAGTCTTTCACAATTAAGGAAATAATGGAAGAAAACATTTGTTAATTTCGAGCTGTTAGAAAAGTGTTCGCTAAGCGAAATCTTTCATCTTGTAAAAAGCGCGCCTCTTCCCCTCGCCGAATTATTGATTACGGTTGAATTTTCAAGAGATTCCACTAAAAAAGTATCTTATAGCAGAGAATATGATCGTCTTGACCTTGGCAAAGAGGAAAAGATTTCGGATTAGGACAGTAGCAAAACAAATAACAATTTATATGAAAATATGCCTATATGTTTGCATATAAATATGCATGAATTAAAACAAAAGGAAAAAGAGAAAAACGTGCTGGAATGACAGATATTGTCGTTATTGAATAAAACGTAGGCAAATGTTGAAAATAAGCAGGTCACTCAACATGCAAACACAATTCCGAGCAACACATATTGGTATTATTAAAATACATAATAAAGAAATTCCTATATAGGATGTAATAAATGTTTCTAATGAAACACTTAAAAACTTATAAGGCCACACCCTTATTTAAATGAATAGAACAATAAGTTCTGTTCGGTTATAAATATTTATTAGCGCTATACGTACTGGTGACACTAAAAAACGTTTAATTGCTTACCATTTAATTATCAAGTGCCGATAGTTGAAAAGTTATTTAAACTTCGTAAATCGAATGTGTTGCTAAATGATATAAATGTCTAAATAGACTCACATAAAATCCATAATGCAGTTGATTAGTTTTTGTACAATTTTTCTAAAATAAAGCAGAAAACGAATTTTATATCGTGGAATTGATAGCTGGGTTCCGGTTTAATCTAAACGTGGGTGATTCCCGATAAGTAATTATACTAAGTAGGTACCCTACAATTTTCGTTTAATCTTAATAAGAAAAACCCATTCCAATAACAAGCGCGCGTCGATAATAAAAAAAAACTGTCTAAATTGTTATTAAGTTGTGTTATATAATCGCAATATGTAAAATTCAATTTTGGATTTTGTCATAAAAACATACAACATAGCCAAACATTTTACCCATGAAAATATAATTTATAACTTTAATCATAAAATTTTTAATACCACCATTTAAGTGTCTTAATTATGTACGAAGGATTTTACAATCCTGTAAGAAAAAAATGTTGAAAAACCTGTGCGTATGCACACATGACTGAATCTAAATGATATGTTTGATTTAATTGTTAGGTACATTTTTGGGAACGTTATTTTTCTGTAAAAAATGCCGTTATTTAATTGCTAGCTAGATAAATAATTAACAGATATATGTAAATGAAGGTGACGTAAGTGAAGAATTTTCCTCATCTCCAAACCTCACAGATGTGTCAGAAAGTGTAACACAAGAAGTTTTTAGTAACCTGGCCACTAATTGTCATCATCAGCCCACAATTCCAGTTTTATCACTTTCAAACGTAGTTTGGAGTCTGATAAAAATGTTCAACTTTGAAAATGGACAACAATTTAATTAAGGACTAGTGCTCTTGTCTGTTTGCTGAACCGTCTATTTGTGCCATTAATTTCGATGTTGACAAAAAAAAACTGCTGCATTACGTCATGCCATATGCAAAGAGCAATAGAAGTAGAACAATGATTTTGGTAAATTACAGTTCGGTACAAAAGGGCGATAAATCCATTAAACACATAAAGAAGGGAAGCTCGTACACATGCATTTTGATATGATGACTGCGATATGTAATATATTTTTGACCCTTTTCAATGGGGATAATTTTTACAATTTAAGGGTTGTGTATATGTATAGAGTGGTGTTCTTACACAGATGTGTATATGCAAATTTCCAGGCTGCCCCTGTGTGTATGATTTAAATTTGAATATTTTCAACGAGTAACAAATGGGATGCAGTTCGATATTTGTGTATTTATAAAAAGACTAGAGTCGAAAACTTGTTTGACTTACCATACGTGACAGTTGTACTATAAATCAGATCTTTTTTAAAAGTTGATATTAAAAATTTTTTAGTAAGAATCAGTTTCGGTTATACATAATATTTTTTTTTTTTTCTCTCTTTCAGTTCTGTTTCTCTGCGCGCATTGCTTTTCTCTGCTGTTTTGACTTCTTTTTTCCCTTAATTTTTGTTTTCATATTTCGTTCTTTTTCGCGTTCTCGCGATATTTTATTCGACCAGTTTTTTTATAACAAGTCAGAAAAGAATTTCAAACTTCAATAATACGAAATATTACAATGCATTTTCATAATTTTTATATTAAGGGTCCAACAAACGCGTTCGTATACAGTTCAGTTTATTTTTTCTTCATTTTGTATAAGCACAAGCGTTAAATACGTTATTTATTGAACTGCTCTTCGGTTTTTTTCTAATTAATATGGTAATCACGGTGGATGCATATTTTAAAAACTCATATTTTTGTATAATAAGTGAAAAATGTTTGGAATTCTTGAATATTTTTCACCGAGTCCACCAAAAATAGTAGAAATTTATGCAAAAACACGTCAATTAATTTATTTCTAGAAAGTTATTTTTCCAATAATTATGTATTTAATCCAGTTCAATATTTTCTGGTCGAATTAGTTTGTTATCGGTTCGTTTTTAATTGATGGAAAACCATAAAATTTGGATAAGAGCGGAAAAAAATAAATGACCAAAAATTTTCTCAGTAGACTGAATTAATCTTGACGATGCAGAGAGAATTTCAATGTGATTATCGTTGACATTTTTCATCAATTAGGAAATGGTAATGTAAATCATAAGAAATTTCACACGGAATCCATGTCCACATTCAATATGAGCGCCTTTTAACGTCATTAAAAACGTTTTATAACGTGAAATGATGTTATTCTACCCAAACTTAAATACCCGAAATGGTAATAAAAACAAAAATTTAATGCATCTTTCCTTCTTTTATAAAATAATTTCTTTTTGTGTTTCATTAAATTACTGGAATATAAAAAACCTTATCGGTGTCATTCCCTTAAAATTCCTTAAGTTCGTTTAAAAACATGTTAAACAACTCAACTTTGAAAAATAAAAACAAATAACTGCATTGAATTTGAACCCGAAATGTAGGAGGCGATTCACCATAGAGAGCTTTAAATTTATTTTCCTTTTTTTATAAATATATAATTCGGTTTAACTTTTTTACTTTGTCTTTCACTCTTTCTGGCGTTATAGAAACGCGTATTTGACTGTCTTTATTTGGTCCATTGAAAGATTGAACGTTCGGACTCAGCAAGGAGGAGGACAAAACGATTTACATTTTGTAGCTTAATTTTCAACATTCCTTATACTATTTATTAGTTTTTTATGTTAGCCATTACAGTTAGAAGTTAATTCTTGGGCTTTTACGATAAAATCGGATTTGGGTAAAGGCACTTAAAAATTTTTATATACACATATTTAGTTCTTTATTTCTTTATAAGAATATGCTTTGGCCGGAATCAAAATTAAAATGAATGGAGAAAAAATTGTACATTGTACAGCATTTTATCACACTGTAATTAATAATATATTTTTATCACGATTTAATTATAATTTACGATTTTATGATATGACTATTACGCATTTTTGTTTTTGAATAAAGTGCCATATATAATTTGTTTATTTATATTTGGCGGCAATTCGGGTTTGCGGTAATATAACAATGTGAACGGCAAATATTTGCTTTTAAAAATTGTGTAAAATACCCATTAATCCTTTTTATGTAAGTATATACGTATTAAAGTGTAGTTCTGCGGTTGTTATTACCTACTTCTGAAACTATTTGTTTAAAACCTAATTAACATCTTAGCTAATCTTTATGAGCCTAACACTAACAGCATAGTGGCGGCTGTAATTCCACATACGATGGATTAATTTATTTAATAAGAGATTTCGTTTTTAATTCACATTTATCTTGAGCTGTATAATTGTTTCTTTTTAATTACCGATGTAAATGCCAAATTGGAAATTTTGTTTATTACACAATCCGAAAACTGTGTATATGATGTGAGTCTGTCGTTTTATTTAAAATTTTATTAATTTACAACTATGAGCAAAACAGGGTTTCCTAAATGTTAATACGAAGTAGGTAAATTTATTAGACCTATAACATTCTTTTTTGGACTGTTTTTGAAAAATTAAACTGTTAGATAATTAACCGCAATAAAAATAATTGTTAAAGGTGTGTGTTTGGATAATTTTGCATATTTAACGGATTCGTTATTGATTCAAGTAAAAAAAAAAATGTGTTTTTATATCAACCAAAGCAAACATGCGTATTTATTGTTAATTAATAAAACATCTCCCGACAAATAAGTGGCCAAATGCGAAAATCACGAAAATTTATTTTTAATAACATGGCAGGCAGATATAAAAGCGTCTTTTGTCATGTTACAAAGCAATGAAATGAATGTATTATCAACAGTAAGAATTTATAGTGCAGACAATTTTACACATTCTAAAACATTAAATCATTCCTACCAAAGAATTATCTTACACATTTTATATATATATATATTTATAAAACACAGTGTAAAATTGTTTTGCTTTTATTTCTTTCCACAAAGTGTCCGCTTTTTCATACCACAATATATCATTATTCTTGGCTAAAATCGGGAATTAAACACTTGCGGACTAATTAATTTAACATCGCATTCAATGTTAATTAATGTCATTTTCGTTTTATTTCTGATGATTCTATACGGATATTTAATATTATATGAACATTCCGTCTGTGTTTTCGTCTATTCATAATATGTAAAACTGCAAAATGACGTGAATCAAAATGGAACGAAAAATGCGACAAATTTTGGCACAAATGCACTGAACAAAAAATAAATCAACGTGTATTTAACGATTTGCTGGTGTGTGTTGATTAAAAAAGCGCTCGAGCTTTAAACGTTATTATGGTGGAGGCGCTCCTCAAAGCTCCGAAGTAATAAAACTTTTACAACTTGTGCTCTGTGTGAATAAGTACAGTTTCTTGTAAACTAAATAAACGTGTGATAGTAGACTCTTGAGATAAAAACAACAGTTTCTAATAAATGAAAATTAACACTTTTTAAATAAACATTTTAATGGACAGCAATACGTTGGACGGACCATCAAATAATATCAATGCATTAAAATGTAAGTAGAAAGAGATAAATATTATAAAAGCGTTTAATACACTTAATATAAAAGTAAAATAATATTTTATTGTTATTTCAAAATTTACAGTCATTCTGAGGTATAAAATTTTATAGTTTTCTAGTAATAAATTTATTGTACGTTACATTGCGAACGTTTATAAGGAGAGAGAAAATGAAAGAGTCACCGGAAAAAATGTGATTTTATTGAAAATATGATTTAATGTTTAGTAGTTCAGTTTTATTATAGCCATACCACTCCATTTTATACCTTATACGAATTAATTTCATGTCTGTGTGTTGGTATTATCTTGACGAGAAATACGACCATTACTTTTTCATGCATCTCTAGCTCTAAATAGATACATTGTACCAAAATTGTGTGTGTATGTACCAAACACATAACAGCGCTTATATTTATAGGTAATAGTAAAATGATGGGGGTTGATACTTTTATGTTGGCAACTTTAATGGCACATTAAATTGATTCAAAAGCTTTCACGGTAATTATAAATCGATTTGAAAAATTCTCTCTGATAACAGACAATTTGCAATCGCGGAATTATTCTTCTCTTCATCACATCAACAAAAAGACAAAATGACCAATGTGTATTTTAAATATTTATGATTGTGAAAATGATGAATTTGAATTATATTTATGTAAATCCGTGCAAGTATTAATATTTATTAATATATAAAAACAAACAATTATTATTATTTTGTAATGGTGTGTGTTTGCGAGCCAATCCCAAGAAATTTTCATTTTATTTAAATTTCAATACGAGAGTGTAGGTATCTCTTCTAAATACAATTATAATTTACATAATAAATTTGCCTTGGTACAAATGTATATTGAATTTATACAAGAATGTTGTTTTTTTCATTTCAAGTACATCCACAATTAAAAATATTATTGCACCAAGTGCGGTACGTGAAATTTATGGAAAAATAACTATATTAGATTGTGTGTTTTTATATAAAATCCAAAGTGACGTATTGGAAATTTGCACATTAATTTTTTTAATAGAAATTATGTGAACGTCAATAACGAGTAAATTGATTGATCATCGATTTACCTACAGTTCCATGAAAAATCCTCCACAAAAATTGTTTACAAATTAACAAATCCAAAACAATAGCCTGAATTCTTTGTGTTTTTGCAATAATTTAAACAATAATATTATTATTATTTGTATTAAAGTGTGTTTTTTATCAAGAATGTTTAATACTGTTATTTAATCGTATGCTGATTGTGTGTTTATAAAACAATTCAAAAGACGACTTTCACAAAATTGTCATTTCATCAATTTTTCAAATGTTTGCATAAACTAAATTTGCAATACCTACTTAATTGTTGGAAAAAACGAAACAAATTAATGTACGGAATAAAATAAAAAAATATTCACTGACACCGCACTAAAAAGTTGTTATTATTAATTTTTATCTATTAAGTAATGCATAATTTCAATTTTGCACTTTCAACTCGTTCAACACATTTACGTACTTTAAAGAAAAACTTAAATACTTAATTAATTACCTATATCAATATCAATAAACATTTATAATTTGCATTTAAATATTTCACACGAAACGATTAACTTTTTCGATGTACATATCATAAATTCGCATGTAATTTTGACTTTCATTCATTACACAGAATGGAAATATGAATTCAATAGGGTAAAATCCCATCTAGTCTATGTTCACCACATGCTTATATTATTGTCAAAGAGTACAACTTTGATTTATGGAAAATCATTAAATTCTTAAATAAAATTAATTACAATAGCGAATGTAACTATCATTTTGCATCCAACAAGAGAAAATATATTATTAATAAATTGAATGAAGAATAAAGAGAGGAACAAAAAAATAACATAGAAAAAAAAACATTTGTATCCTGTATTATGATCTATCTTCTATATCCATTAATCACGTACAGTGTTTTGCATTTAAATAAAAGAAATTCATCATTTATCATATGTGTATAGATATTAGTTTGGTGCAGTCGTTACCATATACACGCAAGAGAAAAAAAATATTATCAAAAATTGCATAAATGTGAACGTTTGTTGTTTTGCTTGAAAATTTGTTTAATTGCTCTTGAAAGTGTTATTAATGTCATTTAAAGTCCACACAACACGTGTCTAAATTAATCAATTAAGAAACAGTACAAACATGTATACAAAAAGGAAAATGAGTAAAAAATTACCTTCTTGTAATCCAAATAGAGCTTTTATATAATACTGTGTTTACATTGTAAATTCATGAAAGCAAATTTGTTCCCATAACACAAATAAACACGAAAACACTTGCAAGAAAAGCGCTAAACGATAACCAGAAAATAAATTAAATAAAAAAAACTAGTCGAGTAATTGAGAAAAGCTGTCGACGCAATCTAGTCACTAAACAGAATGTGGCTTCATTGAAAAATAAACAATTTCAGTCGCGCACAATTTGTTGTAAAAAGGGTGCTACTGGTGGTGGTGGTGGTGGTGGTGGTGGTGGTGGTGGTGAAAGCGCGCAAATGTCATAACACACACACAGTTGGAAAAGCTCCGAAAAGAAAACACTGGCACGTTGCGACTGAGCTTTCGATTGCGTAAATCTCCACTCTTCTTCCCTCACGATAACAACAGAACGGAATCCTGCACTGTGCTTAATGGAAAAAGTGGAACGACAGAGTCCTTCGATTGTGTGTACAAAATAAACAACAAATTAAAGAAGGGTGGAAATGAGGGGGGTTAAAGCGCTGCTATAGCACCGTTCGAGGCCGTACAGCGACTGAAGGCTCTGTAATATTTCAATTACGTGCTGTACTCCCTCTCCGACTTTGGAGCTCCCCACTCTGTGGAAAAAATTTCAGTAAATTGGTGTGTTTAGATTGGCTGAGAAATTTCAATAGGACTCAGAAAAGGCCTGTTTGGTGGCTAGATTTTTTCATATTCTATGTATACATTTGATATGTAGCGAAAATTCTAAGTTTTTGGCGAAATTCGCACACGCAGTTAGCGCGGATGATGATCGGCGAACTCTTCTCTCTCCGTTTCGGGAGGCTGGCCTTTGGCACACTCAGACTCTCGACTGATGTATGAGTGAGTGTATCAGTTCGAGAGCAATTCTTTCTGGTGGTGCAACAGTCTGGTCATTTTATTGTGTTTGATATGTAAAAGAGTCAAATGGCGTGTGGGTGGCTATACTCTACTGGGCACAGCAGATTCTTTTACGCAGACACACACAAACCACAACATGCCACAGAAATAAATTATTTTTAAAGAATTATTATTATTACTACTTATAACATGAACATATTCTTCTGGGATTTTAATAAACCCGCTCACTGCTCCTCTCGTTTTTGTTATACGACTTTGTGTGTTTTATTGATTTTATACTTTTATTGCCGGACGGTCTAGTAATTTCAAATAAATTATGGAAACATCTCGGGAGGAAAATGAAATATGTTTATTTATTACTGCTTCTTAACACACACACTTTTTATTGTTTCTCTTTAATAACACGGTTTTCGGTTTGGTAGTCCGTTTTTCCGGTTATATGAGAAATTGTTCTATTTGGGAAGCAAGTTGATTCCAAGAAAGCAAATATTTACTCTTCTCATATATAGTAATTTCACTTATACACAGTGCGACACACCTTATGTCCATAAAACATCTGTGTAGAATTTATTCAATTACAAACCCTTCAAAATATTGAGATTTACAATGGATTTCGAATGAGAGGGTTAATCATTCACTGTCCATCCAATCAACTTATATTCGGAATCGAATTGATCGATTTTTCCCTTACAAACACAATTAATTTCTTGTCTACACTAATTAACAATGCTTTTTTGTCTGCAATCTAAATTCACAATGGGAAAATTCGTTTATTGATTGACATTGGATATTTTTACGACACCGCCACCAACCAACAAAAGCGAACTGAAATTGTGTATATGCAAAAGCGATTATATTCTTTAAAATCCTTTTAAAACGGCCATAAAGATTGTTAAACGATTTTTTCCCTATATTAAGAATCGTCAGTCAAGACAGACATTGCATCGCATAATGGGAAAACAATAACGTTGCGAATTTGGTTTTAAGTATGGCCATCATCAGTGCATAAGCGAGAGGCTCATATATTATTATGTATTTGAATGAGAGAAAAAAAGTGCACACCACAGAAGAGCATATATTATAAAAGGAGATGAATTCAATAAAGAGTGTAGAATTTCATATTTGCTGGGTGAAAATGTAAAGGATATTGAAAAAGCGGGTTCATACAAGATGCGAAATGAGCTTTTTGGTGGATCGCGCTTAAGTAAAGTAAAACAATAAGAGAAAGAGGAGAGAGACATTTAATAATGGACCGAGAAAGATGGACAGCAGTGCACCGTGTATATGGGATCTGTTGGAAGAAGAGAAAAAAATCGCCACAACAATTTAAAGAAATATTTCGACGAATATTTTCATCTTTCTCTAACTAACTTATGGCCAAGTGATGTATTATAAATGTTGATTGTGTTTGTGTGTGTGCGGAGAGCACAAGAGCAGCAGCGCGGGCTTATTGGTTTCTGTAGATTTTATGGTGCAGCATTTTTATTGCAGACAAGTTTTAGAAATTCAAAAAACGACTGAAAATCGCAGACAAAATAAATCATAAAGGCAAAAGGGGTATTTGAAAAATGAACAAAAAATTACACTCTTAAAAATTCGACCGTTTTAATTACATTTTTAAATGAGCTTTACAAGATGTTTTAGGGCACAATGCTTGAATTTATATAGGTTTATTAATTTTAATTTGCTCTCCTGACTGCGGGCCCTGAAAAAAAACTACCCGAAACTTATTTACACGCCGTGTTTGTGTTTCAACTTAATAAAATTTCTCTTGTTTTCTGTATGCAACAGCGACCAATATTCTTTTTATAATATATTATTGCCTTTCGCAGAAACACTCTATGTTTGGACAATATGGTACAAAAACTCACTTAATATTGTTAATTAGCAAAGAGTGAGAGCACACATATGTAATATAATTACAATACCTACCGATTCGTCTATAATTCTGTATTCTGTTGTAAATGTGTATAATTGAAAAAATAAAAAAGCTTTTTAAGGGGGCGATATTTCAAAAGAGCGACAATCCGTTATTGTACCATCCGAAGAGAGTGCTGTACATGAAGTAAATGTGCAAAAACACAACTAGTGAACATTTAATCCGTATGATAACGTCAGTGGATTTCTGTATAAACCACGGGCCGACCATTATACCGATTATACGAAATTACATGCTGTTAATGTCAGTTTTGTTAAATGATAACCAGACTGTGTGGATGTTTAAATGGGTAAAAAGTTTGGAAAATTTAAATGTTGCAAACTACAATTCGTCATTGTCAGTAGCATGATGATGCAGGAACATTGCAGAGTCCTCCTAAAACATGTAACACACCTAATTAACATACGCATTTGCATAATTTTGATTTTAGAAAATGAAATAACCAAATTCCTAAATGACTTTACTTGTATAATGTTTGAATTATACACACTGTGCCATTTTGGTGGCACATTCACTTTTTAATAGTGTTATTAAGTGCCACGAACTGTATGTGACAGTCTTTTCCACACTGTTATTTTATTCCAAATTCTTTTATAAAATATTAAATTGAATAAAAAGCTTATGATTAGGATTGACTTTTTTATTAAGACAGATGTGCAATGTTTGTGTGTGGATCGAAAGCGAAAGCCCTAAAATTTAACAACGTTTAAAGAGTTTCTACTGATCATATCTACATTTGCCGAAAAGTTTATAAAACAGATGTAACAATCGATCTCTATGATACACTGTGGTGGCCTAAGTGAATAAACAAATAGAAATCATCTTTGAAAGCGTTGCACAATTTAAAGGTCACATATTAGGCCATTAATTGCATTAAATTGTTAAAGGGTTCAATGCGACCTGAATGTACTGTTGATTTATTTTGTTATTTACTTGCTAATTTATTTTTAATAAATAATTATAAACGTTTGGAATTTTTTTCTTTTCATCGTCAATTATCACTGACGATTGCGCAAATGGTATTCTATTGATTAAAAAGTTGAAGGAAAAGTAATAAGTGATTTTTTTAATCAGTTTAATGAGCTAATTAATTCATTTGAGGTATTTAATAGCATTTATATACATTGTATGTGCTATATTGTAATTATTAACTTCTACAAATGAGTACAGAATTGTTGGCTATATGAACAATTATTTGTAAATGTATGTTAACTTCTCCTCAACCAAAATTCCTAACTGTTTCTCTTTACATTTTAATACAAATCTTTCAAATAGAATTTTTTTTTTTTTGATAATCATATTTAACATATAAATGAAGAAAATTATATGTATAGTCGACGTTGACTTAACACTCCTGTTTAAAATAAAGGCTAAATAAGTTGTGTGCATAATTAATATTTGCAAATATGAATAATTTCTTATTTAATGTGCGTTTGGAGAAGATTGTTGTTCTCTTTGGCTAGACAGAAATTCAATAAAATACTCTTATTGTGTAGATTTTTCGATTCGTCGTATATGTATATGGAGAAAAAAACGCTTCGATTTCTTAATAACACATTTCGTATTGATATAAATCTTTATATAAAACCAGATTTCTTTTGTAGAAGACGTACGGGGCAGCCGAAATGATTTTCGAAAAAAAAATCTATTTAAAAGGAAAGGAGTTTTACCTGAACTCCTAATATATAGTTGAACAAATCCTTCGTTGCTATATTTCATTTATATATGTGCATTTCATCATTCACCTGGTCAATATTCGCGTTCTATACATTCGGTGTAAATATCTCCGAAATCTGCCACATATTCTTAACACCTTAACTAAATATTGCTGGAAAAGATGAAATACGTATGTCTAAAGATTACGCATGTTTTTGTTGCATTGTCAAATGTTTGGCTTTGGGTTATTTTTACCTAAAAAATTTCCGTATTATAATAAAAAAGAATCCTTTTCACGGCATTAATAGGATCGTATACGTTCATGTCGAAAAAGGACTATTTATCACCGGGGCATGAAAGAGTTCAACCCCACAGCAAGCCATCACCGTCGAATGCTTTTAGAAAATTTCTTCTCTAAATGCCGAAATTTTTAACAGACATTTTTCCGCCATATTTATATGTAAAAATGTTGCTAATCATAAAAAATGTGACACGTTTTAGTTAAAGTGAGGCTCCAATATATTTGTTACATGACAGGAAAACAAATCAATTCAGTTTTGATTTTCAAATATTTGCGTATAAGAATTTGTATTTGTATTATTATGTTGGCATTGTTTTATAGACGGAAATGGATATGTAGAAGCTGTTATTTCACCATATTGTAAATAAAAATTCAAACAACGACCAATACTTCCTTCTATACGATAGAAAATGTGCGGTACATATTGAATTTTAATTTCTATTATTATTCCACAAATCGGGCTCACTATAGAAAACCTTACAAAATTATAATAAAAGCAATTAAATTGGACAATTATAGTGCGAGAATTGCTGTCACAATTTTTCCAGCAATTATTTTTCCAATGCGCTTCCATCAGGCTGTCGGATTTGTGGATAAAAATTGGGGCGAAATCAATAAGTACTTCTTCCATTTTAGTTCAATTTCGTTGACAAAACGAATTTTTTTGATTTTTTATTATCGCGTTTTTTGCACACAAAAAAGTGGGAATTTATGTGCGAAACGTTCAGTTTAGCACCCTTGTTTTGACAGGTACATAATCCCCACTGACCGCATTAACTTATTGTTAACTTAAGTGCCTTCATTGACCATTCAACAAATCTATCCTATACTATTATGCCTGTTGTCAATATTTTGTCCCTTTGCTGGTATCATGCCCATTTCTGACCACCTGTGGTGAAGCTATTTAGTCCCATTTGTCACCTAGTTTAATAGATATTTAAATAATGCCACACTCCCCGTTCAGGGCGATTTTTTTGCATGTGATGCCACTTGAGAATTTTTTAACGCATTTTTTACCGAAATTTACGATCTAGGTCAATATGGTTCAATTTTGGGGCCAATTTAACGGTTTACTGGGAAAATACAATTCCCAAATTGACACAGTTTTACAAAAACATTTCAACATGGAAAAAAGTTTTATGGAAAAATAAGGTCACAAACCAAACAAAGTCTCTCAAAGTATACATATAGTGACCAAACATTTATTATAATGTACGTTTAATTGTTTTTGTCTTTTATAAAATTAATTATAAAACTATTCAGTTTCAATGCACGTTTGTTTCCTAACATTTTATTAGGTAGTAGCAGCAAATGTTTATGCGTTTAATATTATTTATATTTTTAAATTATTGACGTGTTATTGTGATGTTCACCATCGATATGGCCATCCATAAAAAGGAAACACTCCGCTTAAATAATTGTTTATCGGCAGATGGAAAAATTATAATGCGTGTTTTTTAATTAAAAACTTACCTTAAGCACAAATGTGTATGTTGAAAGGAAATTTTTTTATTACTTACTCACTTCCTGCATTGTTTTCATGAAATGTTTTATTGGAAGTGCATACAAATTATTTATATAAAATATTCGATTTATCGTAAAGTGGACAAATTTCGCCGTCGTCAACCGTTCGAACTTCTCATATTGCCCGTTTAGTCATTTTATTACCTGATCGTAATGTGAAACCGTCACTTACCCCACCAAATGTGCAACTCTTCCACATAACACCGCAAAAAGTGAATATTCTCACAAAACAATTGCATTTCAACAGGTAAATGGTGGATTTTCAATAAATTTCCATTTTTTTCCTCAACCCCATTCGTAAAAGGAAAAGGGACAGATGTAAGCTGTTGCTTACATCACGGCGAAAAGCAACTTTATATTGACACAAAAGTCGCCGATTAGCATTTTCTTACCTGTTATTGGGTTTTTAATGGGAAAAGCTCTCACGGCGCTTTCAAACATTTGATGTAAAACTAAAAATGAGCGAAATGTGTAATTAAATACACCCCGAAATCGAACAGGAACTCACGTACACACGATTGCAATAAATTTCAAAGCAATATACCACTTAAGTTGGCACTTTTCGACTACTTAACACCAATTACGGTGATTTGTAAAATAAAAAACAATGTGTGAGTAATTTTCAACTTGCCACAATTTATTTATCTGCTGTAATATGATATTATGAGAGAAGTATTTCCACTAAAGTCACATACAAAAAATGACGATAAACTTGGAATTTGTTATAATAAATTCTAAAATAATCGTTTCTTTTATGTGGAAAATGAAAATAATACCCAACTAGAGCACCTGTGGGCTTATAACATAAACACATCCATTGATAGAATTTTTGCGTTTCAGTTTCTAAATAATTCCATTTTTCTTCCAGCACAGGAAATAAGTCTGTTAAGATGAAAACCGTTTACGAAAACAAATCATTTACCCAATAAAATAAATAAACAACTTAATTATAGGAGTTTTTTTCAAAGTTGGAATGATGTAATAAATCTATGTATATACCACAGTGAATGCTAATGAATATCAGAAAGTGGAGAATTATACTGAAAAACATATACAATATATCAACATTAAAATAAATCATAATTGCTGTGAGTGAGTGTACTAGATCTGATTCTTTAAAACGACTATAGGATTGTGTGTATGTGGGCTGACAATGTAATATGCGGTGGACACACCTATTTATATCAGGTGACAATTCACTTTATGATTTTCTAAAGTCCACTGCTTTATTCAAAGAAAAAAATACTTCTGTATACATTTACAGGCAACTGTGTTGATGATGATAAAGTTTACATACAAGATATTTTGACCGTCAAATATTCAACAGCCATGGAAATATCTCTTATGAAATATGTTTTTGGTGTATCTGTAAATTATTATTATAGACGAGGTGGATTGAAATAGATATGTTATTTCTTCTTAATATTACCATTGTTGAAATATAATAGAAAACACATAGATTTCAACATAATAACAGATTTATTATTGTTATTGTTCGGAGTGTGTTTATGGAATGTTTTATTATTAAAGATTGTCAGTGTTTTGTTGTTGATTTTACAGTTGATGTTGGAATGATTTTCTTCTCATTTTTTCCTTCATTACTTAATTCCTTAGTCATCAAGTTTATTATTTAGCAATATTTGCATATTATTGTATTTTACAATAAATAAAATTCAATGTGGAATTATAAAGGCGCGCCAAAACTGATTTAATAATTAAACCGTGTTTATTGTTTGTTTGATGTCTTCTAAAGGAATTAACGTTTTTTAGATGAGTCAGAAAATGTAAGGGAATTTGTTATAAATGTAATAAAAACTTCATACATGTACAAGTCACATTAGATAAATGGATTTATTATTTATGTGCACAACTAATCAACAATTTACAAGCAAACGTTTTGTATAATTATTCAATATGACCGTATTGATAGGCAGAATAGGCAAGTCGAAGAAATTTATTAGGTGTCTTTAATAAGCATTATCGCTCCATTGAGGTGTTTATTAGTTTAATCTAATTAGTCGCCCGTGTAGATGATTAAAAGTCGCTGGTTTTGCACAATTCCTTTAAAAACTTTTAAAAAGATCGTTATTGTTGCGGTAAAAGTTAACCAGTACCAGAATGATTTTTTACCATTTAAATTCCAATTACGATAAGTCTGAACCTCAATGGTAGTAAAATGAAATTTAAACGATTTTACAAGAAAATAATTATTTAAAATAAAACATTCAAATATGATGAGCGCTCTTTGTCCTTTCCATGGAATTTGAGCGAAAAAGTGAACAGGCCATTTAACAATAAGAAAATACGTTTAATTTTTTGTTATGCACACTCTCATCTTGTTACATGCACACAGAAAAGGTATTATGAAAAATGTGCGCAAATAAAACTTTTAACCTGTACAATAAATGTCAAAATAGGCCAGTAAATCATTGGCATTTTATTAGCTCTTTGCCAATGTAAGTGCACCAATCGCCCTTGTCTTTTCGAAATTATTATTTTACTGAAATTGCGCTTTAATTTCAATTAGAAACCGAACGACTTTTTCATACAGTCTTGTAATTAATAAACATTTTTTCATATATTGATGGCGGTTAAAGATTTTAATTAATCGATTTTTCTATATCCGTTAAAATTCTCATACCTAGAAAGTGATTTTTTTTTGCCGAAATTCCCACAAAAATTACGAACATTTTCCACTTGAATCGAGACGACAATTAAAATTATCAAAAATTCATCGATCAAAAAACTATAATCAATCATTGTGAGAATCATTAGCACACATCGGGGTGTCGAATTTCTCCAATTTTACAACCCTTGATTTCCGATTTTTTAGATTTTGTTAAAAAACTCGCTTTACTCTGTATGTAAACCTACCTGACTTTGGAAACAGGCAATAACACAAAGTAGGAAACTTTCAGATTGCATTGATACGATTTTTTACCATATTCTTTTAATGATTGATGACTTTTTAAAGCCCCCTCGCTTTTATAATTTTTTCGTCTCCGTTGCGTTTGTGTGAAGTTGTGAAGTGATTGTAATTCTTCAAAAAATTTAATTTAGTGTGTGGCGTATTTGATTGATTAAAAACTGTGTCTACATGCTAGTAAAAAGCCTTGAGAACCTTCACACACTGGTTTTTTCATATTTCTATACATTCGTATAATTAATTAGAACTATTAATAATTGTTGAATGTTACAATAAATAAAGAATGAAAATTTAAAAAACTTATTTAAATTTTAATTATACACGGATTTTGATTTCACTTACGTAAGCATGGAATTTCTTTGCGTTTTTTTTGTGTTGGTGCAATTAAAGCTTCACTTGATTACGCTTTTTTTAAACACATTTTCTCTCTCAAAGAGAAGCTGTGAAATGATACTTAAAAAAATCAATATACCACCTTCCCCTTCTTAATTTACATAACAATAAACACATGCATGGGGGTTGATGGTAGGAATTCTCATTTTTTTTAATGAACACATTCTAAAATTTAAAAGTTGCCCGACGAATGTTAATAAAATCGAACTGGTTTCAATAATACATGTGTGGATTCACACAAGAATTCAAACTAATGAGTGAATAATTGGCACCTCTGAAATGCGTCCTTCATTCGGCTAATCTGTTTTTAAAGGCATTTCCCAAAACTGGCCGCACAATCGCGGATTAATGATTTTTTTTCGACTGTGTATATGGTGACGTAATAATTATACCTGAACTGATGACCAAACACCTGAATCTAGAAAAATAGAAAACAATCTCAATATCATCGAAATCGATTCCTAGATTTGTGTTCTCTAATTATGGTATTATGATTGGGTATTTGTAAAAGTTTCTATTATAGTCCGAGAGTGTGGAGAAAAAAAAATGTAAATTCACTCGGCGAACTGAAATGTTCGCATATCTAAAGGCGCAATCAATCATAACGGTCTTTTATCCCATAATGTGAATCTTAAAGAGGCACCATCACTAATTCACCAATTTTCCTATGATAAAAAATTGGTTTGTTATACTCGTATACGTAATTAATTTACCTACACGCACCGGGGTTAAATACAGGGTGAATAAATTTATTAACCCACTAAGGTGAATGAATGATGGCATTCTCATACACACATTTCCGAAATTGTTTCCTGAATTTTCCTATGGTCGATTAAAAAATGTAGGTATTCGAATGGTATACTTGATGTGAATGCGTTTATTAAAGAGCATTAAACACTCCTCAGCAGTATTATTTATATAAATTCAGTCTGATATTTGTGTATATTATGCATTTTGGTCATTACCATAATTGATATTTCATGTAGACTAAACATTTACACTCAAGATATGGCAGTTTTAAGAATATTCCCAGCATTGCGTTTTTTTGTTTTTTGTTTTTTTTTTTCGTTTTATATTTCGTATGATTTTATTTGATTTGTGGTTTCATGCATTTGAATGTGTGAGGTCTGTTTGAATTTTCTTTTGAATATGTAATTGGATATTATTAATATAAGAATAAGTGGATTACAATGGAGGAAATTTGCAAAAATATAATATAACTAATTTATTAGGTCCCAAGGGGCAATATACAGCACAGTTTGCCCCCTTTTTCCGATTTTATATAAAAGTGTAATTTACATACCTAGTAAATTTTACATGCATATAAGTATGTGATTTATGGAAATTAAGTAGTTCGGTTTCTATTTCAAGTTTTAAAGGGTCACTATTTAAAAATCCAAATACTGGATTGTAACTTGATATACTTGATAGTTTTCGCAAATCTAACGAGTTATAGAGAATTAATCAGAAGGGGGCGATTCAATTTATACCTGTTTTGGGTAATGTATGTGGGAATTTAGAAACGCGGTGCGGTTTAATGCTTTTATGGCCTCTTTAATTAAGGGGTCATTTTTTGAAGTTTTCCAAAAACAAACAGCGCTTTTTACTGGAAAATGCTAACATCAGGCCGAAAAAATGAACCTAATTTTCTTTTAACATCAAAACTTAATATAAATCAAAAGAATAAATTCCGGTACCGGGAATCGAACCCGAGCCTCCTGGGTGAAAGCCAGGTATCACTACCACTAGACCATACCGGATTTTTATCTCATCGCGATCTATTCCTGGATAAAAACTGCCATATTTTCGCAAAACCTTAAAACTTGTTAAATTAAAGTTTTCAAACTAATTTTCTTCCTGGGAAGTTAATATTTTTATGTTGAAGGAAGCGTTGAATAACAAAACTGCGAGACTGCAACTTACAAGAGAAGTCTGCATGACATTGGAATACCGAAAAAGATTTCATATATGTATAATAAATGAGTGGCACACTACTCATATAAGGTACAGCATATGCTACCTACATTAGTCAATTCTTCCAATAACATTCAGATATCTTATCAATAATCTCATCACATACCTGACCAAAAACAAACATAAAACAGTAAAATAAAAAATGTCCACAATAAAACATTTTAACAGCATAAATTGAATAATCAAATTTATGTACAATATATCAACATTTTGGAATCCGTTTTTATATGTATATCCATTGACACCTGAATAAACAGCCAAGAAGCCAACAAAGTGCAGCCTATAGCTTAATAAATAAAACGCATATAAAATATCTATACACTCGATAAAATATCACCGACGATTTGATTAAAGGAGAGAGAAAAAAACCTTTCACAAGTAGTTAGTAATATTAAACGTGGTATATGTATAAGCAGGTAGGCTTATGTACCGTTAATCGTTTGTGTCTCGGTAAGTCATATAGCCATAACTAAACACTAGGTGTTAAATAAGACATTTGTGTCATCAGCAAACGGCATGCAGACCATAATGTGACGTGAGAAGCGGTGTGTGTGTGTGTGCCTCGTGCTCACCTTTATTATTCTTATATGTATACATACAGTGTTATATTATATATTATAATAGCCGGTGAATGGACGAGCACATCATCAGGAGGATTTGGTTCCAGTAGGCGAACCCGATGCGGACACGGTAGTTGACCGTCAGTTACTAACACCTTGCGGCAATAGTCCGGCTTTATACACACAGACACAGAGAGGAACAAGCAAATAGTGTGATTATTGCCTTCTAGGCTCTATCTACGATGTGAAAACAGGTGCTTTGTCCAAAGGTATCCGGAAGCAGGGCGGACACTGTTAGCATTTTGCGCTTTTACCTTTCAGCACCCCAAAAAATTAGTTTTAACTTTATTTTGAAGTCTTTAAAATTTTGAGCGGGCACATTTTCTATGTGGTGGACTCTTGGCAATTGTTTCAACATATTTTTTAACAACTTACAATTTAACACGCACACACAATAAAATAAATCTTGTCCCAGCACTGGAGTTCCACAGTCGCCTTTTAATATGTTGGACGTGAATTTTTTCCCCATTTAAGTGGTCGTATCTGTGGCCGGTATGGCGATTTTATAACCGTGAATGGATTTAATGCATCGTATAATGATACTACAACTACTTGACTCTGATGCCAACTTAACAACGATGTTTAATTACTAGAAAATACATTATTTGCACCTACATATTTAATTATCTGGTTGTAATAATAATGTTGTTGAGTGTATATGCAATTAAAATGTAAGAAAATGTTTAATTCACTGCCTCGTTTAATATAACAAACTGTAAGTTGATTATTTATATTTACGATTTGAATTTTTCCATTTTAAATCTATACGTGCATGTGTTTGTATTCTTTCTATATGCTTTGCACGGGATGCAATAAATGTGCTTAATGTCTTTGTTTTTAAAAGCGCGTTCCAGCTGGTATATATTTCATTCGATATATAAAATATTGTGAGATTGATACAATGTTGCTGAAAATTTTATGTTTATTAATGGCAAAAGATTATTATATGTGCCGAGGTAGGTATAAAGTAGTGGGAAAAATGCATGAATTATCGTCGTACAAGAATTCACAACTTTTTACTTATTAACGATGAGTGCGGTATAAATTTGTTTATTACTTGCAGTTTCATTGCCGATAAGAAGCGTACCTATATGATTCGTGAGAAAGTGTGAATATAGCCAGATGAGTGACATTTCATACGATAAACCCTAAATTTGCCATCCAGTGTATGAGGACCGTGTTTTTTATTGTAACCGTATGTTAATTTTCCTTCGATAAATAGAGAATTATGCATATTGAAAATTAGCAATAAATTACGTCAGTTTCACACATAAAATAAATATATACAAGCACACAGGCACAGAAAAGCGATATTATATTACCAGATGAAATTTAAATATGAATATGGAGCTTGTTAGCATATTTTAACATGGTTTTTGGGGGCCTAACCCCTTCGTGCATCGCACATTATAGCGATTTGATGTAAGATCAATGCAACACACATTTGCATATTGGTTTATTGATGAAATATTACACCTTTTGTGTGCTTAAAAATGTAATTTGCAATCAGTGGGGGCTCAGTTTTAATTAAAATTGAATTTACTTTTACTTTCGTGTAATGCGGATATTAAATAAAGTCGGAAAAAACGTCATCCCCCAACTGTAAATATGTATAGAATGTTTTCTAGAAAATATAATCAGGGGTGCGTTTCCCCATAGAAAAAAGTCAATATATGAAGCGTTTACTCATTTAATATGAAGTGATATGCGTACGGGTATTACGTTCTTTTAATCCATCACTATCACATCTAGAGGGAAAAATTTGAATATCTATTCTTAGCCAATATGGGGAAAAAGGATTAAATTTAGTTTCACTTCCAATGTGTGTGTGTGTATAACAGATTTTATTTTTAGTATACTTACAGAACATAATGTACGATTTATAATATTTAAAATATATGGTAATTTTTTTCTCATTCAAATAGAAATTCGTTATAATAATGGCAAGGCAGCGGCTACAATTTAATATATTCAGTAAATTTGCATACAATAAAATATGAACACACACATACAACACACAGTCAAATGGTTATTTGCATATTGCCATTTTTCCCATAACGTGGGTACATTTTTTCAAAAGAAGACACATTTTGAATCAAAGATTTCATGAATTTTTCCACAAATTTAATGAAATCAATCGACTAGAGAGCTTATAAGTCGGTTCCTCTTGAAACTGAGCCCAAAGTTTCTGAACAAACTTGTCACAATTATTCAAAGCGTTCCCCCATCCATCGTACAAATTACACTGTGTTGGTCAATTCCAAAATCAGCATAAAATTTTCCACACTCAAATAAGTATGCACAAAGTGAATCTTTCCCAATCTGTTTTGCTACAGTGTGTTTAGCCTGGCAAGGTATTCTATTGGGTATAGTGTTGTTTTGGCCACTCCCATGTCTATCTAACGTACAGTTATTGGTTTATGTTGCCTTCAACGTTTCTACACAGCTACAAACATTTACTTTCCGTACTGCCAAAAGTGTACCACGTGTCCATCACACAATACCATCTTCAATTAAGTCAGGTTGGTCCGATCTGTTGCGAAATTCTTGACCGGCTCACTGTAACTTGAAACATCCCGAATAAATGACAAATGTGTTCACAAGCGTTCCCCAAAACTCAAATAAACTCCTTTCGGAAATTGTTGACTATTTCGACAAATTAAGTCGCCAGTGTTGGGTCTGTTTGTTTTATGATGTCAAGTCTTTGTCAATTTAAACCCACATTAAAATCGAGACATGATGGTGTTATTTACCCACCGTTTACCAGTTTCCAAATAGAAAACATCTAAATGCAACTCTCTTTTGTCTATATAGACAATAACGCATAATTTTGTCGGGATATATTAAATTGTTGGGTTCATTGGACGTGCTTGTGATGGGCGAGTATAGTTTAACTAAAATAACATTTTATCGTGAAATTTTTGTTGTAGGGCCACATGGTGGGCTGCAGAGAAGAGAGAAGTCTTAAGCTGCTCCAAACACAGCAGATGATTTATTTTTATTTAATAATAATATCGACTTAGGCCCGATATAATTTCCATTAAGTCTGTAAAGAAAACAAGTGTTTCCTATTTTTAAATGAAAACATATGTAAATAGAATTGGAATTTTGGAGGGTCATAATGTATTATGGTTATTTTTCAATAAATTGAATATAAATTATGAATTGCTTCATAGTTAGTGGCAACGATGGAAAAGTGCGTCGTATAAGGGAATGATGTTACGAAAAAAATCGTATTTAAATTATATTGGAATGTTGGTGCTTTTATGTTATCCACATATACACATACAAACAAGACAATAATATGCATACACAGAAGATATAGACAGGTTACTATTAATATTCCACCGGCACCGATTAAAAAACAACATGACATTTTGAATGATGAAAGAATAACAAAAAATAAAAAATTCATTATATGAATTCCATAGTTTGAAATGTTGAAACAGATAAGTTAAATTGATATTGGACGAATAAATTAAATAGTTTGGAGTTAAAAAACTGCACGAATTGCTAAACTATCCCATCACGAAACCGAAATTCAATTCCGTCATTTTTTTTCATAGACCTTAAATCGCCTAATTATTTTCCTTTGAAAATCCATTAAGTGCGCAGCAAAGTGCGTTAATAGAAATGCACTAGAATCGACACTAAAGAAACAGTGTCATATTGAATTGATTGGCTCGAGCTTGTACTGAATAAACCTGATTTACAATTTTTATTAGTCCGATACCTAATAGTATTAGACAATTTCCTGCTATGTATTATAACCGGACTTTATTTATGCTTAATTTCATTTCTTGACTTGTTCCGCCTATTTCACACAAGCTAATGTACAAATAGGAGTGCTTAATAGTTCATCCAAAGCAAGAATGAATTTCAATTGAAAAATGTAACATTCTCTTCTTGATCTCTTAATGGAATTACAACGAAACTCAAACGAGAACGCATTGATGAGATAAATAAACGTAAACGTGATCCAACCCCAAGTGTGGGGCTGCACAAAGTGCACCTGTTGGTACCTATCAAAGTGGTGCAGAACCGTTTAATTATAGGATACGTGACGGTACTGGGCAATAAATTCACCACATCGTTCTTATAATAATTCCTATATGTGCAGTATTAAATGGAATTGCTCTCAATTCCAACTGAAATCAAAGTTAGTCAGCAATTTTCTGGCAGTAAAATTTCATTTATAAGCTTGTTAGAATGCAAGTCTTTTGTTTCATATAAAACGACATCAATTTAAAACGTTTGGGATTTTTTAATAGTAACTTCCTGTAATCAGTTATGCCTCCAATCTGACTTGGTAAAATTCATTTCCTCTGATTTTCGATTAAATGAGTGGTTTGTGTGTGATGTGCGGTGGCCTAAACTGTCATCCTCACACAGACATACTGGTAAACTAAGTAGTAGATGTATGGTTGTAATACTAATTTAAAAAAGTTTAGTATGTGTAGGCGTGTGTGCGTATATGCGTGTAAAATGAAAGTAAAATAAATGGGCAACGTTACACGGTCAACTAGAACTGTGTACATTATAAAACAATGGCCATAATCGGTGAATATGGGTAATTTTTTCTTGTTTATTATTAAAAAGCAGAAATCATATACACAATAAAAACAGTTGACACTCCCTATATCCTGTAATTAGTTGAAATTATATGAAAATTGCTTTTCTACTCGAATAAATATGATTATATTTCGTTTGTTAAATTTATTATCTATTGTATTTATTTAATTTCCTTGAAATTACAGCACCGTCAATTTTTTCTTCCTCTAACACACATTTTGAGTGTGGTTGTAATAAAATGTACAAGAATAAATTTATATGGTATTGGAGAAAATTGGACCACAATAATATTAATTCCATCATTGTGCCAACAACAGCAACATTTCAGTGGTATGTGTTGTTGAGCAGAAGGAACAAAATACAAAAATCATGTTATGTTGAAGCTGTACTTGAACAGGTTTTTTTGTAAGTTTCGGTTAAAAGAATTTTTAAACATAATTCAAAATTTCAAATAGAGAATTATTAAGGAGATATTGGGTAGACTTTATAATTAGTAGCCTGCTTTTGTCAGATATGATGTATGATGGCTGGAGTGAGACGTACGGACCGGCCGCTGGTTACTGTTAAACGAAGATAAAGGATGTGTGTAGGATGGTCTGGTATTTTATTTATATAGAAACTGTGTTTCAAATGATTTGTATTAATGTAGCGCCCTGGACCTCAGTGTGTGTGTGTGTCTTGTGTATAAAAACTCATTATAATGGTAGATTATATTAATATCGGTGCGCAGTGTATGGGAACTTGAGCGATTAAATCATTTTTTGATAAAAATAAATAGAGGCCTTTGTTGTTCTTCTCGTCCGATTTAAATTTATTCCTTCACTGTTGGGGCGTACCCTGAAATCGTCCAAAACGAGGCCCGTTTATAACTCTTGTTTAAAATTGGTGTTTTCTTTCTTATGGATTTCTGTTTTTTTCACATTGCTGCTTGACAATCAATCTTTTTTGTTGGCGTTTCCGTATTTTCAAGTATTTTATAAGTCGATTATTAGGGGCCTTTCTAATTTATATTCTAATTGGACATGTAAAAAAATTCTAATTTCACTACAACAGGTGCAAA
The DNA here is from genome assembly GCA_963930825.1 of Silvanus unidentatus. Lineage (NCBI taxonomy): Eukaryota > Metazoa > Arthropoda > Insecta > Coleoptera > Silvanidae > Silvanus > Silvanus unidentatus. The sequence continues at coordinate 15,756,579 of OZ005760.1, forward strand.
GAGGCATAATTTCGAGTACAAGTCAAGAAAAATATAAATATGTATACCTACATAATTTTGAAGCCATCAATCATTTTGTAACTATTACAAAATCGAAATTCCGTAGAAAAGTGTAGAAAATTTCTTTTTAACGTAATCAGTGTAATGAGAGAGAGTGAGAGCTCGAACTGAAAAAAAAATCATAATAATTTCATTGAATTTTTTTCAACGCTATTCAAAAAAGGAACATGTTTAATTTTTCATCACAAATACATGTATGTTGGTATGTACATACATCCATATAATAAAGAAACGTACACAAAAACAAAATTCACTTTGAATAAAGAGAGAAAAAAGCCATGTTGCCCCCCTGAAAAAAATTAAATATCATCTGAAAGGATTCGTGGATTGGTAAAGACAGTCGGGCCAATCAATGTCTCTTTTCATCTTTTCTGTTGCCCATTTAACAGTAGGTCTTAGATGTGTTGTGTATGAGGATTTTATAAAATAAACCCGATGATTTTTCAAATTCAAGTAGAATGACTTGGCTCATTTTTTAAACGCTTATATTACTTAGAATGTGATTTATATAAATAGAATTGAAACTGGTTTGCACCATTTTCAATCACATTCTTAGTACATAATAATAATTATTTTAAACAATAGGTTTACCCGCTGAGAATAATATTCAAGATAATATAGAAAACTTTTCTATTTATTCTTTGCTTAAAGTTGAATTTTGATTGGAATATAGAGGCTATTGTATATAAGTATAGATTATTCTAAATTTTTATTACAATAAAAAAATGGTAAATAAGAACGCACATATACATATATTATGTATATAGGTATATTAAGAAGAATATAACATAAGTTGAGGAATGTGAGAAGGGAAACTGATTTATCATTTATGAATTCTTTCTTTTCTCTAAACGAGTCAAGATTGATGGACATACATTTATTTTTTTTTAAAGCTATTGAAATTGGTTGTTGTATATATCTTGGATCTAAAATACCTTTTTAAAAATTTTTCAAACTTGTACAACAAGCCAACCACAATTTACTTTCATAAACATGTGAAAAACTTTTCGTAATTACTTTTTTTCGACGAAAAGAAACAAGTAGGTATGTTCCTCCAAAGTGCAATTATTTTTCAAGTCACTATGCTGGAATGCAAAAGCAGTTAATTAATTTTTCCCATTTTCGATCATTTACAGGCAAAACAATGAACAGGGTGGTCTATATCTGCATCCAATATCAGTTCCAACCATTATTTGTGTAATTGTCAATTCGTAGAATCCTTTAATGTGTAAATCTGAAAGTTAGTGGAAAATTTGCATTTGCGATTATCAGTGGCTAAATGCGAGGCCCAAACAGAACCACAAACAAAAGCACAAATACACCATATTTGGTGGTAATATTTAATTGCAAGTTGAAAAATGCCGTTTTCCAGTGTAAGGAAAGTGGAGAAATGAGGAAACCAGTTAATTATCCTAATAATATCGTGATCAGTTGTAAAGCTCACCAAGAGTTGACTTTAATGTTTCCAAGTAACTATGAATAAATTTTACATTAAGTTTATCTGCACAACTCGTTAAAACTTTCTTGGCTATTTCCAATAGCAACACATAAAGTAGATATTGCAATCTGTATTTTATTGACAAGAATATAATGTGTTTGCGGGGCAAACGCTTGGAATTTCCATTTTCCCATCGAACATTTGAAAAACGCACTCATCAACTGCGCGCTTTTCTCTGTTTATGTGTTTCCTTAAATTTGTTGTTTCGTTGAAAATAATATACGCAGTTGTAAAATTTATATGCTGTTTATAATGTTCCTATTATGAATAGGTGTGGTGCTATGTTAAAAAATAGATTTATTATAGTAATAAATAAACGGCACCTTCGGGGTACAAAGTTGGTCAGTAAAAAAATTTTTCTTTCTAAAATTTATACAACAATTTAATGTGATTTTTAACCCAAATTATAAAAAACAGAAAAACACTTTTATTGCGTGGAGAGAAGTAAAAGAGAAAAAAATGTCTCTAATTAATGTAAATTTGATGGTCGATTAAATTGCCTTCTAAACAACACTTTACGATGTGGATTTCGAATGATTTTTCCCAATATTTTATACAGCATCGAGCGTAAGGGGCCCATTTTTAATAGATTTATACACAATATTATTAAAAGATAATTGGGGCGAATGAGAAAAGTAGAACAAAATTTATGACTTCCTTTTTTGATAGAAAATTACACGTTTGGGAAAAAATAAATCTCTGAACCATCGTAAAATTATTGGAAACAAATCGAAGTCGCTCTCCAAAGCGCCGTACAATATTGAAACGATTTTTTTGCATAAAAACCAATAAATTAAACCGCGAGAGGGAAAAGATAAAGAAGCTGCAATAAAAATTAAGAAACTACACATTTGTATGCACATGAGAGGTGATAAAATTCGATAAATTAATTGTGATAAATGTTGAATGCTAAACAAGAATATAAATATCACTTTTCGTATGTGTTAATGGGAGACAGTGTGTATGTGTGTGGGTCTCCGGGCTCCACTTTTCGAATTTTTATAATCAACCGAATCACTTATTATAAAAGAACAGAAATAATCGCCGCTCAACAGTAGCATACACTTTTGTGTCCTCGTCCAAATTGTGAAACTTTATTAAATTACATTTTCTTTGTAAATCAATTAGAAATTCAACGCACGCCCACCTTCCATAAAATTAATTGTTATTACTTGAAATAGTCCAATTTTGTCTCGACAAACAATAATCGATAGAATTTATGCTATCTCTTCGAGTACATTTCGCACAACAACAACATAACATACTTAATATAAATAGTTATGGTTATTGCAAAATGAATCCGGTTTACTTATAAACAACGTACACATTTTCAAATTTAATTTCTTCATGAAATTGTCTGTTGAACAAATTACACAATTTATTCTATTATCTCACACATTCATATATTGTTAGCCATATAAAGTGGCTCCTGATATGCCTAATATACACCTAATAACAGTGTAGGAGTTGCATTTGAAATGTTTCAGCCTCCAGCCAACAATAACAACGAAGAGTTAGCTACATGGTGAGAGAATCACTGAAGAAGCTCTTCTTCACTCTCCACATTCGCTACTGTTCCCAAACTGAAATGACATCATTTTCACTTCAGTATATATGGAAAAAATTGAAATGCTCGTGGATTTGACGTCAAGAGCGCGCGGTTTTCCGCGATTGACTTGTGACTGGATTTCGGGTTCAATTTGGGTCAAAACAATCAATTGCGAATTGATGGAGACCTTGTGATGATGGACAGTTTAAAATGCGATCAGCGCATTATGGTATTATGTGGATTGGAGAGGGACTGTGTGGCGGCTGAAGAAAGAGACACAGTCGCAACAACGACAAGAAGTAAAACGCAATGACCACCTAAGTAGAGAGACCGTGATATTCGAATCAGCCTCCATTGCAAATGGATATTTAAATTCATTCGCTTAATGAATAACATTCAGTTTACATACATATGTGAGTATAGATTCAAACTCAAATTTAATACCTCATCCGCTGGTTACTTCTTGTTACCACTTGGTAATTATTTGCTGATAGTAAAATCATGTTGTTAGTACAACGCTGTGGTTTATGTGCCCACGTTTTCTCTCTAAACTCACCTACAACAATATTTCATATTTGCAATAAAGTTCCAAGAGTGCGGCTCTTGAAACTATTGGATTCTTCAGTGTTTTTTCTTGTATTGTTCTCCAAGAGAAATTTTTTCAAAAAAGAATGATTGGTCGACTGAGATGCATGGAAACGGCGACTTTTATTATGTTAATTTTTGTCTATTAAATAATAATTATAATGAAATGACGATGCAATATAAATGGGTTTTATATTATAAAATAAAAGACAAATAACGAATTTGAACTCTTGAAAATTTTAATATGATTTCTTGTATCTGTTGCCTATTGGATATAACAATAGTCAGCCGTCATGTTTTACTCGTCCAACCTGAGTGACTTTGCTTTTTCAAGAAGACGCCTATCACTATACTTTGAAAAAAATATTAAATCATTGTTGTAATCTCTTTATGGCACCGATACACCATTCAGGCTATCTCATATACAAACATATCATCTTAAATGATCACTGATCGATATTTTATTAACAATTTATATAGTGTGCGATCTGGGGAATGTGTTTGGAAATCAAATTCGTTGTACGATGTATTATACATACAGTTAATTTGTTCACTTCAAGTCCAGGAAGTTGGCACGTCAACAAGTATTTGTTTTTTCTTAAGCAATTTTCCATTCTTCTCGCATATGTAAGAGAGGTCTTTCAATGCACTTTTGAATCAATACCTATTTACTGTTGGTTGCATTCTATTTAGAATTTCCTGGAAAATTGCATAAAACTTTTCCTAAAGTGAGAAAATCGATTTAAATTGTTGTTGAATTGAATAGAATTCCAACAGATTCAACATATTAAAAATTCAAAAGTTTATCTGTTTTTGGTCAAGTTCATTTGTCTTATTTGGACACACTAGAATGAAATAGTAGGACTTTATGTATAACAGTGGGTAGTCCTTATTCTTCGGATAAAGACAGTTTGATATTCCACAGTCATTTTTTAGAGCGCATTTTTCTATTCGAATAAAGAATAATAATAGACAAGTTCAGCTTTTATACATATAATAATATTGTGTATATAAATGGAATAGTGGCTAATCCATACACATCTCTATATATTTCTTTTCCGTTTATAATATTAATTTATGTAGGACCCTATAATTTGTTTTCTTTAAAATTTAATTTTATTTTTCCGAAGATGGATTTATATATACGAATGAATTGTGTGGCCTTGATGGTGGGAACATTAGAAGATAAATTAATGAACAACTCTAATTAAAGGTAAATCATTTAGCTTTTGGGAGATATGAATAAAAAAGCAATCATTTTTCCGTTGAATCAATATGTTGTTGGGATAATAAAAAAAGAAGAATAACACAAAGCAAAGTCTGAAAGCACAAGAATTATAATCGTCGAAAAGTTTATATTACGATCCCACAATTATTAAATAGAGAGAAGAACAATTTGAAAACTATAGAAAATAACACGTTAATGTCCATAATAAAAAAAAATGCCATTGACAATAAATATGGATAATATGGTCATATAGTGATTTTCCATTACAATTGCCCTTTCCTCCATCCACCACCAATCAATAATAATAAGCGGTTACATTCTTTTGTTTTCAAGAAACATCTGAAAAAATAATTGAACATGGAAGATTAATAATGGCTCTAACCTGTTTCCCTTTCAAATATCTGATTATGAGTGGAAGGCTGTTTTTTTCTAAAGGCATCAACTGTGAGCAGAGAGGCATATTTCTTGTCGTGGTTTCGATTTTTATGACTGTCTAGAACTATAATTTTGGAATTCGATTTTTAAAATTTCTACTCTGTATTTATGTCAATACGTGAAAACATTACGGAGACTCGCTGCTTGTGTTTAGTCGATTCGGGCCTCTTTTTTCTACTCTTTTTATTCCCATTTTCAATGACAATCTTTCCATTTTTCTCTCCATATATGCTGATTAATATGTACTTGTCTTTTTTTCTTTTTGTATGCCAATTGAAACATTTTCGATTTTTAGCGGAAATGACGCAATATTTAACTGTTAAAATTTAATACCACACCTTTTCAGACAAAACAATTGATGTGAATCCATGTTTAGATTAATAATAACATCATATACGAATATAATAAATTCAAAAAAAGTATCATACATACAACATTCTTGCTTATTTGGAATTTAAACAATACAATTCCAAGCACATCGCATTTTCGCATTTTATACGTTTATATTTATTTATGCAAGAGTTTTTGGGTGCCCGAAAACCACTTAGTCCACCTAAAAAAAACATATAACATATTCAAAATCGTTCGATTTCTTTATAAATAGTCGATTTGTTGTGTTGAATGGACCACGTCGACCTTAACGTCAAAATACAATGAATTACGTATTTTTTTGGCGACTTAATGGAAATGCAAATATTTCGAATGGATTTTATGTAAAAAACCACGAAATTCAGTGTTTAGACACCACACGTGTTTCAAACTATTGTAACCTTGCTCGCATTTTAAAATGCGAATTTATCACCTTATCGACTTGACCTCAGTGTCAGTTTACCAGAAATGTTATGACAAATTATCACTGTTTCAATTGTGTGTTTTAATTGTTTGATAGGTTTGGCGTTGTTCTGGTTTTGAGGGAAACCAGTTGGAAAAAAACACACCGTTCCTCTCTATAGACTCATTAGATACCAAAAGTAGATAATCTGTTGGCTAATACGTCATCGTTGTAATGAGAAATAAAATTGACTCTGAAAATTAATATAATTTTTTCGTTAGTTAGATAAAAAAAACCACAATAGACTCTAGGAAATAAAAAAAATTATGATCGTCTAAGTATTATGAAAATGAAAAATAATTAGATAGATACTGTTCTCTCTATAACACACACACAAGGCAATCCAAGTAAAATATATACCACTATAGTAATTTAAATGTGATGAATATATACTAATTACAATGCTCTTCATCAGTACATAATAACGAAAAGAATTCAAGATTAATTCTTTTTAATATTCCATCCCGATTTAGTAATGTGAAATAAAAAAAAAGGAGAGAGACAAGCATAAACTTAAATCTAGATACCAAACAATAGGGAGATGAATGACATGCTATAGGTAAAAAATCCTCGGGAGATACAAAAAGACTTATATTAACAATTATAATACATGATTGGAACATTTTAAGAAAATATACCTATAAATCGAATATAAAGTCTAGATGGGAGAAAAATGTCTACACGGCGCTGCCACAACATTATACATTGGGGAATAATATCATTGGAACAAGTGGAAGAATTGAATGTTATTCGTATATGAAGGTAAGGTATACGCGAAACAGCCACACACCCACAAACAACACAAGTTCGAATTGGAAAAACAAAAAACTATCACGACGTGTGGTTAGTCGTTTAGTTCGCTATGAATACCATCTCGATAAATATCTAGAGATGACTTGAAATTTCAATACATACTAATTATCTTTTTGATCAGATAAGGAATATTCATTTGAAAAGGAATAAAATCGAAGATGCTGCTTGAAAAAATATGCTTTAAAAAACCTTTATCAAAATTATTTGACAGCATATATGTATGTATATTTATAATATTGGTTGCTGTGCATGTCGCCGATGTATGAGTGAATATTTATTATTTATGCATATAAGAAGGAGATTATTTGATGGCTATGAACCAACAAATGATGTTTAATAATTAATTTGTAAATTGGATAGAGTTTTGTTTCAGTTTTCAAATAATCTTAAAAATGCCCTCCACATTCAGGTGGAAGCGCGCTGCTTTATGATTACATTTTCGCTAAAGAATTTGCATTCAATTCACAAACAAAGAGAGTCTTAATGGAGGAGATGGAAGAATCGTGGTCCTATATGGAGAATCCAGGGTCCGTGACCGAACATAAAACGAAACTATTACCACCTGAACCTGTTTTTAAAGTAATTAACAATTCACAAGAATTATTAATTGATAGTATTGATTATTTTCTTGTATATGGAGCGTACATTGCATATTGTGTTTCGAAATGATCTAATTTGAAATAATTAAAATGAAAAAATATTATTTCCTATTATTCATCTGATTGTGTTACAATGGATTGCAGTTCAACTTATGATATGTACTCTTGTTCAATGAGGAATTCCAATTTACAACAGTACAAAAAATTTATCATTGTCTTTCTAAAGTGTCTGATCTTGAATATATGCTGGACGTTTTTTTTAGGTCAATATTTAAATAATTACACTCTCTGTCAGCCTTCCAGATGATTTTTTCCCATCTTCTTTAAACACTTGACTTTTCTATATATTAATTTTTTTTTTAATACAATTAAGATTATTATTATACGAAAAACCTCTTCAAATTTAAAACTAACAATTAAGTAAAAACTTTTAATGATCCAATGATGAAGCACATTTTCGGAATTTTAAATTTAAAATATTAAACATCTTTCACATGCATGTGTGTGCTGCTGGCTTTTCCTTCTTCGTTTTTTTTTCTCTCATTTTAGAATCTCTTATAAAAAATTATTTAAAAGGTTTTTTTTTCATTTTATATGTATAACACAGTAAACACATCGCTCGGCTCCTAATACCTTATTTAGGTTACTTAACTTGAATTAATTTTAGGTGTTCTTTCCCTCTGGAAGAAATTATTTTTAAGAAGGTACACAACAAATTGTGCAAACTAATTAAGAAAGGTAAAATCAGAACGGATCTTCTTTATTTACACCAAATTTCTTAATTAATCTGGTACACAACAAGTTTCCCATGAAATCCTGATTCCTGAAATTCTATAACCCTTTAAAAGCGGCCCAAAAACACGGATATTCCTTAGAAATGATTAACGGTGCAAGGGGTAGAAAAATCTGTCACACAAAAAGGAGATTCCATGAGAAACACGGAAAGAATTTATATAGCTAGATGAAGAAAAAAGCTCATTTTTTCACCCTTTTCCTTGTTTGGTAAAAATAACACACAGTGAGTGAGTACGTCACCCTTTTATCCATGTGTGTTGTGTTTCACCCTTTCTTCAGTGAAAAAAAGGCTTAAAAAATGCCTAGTAATTCTATCTACGATTTTAAACCCTTTATGGGTAAACACAGCTGCAAAATTTCATATAATATCGCAAATAAGGTATAGGAAGGAGGCAAACCGGGGGAACATGCTGGATGTCTGGCTCGGCAAGGTACCCTCTTCGTTTTTTTTTTTTTTCAATAAAAAGGTGAGATGTGCCCAACAGTGCCGGAAGGTAAGAAAATTATACAATGAAGGTCCATTTTTTTCTGTATTTTTATGAGAAAAAATCCTTTAATTGAATTCATCATCATTCAAGATAAAAAAATAAAGCCAGGTTATTTATTAAATGTGATGGTTATTGAAATAACGACAAATTTATTAATTGTGTCATTATTTTAAATCTCCATTCGTTTTGGTTTTACATTGAATCCAAACATTTATTTAAAATTATTATAAATATGAATTGAGAGAGAAATTTCGAAATTTATTACCGAAACTCTTTTTAATAATCGTGTAACACAAATTCATGTAATTTGTATCTAAAAGGGAATCTAAACGCTTCTATTTTACATAAATTGCTCCATCTACTAGATATATAAATATTTATTAAACGGACGTGTTTATGTAATTATTTAATATTCCAACTTGTGTATGCGGTTTGGTGTGATATTAATAAAATGTAAGCGATGCAATTTAAAGAATGACATTTGATAGATGGTGTCTAATTTCTGTTATAAATCGAACGAAATTAATAAAACTCAAATTTCCAGATTATTCAATGTTTTATTATTACAAAATAGATAGACACAAAGTTCGTCGTTATACATAAAATTACTTGAATAATAATTTAAAATACAACAAACACAGCATGTATTAAGGCAACGGTATCACGAATAAATATAATGAACATTTTTAGCTGTATAATTATGAAGTTAACATGCCTTTTAATACATCAACATCTCTACTACTATCTCATAGATACAAGTTAGCTATGTATAGAGATCCTAACTTGTTTCTATTTTATTATTGTTATTATAACTCATATAATACGGGAGATAATAATTATAGCTACCGATATAAATTAAAAATTTAAATTACCACATTAAATTGTAAAATTAGGCAACGTATTTATTATTTATATACTCGTGTGATGTCACTTTTCTTTCACTTTAATTACGCTCATATTATTAGTTTAGTGGATTACTTAAATCAAATCGTTAATGTTCAAATCAAATTCGTTTCCTAGAAAACGATTTTCCATTCAAGGCTATTAACAATTTTTTTCTTAAATAATTCACACTTTTCATACATGTTTGAATATGTAATTAATTTGTGTGTAAGGGAATCAGGTCACGTTTCATGAATCAGGAAATCTCCTTTTATTAGCAACATAATATTTGATTGGAAGTGGCAAGAATGAATTCATTTTTCAACGGTGAAATCCATTTACGTCATTTGAAAAATAATGTGTGTAATAATATCCGTTCAAAGTAATTAAAATTGAACCCCTTTCGGAGAGAAAAAACTCCCGAAACGGAACAATATTTTATTTAATATTCGTGTACCATGTGCATGTAAAAAAAGTGAGTAAAAAACGTCATCTCCCCCAAAACGCTATTAATTAACAAGAGAAGAACTTTACCTTTTAAAATAACCGTGTACTTTTAAGAAATATACGTATAAATTAATGCCGCATGGGTTTTTGGGGGCCTCGGGAACGTCGATTTATAGCACAACGAGCGAAATGAACCCTCAATTCTCACGACACTTTGCTTGTGTTTATTACTGCCTTTATTTTACTATCCGCCCCCACGTTTTTTCACATTTGCTCTTGTATATTTTTGTTTTACACAAATTTCGAAAAACATTAAACGCATGTTTTCACTGGTTCAACATAAAAGGGGAATTTTAAGTTTATGCAGAAAAACGGGAACTTATGTGACACTTTCGGGTGTTTGTTTATTTTGAAAATATTTTGCCCATTTTCGGTGTTGCATCACAGCATAAATGCCGAAAGCGCTCACAAATTGCCTTTTGAGAGTAAATTAACAGTCATATAAACTAATTAAGAGGCAATATAGCCTTAATAACGTGAAATAAAGAGATTAATTAGGTTTAATTGCAGCCTATATAACAAAGAAATAAACATTTCCATTATTTTTAACGTTGTAACATTTACTTTTCGACGATCAGATAAAATTTAGAAAACTTTTCGTCTAAGGAAGGTGCGATAGCAGATTGGTTAATTGACAAGATTAATATGGTCGATTTTAAATTGAAGCGAAAATTTTGCTCCATATTCGTTTTGGATATGTGTTTTAAAATTTCTGTCAATCTTCTGGTTAATTAACCCACTGACAGATAAATTAATCAAAACAAAGATCTAAGTAGATATCTAACTGAAATTGCGACCTTAGAAGCATACATTTTCTACGAATTTCAATACGTAGTGTTTAATTGAATTTTTTCATATTACAAAGGATGTTACAAGAGTGAAAAAAGTCGCACAATCAATTTGTGACCTTAGATTTAAATTAAATATGTTATTCCTTGCGCAAGTTTCAATTGAATGAAAACAAATTATTTTGTTGTGAAAAATAACCGCCCACAATAAATCACAGAAATTGTGACCTTAAAAACGCGAAATTGAACATATAATTCAGACTTTCATCGTATCCATAAAACGATAATAATAATAATAAGTATAGCGAAAAGGACAATAAACAAGGCGATTTATTTGCTCAGAGAGAAGATAGAAATGTAAACACACAGCATCAGAGTTAAATGCGTATACTCTTGATCTTGAATATCATAAAAAGTGTCGAAAAAGAAACACTAGTGGAACATGTGTTCATGCATTTCCATATTTCATTTTAAATGTGTGTACAAACGTCTCTGTGTAATATTTCAGTGTTTGGTCTCCCTTTTTCATGTTAAAGCGTTTACTTCCTTTTTACAATATTACCGCGCTGAAAGTAAATGATTTTTAAAAACTTTGTTTCCGTATATCATTTATTAGCGAATATTCTTCTGGCCACAGTCTGTTATCAATTCATCATAGAATCTCTTGTTAGAGAAAAGTTGAAAGCTCGACACCTTTTCATCCATTAAACAATGCCGGTTTTTAAGGAAACATTTGAAAAATATCAGTTTTTAAAAACACACGCTGTTGGATAGTTTCATATTTCTGAAATCTCGTCGACAGGTAAAGAAATACCTTCACTTTCTTTAAAGGGTGTACAAATACAGGTAAAAAACTGTTTTCTTCGACTCTATTAAGCGTTTTACTTCCATTTAGGGTGTGTTAGAGAAGAGGACATGTGTGTGTGTGTAAGAGAAAAAAAATATTATAAACGATCGTAAAGTTGTGGGTCACTGACATATGAGTGTATTAAAAAAGTAGAAAGGAAATAAAAGATTGAGAGAAAAAAATCGGTTTCCTATAAAAAGGGTAAAAGGAATCACATCATGAAATACGAAACTTGCATTAAAACACAATGAGACGAGTTTTTTGGTTGTTCGTTAATATATATAAAATTTACAAATGTGTTGTATAATATCTACTCTCTGTAATATAATAAAGATTTGCGGATAGTTTTGCTTCCGAAATATTGACAACCTAATTTCTAGATAATAATTTATTCATAACTCATTAGTATTCGGTGTGTATGGATGGAGCACTCAAATTATCGCTGTTGTAAATGAGTTTGATGATGATGATGATCGTATGATGTGGCCGGCACATTCAAATTTAATATCAACTAGTAGCGCAATTACTCTAATAATTACCAAACGATGTGGAATTGAAAGAATTGACCAGAGTTGATGGTTAGAAGAGAGAAGAGACAAAAATATGGATATTAAAAGTGTTCCAGTTGTATTAATTATGATTGTTTTTTTCTGGTGAGTGTGCGGTCTTTTGGGATGTGATTTAAAAATAAACCCTTTTATTTTTAATACTCTGTGTGTTCCCCACACAACCCAAGACGGTGCATCTTTGCAGCACTTATTATTATGAAGCGCAGAGAGTGGAGCATATGGCATATTTTATATAATTTTTTTTCTTGATAAGTTTTTCACGTAATGCAGATGTGTGTGTGTATTTGAAATAAAGTTGGTGTAAAAGGGTTTAATAAAACCGGAAATGGTGCAGACTCGCATGCATTTAGAGAGGAACTAATGAGAAATAACACATCTTTTCTTATTTATTATGTTTCATTTTAATCGTGTAGTATTTATTAGGGATACCTAAATATATAACCTTTTTTCGTTTCCCATAAAACGAGCCATCGATATTTGATTTATTAACATAAAATGCAAATGATATAAAGGGATTCGACTTTGGGATGGAAAAAGAATCGATTAAACCAGGAATATTCAAATTTCATATAGAAACCAATCGGTCCATGGCTAATGAATTTTTTTTACCCTTTATTGAAGGTGCCTTATAAACCCTTTTTTAAAATCATTCCCATGTAAGTCGGCTTGAATCATTAATAAAATTTGAACTCATGTTTAAGTGCATTTCAGAGGCATTGTCTGGATGTGGAGTTGAAAAAATTTCATAAACGCGGTGAGCTTTTTTATTAATAAAAAGGAATGCAACCGCATATGTGAGGGGTTTCATATTATTTTTTCAATTCACATCTTATTATGAGGAATCTATTTTTGAAAAAAGTCAAAAACATTATCCAAATGAGGGTTTACAAAATAATAAATGAATTGTGATGTTTTTTGTATACGTCAATGAGAATTTGAGAATCTTTATTTCGGTTTCATTTATCATTCGTGTAAAAAAGTTTATGTTGGTGGTGGAAAAATGCCTAAAAGGAGCCCATTTAAAAATGCTTATAAACTATTAATCATTCCATATTTGACACCATGGAAAATGTTTTCAAATGAACGATGAATTAGTCTCTTTTCAATTATTTCGGATATTTAACCGTTGAATTTGCGATTATACCTGATTCCTAATAGTTTTTAATGTTCTTTCATTACTTAATTTAAGATTACAATTCAAAATGTTGTATTTTCTTTCACAAAATTTGAAATGGTACAAAGGATTCGAAAACGGAGCTTAATCATAGACTACCAACAATGCACGTCTGCAAATCTGCGCTCTATATTCGGAGTCCGCAAATCATTTAATTTTCAAGATTTCAAATTTACCATTCAAGTTTCTTTAACGAACTTTTATTGTTCCGAAGTGAAGAATCAGAAAGGTGATCAAAATTTCCGTTTAATAACTCAGTAAAACTTTGAATAAATCTAAAATCAAACAATCAAAGGCTTTGTTCCATTAGGAAATAACGCACAGCTTACAATTTCCTTTAAACACCTAAAAGCAACTCTGTTTTGTTAAACAAAACAAAGTTCTTCAACTAGTTACTTTTCCTGAACTTTCCCGGGAAAACTTTCAAAGTTGCTAAACAAGAAACTACACAGATATCTTGAAAACCAACAAAAAAAATTGGATTGAATGTTCCTCTCAGATATATCCATAAAAATAAAATACAGTTTGAATGTTAGTGTTGCGTCCTGAAAGGCGCATTTTCATTTAGGCACACAATTGAATGGAAGCTTTTTCAGGATAAACAGCAACAACTCTGCTCCTAGAAATAGCAACATTTCCCGGACAATAAAGACAATAAGATTCCTAGAGAAAAATACAATTTAAAAGATCGGCAAAACGAAAATCCAATAAAAAAATCCAGCAATATTTCACCAAACACTTGGTGAAAAGCTATTACATTTTGATTGTCCTTTTTTGCGTCGCCATTTTCCGTATTCCATCGCAGCATGTCGTGCTTTCCCAGGGCTTTCAATATTTCAGTTCAACGTGAGCTTTTCCGAAGGATAATACAGCAAAATTTCAGTTTGAAGTTTGTTCACGGAAACGTTGTATACGTTGAACGAACATTTCCTCTCTTTCGACTAGAACAAAAACAAAGAAAATACATTAACACTATAAAAAATAATGTAAAATATAAATGAGGCGAGTTCTTCATGTGGTAAATTTTCTGGATAAAAAACCGTTTTTTTCCTCTAACTCGGTGAAATAAAATGATTTAAGGGAAGAAGTTTAGTTGATGCGAAAGCTACTTACAGTCAGCAAATTCTTTTTTGATTGAGGACTATCATAGATGCGGATTCATTTATTGCCAATATGATTGATTTAAATAAAAGCAAAACTCTATTAATAATACGCTTTTAATTAAAATGGCTTAATGTAAAAGTTGATAACAAGATCGCAGCTTTTTATTAAAATTTTAGTGATCTATTTGCAGGAAGTTTAAAAATGTTTTATAGGTAAGCCATTATAAGGAACTTGAATGTTGTTTAATTATAAACATATTTTTTCTGATAATTTACTGCTAACAATCAGGATGACATTAATGGCCTCTTCTATTTAGCAATTTATGTTTGTAATTAAAATATCTTTCATTGTTATCGTATATTGTTGCATTTATTCTCTCGTTTATCTATCGCACAGTTGCATTTCTCATTTAAACATTTAATTATAATGATTTTCACGAGAAATTAATTCTTCTGTTTTGGAAATGATTTATTTAAAGAACAATATATTTTCGTACAATTCAAATGTGATGGGTATAATGTATAAGGTATTAATGTATTCATGAACACATTCTGCGGTCCATCCCCCACATATCGTATGTCTTTCCACTTTCCCTAGATATTAAAAAAGTTGAGACCTATCAGAAAAACATTCAGGTACACGATCATAATCCAATGTTGTCTTAATATTATATGAAGCTGGATTTAGCACATAAAATTCTTCTTCGATGAAAAAAGAAAAAAAATTCTGGTGTCTTGGTCATATAAGTATATAATGAAACGTCTTTCACCCTCATATTGATATTAATGGTTGGATTTTTACACTCCAAGAAACAATTATTTAAGAATGGTTTATTTTTCGCAATGCGAAGATATGGACGAAAAGGAAAATGCTTTAATAAATATTTCCCAAAGTAGACGTTTTAATAAAAGAGAGGAGAAAAATATGTGCGGTTGAATTCTTTTTATCGGTTATGAAGAATGTTAGTTTATTGGAAAACAAGTGTTATTTTGTTTTATTAACCGAGAAAAATATTATTGCAAACTGTTGTTTTATATGTGTGTATCTGGTGTAGATTATATTGTAAATCCGTTAAATTCATAGTTTGCCTCTGGTCTTAATTAATTATTGTCGCGGTACAACGCAAATGTGACAGTGATTTTTGGACCCAAATCGGTATGTAACCGTCACTTTTACGTACTTCTATTGCCATGAATAAATATTTGGGATTATTAATGATACAGATTGCTGTCAAAGGTCACACAGCGATTTCAAAATCCTGACATCGGGAAATGAATTTTCATAAACCAATCGAATTTTAGACAAAATCCCATAAATTGTTAGAACAGATTTTATAGTAGACAAAATATATGCGTTGGTAGCTGCCAATTGTGCAGCGATTGTTATCAATAAAGATTTTTCGACGTTCGATTGACGGCTTTTTTGAATGCTTCAACTTGACTCTTGACATCAACAAAAAGGACGACGATACCTACTGGAATCGAAAGTTTGTCAAGTCGATTAAATTCCTGTTTCCAAAAGTGTTTTGCATCATATTTGCTGATGGTATATATACGAATTTAATTAATAGCCATACTTTGTCCCACACTGACAGTTTCAGCCGTTATATTTTTATATAAATGGACGTTTTTATGTCTAAAAAAAAATATAACATTCAAATAAATCACAATTGCACTGATATGAAATTGAAATAAAATTACCGTTTCTCATTCTCTTTGCCTTGCGATATGGAAAAGTTGTCTGTGTGCATTTAAGTGAGGAATTTTCATTGAAAAATGTCACATTACAACATCATGTCGAACTGTACACACACAGTTGTAGCATGTTATTTTTTTCTCTATCTCTTCGTGAAGGCATTGGATCTGATGCTGATTGCCTGGCTGCTTCTTTTGATACTAGAATCTTAAAATGTCAGCGGGTAGTGTGTTTAGTTGATTGGAAAAGTTCTATTACAGTTTTGAAATTCATGATATAACAGTATAGATAGCGCAGCAATTCTGTCGCTTTTTTTTATTTGATTTCATATGTAAAATGACGCAATTGATCGTACAGTGCTTTTTTCCTCTCGCGCTGTTCTGTAAATTTGTAGACGAATTACGAATGATTGAAGTGGAACGAAAATGTCATGCTAACAATTAGTCAGTGGAGCATGGGTCTGCGGTACTATTGAGTGATTTATATTTTTGCGGTTTGCAAATAAACAAAATCAATAATGAAGGTATTCTACGAGTGTGCCGTATACGACGGATGAATCTCAAATATCTAGAAATATGTGAAATATTATTGTTCTATGAAACTGTTTCAATACGTCCAGATTAAATGCGTGCTCCGTCTGTTTTGTTTGATAATATTTTCCAGTGTAATATTTGAAAATATCCCAAACGTTTTGCAAATTACATTGTCTGTTATGTAGGTATGTACATTTATTTGCTGATTTATTGCACATGGTTTGAAGTACGTGCAATTGCGCTAAAAACTCGAGATTGCTGTACTAATGTGATGAATTTTGATCGTGAATATGTACTTAGATTGTAACGAAATCCGCTTACTTTTTTACAAGTATTATTAGTTATAAATATTTATGAAACACTGTATGGGCCATTATCATATTTTAATGCTGATGCATTTTTATTATATGCCGTTGTTTCGTGTCCGCATAAATTCAAATGTGTGCGGCTGTTCGTCCTTTCACATCATCAGAATGAAATTTGATGAATTTCATAACGCGTCGAAAGGCAAATAGCCATTCCAATTAGACGGGAGAAAAAGTTTAACTGCAAACTTAAAGGATCGCATTATATTAGACGAGTTTTCGTTTTCATTTGAATGAAAATTTCCTGTGCTTGCAAAAATGTCGAGAATGATTTTTGTTAAAAAAAAAATAATTAATTTTCAGCCTTGTTGTGTATATATTATTTCTTCGTGTTCCTTTTGTTAATTAAATGCAATTTCCACACAAAAGGAAGAGTAATACAATACCCTTAAGGATTAACCTCTGCCCGATTAAAATAAAAACTCTCTATATTTTATACAAAGAGGCGGCTTCTTTTCACTGCTGCTATATAAAGTTTAAATTGACTTGGCGATATACATTTGGTAGCTTGTTTAATCATTTATCACCGTTGGTGTGATTTAATTAATATGCAATGCACGGGAGAGTGGAGAAAAATTGGATGAAATCTTAATTTTGGCGAATGCGCCAATGGCAAAGCTCAAAGCTCTCCGCCTTCGCCACTCAGTCACCGACTCACCTATACAGGCATCGCTGTGCTTCTTATATTAAACATTTCCGCATTCCGCATGTATTTTATAATAACGTAAACCGTATTGTGCGAAATATCGTTCTGATTGAATTGCTTTGAACTTGAAAATGATTTAATTAACATTCATTTGAAGAAAATTTGTGAAAAGCTCTTGCCGTACTTTAATTTACTCGAACCATTTCACAACGTTCCAAACTATACTAAACCGCATTCTTAACGGGCACACACACTTTACACAACCACTCTAATACGTTCCCGTCTTGGCATATAAGTGAAAAAACTTTTTTCCGACCAGGGGAAAGACAAGACGAAGAAAATCCTCTCTTTGGTCGAGATGTGAGATGCTCAAGTATCTTTGTTACACTGTTAAAACTTTTCTAATCTATTAGGTTCTTTTCTTTTACAACCTCTTAACGTGTTTTCTAATCTCTCTCTATGTGCGACCCAATAGACCTTTTTAAAAACATTACCGGACACAATGGCCGATCAGAGACTACATACATTCCCAACTTTTTTCAACTTTTACCGCATTCGAATCAACCACCAACAACCGGAATTCCACTAAACGCCACTAGCATCAAATCAATATAGTGAAATTCGCAGACGACATCCTCTTAGTAAATTTTTCATTAGCTTTTATAGTAGCCTATTCAATTGTGGAGCCTTGTTAATAATGCATGAGGACGGAATATTCAAATTAATTTGATGTCGTCCTTCATAATATCATTCATTATCGCATAATCACACAACATTCGTTCATCCAACGACATCAGGTACAGAACATAAGAAGAAATATTTTATTTTTACTCTTTTTATTTATCACCGGGTATTTTATAGACTTTTTACGCCATTTACTAGATGAAAAGTCACTAAAGGGCTTATTTATTGTTTTCCACATTTCTGTCACCCACAGTGATAATAACACCCATAATTCAATGCACTCTTTTTTTATCTCATTTCCAGAGTGTTCAAATAAAGATATATTTAGTGTGGGGGCGTTTTTCTTCGACTCCATTCTCGATATTTCCGATTGTTTTTGTGTTATTGGAAACGTTTCACATGATAATGAATATTGAAGGTCGAAATGGTATTTTCATGACGAGGTGTGTGCGCATTTATATCTTGTAATTGAAATTTATGGCACACACAAGATGAAATATTGTCAATAAGGTTTTACTTTTCATTGTGCAGAATGCCGAGTTGATGGTAATTAAAAAAGAATCGAACCATTCTCGGAATTAGCCGCAGAAAAGTCAACTAAAACTCTAATACACTCCGATATGTGTAAGTGGATTTTGTAATTAGTTGAGGACTTGAATAGACTGTATAATGAATGGCTTTATAACATTGAACTTTACAGTCTGATGGAACTAACGAAATTTTTATTCTTTTCCAACACTTATTACTTATGAAATAATAAATTAATTAGTTTCCGTGATGATGGGATTTAAAAGCGGCAAAAGTTTGCCATCCAACTCGGTTCCACACACAACTTCTCATCGTGTGTTTGGCAGAACTTTTTGCCAACTGATGGCATATCATCCAAACGATATTCGCCATTATAATGTTTTCAAACAAAAAGGTGCAAATGCAACCGTTGTTTAACGTACTTGACGGCCTTTTCACATAGATGAAAAGTAATGTCAGTGTGCTGGGGAAATAAACACGTTTCAACAGAAATCTCCTGGTTCGAACAAAAGAATTAAAAGATATTGCCTCTGAATAAATCCAAATTAAAAACTATTGTTTCTTCACAGTGGCAGGGTGGTGAAAGGCGTGGAACTTTTTTCAGTATCACGTTCAACGACGTATAAAGATACATACTTTTTCACCGCTGAGATTTTCCACTCCGTCCGTGTAGGGAGGTTTTTGTGCGATGTACGAAACTTTTCCGCAGATAGTGTGGAACAAAAAGGCAACAGGACGTGATTTAAATTTTTTGTTTTTTTCTCCACTCTCGGCCGCGTTTCTTTCCGATTTATAATTAACTTTCACCTGTCAAGGAAGGCGAATTACTTGGACGAATTTCAATCATTGCCACTGACACGCTCTCTGAGATGTTGCCGTTTTAATAAATACAATGTGTTATTTTAATTAATTGTTTTGTTGGAAGCTGTGTGTGCCGCATTATAACAGCATTTCATATACACAATATATTTATTGTTAGGTGTTTTCATAAAATGAGTTAACATTGTTCGGTGTATTGTTGGAAACGTGGAAAGATTGCGCACTATAAATTCGCCTCTCTCCATACTCCATACAACAATGAATATTAAATTCAAATAACAAATATTATTATTACACCGCAAAGTTGTTCCACAGCAATTACCAAGTCACACTTTTATAGCCCGTTTGTGCGTGTATGCATGTTCCAACTTTGTTCCAACTGAACGAAATCATCAATTCTAATAGCACTATTAGAATATGGTCCAATGTTGCCATAATAGCGTCCTTTCAAACTGTTGATATTGACGCTTATGTGCATGAAATCATGAATCGAAGCAAAGCAGCCAGCAATCTTTGCACTGTAGTGTTTACGGTGTCGATGCTTTAAATCCAGCTTTGAGCCACTGCTGCCGCTGGCTGCTGTTCGATAGGATAGAAAATAGTGAGAGACAGAGACAATTTAAGGCGTGCATTTCACACTAATTTCGTGTGTGTGAGGAAACGGTACTCTTCCTTATTCCATTCATTCGATTGTCGTGGATCAGAGCGAAAAGCGCGTTCAACTCTTGTAGGCGATTTAACAGAGAAATTATTTTTGTACCATTAATTCCAGATTACATGGTATACATAATTCATTGCTCATTATGTATGTAATGAGAATGATGAAAAATTCACCACTTGCGTCTCGCATACATTGTGTCAATGAAAATTCACTTAACCCTCTCGCCAAATTGGATGTATATGAAAATTGCCTCGCATATTCCCCCATCTAATCTAATAAAATAAATAATAAAGAATTATTTACTAGATGACTATTAACATAAATTTTAACTTACCCCACAGGCAGCCAATAGATCTTTAGAACGTAGATAAAAAATCTATTTAATGGGCCACCGTATTGTACAGATGCTGTAAAAAATTTTACGATTATATTCTTTCTGTTACGTAAAACTTTTTTCTTCCTTCTGCTATAACAACTTTTTACTAATAGTATCCCATTATGTACTTCGCTATTACGTACTTTATTTTGTATATTGTGTATGTGTATTTAATTAAAATTCTCTCAAGATTAATGTAAATAAGACACTTTTTGCGCATTAACTTAATGGCGTTTTTCACACAGACTTAAGGAACAATTCTGGATGGTGTCGTAGGTTGTTCATTTCATTTTTTTAGGCGTTCATCTGTATTTATCTAATATATCCACAGGAGTACAGTTTCACGCTTCATTCGAATTTTCTATTTGCTTTGCAAATTAACAATTTAACTTTATATCATGTTGGTTCATATATGCATGCAAATTTTATATTCCATAATTTGCTATGATATTATTATTCTTCATCGTTATTATGAAAGTCTATTCAATTAAAGCAAATATTTGTTTATTATTACATCGGCCTCTGATCCGGCCCATAATTTAGCTGTTTATTGTCTTCCAATTTCCAAAACTATTAATATATACATATACACATATGCATATGCACGATACGAAAACACATCTACGCATACAACATACAAACATAACGGAAATGTTCATTTTCACAAATGTTTACGTCCACCATTCATACACTCTCTCTTCACTTATTGCCAGTAATTTGGGCTTTAATTAAAAGTATTCCAAAAGCTTCGGCAAACAGACAATACGAGGACAGCCAAAAAACAGGTCACATATTCGAAAAGTTAACCAATCACTAAATTAGTGAACGTTTCGTTATTTTAACTTTCAAGTTCGGCACACAAAATTTTGGGCAACAAACACACACACACCTGGAAAATGTAAAGTAATTGGGAAAAAGTTAGGAAAAAGGCAACATTTCATTTCGAGTGTCCCAATGGGGCCGCCAAACTGTTTGTCTGAAAAATAAATGAGAATTTTTGCAAAGAGAGCCCACACAAAAGCGCAATGTGTTTTAGTCTTGTCCAAATATACGTTCGAAATTAATTAGACATTTTTGCTAGTTTAAGTGAGATCTAATTCGGCATCAGTGTGTTTACGAGGTATTTGTCTGTGATGGCCCCCCAAACAGATGGTTAGACAACAATTAGTTTTGCAACAGGAGAGTCCTTAATGCTCCCTTTGGAATAAACTTTCGACTCTCAATTATTTGATGAATGTTTGTAGAGCTTCTTTACAGTGACATGTGGGTGCAATAAGGGTTACTTTTCCTTGTAGCCAGGTATAGGGGAAAACTTCTCAAACACCGCATATAAAGCTTTCAAGTACGTATTGCAATAAATATATCAAACAACAAGTACAACAACATCGAGTTTATATATTTTCCGGGCTATTTTATTACACGCGCTATACACTTGCTAGCAATTTTTCATATTCCACTCTTGCAACATCCATTTCCAATGTAGGGCCTCTCTATTATACAAGTTTAATGGAATTTCAATAGGAAACTATCAGGAATTTCCAAATTGTAATTTAATCATTATTGGCTAATTCCATCAGGAAACTTAAGCGGCGCACGATCCTTTTTTCTATATTCAACGCGGCGCTTTGAGGTCTTGCAGTTTAATTAGAAGGAAAAGCTCCAGTTTAATGCAATTATCAAATCTCCTTTAATATGACAGGTATCACAAACTGGCTGATGCTATGCGGCGGGGGTATAGAAGAGGTGGACGATTTTATCCTTGTAGGAAAATCGATCAGTGCTTGGAACCCTTTCGCCTTTCCACATAATGGAAAAAAACTGGAAAAGTCCACAAATCATTTTTCGGTTTAATATTAACCGCCTCGTTCTTATTGGAAAAATCACCCAAAATGAAGGTAGTTTTAATTTAGTGGTTGAATGCTATTAAAATGCGAGTTTCACAGCTTCAGGGCCAGCGTTCGGTGGAAGAGCGTCTTGCTATCCTTTCTCGGGCAAATCGATATCCTTATCTTGCCACACGTTCCAAACCAGTGTTAGAACACAGAGCAGTGAACAGGGCAGCTTCGCATCTCTACTGCCGTGTATACCATATAACTCCATCTAACCACCATTGACCGCAGAGGGCTACTTAAACTCACCCCTATCATCTACAGTTGCAATTAATTAGTTATTTTACACAATGTAAATTTACACCATTTATATGTTACTGTTATCTTAGTCTTATTAATAATTTTAACACAAACTAAGGCCATTAATTCACGTGTTGGACTGTTGTTGTGTTAGCGGGCGTCCGATTGAGTTTTAAGCATTATGCCAAGACAAATTTACTTCAAGAAGTGATCAACTTACCGACTGCGGCATTAATTATCGGGTGGGTAAGCTTAAGAACGTCTAATGATCCGCTCTTCCACTTCATTACACTATCAGACAAATGATTTAACTTTTGCGTGTAACGCACGACAAATTCCTCCAAGGATCCAAAATCCACACAATTATCCTGCAGGTGTTTGTTTTCGATTGTCTGTTGCTGATATAACGATATAAACCAAACAATCGCCATCTGCTGTCACAAACTTTAATGCATTTTAACAGTGTTTGCTCTCACTCTTGATCTCCACTTACGACACTAATATTTCCTATAAAATCAACTGATTCAGCACCCAGTGATCCTGTCACACCAAATGAACTTTGCCGAATATAAAAAGGCAAGAATTAATGAAAAAAATCATTATTGTTCGCCGCTGCGTTATTACTTTTTGTTATTAAAGTCCATCATCCCTTACTGCTTTGGAAGCACGGCTTTTTGATATTCAAAATAAGTCAAATACATATATCCGAGCTGGGTTGGAATTAATCTTTCCTCGAAATTATTATCAGTGAAGACAATTATTGATATAAATAGAAAAGTTTTTTCATTTCATTTGTAGGATGGTTAATACCTTTTGCATTATAATCTAGCCTCTGCAGTGGAATTGATTCAAAATGAATGATTTATACACATAATGAATTCCACTTTGGTTAATGTATAAGATGACGAGAATGAAGGTCTTTTTCGCAACTATTCGAGCATTAAGTATCCGAATTTCGTAGTTGCACGATTTCTCATTATAAAGTAAATTTCTTAGCTTGTACAACGTTAATTGTTTCATTTTATATAAATGATGTTGTTCTTCGTATCTTTACGTGCATGAGTCGAAATAAATTGAACAATTTTCAACTCTATATGCGCATTTTCCATCAATCTTGTACATGGAAATTACTTATAATGAGTGTGTCTGGAGGTTGCTTATTAATTAACTGCACCGTAACCATATGTGGGTGGAGAGGGCTCTAAATCACCGACTGGTCCAATTCAATTGATGTACCAACCAAGAATAGGAGACACGGGAAGGGAATAATCAAAGTGATCCGTTCAAATTGCTTCCAGTTTCTGATGTCTTCACTAGATTTAAAAATCACTCACATACAATGGCCCAGAACACAAATCCTTGCAGGAATTCCTTTGTAATACAAGTGCTGTCCTATAAATGGTGAATATACTCCGATATAAGTTAACATTTAATATGCGGAATTGGCATTTTATTTACATTTATTCCTAGATTTTGTGATAGATTCAATGGGAAATCATGAGGACCATAAATCATGTTGGTTCTAATTCACGAAATTTACACTTTTTCGTCACTCTTTTCGCACAATCAATTATACCAGCTCGTCTAATTCTTGCAGTTTGATGCTAAATGAAGTGGGAAATTAGAAATAAATGGTGTACATTGCGACACAGGGTACTTGTGAAATAATTTCTGCAACTATTAATTCTAGTATTAACTGTTTCGGGGTTGTTATTACGTATTTAACTGTATTTAGTGCTGCACGTTGAAATCAAACTTCTTAATTTATGGCTCTGGCCGTACAGTTTAGTTTAGGATTTACTGTCCACATAATTAAATTTTGATTGTGGAAATCAGATTGTGTAAGTCAATTTGCTGTTGGGTCCCTTGTAAAACACAGTTCCTGCATTATATAATTGCATTTCTATGAACTATCACTTTAAATTATGAATTATTTCCCTACCACTGCAAATACTGGTTGCTTTAAATGGTGTTTTTTTCGAATTAATTGCTCTTGAAAGTATAGATTGAAACGATATTTAGCGCCCGTTTTCATCGGCCAAGACTGGATTTCCCTATCTGAAAGTACACTGCTACAATAGATTCGTTATAGAGAGAGTAAATTGAAGCAAATGGCACAGACTGAGGCATTGCAAAAAAAATGTACATTAATTACCGCCCAATAATGAACAATCTCATGAATTTTTCATACTGCAACAATTCGCGTGTAAATGAAATTTGTTTTCTACGCCACTAATTAGAGTGCCACTTAATGACTAAAGACATTTTTTCTCGAGTTTATGTTAAATTGCGCTTTCGACTTAATGAATACGTTTTCGTTTTGTACAAGAGCAGCGCGTGCTTGAACTTTCCGAATACAATGAAAATTAAAAGAACCCACCGATACCTAAGTGTATTATTGTTTATTTTGTTGCATATTTAATAATAACAGCATAAAAGTGTAATACTATCGCCATAACCTAAAACACGGTTTATTATCGAAGAAAATAACTTTTACCGGTATATAAAACCGTCTAGAACAACAAAAGGGAGCGCCGCAGTGCAGGATTTGATTTAAAAGTGTCCCTGTGAAGCTTGAAAATTATGATTTTTTTTCTTTGCCATTCAAGTGTGACTCCAATAATCGCAATAATAGAGGGAGAAGTTGATAAACTGCAGGTGCCTATTATTACACAAGCAAATAAAGTCCCGTATAATAATTTCACTTTAGAAAACTTTTTAAGTTTATTGAGCTTTATTATATTCGAATTTTGTATTTATTATCAAAAAGTGGAAAATATTACCATCCAGGCGTAGAATTTCTAGTTTAACGCCACCGAAAGTGTACATTACACATTTATTTATATTATAAACAAAACATGAATCTATTTGTTTTATAGTTTCGAAAACTTCAAAGCAGATGCATCAACATATTTCATGTATAATGGATACATCTTCAAATAAAGTTATCAACAAACAGCACAATATAATAGTTAACAATTGTTGCGGCTACAAACAAATCCATCTCACACAACTTCCTAAAACGGCTAATAGGGTCATAAATTTTTCGGCGCATTGTTTCAATTCCTCCCGGTGGCCAATGATATCCGCATTTATGCAATTTCCTCAACAAAACACTACTCATCTAAGGGATCTGGTGAGTGTATTGAAACATTTAAGTGTAATACACAGGTCCACGTTATGAATGAGCGGCTTTCGGATCTCGATGATCCCAGTTTTCACTAGACATGATCCTCGACCCTCTTGTGTTTAGATCGGGCAAGATTTGCAACCAATCTGGGATTCATTACAATTAGAAATACTCGCATGAATTGTTTTCAATTCGAATGGAACTATTCAATATCGCCATCAATTATTCTCGACTATTAACTGTGTTTCCATCCTCCAACCCTGCACCTTGTCCCAAATTAACATTATTTCTTGTGGCAGAATTGTGTGTGGGCAGGAGCACAGCACAGCATACTGGATCCTTTTCACTTTCAGGTACAAACAATGTCATTTTTTAGGTAAAATCCACAACGGTGACAGGCAAACAACAGAGAAAAAAAGCCAAATTTAAACCGGTTTAATTTTTCCGAGGGAAAAATTCGATGGAATAAATTTCACAGCGGGCGATGTATGTCAATGCAAACACACAGGCACATAGAATTATGGAAAAAGTTATTATAAAAGAGATTCGCTAAAATGTGAAATAGTCAAGGGAGTGATTATATTCGTGTATATTAATCCTTTGTGAGTTTTTCCGACATTTCCACAAGGGCGACGTTATATTTTCTCCAAATTTATTGCGTCTATTTATCAGTTTAACTTGAAATAAACCGCAAATTACTTTCAAGTGGCGTTCATTACAAATAGAATGTGTTTTTACAGAATTCAGGATGTCCACTTTACGGAAAGTCACTCAATATTCAGCCTTTTTTAACAGCCAGCTATATTCTGTTGTACACTGTGGGCGGGTTTTGTGTGCTTGTTTTCAAGGAATTGTTGCGGTTGTAAAAATTGTAAAATTAATTTTATTAGGAAGTTTAAGAAAACGAACGCAAAGAGATAATGGCTATTAAATATTATGGACCAAGTTGAAGGCACGGGGAGCGCTTCAACTTTTGTAATTCTGAAATTAATTTCAAAGAGTTTCACAAAAATTCTTTCAGTTATGTCTAAATAAATAGAACTCGAAATCGAAGACATTGATTGAAGCCCATCAACTCCATTAACAAATTTTAATTAGCTTTTACCAGTATAAGTACTCGTATTTATAATATAAAAGCTCGATGTGAATAATTAAAATAGGGTATGCATTTCCTCAATTAGCCGTAAAGGGAATCTAATGTCGTCAATTTTGCACAAGACTTTCTTTGGCGAACAATTTCCACCAATTAAAATTGCACTCGGTACTCAAGACCATAATAAAATAATGCGCTTAATTTACTGCATCCAGTTTATTTACAATTCCGGTATATAAGATTATTGAACAAGTTTCTCTCGCACACACAAGCCATAAAACAATTATGGGGTGCGCTTGTGAAACACCTTTTCAGATTTTATTAAAGACGGCGAACTGTGTATGGGGACTCGCCTCCTGCCCCGTATGAAAAGATTTTAGTTTTTGTTGGCGTTTATCGTTTCACCCCCTTATATTTACGTGCATATATACGTTTAACAACCTACCCGTACATAAACCTTTAACGCATCATGTACTTTTGCCATGTGAATTTCCGTTGAGAGAAAGAGGCGAAATTTTTCTTCTACATAATTCATACTTGAAAAGTTTTCTATTATTTTGTTTCACTTTAAAAACTGTTTTCATGCTATACGACGATGTTATAGGATGCAAAACTTATACATTTTTACTGTAAATAGTGAATTGAAAATGGGGCGCGCATCTACAAAGGTTTTTTTATTAAATTTGTATTACCTAGATGGTGGAAAAAATCTTCGTTGTCTGGGGAGTGCAGAAACCTACGTCTTGTGTCTCCTATTACAAGAACGTAATAAAATACATTTATTTTGATAGGAAAAAGCATGAAGCGAACGAGTTTGTGGTTTGGTGTTTATTACAAATATTTGTAAATTTATTAAAATCACACACGTTCCTCTATTTATTCCTTCACACAATATTCCACTCCGAATCATAAACACACTGTCAAGATTATCTTTTCCAGTAATTGATAATTATTATTGTACATATTTATCATTTACACTATGTGTTTGAGTTTGGTATTACACATTTCGGTGGAACACACTGCTGGTATAGTATACTAATTAAAAGCAAATGTTTCTTTAGGATCGTAATCTGGTTATTATCGCATACGCTTTTTGATGACGTGTTGTCAAAATAACTTCTCTTCCTGGTTAAAAATGTTCTCATTTTGATATACACCGTTGCTGGCAAATTTTCCGACTGTATCATTTATACGCAAATTGCGATCCATCTGAATGTCTAAGTTTCAAATACACAACAGAGATGAAAAAATGCATTGCCGGAAATTGAACAAAAAAATTCGCGCCGGTAGAAAAGTGGATATTTTTTAATGATCTCTCGTCATTGGTATGCAGAGGTAGAGAATAATATTCGGACATCATTATCCACTTTCCCATAAAGCACAGCGAACGAATAATACACGCGAAACACAAACAACAACACAATATAAGTACATTGTTGTTTTTTACAAAAACACACGAAAACAATGAATCAGTATAGCGTTTTCTGAATTGTTGGATATAATATTACAGTCGTATAGTATATGTAAATGTGTTATTTTTCATAGGGAGAATTGGCGATGGGGCGAAGGTGTGGGTTAATCTTGTTCAGATCCAGCTTGCAGCTGTATTTTCCACTATAAACTGTAGCAAAATACTACACATACACATTGACTGTTGAAGTTGCTGGGGCTGTGGCCCGTTATACGTTATGGCTTACTTTATACAGTTTCAGAAGTCTTGCTCTCGTAAATTCACTGCTTTTACGTTTTACAAAGTCCCGAATGTAATGCAATCCCCGGGGAGCGATACATCTCTGCAAACATTTCTATTCTCTTTTCGGTGACTTAATACACCCACACATACCCAGTTACTGGAGGTCATACACGTTCATTAAAAAACTGTTTATTCAATTTTGCAAATAGAGAACGAGAGTCCGGCCTGTTTCGGTGATGCGGGGGCCAAGAGTAAATAATTCATGCGGTGCGGGAGTAAATTAAGCGAGAGTGGATTTTCATTGCATTCCATCGGCTAATGAGACACTATGAGTGAATAAAATTTATTTGACGTTCAAAATGTTATTAAACAGACAAAATGCGAAATTCGCACATACACTTTTGTTTCACGGTATAAAATTTAAATTGCGACTAGGCAATTCGGTAATACGATCATTAAAATTCAGGAGGGATAATTTTATTGGAAATCAGCTGCATATTTTATTCTTCGTTCCTTGCGTCTCTTTTTATGTCCCATCAAATAATTTCGCAACTCAAGGGGGAATCCATATTTGGAAATTTGGATATACACAGAGGAGAGCTTTTTTGTTTCGTAAACTTTAGAGTCCTCTTCAAGCGTTGAAACAAAATAAACAGATTTTATTTTCCCAAGCAGAGGCTCAATAAATGGAAAGAACAGTGGAATAGATTTCAGTACATTATTTCTCGCATTTCACACATACACACACGTTCGATGGCACAATGTACGGATGTTTAGACATTCAACAAGGGCCCCACATGCAGCCGGAAAATCGACAAAAGTGGGTGTGTGCTTTTCAACTTTCCATAAACCGCACACACACCAACACTCTCGTTATGCTTATCGGACGGTTTTTCATCGGCTCCCAAATCGAGCCACTTGGAGAGATTGAAAATATTTGTCCTAATAACGGCCCTTCATCAGTCATCAGTACCTGCGTAAGTAATTCGATAAAATCTAATCGGTTCGTGGCAGAAATATGCCACATTTGAGAGATTGAAAAGCCATAGTCGGAGCCCCATGAGGTAACATTTACCTCCACACAAATCCCTTAGGTTTTCCTTTTACGAAAATTTCAAATCAAGCATTATGCAAACGTTCACCTGCAATGTATTGGCCAGTAGACATTTAATAAAATATGAATTATTTTCTGATTTTTATATGAAATACATTCGCAACAAAAATATCTACCCTGCTGCTGGTAATAAATGAATACAAGAGAAAAAGTGAAATGAAAACTTTAAAAGATTCTACTTATTTCCCTGTAGACACTCTGTGGGACTCCGTGATGTTCCGTCTTTCGAAACTAAAAACAAAATAAATACGAATCGAAATTTAGCTCTGAACTAAATGAAATTCTAATGAAAAATTCAGCATTTGCAGCAGCACAACGCACGGGTAAACTTTTGTCACTGGGGGTGTCTTGTAATATCTTTGCAAAATTTTTATATATCTATGTACATATTTTTACGTGTATATGCGACCGCCACAACCATAAACTGAAGGGCTGCTGTAAATTGCAACCATTTGACGTATCATCACACTTTTCACCCGTTATCACAACTTTACAAGAGCCCCCTTTTTATTTGTCATGTCCATAAAGCCCACCTTATTACACTTGGTATTCAATATAAATGCGTTTCTGTTTCCACAATAACACAATAATCAAATGAATTTACTCTAACGTCCATTTAGATAAATAATGGGTGTTAAAGAGGAGCGTTCTATATTAAACTTGCGGGCATTAATGATCGATTTAAAAGGGGACCAAATTACGGAATTGGGGTAGGGCCCCCATTTCCTTGGGTCAGTGGTGAAACAGCCGATGATGGAAGCGTCGATAAAGCAAACTTATCGATATTACGTTTATTTGATCGGTACAAGCGGCAGGGACGGCATTTGCGGTCTTGGAATTGACTAAATGGCACTGGTAACAATGTTTAGTCGTTCGGGTCCGGTTCTGGAGGCCGGGAGGCAGGCGAAATTAAACGTCAGATTTTCCTGTACGATAGAAATGAGAAAATCCTGGTCAAGTTCTGACATTCAGAGCGGAACTATTCGATTTCAGATAGCGACCAAAATGCATATTTACCTTGGAAGTGTGTCCATTTTGGGTTCCTCAATACTGAACACTTGCTACATGAATGAAATAAATAACTGTTAGATGGTTTCAATTTTCAAAGAAGAATACATATACCCACACCCGGCAAATTCGATTATACTTACCGCCGTCCTCCCGGCTACTCGCGTGGAATATGAAGTGTAAATGATAAATCATTTCAATATATTTCCTCGAAACTTTTATTAGAAGAGAATACATTCTAGTTTGACAAAAAAAAACGTGAATTTGTTATATAGAATATGTATGAATAGGAATTTTCTTTATCGCGCTTTCGAACAAGGACTAAGGCATCGTATGGAAAGTGAAACGACGAACAGATAATAACTTTTAGTAGGGAAATTGAATGGAGTAGCATAATTTTCCAAATTTATAGATAAATCATTCTAAGGGCCTATAACGTAAACTATTCTTGTTATGTGTGCACACAAGTTGTTGGTACAATGAGTGCAAATATCGGACCGGACTGCATTCTTAATGGTCGATAATAGAATTTTAGCGGATGTTGATTGTTGTATGAAAATTTCTAAATATTCGAAATGAATTTGTGTGTGTACACCAGATTTTATATTTTCTTTTTTTATTACATTGTACATCTAGTTATAAATTATGTGCCGACCAGTGTTTTAAATTGTGTCACAGTTTTTCACTATGTAGTCAAGTCCATTTGTATGTTCATAAAAAATGTACTAAAGCAGAAAGAACTATTTCAATAAATGTTGTTTCGAACAATAAATAGTCAATCTCTCGAATCCTATAGTTATAGGTATAATAGCCGATGGATCAGTTTTTCGATTGCACTAATACATAAACAGATAAACTGAAACAACAACTGTATAAAGCGACCAATAATTGTCGGCTTTGGTTGCAGAATTGCAAAAATCGAATTCGATAGAAATCCGAATGATTTTTATAATTCATAGATGAATCAGGCTTTTTACTAGATAAACATAACGTTACCTCATACATGGATTTTCTGTGTAATGCTGTTTGTGTTCATAAACAATAAAATTTTATAGACAGTGTTATGGTTATGGGAAACGGATTAAAATAGGTCACATATTTAATTTGTCATGAATTTCCACTTTTGAATATACAGTCAAAGAGAGTTGTCTTTTGGTTTTTTTTTTAAATTGCCTAGAATTAGCCTCTTTTTATTTCAGTGAAATTTTTACTTGTGCAATGTTTTACAGAAAAGTTTAGATATGCTTTTTTTCTTCTAGAATCGTGTCATTTGTAAATGGATTAAGACGCAACGTGACTAAACTTAAAAGCACAATTGAATTTTTGACATTCTAACTTTGAATAAACTATATAAAGGCATAAGTTTTGTTTTTAACCCAACGAAGAACCCATTTACATTCTCTTAAATATTTAGATTAGATTCATAGATCGAGTGAAGGGTAAAAACGGTCAATGAGTGTAAGTAACACTTTTCATGTGCATATAAAGTTCAAACACATTTCTCCACTTTAAGTCAAAAACAAAGCTGTTTCATTTAGGTATTTCATAAAAGTTTTTCATTGCGTAATTCATAAGCATTTAGGTCAATAATATGTCAACCATTTGAAAATTTTATCTATTCATAAACTTTATGAAAAATCAGTTTTCGAGTTACGCGACGCTGGACGGTGAAAACTCTTGACTTTCTGCACTCTACAATGGGATTTGTTGTGCGAAAGGTCGTTAGTGCGATTTGATTTTTAATCTCTCCCTTCTCGCCTTTCGAATTTCACTTAATCAAATCCCTTGTACGATATCAATTCCTTGGTCTGTTTACTCAAATTAATCTTGCCTTATCTGAATTACAATTTAATTTATACGATGATCTGTTGAATTTTTCACTTGGAAAATAATTAACATAAATTAATTAAGGAACGAGTTTTTTAGATGCTTCATTCTGTATTTATTCAAGCAATCCATTAGCACCGTGTGATGTTGTTTATTCAAATACCAAAGGAAAATCCGAAAGAAATTTTAATCCTCTAATTATACCGGTATAGGTACCTCCTCCACATTTATTTATTTTATTTTCAAATCCAACTCCCCAAACAATTGTACCTACTAACCAATATTGAATAACTCCGCTCTGTTTAACCAAACATAATCCCAACTCGACTCTTTGATTCTGATATTAACACCATTTTTATTTAATATTTGCACAGTAACAGTAATTACTCTACTTACACTTTTAACAGCATTTAAATTCATCAAACATCATCTTAAAAGTACATAAAATAGGAAAACGTCGCCTTTGATTCAAACTTCACCATTAGGTCTCTCTATATTGTTTTAATAAGAGAATTAATACCGTATCATCACAGAGAGAAGAAAAGGAAGGTGGTTCTTTGATCTAGCCTATGCTTCTATAATTGAGTCATTTAAAAGGGAAGAGAAATATAATTTAATGATACCTCGAAATTTGGCACATTTCTCTACACAGACAAAAAAAAACGCAAACATTGAAACTGTACGGTCACAATTTATTCCCATGTAATTACCATTTTTTTTTTCGGAAAATAAAGAAAAGAACACTGTGCAAGACTCAAGAGCGAAAGGATATGAAAAGCGCAATAAAACTTTAATTTTGGTAAAACTTGTTTCGCCCTTTCATATCTTTCGCTAAGAATATTAAATATATTTTTAGCAGGTTGGACTTTTGTGGCAACCACAAAAATCGCATCCCTCACACTCCACACACAGCCCTACATCGTCAGCCCTTTAATACCATTTTGGCGTCGAGAAAAAACTTATTGTACATCTATTACAGTAATTTATACAGTGTGCAAGTGAGCCCTAATTTACATTTTCTTCGTTTAGACTGGCAGCGCCCACCCCATGGGTATATAAACATACATTTCCTTCATCTAAATTGATTTAACTTGTTTTCGAGTGAATTTGAATAATAATAATTTTATTCAACTCATATCGTCATTGTGCGGCTCTCAGTGTATGTGGAGGTTAGTGTAATCTGAAAACCCTAAATCCCTACAAGACCCGTTACTGTAATTATATTTAATATAAAACTTGCACTTGGATTCGCTGTATTTCGTTTTCAATTAAGCGCTATTTTAGGTATTAACGAGCACGGTGTATACCGTTTGTTCATCATCAAATGCCTTTGGTTGTAGGTTTGATGTTTTAGTGACAGCATTTCGTACATTAACTTGATTAAAGCGCTCTAATAGTCAACTATTCCACTATCGACAGCTACCCCGACTATTACCTGATGGCTGTAACTAGTGGGATAAACAATTACTTAATTAATAATCCATATATCGGGAGAAATTGGGGGCACACTGAATTCGCACTATTAGATAAACAGTGCAATATTTCAATTTCCGCCATTCGGTGCAATATGCGATTATGAACGAGAGGATTATTGGAGGCGATAAATAAATCACGACCGTGCC
This sequence comes from Silvanus unidentatus, assembly GCA_963930825.1. Lineage (NCBI taxonomy): Eukaryota > Metazoa > Arthropoda > Insecta > Coleoptera > Silvanidae > Silvanus > Silvanus unidentatus. Next base: position 15,791,255 of record OZ005760.1, read on the forward strand.
GAAATTGAATACATTTACTTTGAAATTGCAACAGGTCGTCTTATATCCTGCAATTGTTCCTTGCGGGAGGGAAAAAGTCCCAGAAGCCTATTTGGGGCGTGCATCTTCGATACAGGGACAATAATTCAATTCTGTATACTTCATCACTTCACACTGGAATCCCTCCATCATCTGAAATGTGTGTGCTGGGTAATTTCACTTTGCTCATTTTATTTCTTACTTTATCCCACTCTATTTAGTGTATTAGCCTTTTGTGTATCCCAGAGAGAAACGAGTTTAACTTTTTATTTTCTCATCATTTTTTCGCTCCCTCTTTACGTTCGTTGTCTCTTACTTGGTCTAGATAAGGGTGCGTTGTGCCACTTTCTAACACAAATTTGCGTGTAGGATTTTAATTAACAATAACATTGATGATGGAATGTAATTACACTATCAATTTACAAACAACGCTGCTCCTTAGCCTTATATCCCTTTAAAATTTAATCGGCTGGATCATCTGTAGTCTTCAATTATTCCGTTTGAAGGGGGACGATTAAATATTCAAACAATTTTCTTATATAAAATCTTATTTAGAGATAAAGACATTTTTCCCATTTCCGAATAGAGAGAGGGTCGAATGTGCGTAACTTAAATTGGGCCACTACACAAAAACATTTCTAATTTCTTCAACAAACTTATATAATATTACAGTAAACAATATTTATAGAAACTCGGAGGCAAATTTCCCTCTTGGCAAACATTCAAATTCAAATAACTTGCATTCTACGATCTATATGTATTTTTTAGTCAATTAATCACGATTAAGATCGATAATTAGTCTTCAAAGGCGTTTGAACGGTGGAAAAGTCAACTGTGTAATCCGAATGAGAAATTATGGAATCCCCTTCGACGTGAGAGTTGATGGACTTGGAGGCGTGATGTATTTGGGGAAAAAAGCACCCGCTTCGTTCAACAAGCGTCGGAAATATTTCGCCACTAATTTATGGTCGGAAAAAGCGTGTCCCTTAATCGGTGTGTGAAAAGGACTATTAATGTAGATATTTGTAAGATGTGCAGTGCGTGGACTTATCTCGTCCCTTTTCACAATGGAACACAAGCTTTCGTGGCGAAATACTGGGAATAGTAATTTAACAAATCTGTTGATGCAAACAGAAGGAAAAAATAAAAGACCTTCAATATTGATAGTACGATACTTAGGAAAATTGCCAGCTGAGCTTTTACCGAATTTTTTCGGTTTTGGGTTCGATAATCCCTTATGGTAGCGAAATAGGGGGAAGTAATCTGTAAAAAGGCCTTCTAGCGAACATTTACAATTTAATTAGAATATTAACAAATGTCCGTAAAGGAAATGAGCACACAGTAGAGAAAAAAATTGTTCTAGACTTGAATGTATAAGAAGATGTGCGCGACTGTTGAAAATAAAAGATTAACTTTTTCTCCTGATGTTGTGCCTTTGTTGTAATTTATTGAATTATGGGGCAGTCGGTTTTTTGTTTATAAAGAGAAAAAGAAATCCTATTTGCTTTGTAATTGCTTTTAAAGTTCAATTTCAATTAAAACTTTTATACAATAGTTTCCAGTGGATGCCTAATTCGATAAAAGATGCTCATCTTGCCACACCATTGTGTAAATTATTTGCAAGAATTAATTGCGAATTGTGCTTTCCCGTTGGGTATCCAAATCCATCGGTTTTTATTCGATTTACACCGCTTGTTGGTGCCAGTTTGATAGAAAAATCGCAACATAGCTCAAATAGGTAAAGAAACGTGGAGGCAGATTGTAAAAGTTTGCAGCAAAACTTTGTTTGCAACTCAAAACGGTTCATAATTTTTTTAACATAAATATTGCAGGCTAGAGTCTTTCGACGTTTGGGTGCCGGTGCCACATCTTGTGGGCCACTTTTAAACTCGTTTCCAATATACGTTATAAAAATTGCTCTTTAAAAAATTATTTACCTACACCACAAGTTATTAAATTTATCGAAATGGGGTCATTTTATGACCGCAGGATACAATTTTCCCCGCCGCTATAAAAACTGAAAAATTTCATATTAATTGTTTATGAGGGAAAGCAAGGCGGAAAAACAGGGCTTCACCGATGCAGGAATGAAATTTCGATGGGCACAAGACTAGGTTTGCCGTTCGTATAGAGGTCTTATTAATAATCCAGTTGAAATTTGCGTGGCCTATTAAAATTTGTTGGAGGACAATAAAATTTTAGGTAAACTCTCGCAATTATCCAACTTGTACACCACTAATACGAGAAATAATGCAACAATATAAGATAATATGCCGAAAAGGCAGCCATCATCATCATCATCTGCATACACAAGTCTCACATACATGTGCAAAACATGAAAACTAGAACTTGATATACTATAATACTGACAATATAATCAAGCTCTCCAGCTCTTTCTCTTGCCAGCTTTTGACTAATATGCATAGGAATTGTGTTTGTTCGTCAACATTTTCCACTGAATTCGTATTATATAATTTAAGTGAGTCTGAAATATCGTTGCCAATTTAAGTTACACTCTTGTCTATTTATTGTATTTGTTTGTATTTTTTCTTTTTTTTCTGTGTATGTATATAAAAAGATAAATGCACGCGCCAATGTGGCGAATTTCTTCTATATTCAGAGTTACAGAAAAGAAGCAATCATGAGATAAAAGTAACCAAAAATAGACATGAAAGCAGCACATATACACAAAACTGGTCGATCGATGAACACATTTCAGTTTAACGTTCTTTATTATTCTTTGCGTGTATATTGTAAAGTGTAAGTACGGATATAGATCTAGTGGAATTCGTTTGAATGGACGGATTTCCGTTTATTCTGAAATCTGGGAATTTTCGAACAGAATGGGAAATTCTAATTGGGTAAACATATTCTGTACATAATTATATCAAAAATCGTTCATATATGACAGTGGTCAATTTTTACTTTTTGTGCGTTCGACTGGAAAAGAGAGACTGTGGCAACTTCTTGCTCTCGCCAGTCTCGGATATCAGGCACTATAAATTTGCATACCTAAATATTAGAATGCTTGAAGTTTTAATCCGAAAACTGCGACTGTTCATATAGAAAGCGGTTTTTCAGGTCGCTGAAATTTTGATAGCACAGTTTGAATCATTAAAACTGCGAGAAACACATATTTTAAATTAAGCATAGCAAATTCGAATATCCCCTAACAATTCATAAGTCAGGTAATATGTAGTGTGTGGGAGGAAAATAGCTTATGAAATTCATATAAAGGGTTAACGTCGGTTCTCTATATCCAAACAAGTATACGCAAAAGGGAAATTATTGATGGAAAAACCGGCAGAGAAATAATTCATTTACTCTCGACAAGGGAGAGAGTGACTGTACACATTTCCCAATTACCTTCCAATAACCGAAAATGGATACACAAAAGTGACTATAAATATTCTAGTTGATTTGGGCGATAAAAATTCGCAATCCGACTTTAGTCTGTTTGCTTAATTTTCGTACATGGACATCGAAATTAACAGAGAAAATTTGCAATCATCATTTTCACAGTTTACAAAATACATGAACCTGTTGAATTATGTGCTGGTTTTTATTCCCTATCGTAAAGGGAAAATAAATCCAATGTATAAAATATATGATTTGGGAATCGAATTACAGTATACATAATAAAATTGTTGATTAGTATGTTGAACAAAGAGTATTTCTTCGAAAAACAGCCCTCGGTATGTGGCCAACATTTAAATTAATTGGGAATGCTTTTTGTATTACTTTGCATGGCGAGATAAAATTAATAAAAAACAATGTGGCAGCCGTTTTAATTCCACACCACAGATACCTACTTAGTTCAGTGAATCGTTGAATAACATCCAAGATAAGGGAAAAGGTATTGCCCCTGAAATGGGTAAAAATTACACCAAACTGGAAAACACAATTAGTCGCCTATAAATTGGTCTTGTCGTAATTTTTTCATTAATTTAGATCTTGATTTAGACAAATAGTTGTAAAAGGAATTTTACAAGTTTTACAACATAATTGGGCCGAAAGCTGATCTTATTATAACTGATTTAAGATAGTAGAAGGGAACCCCCAATTCAATTCAATTGACAGAGAAAAACATCCATCTCAGAGATTCATTAAATCCACTGACATTTCAGTGTGTACAGAGAAGAGGCAGCGATAAGTGTACACACATACCTACACATTGAAAGACACACGGAGATCGTAAAAAGGACGAAATTGGGGGAGGTTGCGAAAATCCACCAGACACAGCACACATAAACCATCATTCCCGAGTCCATAATTTATTCATTTCTTGTTGCAGATTGTGATGTTGAGACTGAGCATGCTAATCAGCTGTATATTTATGACGAATACTGCACTCGACGAGAAAACCATTGCTTCAAATTACATTGAAAAACGTGAACTGTCCACCGATTTCGACAAGTACGCTGTCACATGTTATATCTGCGTGAATGTGTCCGATAATATAATTTGTAATCAATTTGCCATTGATAGGCCATGCAGACCAGGTATTTAATGCAATTTGCATTGAACATCGCACATCTGGGGATTGTAACACAAGGTGCAGCAATTTGAAAAAAAGCGAAAAATTCTTAAACAGAAATTGCCAAAAAATTTCTGCGATTCTAACACTTTAAAAGTGGAAATTTATATATTGATTACAACTTTCCTTAAACAAATGGAAAATAGTTTTTCACCTTTTCGAGTTTTCGTTCTAATGACAATTTTCCAATAAAACTACACTGTGTGAAACTACAAATCCCCGATGTGTATGTAAAGTTTCGGATCGCTGATTAAATGAAACTTTTTACAGGTGAAACTTTTTGCCATACACTCCACATTATGGACTCGAAGGGCACTAGCGTTTTAGTGAACAAGAAGTGCACCACCGACCGAGAATGCCAGCGGACAAAAGTCGGATGTGTGGAGATTGATTCGCAAAAAGTAAGCGCACACTTACCCATATTTCTCCGTCTGTATATTTGCAACAATCTACATATGCATGCATTGTTTGGAAAACTTTTCTTCTATTACTGTTAGAATTTTTTCCACGCTTTCTGCATAACTGCGCATTGTTTTGCATATTATTTGCGGAACGTTAATCATACAACTCTCACTTCTAGCCGAAAAGATGCCAGAATTCGACTTGTTGAAATGCCACTTATAATTGGCAAACTCACGACTTTAATTCGATCTTCCAATTTACTATTATTTTCCAAACAAGTCCATTCAATTTTAACTTAAATGTATATGTTGTTGAACACAAAAAAGCGCAAGGAAATTTGTAATAAACATGCTCATTACAAACATCTCGTTCTCCCTTTTCTAATCTTTTATGATTTTCAGTTCAATTAAATTCCTGTCATGTGCAATGTTATCGTCGCCAGGCTCTTTAAAGCTGGCTACACACACAACTGCAAGCTTGACAAGCATGCATGTTCAAGCATTTTGTACAAGCAAACTGTAGTGTCTGTAGGAAAATTTTGCGCAAGCATTGCGATTGTACAAGCCGCTTGAGGATTGATTCAATTTTAATTATGCAAGCTTGTACAAACCGTGCTTGCACAAGCGAAACTGAACGTGTGTAGGAAAAATAGTAAGGCTTGTACAAAAAACGACATGAAAAAGTCGAGATTAGGCTATTTTCTATAAATAAATTCAATTATCATCATGTCTAGAGACCTCATCGGCATCATAGGCATCATCGTCAGAAAAATCAGAGGTACACATTCTGCCAAAATTATCGGGGCAAACTGATGCTTGTTCAAGCATACTTGTACCGTGTGGTTCCGAAGGGAAAATGTGCGTGCTTGTACAAAATGCTTGAACATGCATGCTTGTCAAGCTTGCAGTTGTGTGTGTAGCCAGCTTTACATATCATTATTAAGGGATTGTAATCAAAGTGAGTGAGAGAGCACAGTATTATTCACGTTTACAACAAATTTGCCGTTGTAATAAAGTTAAAATATCTACCGGATTTACCTGTGTTTAATTGCGGGAATTATTTTTCCCCAAGGTGGAGTTCTTTGTTTTGTTATGATTTTATTATGGCACCGTTTTTCGACTGTAATAATTTCTCGTTTCTTTGTCCCCAGTTTTTTGACTTTCTAGGGACAGTTTTAATCCAATTATAAACTATAACATGCCATTTATCATTGTGTCTATAAAAAGGCTTTTAAGTAAATAAAAATGGCATGTTGTATTTGTTTCACATTGTGCGATTTGGAAAATTGTTTTAGTTTTTCATTGTTCTTTGAGTGGAAGCGGAAAACTGTTTATTTATTTGTGGCATTGCTTAAATCAAGCGGCTAAAGAAAAATTGCTTCGGTCCCGTGTAATTGCATAGAAAAGTCTCTCTCGTTGCGCTTTATGTGGATTTCCAGTAACAAGTTATCTAATTGATTATGTACTTTAAACTTGGAATGAATCATACAATTATAGTGGAAACTGGATGTGACAGACGTTCAAAAACTTGAAGGGAATTTCTTGTGAAGCGGTCGGAATTTGTCCACTGTTTACCACATGAAAATGTAAATATTGCTGCATTTTGTAATGCATGTAAGTAAACATTTATGTACACACAAAGTGCAATGAGGGAACGGAATATATGCGGGAAATTGCAAAAAAGGAAAAGTTCTTATACCGAAAGGAATTTCTCTTTGTTGTATTATCCGCTGTGGACATTTCCAGTGTAATAAAGCTTCTATATTCAAACGAACATTTATAATACTTATACCAGCAAGCGGGAATCTCTCTCTTTGGAGATGTAATATAGGACAAAAATCGCAAAAAATACTTATTCATGATATTAAATTTCCTGATATCGATTTGGCTAATATTAGTTTTAAATTTTCTTTGAGAATAAATGAACGACGCTCTTACTCACAGAGTGAGCTTATAAAGGCAGAAAACTGGAAATGTTGTTGATTAGACTTGTATTTTATTTAAACGCCACTTGTGCAAAATTCACTGATGCTCAAAGTGCAGAAAATCGTCCAGATCTTGAGAGAAATCCACATATACCCAAGTGTTTTTCCGGCTCAAACTCCAACCGTTTCATTTGTAAAAGTCAACTACAACGATGCTGTATATATTTTCCTTTATTTTTCTTATGTTACTGTTGACTTTTTTTCTCATAAAACTAAATTACAATATAAATTCAAAAATCTCGTCACTTGTTGTTTCATTAATCTTGATTAAATTTATGTGAGCAATCATAATAATAATAAGTTGAAAGTCGGACATCAGTATAGGTGAAAAAGCGCTCATTAATGTCACAGCTTGAAAGAAATGTAGTAGCGATTTGCATCCACTTTTAGCCTTATTCTGCATTCACTAAGAGGAAATAAACAATTCCATTTCCCTGTAAAATTGGTCGCGTAAATTTTTAATTACATGTTTCATTCCAGCGCACTTTGTACAATTGTTTTGCAGATATGTGCGACATAAGAGCAGGAAGGGATATTATAATTAAAAGTGCACCTACTTTGCTTTCATGTCCCACTTATTAAAAGTGCAATACGGAATAAACAAAGTCTTATTTGTATTTACTATTAAATGTGGGATTTTAAATTTAGAATAGCGCAAAAACTTGTGTCATATCCAACCTTGAATGCAGCGATTTGCAAACATTTTTACCTATTTGCGTTTTGTAATACCTTCTATTACAAAACAGAACTGTCAGATTCGGGTTTTGTAATGAAAACAGTTTTACTGTAAGAAAATAGTGATTTTTTACTATTTGGGGTTGGCGAAACCTTGTCAATTGAATCGCTGTCAACAGATTTACGCTGAGATACAGCGAGAGTTAATGACATTGACAGCAGGACAACATTTAAAACTGTCACATTCGAAATGTTTGAAAACAAAATTGAACCAACTTTAGAAAACAAAAATCTCTACAATTATGAAATGACTAATTTATTTATTTATAATTAAATATTTTAGACGCAAATAGGTAAAATACTGTAAAAAATTCGTATCGTAAGGGATTTTAACGTATTCGTAAATCAAACGTTAGCCGCTAACGCGGCTAACGGTTTAATTTACTCATCCGTTAAAATATCCCTTACGATACTCATTTTTTAATATACTATTACACAATAAAAATTAATCCATTACCATGTTTGATGTCAGTGTAATAAAACAAATTAAAAATGAAATATGTTACATTGAATTTTTGCACATCAATTGAAAATGCATTCAATTCCCCATCAGCGTATATATAAATTGAAAAAAACTCGCAATAGGCTTTTCAGCGTTGTTGTTACAGTATTAATTAATTAAAATATCAAAAAAGCACTTGTGATTTCATTTCTAATTCAGTAGATTTGAAAATGTGCTGAAAACAGTTTGAATATTGTTGAAAAAATTCAAGTACAAAGTGAACACTTGAAACATTGAATCACTCGCGCACAGCATTTGATTGGAATTCTTAAGTAGAAAAAGTCTCATAAATCCCAAATCGGTAAATAGTTAAATAAAATGAAGTGGTTTAATACATTTACTTTGTAATCCACCCATTCTGTTAGGCAAAGTGAAACTACTTGATGAAAGAAAACTTTGCTGTCGTCGAAAATTCCCATTTTCTTTGCATTCTTTAAATCGCTCTTTGCTACGCTTCGCTCTTTATATTGGTATTTGAATGGAATTATGAATTTCTCACCATCCTTCCAGTATTTAGTGGTTTTTATGTGTTACAGATGTGCGTTTCGTGCTGCGACCAAAACTACTGCAACATTGAAGTGCCAACAAATTCATCAAATGCAATCTTCGACGATAAAATCACCCATATGAGAATGTTGGCCAAGAATTTATTTCACGAACGTGAAAAAGCTCTAACCACAACAATTAAGGACTCGAATAGTGTGCAAACTTATTCTATTAACATGCAATTAATTTTATTAGGTTTATATATCATTTATAATTACACTTAAAGTGTAATACGGTGAAATTGTTTTCATTTCTCATTGGAAAGTAAGTCTAATTGCGTGCTGCTTCTTGTAAATAACAAAAAAACGCCCGTTCAATCATGCTGTAAACACAGAATTATGGAAAAACTCATATTAAACATGCATATACAATATTCGAAGAATTTCTCTGATATTTTTTTATTTCTCTATGTATACGTAAACATTTCCCCATCCACTTTGCTCCGAAATCTGATCAAATGCGAACCACAAAACAAATCAAAAATTTACATAATCGATTTAAAAATCAAATCAATTATTTAACGTCTTTCGTAGGCCAAATGAATTATTCTTAGTGTTTAGAACCCAGTTTCCCATTTTATGTGTTATATCTAATCTCGATTAGTATGAATTATGAATTTTATAAATGTATAAATGTATAAATTTTTATATTTGTTCGCCCTTTTGTTTGTTTATGTTATAGAAATTTCTGTTCAATAAAACTCGATTCATTGTAACTGTCTTAATGTGGATTTTTGCGCAATTCTCAAAAATTTCAAGAGAAATAAAAACAATAAATTTCGTTTTTGAGACCAAGCGAAACATCGCCCATGAGATTTGTACCAGCAGTACATTTAATTGTCTTGACTAACTGTAAACTACCTGTTGCCCATATTCAAAATACTTTTCTGGTTTATTGTCAACTATTCGGGAAAAATTCTTGCGAAATATACAATTAAAGTGTCCCACGGGCGACTCGCTACCCACATTTCTCTTATTATTCGTAAGCGACCAATAAAAAGCGACTAATAAAGTGAAAATCGCACACCTTGGTAGTTTGAAAGGTTATATTTCTACACCATCGAGAGTTAACTGTATTGTGTGACTACCTGAAGGTTGCCAGTTACCTCAGCAACTTGAACACTTGATTATTCACTCATAATCCTATAAATAGAAGACAATTTGAAAGTGAACAAAATCGTAAGTAAAGAGCCCTTATTAATACCTAATGTTGAAAAATATTTTCAAAATTTTCCCCGGAAATTTTTGTATAAAGTGAAACTTGCATAGGAATTAGGTGAAAGGTGTGCAAGCCAATGTAGGTGTAAGAAGCCATTTTTGTATAAGAATGCGTTTCAAAGAAACATGACACTGAAGAGAATTTTTTTTTAGAAAAATGAACTGGACCCTTTTAACGTTAACAGTTTTACTGTGTTTGAGTGAAATATTCGCATTGAAGGACATGATGCGAAAGAGCATTGTTTTTGATAAAAACACACCGGATGTCTTCTATTGTCCAATACACAAGCCGAGTGGTTTTGAGAAGTTAATCGTCAAGTTGGTGACAGTTTGAAGAGAGTTGTTTTTTCACTAATTTTCTGTTAAACGCGCTTTCAGGGCACGACCGCTGAAAAAACTTTGCGAATATGAGGGAAAACCATTACCAGAAGATTATAAAAGTGATTGTTATCAGGATGTTGATGAATCGGATTATGCTTGTAAAGAGAAATACAGAATTATGGTAAGAGTTTTCCTTTCGCTGTGTTTTTATAATGGAACAAGGATATTTTTTATGTTTATATAAAAGAAAGTTTTTACAAAAACTAATTAAATTAATTGAGGAAGTTGATTGTGGCAAAATTCGATCGTTTCAGAATGGTATATTTAAATATGTTTTTGGGAAAAGCATGTTTTTTCATTTGTACAACGAATTTATAAATATTTGAATGATGAATTTTGTGACAAATTCCACTTTTATGTGTTTTCAAAAACAAAGTTTCATCAAAAAGGGAATATTAAATGAATCAAATTTATTATTTACAGTATTTTAACCGTTAACTGTGTAATCTTTTCCAGAAACGACTGAAAAAGGCTTCAGCAGATGAATAATTTTGGGCAATTGCTGTGGAAAATAAATTTTATTAACAAAAGCTTTAATTTATCACATCACTGCCTTATTAACAGTTTTACTATTTAACCCTTTAATTTACTATCGCATATAAAAGGGGATTTAAATTTTATTTATTGTAGTTAATACTGTGGATTTTTGACAATGGGCTGTTATTTTTTGGGGTATTCTGGTGTAAGGGTAATTTTATTTTTAAGAGTATATATTATACCAATTTGTTTGTAAATTTCCGATTATATATGCATACCAAAAAAACAAGTAGATTCTCTCTCGACTTTTGCAATCTACTTAGTATTAGTATTCTTTTGTCAGTTTTTTCTTGTTTTTCGTCTTTAAATAACAATTTATTTCCGCGCTCAAATGGAAATATCCATCGAGAACAACGCAATCTGGGTACGTATTTAATGGAGAGAGCAGAGAGCACTTAGTGTCACAATCATGTTCAAAAATGTACATAAAACACACTACTTGGAACATGAGCTCATTTAGTTTGTAAAATTCGCAATTAACAAAATTTTAAATGTTTTATTTACTTTTAGATGAGAATGCATCCGCCAGGCTCTGAAGAACCATTAGAAAATAACGAGAGTACAACAAGATTGGCAAGATTTATAAATGTTGATAAGGAATATTACGTTATGAAAATGAATCAGTCGAAACAGAGTCCTGCACCATCCAAACCGAATAATAAAAAGTCAAGAGCTGTTAGGAAAGTTATTAAACGAGTATTTTTGAACAACAGATTACAACGGAATTAATTTATTCCGTAGATACTACAAATTATCATAAAAAACGACTTAACAACGTTCCTAACTCTCTATTGTAATTTTTGTACATACTAAAACGGCCCAAACTGTTAATATTTACTTAGTTTTTCTACTGTTAAAAATAAAAATAAAACTTATTTCTAAATACCATAAAATTTATTACTAAAATAAGCGTTTTAACAAAAATAAATCAATGCGATTATATGAATATATCATTTTAAATGCTTATACATAATTTTTGGGAGATAAACGATTCGCAGCAAATTGTGCTACATTTAAAACTGTTTTGCTTCCTTTGACGGCACTTTCATTCAAATCGTTATCACCTAAAAAAGCAAAAAATACGAAAATAACACATTTGTTTTCTAGGAATGTTCTTTTTATTTTATAAGCCAAATAAAACCAAATTCTTAACAAAAACTGTTTTTATTCAAACAATCACTGAATATTTATACAAATAGTAACACTCGCAATATCCAAATGGTTCGCCCTTTTTTTGCTCATTTTGTACAAGTGGTAAATTAAAATGGTCACTACTAGTTTTATTTTTAATTTTATTTCTCCTCAAAGCAAAACAAAAACAAATCCCCATTCTACCAGCATTTAAAATTCATTCGAATCTAATAAGAATGTAAATATTTTTGTTTTGTTTCGAGTGTGTTTTGAATTCGTAATTGATTTAATTCTTACTTTTCAACCGATCTGACTGATCATCGAATTCTTTATCTGAAATGTTTAACATTAGACTGTTTCCGCTGAGGTAGACTTTGTTTTGGGAATTGGCAATCTGAAAACAAAACCCCAGAATAAAAACAATGAAACAAAACTTAGAAATAAGTTTGAATTACCGTTCTTGAAATATTTTGGGCTGCCCTGATTTTCCTTAATTTTAAATAGCCTGGATTCCTGCCGATTGCTTCACCTAAGTATGACCAAGTCAAGGAAAAACATTGAAAAACAAATTAAATAACTGTAAGACAAAGAAAAGGATATCATCTTTGCAGCTTCGGCTTCACCCTCAGCTTGGACAATTTTCTGTTGTCTCTCCTGTTTGGCACGTTCCACAACAAATGCGGCCCTCTGCGCCTCTTGTTGGGCGACTTGTTTCGCTTCCACAGCAGCAGTATATTCTTTACCAAAGGACAGTTCAGTAATTGAAACATCATCTAAAATTATATTAAAGTCTTGTGCTCTTTCAACCAGTTCTCTTCTAACAAGCAACGAGACTTGCTGACGTTGTGTAATTAATTGTGCAGCATTGAATTTCGCTACGACCGACTTAAGGACCTCGTTACAAATTGATGGTAGGACTTTTTCATCGTAATCCAGGCCCAATTGGCGATAGACGATGGGTAATTGATTCGCATTTGGTCGTGAGAGCACCCTAAGGGAAATATTGACCATTTGAAGATCTTTCGAGCCTGTGGGTGAGGAGATCTTTCTGGGACGTGATCTGAGGATGGATTTCACAGTCAATTTCTGTTAAAACAGTGTGTAAATGTTATATTTACCGAATGTCATAGATTATTGGATATTGGAACCAAGGTATACGAAAATGCATTCCTTCGGCATAGATTTCTTTTTGAATTCCGCCTATTCTGTTGAACATAATGGCTCTATGTCCACCCTCGACTAAAATTAACTTCATATTAATGTTAATTGTTTAAATAACATTGACTATCGTACCGGTGTACACGGATTGTGAAACACCATAAGCAGCAGCACCTCCAAGGGCAAGTAATTTAAGACCAATACCCAATCCAGGCGGTCCCCCTTTGCCAAATTTTCCAGCCAGATCATTTAATTTACTTTGAGCCATTATGAAATTTTATTTTCAATAATTTTACACTATTTTTTCAAGACACATGCGGTGTAATGTGATCAAAATGGCGACAATGTCAAACTTTCTACTACCAATCCAAAAATTCTAAAATCACTAAACAAACTTAAGTGAAATTTGTTGTTCTTTGGATGGTACACGAAATTTCAAATTTTAGTAACAATCTCGGCAGAAACCGAAAATTTTTCTGCACGTTTCATTTATTCAATTAACATTATTCGAAGAAACGGGAAAGCCCCTTTAAATAGGTAACTTTGAAATGCCAATAATTGTCGAAAATTTTCTGTGAATTTTAGAATGAATCCGAAAAAATGAGAAAACTCCCTTAAATAAATTGGAAATTCCAATAAAATCGATATTATTGTTTATTTCAGACGAAATAAGGCACAATTCACTTATATTCAGACTGTTTAAATTATATACATATATGTATGTTGTGCCCGATCCAGGATCCTCTCAATGTTCTCGTAGTTTGCATAAAGGGTTAGTCGATAACTTAAATTCAAGGCATTACCTACAAATGGATTTATTGAACAAATTTCATCTTATCAAATTTCCCACAAAATTACTATCGTAACAAAAATGAACATAGATCATATTTTAAATATAAAAATAATGCTGGTATTATTATTACAATGTTTATATGCACTACAAATGGGCAATGCACTAGATTACGGTAACTTTGTAAAACAGTTTTACAAACATTGTCAATTCGAGTAATAAATCTACAAAAACACAAATCGAAACTGAATTGCATAAAAGATTACAACAATTTTTGTTTAAAAAACTTACAAAAAGCATGTTCCCTTTCATTACATATGATATAAATAAACGGATAAATATATACAGATCCATCTAGTGCCGCACATGTATTTTCATTTTACATCACTCACTGATATAATTAACAAATCAATAATATTTTCACATTGTTTTCTGTAGTATTTGGTGTTTGATTTTTATTCAACAAAAATTTACAATCGAATTACCCTTAATAAAAATTACCCATAAATGAAATTTATTAATATTCCTCCTTTTATTTACTGTAAGACTAGACCGATTTGTTCTGGTAACATCGTTGGACATTTCCAATTGTACAAATAATATTGTAACTTGCCATCACCAATACCAAATTTCAATGTTTCAAGAAACTGTCCATTGTCCATTAAATCGAGTGCATTGAACACATCGAAATTCAATTGTTTTGCACTAATTAAAGCATCATTCATCAATTCAACCCACGGTGTATTTTTCGATACATTATAAAACGAATATGCTGCTTTTAGATTCTTGTGTACTGGATGGTGCATCACTGTCGATGGCAACGTGTAATAACTGATGAAATCGGTGATCTCACCATTATTCTCCACCACAAAACTGTCAATGATGTCCGGTCGTGGTAGAAACCAATGCACAAAGTCTTCTTCACTAAACAACGGCGCCAATTCAAAGCGATTCAAGTACTAAAAACAATATTAATTCAATTGCAAATTCTAACTTTTCAATTTTAAAGACAGTTATTTACTTCTACTAAAAGTTTATGCGCCTTCGGCACATCCTTCTCCGTCATCTTTCGAAAACCGGGCGTTTTCGGTTTATCCGGCAATTTGTACAACTTCAATGTCCGTTGCATTGTCATATTACGTGATAAATGTGAGAATTTCACTTCGATTAGTTTCTTCGGATTCAATGAACGATGCCAATATGTGCACGTACTGACTGGCTTCGGTAACACAATGCCAGCTGTGTAAACCGCTTGAAAAAGACCAGTTCGATGTACTCGCCTTGTAATTTCACGTATTAGTACGGGCGCAACACGTTTCGAACGCAATTTCTTGTGTACACATAGAAAATTAATTTCTACCATTCGTTGAGTTCTAAAACAATGTGAAAAACAATTGTGATTATCACTAACATTAGAAATATTTTTGTTTACTTTTGGTAAATGTTGAGCGTTGCTGGAATGGCAGAGATAAATCCAACTAAACGTTTACTTTTCACCACACGAACACCACAATGCCATTCTTTCTTCCAGCCAGGCGGTTGTAGAGCCCTGAAAAGACACCAATGAAAGAAATTCGTCAATTACATGTTTATTGTCTGCGAACCATTTCAAGAATTCAGGCTGATAGTCAAAACGAAACATGCAGTCATCGTCCTCTACGTAATTTTCGTTTAAAAGCGTGTACAACTCTTTCAGCACCAGAGGTTCGTCTAGATTTAACGTGTCCCACATGAAACCGTCAGGCAAACTGTACGGTTCGGCACGAATTTCCGAGATTTCCTTATCCGGTTCGATGGGGCCACTCTCAGTTATTTTTTCATCTAAAAAATTCTTTTTTGAAGGAAAGACTTGGTTAATTTGCAATGTTTTGTACCCATTTTAGGCACTGGCTGTGTATTCCAAAATTGATAGTGTTTCTTCATCGCCTCTTCCTGTGTTTTAGCTGGTTTTTGAGATAAAGTGAACACTTCCATAGCTGCCCGTAAGTCTCTTATCGAAATTGTATTCAAATTTGCAAGGACATCCGGTTCGTGGTTGTTTTGCTGTGGTTGCTCGTTTGTTGCTTGTTCAGTGTTAGTTTCATTTATATTGTAGGATGGGAATGGGGTTTTTCCACGTTTGTTTTTTGAACTGGAAAAAAGAAAAGAATTCATTTTAAATGATGGATTTGGAAAAAGTGTGGTTAAATCTGAAAAATGCTAAATCATATAGGAAATGTGAGATGATTTTTAAGAATTTCAAATTGTGTAACTTGAAGAAGAATGAATTTGACCGTTTTTATTTAATCAGGAGTATCGTTATTAATTTATCGATTTTAACCAATTTAAGATATAGAAATGTTTAGCAGACCTTTAGTCGAATTTTAATTAGTGGGAAGTCTTTGTAATTTATTCAAGTGATAATCGAACTGTAAATTTACCTTTTATTTTCGGTATTTTGTAAAGCATTTCCATCAATTTGGGAAGGGTTTTCCGGTAATTTTTCGTCGCCGTTGCCCGACATATTGACAATTATGAATGAAATGAAGTTAGTAAGAAAGAATTAAGAAAGGGCAGACAAATGTCATGGTAGATATAATGGTATGAACTGAAGTTAGGAACTGTAGTTCTAATGTGCAACGCAAAATACATTTAAAATTGGAAAAAATAACTTTGTTAAAAATTGTTTAAAATAAAGTAGACTTAAACATATGTACATATTACTATTTACAGTCTAAAATTAAGTTACAAGCTTATTTTTATTGTAGTTTATGACACATAAAATCTCAAGGGCAACAAACGCGCACCTTTCAATAAAATAAGGACAAAATGACAAAAAGTAATAAAATGGATTTGTTCAGTTAATTAAATATACGTATGTTTTGTAATAAAATAATCTTTGAATCACTCTATGAAAACATTCTTCAATATGCTATTGTATTAACAAGGCATATTATTGTCACATTTTTGTAAAAAAAGGAACAATAGGTATTTATTTAAACTACATAATAGCAGTAACAAGTCTTACATATTGTAAAAATACAATTACCCAATCAAAAGCGTTCATGAAAAGTCAATATTAGACATAATACCTACCTCTTTTCCATTCTCCTATTTAAAAGTTAAAACTCGTTGAAAGGCTTTCCTTTTTAATGAATAAAAGGTATTCTTGTATTTCCCTTGTTCGTTATTTGATATTGCGACCAGACTAGTTTGGGCTTCTGTCTTCCTCAAAAATAGATGTTTAATAGTATAGTAAAGAATGAGTTGCATAAGGCGTATTTGATGGCAAAAGTGGCTGATTTGAGAAGCTAATCAGCAGTATTATCCACGATTGCCATAAAATGCCTTATGCGACGAATTCTTTATGCTATTTTTTGCATTTCGGTCCATTTTTAAAGATTTTATATGAAAAATGGAAAATTTATTTGACTTTAGTAACTTTTTGTATTTTACGATTGCATAAAACATGCATCTAATAAATGAAAACAAGCACTTGTCATTTGAAATTTATGTCAATTATGTCATAGAATTAGAAAATTACAACCTCAAAATAAAAAAAATCACTAAATTGACAGCCGGTCCGTAATGTAGATTACGGACCGGAATATGGTTGTTGGTACCGAAATGCAAAAATATATATTATTTAAAAAAAATTTATACATGTATAAATAAAAAATCCACATTAATAATAAATAAAAGTAAAAAGACACACAATAATCACCTGCTTGATGATAAGATAAATGAACAACATTTATTTATTGTATATTACATGTGTATGTTGTATACATAAAAAATAGGTATAGGTATATAAATTAAAATTAGGGGAGGGTCGCTTGTGACTAGGTACTTTAATCGTCAGTAACTCTCCAAATACTCAAATACGAGCTTGATTTCAGTTTTATATGAAAATGTCTAACACTTACTATACATTTAATCTATATTATTTAACAACACGTTAATTACATCACAACTAACCTTAAATTTGTACCTTTTTTTCATTATTTATAGATCACGATCACTGTACCAATCACCTTCTCATTTCGTAGGAATATGTTTATTCATATTAAGAACACGACAGCATTGTCAAAAACAGGCTAGCCCTTTTTCAACTTTTTTAAGGGGTCATAAATTGGCAGAAGGCCATCACAGGCGACTTTTCCCTAATATTAAAAGCTTAAAATGCTGTAATTCGTCTAGTCCATAGAATAATTAGACTACGTAATCTAATTATTCTAATTAATGAAAATCTAATTAGTATTCTAACTATTCTATAGTCTAGAATACTAATTAGTATTCTAGTTTGAATGTCATTGGCTATTTTAATATTTTTTTATTTATTACCTATTTATAACTGTTTTATATATTTTCGTTCGCGAATGTTTGTAGTTTTGCAACAATCGAAAATCATTGTTTCAACAATATGTACCGAAAGCCCTACATATACATATGTTATATGTTATCGGACAAACCCGAAATCCTGGAAATTCTAGTTTAGCCTAGGCAAAATGCGAATTTTTATTTCTTGTTTATCGTTTTTTCTATTAAAAAAACAGTTCAGGCGATGCGAATAGTTCTAAAAAATAACCCGCTTACCTAAAGGGCTTAAAACAGAGGGCTTAAATTTTGCAAACTCTATTAAACTAGTTTGTCCTAATTCGGGTTCTTCCGGTAACATAACTAAATATTGTTCGTTCGTCTTATCAAGTTTAATTAGGTGATTTTATACTTTTATTTTCTATTATAAATGTATATTTATTATACATAGGGGGCTACCTCCATTATTTTATGGGTAGCAATATCAAATAAAGAACAAGGAAAACACAAAGGTACCTACATTTTATTCAAGAACCTAAATACCAGTTTATCATGGACAAAACCACTTTCCTTTTTCTCACTTTTAATGCCTAATAACTTTGCCTTACCTACTATAATTCTTATTACAAAACAATGACTTTTTTCATACAATGTGATTAAATTTAAAATTAACATTATTTGTAGATATTTTAATGGACAATAATCTAACAAATAACGATGCGAATAAGACCTTAAGAAGCCTCTTTTATAGGTATTTATTATTATCTTTATTCTTTATGACTATGAGAAATATTTATACAAAAATCTACAGATGCACCTTAAATAGTTTATATCTGAAATAAAGCAAAGTAAGGAGAAATGTTTAAAGTAGAAAAAGTTTTTCGTTAATTCATACAAGCAATAATTAGATTAAAAAAATTTGTGCGTCAATGAATTTGACCAAATTTTTGTTCACAGGTCAAAATGTCAGACAAAATGTCAACAGACGTATGCCATATTCATTTGCAATATTTTTGCATTAAAACTGTTTACTACAAGGTTAAGGACACCTATGTCGTTATGTCGTAACTTAAATTGCTCGAATATCATAGATATTAAAGGGCAACATTTTTGTTGTGAGGAAATAGTACATTATATACCGAGGCGGAAAGGCAACATTTTTCTCGAGAGGAAAGCGAAAGATTGCTCACTGACTCATACCGTAGACCGAACTAAGCAATTCCTGGAGACAAAAATGCCCTTTGTATACTACATATTTTCATGAATATAAATTATATGTATATGTGTCAACATAAATGTATGACTACACTGCAGTGTATGACCACAGATTATTATATTATTATTATTATTATTATTATTAGATTATTATTATTATTATTATATAATAATCTGTGGTATGACTATAACTGTGTTCCTTTAAAAACGAGCAGTCTGACTACAAATGTCAAATCCGTTTGTTTCAGGCATTTGAAAATGACGTAGCGGCCAAGATTCGTGAACTAGACTATAGCGGCAAATATTTATGAATCGGACCCTATTAACCACCTGAATCCTGAATATATGTATCAATGGGTTTACTTTACATTTTTATAAAAAATCGGAAAACGCGTCCTTGAATACTGATGGCGAATAAAAATTTACCTACTGTATTAAATTATACAATTAAACGCGGTTGAAAAATCATTTACTGATTAGCATGTTACTGAATTCTTTATGGGTTTCTAACAGAAAAATAGGTACACATTTTAACAGTGTAAACCGTTTAATTTCTTCATCCTATAAAATTATGATTTTTAAACCATATAAAATATCTAAACCAATCAATTTACCTATTTCTAGGTGTTATTCTCATATAATGTACCAATAGCGAAATTTTCTTCAATGTTGCCCAATGCGATTTTAGAGCTTTATTTATGAATTATGACATCAAACTGGTATACTGTCTACTGTGTTACTCTCTATAACATCACATATTATTAAATACATTCCTATGTATATGTAAACACACATAGGTAAGAGGCTTGAATTATTGCTATAAATATTTGATAAATAAATCATACCTTAGAGATTGTCACATTGTTTCATTGTTTGCTTAAATTATAATCATTAAAAATGTTCAAGACTAATTTGCCTGCTAGTTTGCAATTGAACTATTTCGAAATTATGCCTTTTTCTATCAACATTGATTAGTATTTGATGATGCTAAAAGCCTCATAAATAAGATGTTTCATTCATGGACATGAACAGGTCATAGTAGGTAAGTATAAATAAAATTTATAGCTATAGGTATCAAAGTGAATATGTATACGCCATTAAAATAACATTCTGTCCTTTTGTATAATTAACTTTTTACATAACGGCAAACATTCATGAATCCGACTCTAATACTTATTATTCTGTGGATTTCTAATAACACTTACAAATTAGATATTAGATCTTTTTCTATTCTTTAAAATTAAATTAAGAGCTGCGGGCTGCGGGTAGGAACTCTGTAAAAAAAGAATATTGAATGAGTGTAGTTTAGAAGAAAATTTGAAGAACTGGGTACCTCTTCCTTTATTTCCATTGGAGTGGGGTATATTGTGTAACGTCAACTAACATTTTTCAAACGATGTACGGATATTTATATAAAAAGAAAAAATCGGCACATGCCATTCAATAAACTATCATCACACTTAGAAGGTATTGTTTGAAAAGAATTTTAATAAAATGCCTCCAAACGTTTACACTGGAGTTCTAAACGAAAATGATAGTGAAGTGTATGGATTTACAATTCCATCAGATGCCAGAAAACCAACCCCTTTCAAATTACAGCCAAAATGGAGAGAAATTATTGGACTTGTAATTCTACACATTGGTGGCATTTATGGCGCGTATTTAATTTTCACCACGGCAAAAATCTACACAACTCTTCTAGGTAAGAGCGTGAAAATAAATTTTAAACATTTTCTTTTAAATTCCTTCGTTTAGGGATGCTTTTCTGGTGTATGGCACACATTGGTGTTTGTGCCGGTGCCCATCGATTGTATTCCCATCGTTCTTTCAAAGCGACATGGCAATTACGGTTAATACTGGTCGCTTTTCACACCCTCGCCTTCGAGAGCACTTGCTTCAATTGGGCTCGCGACCATCGAGTCCATCACAAATTCAGCGACACAAATGCTGACCCTTACAATGCCAGTAGAGGATTCTTTTTTTCTCATATCGGGTGGATTATGGTGAAAAAACATCCGGATTGTGCGAAAAAAGGGAAATCGTTCGATTATTCCGATTTGTATGAAGACCGGATTTTGATGTTCCAGAAAAAGTACTTTGGGATTGTAGTTCCATTAGTGTGTTTCATTCTTCCTACAGTAATTCCAATGTATTTTTGGAACGAAACGTTTCTGACGGCAATGTGTGTAAATTTTACAAGATTTATTCTACAAATTCATGGTTCGTTTTCTATTAATTCTGTAGCACATTTGGGAAGTCGTAAACCATATGAAAAGTAAGTTTTACAAATGTATTACACAAATTATATTAATATGAATGTTGAATATGAATTGTTAATATGAAACTTATTGTTGTAACAGGAATATTAATCCCAGTGAAAATCTGTTCGTATCTGCAATGACGTTGGGTGAAGGATGGCACAATTACCATCATACTTTTCCCTGGGATTACAAGGCGGCGGAATTTAATAACTCTATTTTTAACATGTCCGCTCATTTCATTGAATTTTTTGCAAAAATTGGCTGGGCTTATGATTTAAAGACTGTTTCACCGGAAATGATTAAAAAGCGCGTTCAAAGAACTGGTGATGGCAGTCATGCCGTGTGGGGTTGGGGTGACAAAGATTTGAAAAATGAATATTCTGAAAATGCACAGGAATAAATTAAAGACATATTTGTTAATCAATAGGTTATTAGGTAACCGTCAGTGATGAACTTGATTACACAATGAACATTTGCAAAAAGTAATTATAAACAAAAAAATTTTAATAAAAATTCACATCTTTCATCCTTGATTTTTTTTTTTTTGAAACACAGACCCAATTTGCTTTTGTTAAACTAATCTAAATTCTTCTATAATAGAAAGCCGATCTAACTGTTTATACGTTCGATTAAATTGTCATGATGGACAGGGGTGCTTTTGGCATTTTTCTCGGGAAAATGCGCACCTTAAAAGTTTAGACACACATGATCGTAACGACGCCCGTAACGGCAACGGGACGTAAAACATGTATAAGGTTTTCACAGACAAATTCGCTTCGCATAACATGTAATTTTAAACATGAAAGTATTTACGTGTGTGTCGGTGTCGTACACCAAGAGCGGTGAGTGGTGATCCTTACGTAAACTTATTGTTTCAATAGATAATGATTTTGATTATTTCATAACAATCAATAATATTCCTGAACTCTATAGACTATTTAAATAATATACCTTTGGTACTTACTAAGATTTATGAATTTTTACTAACAATACAATTCATTATTTAAATAATAATTTTGATTATTATTACGGAGTGACAAGTATTCATGAATCCCCGGATATTATAATAGTAGATTGTAGTCTGCTTTTTAAATTTATAAATTTAGTGTTCTTTGGATTATTTAGTTTGTTGGTGATGGCAACTGCTCCAAACCGCAAAGTCCTATCTATTACCAAGACATTAGGAGATAGATTTGTTTGATCGAAGATTTCCGGATGAGGACCAATAAATAAAATTTAGATTTGGATTTTTAATTTATTGGTCCTCATCCGGAAATCTTCGATCAAACAAGTTAACCAGAGGACGAAAACCATCGAGAGCATTAGGAGATAGAGTAAAAATATAGGGTTTTTGTTTTTCTCGTGTACCTATCTACATACAATATACTATTATTCACAATCAGTATGTAATATATGTATGATAACTTTGAAAAACATTTTGGAGATGGAAAGAGAACTATTTTCTTCAAATCAAAATCTACATAGCAACCCGATTTCCACTTTTTAACAACCCATTGCACACCCGGATACAGGCCTTCCCCACTCGCGTTTATATATTTTTTGAAATTACTCTCAGTGACATATGTCAAATGTTGACACAAAAATTTATAATAATGAATAACATTCAAAAGTCACATTTTTTAATTAATTGTGTCTGATTGTAAATAAAATACTATACAAACCACGGCGAAAAGGCATCTTTGTCTCAAGGAAATGGTCGCTTCGGCCTTGGGCCTCAGTGAGCAATCTGTTCTCTGGACAAAAATGTGGCCCTTTCCGCCTCAGTATGTAATCTAGTATTGCCGCTACGTTAATAAAAATAACACCCACATTACAAAATCATTTTTGAAATAATGAATGTCATTATGGCGTGGTGGCAAATATTTATGAATCGGACCTTATTATCCACCTGAATATATCAATGGGTTACTTTCCATTTTATAAAAAATCGGAAAATGCGTCCTTGCATATTGATGGCGAATACAAATTTACCTACTGTATTGAATTATACAATTAAATGCGGTTGAAACATAATGTACTGATTAGCATATTACTAAATTCTTGACGGTTTCTAACTAGGAGAATAGGTAAACATTCATTGTCCATTTTGTATCATCATAAGGTGCATAAGCATAATGAATTATGCAGAGTTGTGACAATGAAAACCGTTTAATTTTAATTTTTTCCACCCACCCAAAATTACGGTATTTAAACCACATTAAAAATCTATAACCACTCAATTTACCTACATACATATTTCTATAATAGGTATAGGTATTCTCATTTAATGTACCGCATAAAAATTTTCTTATTCAATTTTTTTCAATGCGGCTTTAAGGTTTTACCTATGATACCAAAGTGATATTTTCTATAACTAACACATATTATTCTATACATACCTATACAGAGTGTTTCAGCTAAAGTGGGCAAAAAAGAAATGGTAGATTCGGTGGGACACCCTGAGTCGAAAACTCTTGGATTTTTCATGGAAATGCCTCTTTGAGGAAATAGAGGCCATCAACTTCTTCGGCATGTTAAAAAAATTATAACAAAAATTTATTAAGAATTATATTATATAGCCTATGGTGATTTTAGAATAATTTTTTTAGATTTTTCGGTTCATTAACTAAAAAGTTATGGAGCACTGAAGTTAAGAAATTTTCGAAAAATCTTGATAAGTTCAAATAAAATTACATTTTTCTCGAAAACGGTGCGTCGTATATGAAAAAAATTCAACAGACAATAAAGTTTCCTTATTAAATTTGCTATCGATAGGGCTTAACGGAATTAAAATTTGATAACTCCCTTACAAATTGCCAAAGATGGTAAGCCACCGCTTTGTCAAAAAGTGGTGTTGGGGACGGCCGATTTTGTTTAAATTTTGCAGTAAGGTAAGTCATTATGAGATAAGTAAGTGTACCAAATGTGGTTTTTTAATTTTATTTCAATACGAAGATATTTTGAAAATACAATTTTTTTCTGTTATTATGCGTTTCTGAGCATTAGTGTTATGTTTTCGCAACCGAGGCAGTGAGGAAAATCTACCATTACTTTTTTGCCCACTTTATCTGAAACACCCTGTATACATACATTTGTATAGAAGGCTTGGATTATTATTATATTTGAACGATTTCGAAATGATGTATTCTTCTATCAACAGTGATTAGTATTTTATGATGCTAAATGCCTCATAAATAAAATGTTCCATTCATGCATGGACATGAACAGGTCATAAGGATGGGTAGGTATAAACAAAATTTTTAGCTAGGTATTAAAATGAATTGTATGCCAGCAAAATGCCATTCTCTCCTATTGTTTAATTAACTTTAAATTAATTTAACTTTTTACATAGTGGTAAACCTTCCTTAATAAGGCTCTAAATACTCATATGGACTTCTAATAAAACTTTTAATAATTGATGAATTAGATATTAGATCTTTTTTCTAATTCTCTAAAATTAAGGTAATAGCTGCGGGTAGGTACTCTGTAAAAAAATAGTAGGTTAGGTAGTGAATAACTGTAGTGGAGAAGGGAATTTTGAAAAGTTGGGTATGAATGTACCTCTTCCTTTATTTCCATTGGAGTGGGTATTGTGTAACGCCAACTAACATTTTTCAAACGATGTACGGATATTTATGTAAAGAAGGAAATCGGCAAATGCCATTCAATAAACTATCATCACACTTAGACGGTATTGTTTGAAAAGAATTTTAATAAAATGCCTCCAGACGTTTTTACTGGAGTTCTAAACGAAAATGATAGTGAAGTGTATGGATTTACAATTCCATCAGATGCCAGAAAACCAACCCCTTTCAAATTACAGCCAAAATGGAGAGAAATTATTGGACTTGCAATTCTACACATTGGTGGCATTTATGGCGCGTATTTAATTTTCACCACAGCAAAAATCTACACAACTCTTCTAGGTAAGAGCAAGAAAAAATATTTTAAACATTTTCTTTCAAATTCCTTCGTTTAGGGATGCTCTTCTGGTGTATGGCGCACATTGGTGTTTGTGCCGGTGCCCATCGATTGTATTCCCATCGTTCTTTCAAAGCGACATGGCAATTACGGTTAATACTGGTCGCTTTTCACACCCTCGCCTTCGAGAGCACTTGCTTCAATTGGGCTCGCGACCATCGAGTCCATCACAAATTCAGCGACACAAATGCTGATCCTTACAATGCCAGTAGAGGATTCTTTTTTTCTCATATCGGTTGGATTATGGTGAAAAAACATCCAGATTGTGCGAAAAAAGGGAAATCGTTCGATTATTCCGATTTGTACGAAGACCGGATTTTGATGTTCCAGAAAAAGTACTTTGGAATTGTAGTTCCATTAGTGTGTTTCATTCTTCCTACAGTAATTCCGATGTATTTTTGGAACGAAACGTTTCTGACAGCAATGTGTGTAAATTTTACAAGATTTATTCTACAAATTCATGGTTCGTTTTCTATTAATTCTGTAGCACATTTGGGAAGTCGTAAACCATATGAAAAGTAAGTTTTACAAATGTATTACACAAATTATATTAATATGAATGTTGAATATGAATTGTTAATATGAAACTTATTGTTGTACCTAACAGGAATATTAATCCCAGTGAAAATCTGTTCGTATCTGCAATGACGTTGGGTGAAGGATGGCACAATTACCATCATACTTTTCCCTGGGATTACAAGGCGGCGGAATTTAATAACTCTATTTTTAACATGTCCGCTCATTTCATTGAATTTTTTGCAAAAATTGGCTGGGCTTATGATTTAAAGACTGTTTCACCGGAAATGATTAAAAAGCGCGTTCAAAGAACTGGTGATGGCAGTCATGCCGTGTGGGGATGGGGTGACAAAGACTTGGAAAATGAATATTTTGAAAATACACAAGAATAAATTAAAGACATATTTGTTAATCAATAGGTTATTAGGTAACCGTCAGTGATGAACTTCCATTACACAATCAAAATTTGCAAAAAGCTTAAAAATTATAAACAAAGATATTTTAATAAAAATTGACATCCTTCATCTTTGATCCTTTTTGTAACAAAGACACAGTTTGCTCTTGTTAAACAAATCTAAATTCTATCATAAAAAGCCGATACCTATATAGCCAGAGACAAAACACAGAAGTTTTGTCTCTGCCTATAGCTGTTTACCAGTTTACCTACAACAAACAATTTTTAAATTATATGTATATTGTGCAGTAATTATACATATATAGATATATGTATATATATATATATATATATATATAAGTATTCAGGTTTATGAATTTTTGCCGCTACCTAATAATGCCAATTCATTTTTTAAATAATGATTATGATTATTACGACAATCATTCATGAATCCGCGCTCCGCGGTTATTAAAATAGTAACTTGAAGTCTGCTTTCTTAAATTCGTAAATTTAGTGTTTTTTGGATTATTCAGTTTGTTGGTGGTGGCAACTTGGCAAGTGACACAACGACAGCGACACTCGACACAGCTGTTTGAACAGTTTCCTTGCTCTACCGATATCGCCATGTTGTTTCATTACCGACTGGGAACAAATATTACAGAAAATTTGCAATTTTGAATTAGAGGAACTGATTTGAAAAGCAAGTATTTTTGTTAACTCGTTAAAGCCAAAACTATGTCGGAAACTGTGCAACTAACTGGTGATAATCAAATCGAATTCATTCTTAGCGATGGCAACTATGTTTTACAAGCAGCTGATTCTCAGAATGTAAATAAAAAAAATTAAAGTCCATTTTGTGTAATTAAATTTTTTTTAGATAATTTATGATGATGGAACGATTTTATTTAATGACCATTTAAACAATACAATTGTTTTACAACAGGTGGATGATTCGGTTTACGTAAATTCTGGTAATTCTATAAAAAAGAGCAATTTTTCTTATTCAATTTAAATCATTTTCTTTTTCAAGATGAAGTTCTTCTATCCGAAAATGATGATAATGAGTTTGTAATAAACGAAGATGAATCTAAATGCATTCAATACATCGATAATAATGGTACACAATTTGTAGAATATCAATGTACCACTGTTGGAGTCTTGTCAGAGGATGAGGACTCCTCCAAACCAATTCCAAATTCTATAGGACAAGTTATTAATTCAAAAAACAAGTACAGTTTTTAACTACATTCTACCAACTGCAATAAAAATTTAAATTTGTTTACTTCCCCAGGTATCAATACGCAATCCTCCACGATGAAGAATTTCAAGTGGAAAATTTCATCGAGAATCTCTTCCAAGAGAACCAACAATCCACAAAATCAATGGACATTTCCGAAGTAACTGGCAAAAACCTAATCACTGGTCAAACAGTCCATCTTGATTCTTATTTAAATAATATCAACAAACGTTTAACACTCGAAGAACCTATAAACGCAATCGAACACGAAACCAAACCAAATACTCCAATAAAAAACATGGAAATGCATGATTTACTAAATAAAGAAATCCCATTAGTAAAAAAAGTGAATGGGAAGAAAATTGTTGGAAAAATCGTACAAGTCTCAAATAAAGAAGATATAGAAGTCATTAAACAATCAAATTCTCCCATTGATAACGAAATAAACACTCAATATCTCGATTTAATCTCTCGAACATTGAGCGGCTTAATGGAAATGGAAAGCATCAAGAAAATTCTTCAGAATGCATTTCTAATCGTTCGTATCGTTTTACGAAAGTACCTATCAGACTCCTACTCCAAAAAAATATCCTTTATGAAAGGAATTATGAACGAAGTTAATTATATTGATGAATCGCGTACAGTAAGATGGGAATTCGTTGTTGACAACAATCTCGACATTAGGTAAAAACACAATTTTTCTTTTTTCCACTTTTTATTTCGCTCCCTTAGAGGCCATCATCAACAAGTGACAATTTCCATCAATGAACAGGCAAACGGACACCGAACAGTCCGTGTGGTCTTAGACAGCAACCAATACAGTTCCCAGTGCCATTTATGCGAAACTTTCTTTCAATCGAAAACCGATTTACGTTCACACATTAAACAAGTACACGGGGAAGTGTGTGTTCTTTGTAAAAAACTCTTTCTAACCAGAGACGCTTTCAATAAACACCAAAAAGAGCATGTGAATGATGGCCAATTGCTGGAATGTGAAATGTGTAAGAAAACATTTCGAACAAATGCGAAATTACGCAGACATTATGCCATCCATAAATCCAACACATACGAATGTAATTTATGTCAAATTAAATTCTCTAATGAGACTGCATTCCGAAGACACACATTTATTCATATGAAGAAAAAACTGTTCAATTGTGTTCTTTGTGACAAATCGTACAGCAGTCAAACAGAGTTGAAAACACACTTAAAAACGCATGATGAAACATACAAATCGCGATTCGCTTGTAATGTGTGTAGAAGAACGTTTTCAAGGCAATCGAATTTACAACGACATGTTGCCATCCATCGAGGAACTGGAACCCTTCATATGTAAGTAAATTTATTCACAATTTTTCAAGAATATGTAATTTGCTTAAAACACATTTCGGTGTACAATTTTAAATGCTCAATTTTCTTTTCTAGTTGCCAAATTTGCGGCTGTTCTTATCATTTTGCATCGTCCTTAACTCGTCATATGATTCAATACCATATGAACGCACTTTCAAGAAACTCAAACTAAAAACCAAGATTTGATATGTTAATATTCTAATAAAACTGTGATTTTATATTCTAAGAATTAAAATAAATCCATAACAAATGCTCACAGTAAAAATTACATTTTTTTATTAAAAAAAGAATTAAACACAGTGTTATTCAATACATGAGACATGTTTTATGCAATTAAAAGAAGTTACAGCTGTTTTATAAGTACCATACCAGGCATTTTTACAACAGAATACTCTTCTGTGATGTTTTTGTGAATAGATGATAATCGAGCTTTTACTGGAATGTGAACTGTTATAAAAACTTTTAATTACATAATGTGAATAGAAGCATTCGAGAATACAGAGAATGACAGAAAAACGCATTACAATTATTAAATGCGTATACAGAAAAAAAATTAACACTCTTCGCAACACTACATAAAATTGTTTAAATAATCTTTGGAAAAACAGAAACAATTTTTCACATTGAAAAAATATTTAAATATTGTCCTACAATATTTATTTAATAACAATATAAAGAAAAAAAAACGAGATATGGTATAAATTTAATAATTTCAAAAAATGAGAACTTTCATATTCCAAGTTGATGATTCAGTTTTTTTTATTTTTTGGACAAATTGATTTGCGCTAATTTAATAGACGTATAAATAATCATCATTGTGATTTTAAATCGTCTTCACTGTAATCATCGCTACTTGACCGAATATCACCGTCCATTTGTCCAGCAATTAACGAATTGTAGACAATTCTTAATATCAAATAAGTCCAGAATACATGCAGAACTAACAAAAGTAATAAAAGGGAGTTAAAAATGTAGTACCCTGCAAACATCGGCACTACTTTTGGGGCCTCTATTGTCGTACTAAAAGAGAAAAATCAATCAAACGGTTTTATCAATTTTTCCAAGTCACTTACTTTTTAATTATCCAAAATGGATAAATTCCTAATCTTGTTACAATCCACAAAACCGTGAATATGGCAAAAATCACATCACAAACTCTTTGATATCCAGAATATTTGGCCATTTTTGCACCCTATAAAAATTCATTTATAAAAACATATGTAAACATTTTAATATTTTTTTAAATACTTCTAAAAATATGTCAGCACAATCATGCACCACCAGGACCAATGAACCAATTCGCGACAAATTCACAAGCCATGACAAACATCCAAGGACAATAGCCGCTATATGATGGACAAACATTTGCCAAAAGTCCTTCCGTTTCACATCGAAAAATTGACTTGCACATAAAGACCAATAAAATGATATTGAAATCATGTAATACCACCAAATATCATTTGTGACCGACTGATGTGGAAATCCATCCCTTTAAATAAACCAAAACAAATTCATATTGGATTATTTTCAATGTCGCAAATGTGTAATAAAATAAATATAAATTGATTATTCCACTATCTCATCGCATATAAATAATAACCGACTTTTATCATTTTATCCTAGATAGAAAATCAAATATGAGCTTATCATTATACAGTAAAAAACGTTGCACTGAAGGTGCAAAAGTGTGTCGCATAAAAAATGTTCAAAAAACTGAAACGAGCAAAATCATTTATAACAAGAAGAAAACATAAAGAGGAAATCGAAGAGCTTTCAGAGACCTCACATCTTCGCAGGCAAAATAGTTTTATAACAACGAATAGACCTCAATTCACAAACAACCCTAAGAAGCCAAGTACAGAAAGTACTGAAATAAATAAACAAACACAAGAGTTTTATGAAACGTTAGAACAATTAAGAGCATTCAAAATAGAAGAGCAAAAATATCAACAAGATGTTAATATTTACAATGATGATCCAACTAGTAAGAATCCAGTTTTATTAAGAAAGAATTTGAATTATTTGAGGAAAGATGTGCGACCGGCATCGGCTTCATATTCACAAAGAAATCGATTCGAAACTGACTTATAACATTTTTATATAATTCCTTAATAAATGCATTTGTAAAAGAAAATTTTGGTTTGTTATGGACTATAATCATCAATGATTAAAATTCGTTAATTGACTTTAAAAATACCCTTATTTCCAAATTAGTAAAAGTAGGACTGTTATCATCAGCATAAATATTTTAATTCTTATAAACACGCGCCTGCTATCGTGTCCAGGTAGAAAAGCAGTTTTTAAGCAATGCTGAAAAAATATGAAATCAAATTTTTCACCAGAGAAATAAATGTTCACCTTGACATAGTTCGAATAATTACTTGGGATTTGGTTGAAAGTTCGCTATGTAAACAATAGAGAATTATTTTTATAAATACATACCAGCATCGATTAATATCCCATAGCCATGGTTTATCCCAAAGGACAATTACACCATAAGTAAAACTACAGAAATAATACAAACACCGCCAAGCGTTCTCACAGAATTTTACTAAGGTGGATGGCTTGTTTTGGCCCTTCCTTAAACGCAACCATCGTTCCACTTGTCTCTCTGAGATATCTAATTGTTTAGCTAAACCTTGAATCTGCAATAAACAAGCAGTTAAACTTTAATTTCATGTACCAATTATATCTAAAGTCAATTTACTTGTTTATGTTTCCATTTTTTAGAGGCCATAAACGCCTTCTCCAATTCAGGTATCAGGGGTGCTTTCTTTGGTTTTGTATTTTTAATGCCTAACGATTTGCCGACTGGTGCAAACCAATATCTAAAACAAATTCATTGACGATAATTGAATTGCATTACATAACCTAAAAAAATGGGGAAAATTCACTTTTCGAAGAAGTATCGTACGACGAGTATTACAACTGCCATTGGCAGGGGGTAGAATAGATGTGAAGGATCAGGATGATTAATGTGTTTACTTGAACCGGGAGCGATTTCTGCCCATGTTGTGTTTGGTGGAAGCCAAATGTGTTCACTCCAAAATGCATCCAGGAACGATCGGTAATATGTGGCCATTGTGTGGAATGAATAAACAAACTGTAATGGTAATTCGAAGAGGTAACAGTACACTAATAAGTAATTTCAATATGTACTTACTTTTATATTAATTGAAATGTATGTTAGTACCGCAAATATGAATTGACTACACCCTACGTCATTTTTGACAGATTGGAGAAGGAGAAGGTAGTTCTGTTGGGTATTCGGAGTGTTCGGAGTTTGAGAGTATCATGGTTTTCGGGTTATTTTTGTGTACTACTCATGCGTAGTAGGGTTCCAGAACGGTTCAAATCAGTTCAAATAGTAACCCGAACAAAGCTAATTGTTTATTAGAACTACATAGGTATTTAGAGCGCTAAAAACGATTAAAAACAATTTGAACATGTTATCGTACATTTTAGTTGGAAATATCCATAAAATTGGTTTATTTTTTGGTTTTTTAATAAATCTACATAAATAAATATTTAACTATCAATGCGCATAAATTTTTTTTAGAAAAAACACAGCGTGTTTTAGAAAAGAGTTCAAGACGAATTTCTCTTATCTCTTATCTAAGCACAAACATTAGATTACTTTATAGACATGGAATTCGACAGTTTAGTATTAAATTAGAACGATAATGTCCAGAGTTAAACGGGCTAAAACATTTTACATTTCTAGTAGTAAAACCAGATCAAATAAGACTGAAAATTTGACCCCAAACTCCCTAAGTATTGAATCACCTTCTCATGTACCAAAAAAGGGGAAAAAAGTTGGCAGAAGTGCATCATTTAACACTCAATGTACAATTACACCAATTGTGCCAATTGTTTTAAATACACCGCCTCAATATCCTTTTATGAAAGAGTTAAAGTTTACATTAAGGCAAAGAGAAGAAACTAGTGATGACAAAATAGCTAGAGAAAATGCAAAAGTAGAAAATGTGCCATGTCGGACGTTGCAGAAAAGAGTTTCAATGTCTTTGGAAAGTTTACAATTCACGGTAAGCTTACAATTCAATTAAACTTGGAATTAATTTTAAAAAAATTCTGGAGTTTCCTTAAAGTCCAAAGTCACAAACGTTTATATAATTTCCACTTGAAATGGTGAGTCATGATTCATGAAATTATTACTGCACTACGCGATTCGTGCGATTCCTTTCAGTAAATCCATCCACGTGTTATATAATATAAATATAACACAGTGTCCAGATCTGCAGATGTACTAAAGCAATAAATAAAAACAAAATTAAACCACAATTGCATCATTTTAGCTTTGGCTCTTTTGATTATTTTACCAGCGAATTTCTGTTTAATCAAATAGACATCATGTTTACAAAATGCAGTCAAATATAAAGTCGCTTATTTTATTTACTGTTTTCATTTTGCGGCGTAGTTTTTGTTACAATTTAAAATCATCTTGCGTATCTCATGTTCTTTTTTCAATATACACATCAGATGATAAATAAAAATGATATCACTTCGATTATACATTTATTGATAAGGTAGTGCCAATGTGATCGTTTTTGATATAGTGTAAAAAATAGAAATGACTCGTCGTACAGTAAATATTGCATACAGTAAACCTGTAACAAAACCAGTCAAAGAACAGTGTAAAATTTTGGATATTTCACCGATACCCGAAGACAATTTATTAACGCTACCAAATTGCGCAACTTTATCACAAACTGGCGGCAATGTCGAAATTCCAACATATAATTGCAGCAATTCGATAATAGTTAGTGACGGTAAAGAGGAAAATTCCTTATCTTCAGATGCACTCGTAAGCAGGATACTATTTTGTGTTGTGTTGTTAAAATTTTCAGAGAAAACTAACTAAACAATTCGTCCATTGTTCATCAAATAAATATGATAAGCGCGCGATATCACAGCAGATATGCGTTGGCAATCGCAAATATTTTAGCAGAAACAAAGTTCTAAATCGATGAATTAATTAAAAATGATACAATAACAAAAGCAAAGAGAAAACTAAAAACTGTGAAACTCAGCCCTTGTTTGCGTTTAATCCAACAATTAACTCCATTAATGATGCAACAACAAAGCAACTATTTATCTTATTACTCATCCAGCGCATTCATGAATCTATCTTTTTCATGTTCATTCATAACAGTTTGTCGTGGCAGGGCAATTAAACTCTTTAATTGACTAATTTAAGTTCGACTTCTCCATAAAATGACTTAGTTAACAGTTGGCCGTATTGGGGAGTGACTTAAACTCTTATCAATGCACTATTTACTTAGAATAGCACTGAACTAACAAAACATATCGATAAATGCTCGACAACAGTCTAAGAAGAAATTGCCCTCAAACACAATAATTATTCTCCATATTCGTTAAACATGCATTTTTCCTTATATTAAAATTGATTCCTAGTGAACCGGATGTGCTCGCACTTTATCTTTATACATTTAATATAGAAAATGTTTAGTTAATGTGACTCAATACCGAAATGTGCGACACAAGTGTTGATAATTGGCTGAAAAATCTGCGATACACTGTCGAATACTACGAATCGTATGAGTTTTGTGCGTGTGCGGCGAATTTTCGCAAAGATCTTATGGAAATGGTGAGAAATTTCGAGTGTGGCAATAATAGTGAGGAGTTGTACGAGAATATCTGGGATTGTGTTCTTGCAGATAGTAAATTGAAAGTGAATTTCGGTGAGATAAATCGCGTGTCTGTTGATTTTTGCGATTTTTTGGAAGAGTTGGACGTGGTGCCAATCGTTTTCGAACAAGTCCACGAACAGTTAAGTGATGACGTTATGTTATGGAGGAGCGATTTGCGGTTTGAGTGCTCCTATGAGGAACAGAATCTGTTAGAGAGTCAGGTAATTAAGGAGCGCAAAGTTTTTGGGCCCCAGGTGAAGTTTTTACATTGAATCATTTCCATGAATTTGGGAGTAAATTGTTAAGTTATCGCTATTTTCCCAAGGGCGATTGTGGTGACAAAAGTTACTGGAAACATTATTCATTTCCCGGAATAAATACAACGTAAATAATAAAATTATCGTGTTTGATTATAAGGAAAATGTTCGATCGGTTCTCAAGCTCAAGATTTAATATCTGACCCATTTTGTAGCTATTTTAAA
Organism: Silvanus unidentatus; assembly: GCA_963930825.1. Taxonomy (NCBI): domain Eukaryota; kingdom Metazoa; phylum Arthropoda; class Insecta; order Coleoptera; family Silvanidae; genus Silvanus; species Silvanus unidentatus. The sequence goes on from OZ005760.1 coordinate 15,826,597, forward strand.
CACTGAACAAAGTTTAAAGGCAATGAACTGTATAAATGGAAAAAAATGCGAATCATATTCTTATCTGGTAGTCGTGTAATTCGATTTGAGTTCATATATATTTCAAAATGACTGCAGCGATTTTTGACACGGCGCCTCCACCAACTGTTTAACACCTGACCACACAATATAACAGCAGGAAATTCCGTTTTTCCAGATGTTTGAGTACCGTACAATGCGAATACCTACAACAATAATAAAATATTTGTCTCATCAATTCACTTTCATTATTCTAAAATGAAACAGTTATATGTTATACATTTATTTATTCAGTCTTTTATTATTATGCGTTTGTGGCGGTAAAAAATGTTCATGGACAGCGGAAAGAAGAATAAAATAAACTTTCACGTAATTTACAGCATTTAAGTAATTTACGTATAATATAAGAATAAAAATTCACAATGAAAGGGGATCCCACTTTCCTTTTATAATAAATTGTTACACATGGAAAAATGTGCGTGCAAATCGCGTTTCGATACACATTCAAATCGAATACACCAACAGATACAGTTGTAATAAATAATATAATAAACACATAATACAGTATAGTATAGTAATAAAAATGACAAAAAGAAAATTTTTGCTATCGTTCGCATAAGTGCAAAAAATTACCATTTAGAAATTCTTGATGTCAGCGCGAAAGTGTAAAAATAACCAGAAGATTAAAGAGAGACACACAAGGCCAAATAATTATTTGCCAGAGCAGCGTGGATATGTTTTGTTGTTATTTATTAAATGTATAACATTCAACGAAATTGATGATAATTAATAATTCCCGTTGGGAGAGCAGTTTTCGGTCCCTCTCCCCGATCGTGTGTTGAATTGTCTCTCCGTGTGCCATTGGAATTATTGCGTTATTTCTGTTTGGTGCAACAATAAATTTACAACTATTATAGTGACTGGAAGCACAAAGTTTGAACAATAAAAAAACATCCAGTTTCCTTATCAAATATTGTTAGTGTGTCAGATTTGTTAGTATAATGTTGTGTTTCTTAAGTTGAAAACGTGCCATTTATTTTCTTTCAACAACTTTGCGGAATTTTCTTCACAGTTTTCCAGTAAACCGTTGTTAACATGAAATTATGTTAGAGTTTGACCGTTTACCGGAAAATCTACGTATAGAGTTAGAGGTAAAAATAAATAAAAAAAATATTTTAAGTTGAAATTTCGAGCATGATTTTATAGAAAAACGCGCGCGCTGTAATGCATTTTAAAACAAATTGGAGAAACTGTTAAGTGGCTTAAAAAGGGTCAATTAAAATGCTCATGCATGTGTACCCTGAATTTTTTATTGTTGCAATTATTTATGCACGAATATTTGATAAAATGAAGAAGTTCCGGTTCGATTGATAACCGTTTCCATTCCGATAAGTGGGCAAAGCACATGCATGACCAACTATCTCGATATATGTGCCAATTTTTACACAAATCTTCATTAAAATTGTGTTATGTTAATTAATTAAAACCACGCTTTTGTTATATATTACAGTGTACAGTTGCATGACGATGTTTCTTTATTAAGCGAATAGTTGAACTAAAATTTATGAGGGGATATTGCCACACAACAAATATTTTAATTGACTTTTAAATTCGTCTGTTTTCGATGTGCTCAACTCGATTATACAATTGATAACTTTCACAAAATTTCGAATTGGTTTTTAGGAGTTGCTGAAGAACGTGAGGGCAACATCGAATGGAAAGACGGAGGATAATCGCGATGTTTTCCATCATAAATTTCCTGTTACTGAGGGCGAAGAGCCGGCCCTACGGCCCCCCAGGCAGTCCGTGTCGAGGCCCAAAACGTACGACAGCAGTTCCTTTTTGGAGAGAAGAAGCACGGAATTTGTAATCGATGGAGTTGTTAAAATCAAAGACCCAATGTCTCGAGATCTCAAGCTTAAAAGCAAAGAACGTTTAGTGTTTCAGTCGAATGGTTTGCTTATATTGAACGAATGGGGACAAGTTTCGCAGGTAATACTTTATACGAGGTGTTAGATCAAAATTGAGAAAAACGGAAATAAACTGTTGTCGAAAAACTTTTTACTAGCCAATTTAATAAAACCGCAAAAATGCAATTCTCTTAAATTTCCTCAAAAGAAAAATATTTCAGTGTGTCTCAATAAAATTGTTCCATCCTGTATACTCGCCAATGGCAAAATTCTGCAATTGTAATTTCAATCTTGTCCAGTATATTAATTTTCATCATTTTTATTGCTGGTGGTGTTGAATTGCCGCAATCGTTTCATGTTTCTCTCTTTTCTCTGTTCTAGAAGTTAATAGAACGGAATTTTTTTAAACACGTTAAACAATCTGGCAAATTGACGGTAGAAATTCAAGATAGAAATAATGGCACATTTACGCTCACATTCAGTTATCCGAAACATCTGAAAGAGTTCTTGGAAAATGAACATATTCGGAAATACGTGGACAAAACGTCATTGATGAATGCATTGAATCGCTTCTTTGTCCGGAAACGGCCCAGTCGCGATGATTTAATGAAGAAGGGGATCTACCAGTACGAGACAATATTTGATAATTCGTTAATTAACGTTTATACAAACGCTAACAACACTGTACCCAAGTTCATCACCAATATCATTGAATTAATTGAGATCCCCGATAATATACAGAGTGTGGGAGTGTACAGAGCGTCCGGTAATTTGGCTGTTATACAGAAAATTCGCACTGAAGTGGATAAAGGGCAGTTGGAAATTTTACAACAGCATGCGAACGATGTGGACGTGTTGACTGGAAGTTTGAAATTATTTTTTAGAGAGTTAAAAGAGCCTTTATTCCCGTCTGAGATTGTTGAAGGGATTTTGAATGTGTTTAAAAGTAAACAGAAATGAAATAGTCATAAAAATGTTGTTAAACATATGTTGAATTTTTTTAGATAATTCTTCGCCGCAGAAAGAGATCATTGGATGGTTGAAACGATTGCCAGAAGCGCATTTGGAAACGATGTTTGTGTTGTTCAATCATTTGTTAGAGGTGGACAAACATAAAGAAGAGAATAAAATGGATATTTATAATTTGTCGGTTTGTTGGGCACCTACACTGGTATTTTTTAAACAACCGTGCAAGGATTTAGTGTCGCAGTCTGCGGATGCAACGAAATTCATGGATTTACTTTTGACTTTCTATAGGGATAATCGTTGTGAGATGGGAAAACTGTTGAAAAGGCCAGTGGCTTTGGTGAAGAACGAGTCGACAATTAGGTATAATTCCAAAGAAAGTATTCATAAAAAAAGTAAGTAAAAAAAATAAAATGAAAAAGTCGATATTGTTTGGAAAAATATATGTTTTAGGCACAAATAGTATTAGCGACAGTTCATATGAGATTGTCAAGAAATTAACCGATTTAATCACGCAAGGATTAACCACTGACCAGTTGAATATTGAAGGGTTGTATAAAAAGTCCGGTTCCACCGACAAAATAACGAAAATCATGAAGAGAATCGCAAAGAATCGCTTGAATGAATTAGATAAATTCAAATTTGATATTCACGATTTGGCGGGAGCTTTGAAAAAGTATTTAAGGGAACTGCAAGAACCTCTATTACCAAAGGAAATTTTACAATTATGCTGTGGTAAGTGAACAAAATAAAATTTATTCTGTTATACAGGAATCTTTTTTTAGATAAAAACATCGAACAAATCCAATACGAATTGGAGCGAAATCCAAAAAGGGACTCACTCTCTTGCCTATTGGACCACATAAATCTGTTAGTAAAAATTGAGAACAATCATAAAATACCTCGAAAAGATATGATCAATATTTGGGCAAATGTTTTAAGTTTTAAGCAAGACCCCACATCAACCGACAAATATGCACAATTATTGGAGAAAATTGTGGACGGTTTGGATCGTAACAGTATTAATAGTACAAATAATTTGCATTTTAGTAATGATCGTTTAAGCCAATATGACAATGTACCATCAAGTCCGATCAAAACGAAAATTGATGTCTCAACTGTTAAGACTGAAAGTACAAAGTTGTAAAAAACAATTTGGCTAAACACAAAGAGAAAAATGAAATTTTGTGATAAAGTTAATTGTAATAAAATTTCGTGCAATTTTAAGAAACGACTGAACATAAGTGGATTTACCCAGTGGATTTGACGTTTTTATCACATTTATATAAACAAATACATGTATATGTTAACGTTTGTATGACTAGTCTGTATTTATTTAAATTAAGACTTGTTATTTGTATTGAAATAATAATATATTCATTTATTGTTTAATATTGAACTGAAAAAAAAATTAATTTTTATTCAAAAACAAGTAACGGAAACATTTTTAACAATCTATAAGCTTAACATTTGGATGTGTTGTCCTCATATGAAATTTGTAAACATACGGTGTACCACAATTATAATTACAAATTGTACATTTCACCGGTAAATGTTCCTTGTCTCGATGATTTCTGTATGCCCTTCTCTCAAATGTGGTAAAACTGCAATCTGGACATTCGATTTGAACTTTATTTTGATGATGTCGATCCATATGTTTATGAAAGAGAATATTGTTATCGGTACGATAACGACAAGCTTTCACATTACAGCGATGAACGGTATTCTCATAAATTTTGTGAATCGTTCGGTTATGACATTTTAAGATGTTCAAGTCTATGGTACGAAAAGAGCATTGATTGCACAAATACCACTCGCCAGTTTTCATTGTAATTGTCTTTACATCAGTTTCTTTGGACTTTGTTGTTAATTGGGGCACAGAGATTCCTCCTGGGTTATTGTTATTCATTTGTGATGCATTATTTTCTGTTGGACTTTCGAGACATTCGTGCGTTTGAAATGTGTCTGGATTGTAAGTTTCGAAACAACATGTTAGACATTTGTACATGTTGGTGGGCACTTCAATAATAGTTAAACTAAAAAACAAATAAAAATTAAACAGACAAATCTGTAAAATTTGGATGGATTTCTTTACTTTTTTTGAACGGGTACAAGTTTTCTACTACTTTCTAGCTTGGCAGCTCCTTCCTTGGGTTTTACATAAACCATTTGTGGTGGTTCGATTAACACCACATTATTATTGGTACTTGGTAATGTCACTTCAGGTGTTACAGAGACTATTGAAAATTTATTTTCATCGTCGTGAAATTCTTTGACTCTCTCTATTTTTACAAATCGACTGTCATCAATCCTATATTTGGTCATATATTTTCGAATTGAGTCTTCAGTTTCAATACATTTTAATTTAAGTTTGTAGAATCTTCGTATTAGGAGATGACACTGTCTGCATATTATAGCGTTCTCATCTGTGTATAAATCCTAAAAAACAGTGTTTGAAAAAATATATTAAAAAAAGGTTTCAATGTTGTCTTTACCAATTCGGGGACACAGTACTGTATTTTATCACGATATAACATTTTATCCGCATCTTCCATATCTCTGTCACCAATTAATATATAACTATTTGTTATTTCAAAACACATCCTGCATACTCTGTCTATTTGCGAATTATCCATTTTCTTATTAGCTTTTATTAATTATATTTATGTAAATAGAACTAAACGAAGCTTTCTCGAATAATATGGCGTTGTCTTGTATATTATTATTATTTTTCATTTACCTGAACCACTATTCGTATTTTGTTTTTCAATTTGATAACGTGTGCTCTGAATTCAGTTCGGAGCAAAAGGAACCCACAATGGAACACCCAGCATGCGATTGGTTGCTGTATCTGCGTCCCATTGTGCGACGAACGTGCACCCACAGCGCAGAAACAAAACGAAACATGCGCTCAAAATTCTTTATTCCAAATAATTAGAACAAAATTTAAATAAATCTCAAAGGAACGTTTCAATTTTCAGCAGGATTTATGGTCCCATAAGTTGATCCTTCACCATCCGATGACAAATCATCGCACGTTTGCATTGCATCGTCATTTACATTTGATCCTCTAAATAAACTCATCAACTAAAAATAAAAAATTAGGTGGAAAAACTGTTGAAAACGGTCCTTAATTCCATTTACTTGAGGTGAATATTGTTCAACTTGTTCCAACAAAGTTGCTGGATAATCAGGCGAACAGAATTTAACAATTTCTTCAGGAAAACATGCGTTTATATTGCTGACTATCTGGTAAAGGCTGCTTCCAGGTTTCGCTTTTAGTTCTTGAACTTTTTTCAAACCACCTGAAACCACAAAAGTGCGTCTTGCCAATGGATCATTGGGAAGAATCTGAAAAACAAAGAAAAACAGCGATATTATTTGAAATCAGAGCGTGTTGGTAGGCAACACCCTGTACAATTCCACTTTTCCTCCTTTGACATGCAATAAAACGCCAATAATCCTTATTTTATTGCGTTTTAAATAGTAAAAGTTAATCAACTATGTCCATAATGTTTATACAAACATTTTAATGATATTTTTGATCAATTTTAATTAAAAACAAGCCAGAAAAAAATAGATTAAATTCAATTGTGAATTATATAGTGCCATCCAATTCACTTACATAATTGTTTATCACAAATTTAACCTTCAACAAGCAAAATAATAAATGTTTAAATGCGCCTAACCCATATAAAAACAAGCAATCAATAAACATTTTATTGTCGATAAAAATTTGTTAAGGAAAATCCGGCCCTGCATCCTGCTGACATATGAACCGAGGGAGACACAGACACACTGAAAATAATAATATTGATTAGAAATTTCTGAAAGCATTTACTCCACAACCACAGTGCGCTTGAAACACATTAGGTATTATAATACAAAATAGAACAATAAACATAATAAAAAATAAAAAATGAAACAACATACACAATAACAATTATGTTCAAAAATATGACAAAATAAAAACACAAACACGAAAATAAAAGCAAGAGAGAAACGAACAAACAAAAAGTGATAAAAATAAACATTCACTATAATTTGTTTTTTGTCTAAATAATGCTAAAACCATCATCAAGTGATAATAAAAATAAGTTTTACATAAACAATCACAGTTTAAGTGTACATGGTGAGAAAATAAACATTTCCAAGCAAAAGAAAACGTTGAGTTTCCAAAAAAAGGGAAACATCAAATTGGATGTGGATAGTGAAGAGGAGATTGTTCTTAGTGGACCAAATGATGTGGTATTAAAAAAGAAAACACAACCAAGAAATGTATTACAATTGAATGTGACAAATTATGAAAATTCTCAAATTTTTAACAAACAGTTGAGGGAAATAGCAGAAACCGTAGAAATAAAGGATTTTCAAAGGATTCTTAATGCATTTTATATGAGTGAGAATTTTTCTAAACATAACAATTATGTTCGCACCATCAACAGAGAAGAGAAAATATTAAACAAAACCTATTTAACAAACATACACGAGAAATATTTTGCTAAGTATTTAAATTATATGAAAAATGTTGTAACTTAATAACAAACAAACAGGATAAGAAATATTTGTATAAAAAAATATTTTTTTTCTTTTCTTATTTTTCATTACTAATCTTGATTTGTTTAATGAAATTGTTTGTTTGTCAGTTGTTCATAATAATAAATCTGTATTAGTATGCATATTTAATGTTCCAACACAACGTAAATCTAATATAATTGCACACAATACAACTTTCAATATAATATAAATAGATTTAATGAGGATATAGTGCTTTTACGTAAATGACACACTAAAAAGTAATTGTCAATGTTATACGTATCAATTGCCTTTAAATTAGAACAAAAATAAATCGCCTTATATTTGCTAAAGAATTTTAGAACAAATCCCTGGCTTGCATAAAAAAAAAATAAAAAAATAACACTGTGATAAATACAGGGTGAACCAAAAAATTAAAATTAAGTGAAACAAAAAAAAAACTGAATCTTTACTAAAAATCAAATAAGTTTTTTTCTGGGTGAAAAAAATGGATTGTAAGCCATCACCAACTTCGATACCAGTCCAAGTCAAATCCAGAGAATTGGACCGAAAAGTTTTACGTGAAACACTTTATTCTGAAATTTTTCAAAGACATCGTCGCTCCATATTCGCGCTAGGATCATTTTTACGTATGTTAAAAACAAAAAAGTCTAATTACAATGTGATAAAACAGGACGGCGATTCGGAATGACATTTTTTAACAAGCAATTAGATTTAAAAAAGAAAAAAGAAACAAAGCGAAAATCAGTATTACTTCATCCGCCAAACAATCATAAATTTGGACTGATTTATGTAAAAATAAATGAATATTTTTGTCTAATTGCCTTAAACATCAACATTTTACAGAAAAATAAAATAAATTCATATGTAGCACGATTTGAATAAGAGTCATATACTTGTATACACTGTTAGGTATTGTGCATTTTTTATACGTAGAATCACAACGCTTGTTATCATATTTATATTAATCTAAGTACTTATAAGTATTAGATGGAATGTAAACAAATATAAATGATTTGTTATTGTTGTTTAGGACCACACCTATGTATATTTTTCATTAATTATTCGTAGACGTTATTATGTTAATGAAATGTTAATTTTTGGAATTTTATACTGCCAAAAAAGTTGTAAATGTATATAGGTATTAAAAGATAGTGTTTACATTTTACATAATTATGATACACTTGCATAAATACAATTTTGTAATAAATATCCGCAATTTAACAATGTGTTTCATTTCTCTACCAAAAAAAATTGTTATTCAACTTTCTAATAACCAGAAAGTGCAAATTTCTCTTACTAATGAATTTTTAATTTATTTCAGCAATTTGGATAATTTTTTTTTGACAAAATTTCTTACCTTGCTGTATTGGCATAAAGCATATTTCAAAATCTCCGCAGGTGCATTGTACAGCATCGGTGCTAATGCATCAATAATCAGACATTTCTGCAAACACAACTTCAACGTCAATCTGCATTTGTGCTTTAAATCATCTGAAGATGTTGGCGATTTGAAAAGATCCAATAATCTTGGGAAAATGTTCGCTTCTGCAATACTCTGTGCATGTTCCGGTGAAAATCGTCCAATATTTCCCAGTGTCCAAACAGTCACACACAACGTATTATCATCCAAACTTTCATTCAATATTTTATTCAATAGAATAATGGCATTGCAATTTATTATCGATATTGCCAATTGATCGGAATGGCCTGCAAAAGTGCTTTTATATATTTCTCAAAGAGGTTTTGTAAAATCAGTACCCGCTATGTAACCCAAAGCCGCAATACAAGCGATTCTACTCTCCTCTGGAGGCAATTTGATCGTCTCAATAAGAGCCCCAATTCCACCGCAATTAACAAGCAATTGCGTTAATTCTAGGGAATGTTTGACCACATTTTCTATGAGTTTGGCAGCTTCCCTTCTCACAAGTGGACAGGGATTGCACAAATGTATGACAACGGATGGGAAAACCTCCGATTCGACCACAGTTTCAGATAGTTCAGTTGAGTGCTTTGCACAGGAACCTTTAAATAATCCAGAAAATTTGAATTTTGAAAAAAAAATAACAGCTATAGTTACTTAAAGCAGATAAGGCAAGTCTTTTCAATTTCTCATCTGGATTGTTCAAGTTTTTTGCTAAATATGCTATTGCGCCCCCATCTGCCACATCTTGACCCAATTCAATGGAATGTTTTGCAATTTCCGATAAAGTGCCGGCAGCCAATTGTTTTAGTGGTAATTCTGGTTCTTGTAAACACAATATTATCAGGGGCAGTACACCGAAATCTACACAGGATCGGGCGAGCTCTTTGCTATGACGCGCAATGTGCCCGATGGAACACAGAGCGGATTCCTTCACCTAAACAATAAAAGATAGTTTTTTTTCTGTAGAACATTGTAAACATGTTTACTTGGGAATCAAAGTCTTCTAAGCCTTCGATGAGTTTTGTTAGAGCGCCAAGTTCGATGATTGCTCTGGCGATTTGCTCGTCTGTTTTGCAAAGCGATCGAATCACGGATAAAACACCCCGTTTTTGATATTTCTGAAAAAAAGTGGCATGTTATATTGAATAAATCAGAGAACAATTCAAAATTTAGTACAATTTGGATTGGGGTGTTAAGTAAAATTTGTAGAATATTGTCATTGATTACTGTTGATGCAATTTCGGTGCTATTCTGGATTAAACGAGCTAAAGCCACAGAAGCGCATTGAATTATTTGCGGGGTATCGTCTGTTAGAAGTTTTTTCAGTAGATCTGAAAGTGACACTTGAAAAACATGTTTTTCGGTATTATTAAATAATTTTACTTATCACATTCTGTTTCTTTAAATTAGGAATATGTTGGGGTTTCACTGCCAAGTTAGATATTGTTTGAACGAATATCCAACGCGCTTTTTCGTACTCATCAAATACGGAAATAATTGAGCGACTTGTCATTATAAAATTCAGTCAATAAACAAATATGTTATTTTGTTATTGTTATTAAAATTGTTTGTAGAATTTAAACTGCATGTTTCAATAACAAAATAATTTATTCTTTAACAAAAATACTCAACAATACTGAAATTAAGAAAAGAATATGTACAATTTTACTTTGTTATTAATTATTCTTGTATGAGTAATTGATATAATAATTACATGTTAAATGCATTAATTTTTAAAATCCCACCTTTTTTGAAAAATTATCACAAATACGGGTATGCAACCAACTATTTTGCATCTGACTAAGGGAAGGACAAGTTGCGAAGGTTGCGAATCCTGAATTCTAACCTATAAATTGCTCCTTTTTACAAATGTTTTTCAACACACTGTTTGTGTTATTACGGTAATAATGTAAAAAAGAATGTGCCAAATATGTCCTTAGCTAATATTTGTAAGTATGGAATTTTATATTGCAAACCCTTATCTGAAAGTCTTTTCATTTCAGCTGAAAAGTACAAAAGTTACACCTCCGCCGTTTTCAAAGAAATCCACCATGGAAAAACAACCACAATCGATTCCTTAAAAGAATCCGACATCTCGTTTCATTGGAGTTTTTTCATACACGAGAAAACTTCTGATACGCTCCTTCATGTGGCTGCTCGTCTTGGATATCACGAAATCATTGATCGCCTCCTCGAAGGCGATCCATCTGCCACTAAATATGTAAATCGTAAGAACAACCACGATAAGACCGCATTACATGAAGCTGCTCAATTTGCTCAGTACCAATGCTGTGACATTCTTCTAAAGTACGGAGCTTTATGTAACGCTTTAAAAAAAGCAGATTGGACTCCATTAATGCTAGCCTGCACCAATATAAAACCAGAACGCAGTTACAAGACTGTCCAAACATTAGCATCGAATGTAAATTGTGTTTTTAACTATCGAAACATCGATGGTTGGACAGCTGGCCATTTGATATGCCGTGAAGGCGATTTGGACATCCTTAAATTGCTTGTACAGAAAGGACTAGACATATCGTTGGAGACGAGAAACGGTAGAACGTGTTTACATATTGCTTCTTTACACGGTCATACGGACATTGTGACTTTTTTATTGACTTTCAAAGAATTGGTTGATGTTAATGCCAAAGACACGTCCGGAAGTACGCCGTTACAAGAAGCAGTTTTAGGGGGACATTTAAGCATTTGTAAATTTCTGATCGAAAACAATGCAGATATTAAATGTGTCAACAATGCGGGTTTTAACTTGTTACATTTGGCCGCCAGTCAAGAGGAGAACGAACAGAATATGGAACTATTGGAATTCCTCCTAAATGATTTGCATATCTCCCTTGATGGACGAACCAAAGTGAGTCTTGGAATCACCGCTCTTCATTGTGCTGCGAAGAAAAACAATCGGGACATTTACGAGTTTTTAATTAAAAATGGATGCGACGAGAAATTGAAAGATCGATCAGGTAGACTTGCGGTCGACTATTTCCCAAAATAGACTGAGTAGTTTGTTATCATGTTTAATTTCGGATATGAATAAAATCGTTAAACATTTACTAAAAATCGAAAATAGATTTATTGCAGTTAAAAGTTTATAAAAGTCATATAAATGAAATAAAAACAATAATACTTAATTGTCGTTGATGAAAAACTGCGAACACAAATTAACGACACCTAATATGATGATCACAATGTGCAAAATGAGTTTTGTAATGGTGAGATTGTGTTCTTTCTTCAATGAGGCGATTTTTAGTAGACTTGGTAAAAGGAAGACGTAGACAAGGCCACTCAATGCTCCTGTATATCTATAAATATACAGGATGTAATGTTTGGGCTGGTTTGAATTTTTTTTATTACCTTATTAACGTTCCGATTCTCGGAAGAAAGCAAGCAAACATAATACAAATAATCAGAATTATGGAATTGATTATGATAACTCGACCATAAGTGAAATCACCGAAGCGATAATTCTTAAAGATCATATTTATATTTGTGAGAATGTCCATTCGCAGCATGTACGTGATTAGCGGAAAAACGGTGAACAATTGGAAGAGTAAAAGAATTCTTGCAATCAAGGTAAGAACATCATGTCTGCTAAAGTTATTCAAAATATTCTAAAAAACAGAAACAATAAATATGACAAATTGTTTTTCAATTAATTGCACTTACGTCTTCAATGCATGACTTTGCCAATGGAAAGCAAACATAAAATGTGACTCCAATAAAGAGATAAGTGAATGTTATTAAACAAAAAGCAATTGATAAATCCCTCCCCTAAAAAAATGTTCAATTTAATCAACACTCGAAGGTAATTAATAATATTTATATTTACATTGTTTTCCTGATGTCTGTTGTTCCTCATAATTGATATTATTATATTATGTATAAAATAACTGAGCGATAACATGCCACTTAAAGCACAAAATGTTGGCTTTAACTTGAATTCAACTGACCAATCCGGAATATTGATGCCCCAATTGTACGATTTTATTGCGACAAAAATGAGTATGTATAAAACGCTTATAGTTCCTAAAAGAAAAACAAATCATTATTTAAATTTTTTTTTAACTGTGCTCGCTTTTACCTAAACTGTTAAACTTCGTAAAAAACGTTGCACTTTTAAAATTCAACATCGGAAACATAATAATACCGAGGAAAATTGGTACAGTCGAATATAAATCCCATACTTTACTATACAATGAATTGTCTTGTGTATTAGTGAGGAAATTCGTTGTATTTTTCGAGTCTACAGCTAGATTCTTTGGACATATCACAGATAAATTGTCATTTGGAGCACTTTGCGGAGAGACAAACGAACCTAAGGAAAAAAGCTCATAATTTCATTCTCCACTCAGACAATTTCCACTTACCGTAAACAAAATCTACCGAATTGTAAAGAAAATTAGCCATCAGTATCCAATAAACAATATTGGACCCTATAAGAACAATAATCGAAAAGATTTTCGCAAGTACTTCGGCCCATTTTCCAATCAACATTCTACAGAGATCAAAAGCTTCGTTATTCTGTCCCAACATACCTGAAAATTTCATGTTGTTTACATTACTAAACAGAATCTGTGATAAAAGACGGTAAGCGAAGTGGACATACAGTCTGCCGCTAATTGTTTATCAGTTTTCATATTTATTTCTAATTGAGGACAACAATTTAACGTTAGAGAAATGATGTCATTAGTGACCGTAAAGTTGCAAAACAAAGATATCAGAAAAAATAAACAAATCTAACGTAATTCGTCTTACTGTGCTTCTGGTTGACATTAAGAAGAATGTAAGCTGTGTACAAACACAATGCAGCAACCAAAATGTTAATTGCAATGCCAGGAAATAGTCCAGTCTTCTCCAATCCCCACGACATGGCCAACAATGAAGTGCCCATCGTTGTATTCCATGTCGCAAATCTGGAATATAATGCGTTTTTATAATGCAGGCGCCAATTAACTATCAATAAACAATTTATTCTTAGTGTTATCATCAGGACTGATGAAATTTCAATACGAAATTGAATCATAAAATTATAGTAAATAGTACTATCTAGAGAGTTAAAGTGCAGGCTTATTTAATAATTCTAAAAATTATATTTTTATGGGCAATTACATTATTTTATACTTACATGGTAACTAATGAACTGTTGGTGGGAATTTCTTCGATAATTTTGTAGTCGATAAAACTGTCTAATGTGGTGCTTTTGTTCACCTAAACAAAAATTGATAACTGACGAAAAAAATCAGGGAGATTATAGTTACCAGTGGAGGGTCAATGAAACCGGCGATGGTGGTGTACTCTTCGAGTTGTTCGTATTTTGGTTTCTCTTTGGCAAATATGTCTAGCTGAGGAATTCCCAATCTGCAAGAATTTTTTTCAAATAAGTTTGTTATTAATTGAGTCTTAAATTAGTATACTTTTTTGCGGGCGTTTTTATGATCACCGGCGAATTTGGCGACACGGAGTACTTGAAAGTGTCCTCGTTTTCACTGTAGGAATCTTGGCTAAAAATTGGAGACCCGGTGACAGTACTAAAGTCAAATTATGACAAAAAAGTAATTTTTTTCTTCAATTAAAATTCAACAATGTTACCCGAAACTTTTGGTGGAAGAGCAACTGGAACTCATTAAAGGCTGCGACTCCGATTCGGAATCCGACTCATTCTTTCTCTTAAGTAGCATTCTATAGTGTCTCATGAGATCTAAATTGGGAGTATAATTAAAAACTAAGAAATTTTTCGTTAGTAAACTTACCTTTCATGGTGATTATTGAATAAATTATCATGAAATTGTAAAATATGAAAAAAGTTTGTTAACTATTGTGCTACTTTTAATTTGACTGCACTGTTTTTTAATTTAAAAATCCTATTCATATTTACACGAATTTAACTGATTGCCTTGAATACAAAATTTCGATCACTTTACGCACATTTTCACCATAAGTCTCTTAAATAAATGATAAAAGATGTTCTTGAACATGTCTTAAATACTGTAACCAGTAAATAAATATGTTGATAACAGTGGCGTGGATTCGTTTTGGGGCAATTAGGAAGTCCCAGGGTCCATAATGACAAAAATTTTATCACTTCTATATGATAAGGAAGTTCATTAGAGTTTCAGGGAATCCCGTCTCCACCACTGGTAGATCTTTGCTGATAAAATAATTGTTTTTTTGCTAAGAGTATTAAGGAATAGTTCGGCTTCCGTTGAGATTATTTATTGTTGTTTAGTTGCTGCCAATTCTATCCTTTATGGCAATAAGGAGTTAAGTAGAAAATCAAATAAAACGACGTAAATATGTGCAATTGACAATGAATTATTCCTTATCGGTATTGATGATGTTATAGAATGTCTCGTGGTGGTATTTTGTAACTGCTTTGTTAATGTTTATATTTTTCCGTTTTCTGTAAAAATACAAGGATCATGGATCAATATCTCGAAACTGGTGTTTTTCTGTACTTGAACAGTAGGCATATTTTGTTATTAATTATTTAATTGATTGAAATTAATATCCGTATTTAAACATTTCAACAATTATTTCAATTCAAATTATTTCATTTTATATTTGGTAATCGTCAAACCATAAAGAATTAAGAATTTGTACACGCCTTTTGTTTACCACAAATTCTAATGTTTTATCATATTATTTTGGCAAGGATAAATTCAAGTAATAGTGTGGAATTATAATATTTGTCAACAATTACTCTTGTAATACGCATTTAATGAAATAATATATGCATTTAGGTTGAATTCCTATTGAATAGTCAATAAAATAAGGTAAAACAAGGATTATTGATTCACTTTTTTTTATAATAAATCACAAGAAATAATCGCGGAAGAGTCAAATCCTATTATTAATTTTAATTTATGCAACACATGTTTTAATATAAACAACAATCAATCACTTTTTTTATTCAAATATTTTGCTATAAATTCATGATTGAAATATGGCTAAAATTCTATTGTAACAGCGTTAAAATTGAATTTCATAAAATCACGTCCTACGTATATTCACTTAAACCTTGATTTTAAACAAGGCTAGGTCAATCCTTATTATTGTAACTGATAAATATTAGGTGACAATAATATAATCACAGGTGGTACATACAATGTAAAAGCGATTTGTTACAAAGTGTTTGAAATCTGTTAAGAAATTCTACAAATCGCACCTATGATTATAGACCAATACCAGACACGTATAATTTTCAATGAATCGACCCAAATATGTAAATACAGGATAAGTTATCTTATTATATAACTACAATACCGTATTCGCACCCACGCTGGCCGTGATTTTAGAGGAAAACCAGTTTTTATGAAATATTTAATTATGGTATGGATTTGCAGAAAATCTTTAAGAAAAGTAGTGGTAAGCACTTCCAAGCACGCTTCTGCAAAGCAAATTGCTTCAGTTCAACTTTGTTTTTCCAACAGTGAAAAGGTTTTCTAAATAAAAAAGTAATCAGTTTGTGTCTGAGGTTTTTCTGTAAGTCAAAGTGCAAATTTTCTTCATTTTTCCAGATGAGGACCTGCGAAATGTTCGCGTGTCTGCTAATTTTCCAAACGATATCCGCCATCCTAGGTGAGCCATCTGACTATCGACGCTATAGAATATTGTCTGGCTATCCATATTCGGACAATTCTTACACATACTACACAAACCCTTACTATTACCACCCTTATAGATACAATTATGCAAAAGCAGTGTCCAATTACGATGGTGATGTTGACAACAACGTTTACATCACTGATAAATATGGAAGAACAACTATTACATCTGCACAAAATTACAGAGGTTTTTATTACAGAATAACACAAGTTTTAATACGATTAATCGTCGTTTAATAACAACAAATCGCAGCATCTCTTAAAAACCGTCAACAAAACAACATCAAAACCGCCTTCCGCTTTTTATTTTACACCTAAAATTGAAATCTTTCGAATACAACTGCAATAAATCATTCTTAACTATTGATTTAGGTGTGGGATCAAGATTAGGCGTGGGCATACACGTGGTTATTAATAAACAATTTGTTTTTTAATCCTAATAATATTAATAAGTAATTGGAAAACCAAAAATAGTTTTCTTGAATTGAAGGTCGGCCTAAAAATTGCGTCTTCCATACATAAAAACACTTCACAAACCACACACACTCAAGTCCAAACACAATTCTAATAATTTTCCAATTTTAGCCATGTCTTATGGTACGAGTTGTACGAGTAGTACTTGCGGCCAGAACGCCCAATGCACCGTCGTCGGTGGCCGTCCTGTTTGCTCTTGCATGAAAGGCCATTCCGGCGATCCGATTTCCTACTGCAAACGAGCCGAATGTCTTGATAATTCCGAATGTCGTGGTCATCTCACTTGTCGCAACGGCAACTGTATCAATCCTTGCGACGGTACTTGCGGTGTGAATGCGAACTGCGAGGCCCGAAACCACGTCCCTGTCTGCTCCTGTCCTGCTGGATACACAGGCGATCCGTTCTCACAATGTCGCCGTTTTAACCCCGGTAAAAACCCCAAAAACCATCCTCAACTCCCACCCTATAAATATTAATTTTACTCTCTTAGAGGAACTCTGCCACCCGAGCCCCTGCGGTCCTAATACAAATTGCGAAGTTGTGAATGGAGTGCCAACATGCCGATGTTTGCCCGGCTTCCATGGCTCTCCCCTGGCTGGCTGTCGACACGAATGCGAAAACGACGCGGAATGCGGCCCCACACTTGCCTGTCTCGAATTCAAGTGCCAAAATCCCTGCACGTCGCAGTGCGGCGTGAACGCCGAATGCGAGACAATCCGCAACCACAGAGCTGTGTGCAAGTGCCCTAGAGGTTACTTTGGCAATCCGTACTCCTCTTGTCAGCCGGAATGCACATCGGACAGCGATTGTCCGCGGAACAAGCCCGCCTGCATCTACAATTCCTGTAAAAATCCCTGCGATGGAGCGTGCGGTGTGGGCGCCAATTGCGAACTTAGAGGTCTAACGCCTGTTTGTTCATGTCCGAGGGACATGACTGGAGACCCCTTCACCATGTGCCGTCCGTTCGATAGTCGTAAGGTTTAAGGGAAGATAGAATAAACGTGTTTTGTTCACCGTTTTGTTTGTAGGCGATTTGTGTGAACCGAATCCGTGCGGAGCGAATGCACGCTGTCAGCCCGGCTTCGATAAGTACAACAAGGAAAGACCTGTCTGCACCTGCCATTCAGGATACACAGGCGATCCATTGACAGGCTGTGTTCGTGGCGAATGCACAGAGGATGCCCATTGTCCTGACAGTCAAGCTTGTATCGATTACAGGTAAAACAAAGCGATTCTCCACATTACAATTGTACGACTGTGTTTATTTATATTAAATACAAGGAATTAGGTTGCCGCTTCTTGGTAAAGAACATGTACACTTTGTATAAGTTCTTTCCATTCTTCGTCGTCACTGAATTCGGACAGTTCACTTAGGAGGTCTTTCAAACTGACTGTCGTGTCCACTTTGAGTTTGTCAGAGGGAATTTCTTGGATGATTTTTTGCATATCGCTAATAGTAGGAAAATCATCGTCCTTGGAAATCAATTCATCATCCTTGTTCACTTTTTTGCCTTTTTTTGATAATGCTTTTCTTAAGAAGTAAATTGCTAATGTTGATGAGAGGATCACAAAGATTTCCTTGTAGTGTTTCTTAAGGATTGATGTTAATTTGAATACCTGATCCATTTAAATATGGGAGAATTTATTTTTGAATACATATGAAACATTTCAAATTTGACATAAATTGTGTGCCACTTTGATTTAAAAGGGTTTTGTGATTGCAGATGTGAGAATCCATGCATTGGTCAATGTGGTGTGAATGCAAATTGCAATCCAAAGCGACATTTGGCCGTCTGCACTTGTCCAGCTGGGTACAATGGTGATGCGTTGATTCAGTGCTACCAGAATAGAGAGTCAACAGTTGGGAGATATTTGCGTTATCCGTAAAATGTGTTGTTTTTTTTTGTAATTGTACTGCCATAAGTTTACTAACAGCACGATAAAATCGAATGTCTGTATTTTAAAATATTAATAAAAGCAACGTATAGTTGATCCTGTTCCGCTTGAATTTTGCAACTAATTCCATACAAGAAAAATTCCGAAATTTTCTTATTGGTTACTACAAATGCGTCTCCTAACTCGATGCCGCATAATGATTTGTTGTATGTACAAATAGCGCAAAATGTGTTGTGTCCACTGTAGTCCTCAAACTCTCTTAACACCCCACAATCTTTCCATTCGATGACTTGAAATGGATACACTCTCATTAAGTTATCGCTATTTGTGAATGTGGCGCCCCAACTGGGTACTCCTGGCAGAAAATCATTGCAACTCATTTCCGGAATTACATCCATCAACATGTTTATATCGGATGCGATTATATTGAATCGGATACGTTCAACGTCCAAGAGAACTAAACGGTGTTCTTTTGTAAAGTTATTTGTAATTTGTATTGGAAATCGTGTTGATTCCCACACTTCGTTTAAATTCCGAACTCCAGCGGTAATTTTGAGATTTCTTGAAAATGATAGAAAATTAAAATCAGTAGAATTGATTTTGTTAAGATAATTTACCTGAGATCATTTGGAACACATTCTAAAATCGTTAGAATTTTAACGTTGGAGATTATAGTTCCACCACAGAAAAAGTTGTTCCCATTTTCAATAAGAACTTGAAAAGGTGAGAAATATGGTAAAGGATAAATTGTATGGTCGAGGGAGTTTTGCATATTTGGTATTTCTCCGGCAATTGTTGCAATATTATTAAATGAACAAAATAGGTTTAAGAATAGATAAATTAACGGGCACATTTCAATAGTGTTATAGTTATCGATTCTAAATGAAATTAAAATGTTATCAGGAAAAGGTTGGATATAGAAACGAAACATTCCCATTAGGGCAGAAGTTGTGTATTAGATACTTTTAACAACTTTTAATCTATAATAATAAACTCCGATCTAGCTGTTTGTAATCTGTCAATATCGTTTCTGAAACTCTTACGAATTTCAAGAAACGGGAAAACCCCTTTAAATAAATTGGAAATATGCCAATAAAATCGGTGTTTTTGGTTATTTTAGAACAAATTAAGCGATTCACAAATCAAACTATTTAAATTATGTATAATGTATATATATTGTGCATTTTTATATTAAAATACATATACACATATTTTTAGTATTATGAATAGTCACCTTAAAATCCATCAATATTATTCGAGTAATTAATCGAAAGTACGAATTTTCTATTTCTCATAAAATTAGTTTTCAGTGGTTTCAGCAATATGGTAAAAGCTACGAACTCGTTCGGTAACTTCTTCTGCGATCCACTTTTCATATTTTGCAATACTAACAAAAGCAACATACAATTTATCATGTTCTACTCGAATTTTGTAACTAAACCCATAAAGAAAAAATTCTGAATAATCTTGATCTGTTACTACAAAAGCATCCCCTAACTCGATGCCGCACAACGATATGTTGTAGGTGCAAATCGCACAAAATGTGTAATTCCCCACGATGTAGTCCTTAAAGTTCTTCAACACATCACAATATTCCCATTCAATCACTTGGAATGGATACATTTTCATCACATTGTCGTTATTTGTAAATGTAGCACCCCAACTGGCCACTCCTGGCATAAAGTCATTTAATCTGGTATTTTTTTGCATGAAACCGTTCAATGGTGCTATATCTGATACAATAACATTGAATCGTATGGGAAGTACTTCAATAAGACTCAAACGACCACGTTCCGGTTCTCTTTTAATACCTTCATGGGGAACTGAAAGTCGAGTGGGTTCCCAATCATCATTTAAATTTCGGACTCCAGCGAAAATTTCGAGATTGCTTAAAATTCATTATTTTCATATTTTCAAAATCAAATCAATTGATTTTCAAAATAAAAATTTACCTGTTATCACCAAGAATACACTCGGTAAGAACTAGAATCATTTCTTCTGAAATTATAGTCCCCGCACAATACGAACCATCATCATTCCCGTTTTTAAGAAGGACTTGAAAAGGTGAGAAATATGGCAAAGGATATAAAATCGCACGCTCTTCTATATTGTTCGAATTTGGAATCTTCTCTGCGTTTAGTGCAAAATTTTTCGAAAAAATGAAACCCAATAATAAAATGTACAAAAACATTTCGATATAGTGCCAGTATCGATTCCAATAAACATTTAAATGTTAGTAAAAAGTGTGATAGAAATGAAATATATCCATTAGTTGCACATAGTTATTTATTACTTAATAACAACTCTCATTTAATGTCCTAAATAATAAAGTCTGATGCCGATTGAATCCAGGAATAAAAGGATGAAATGCGAGTAAAAACTGTTGGATAAGAAGGGTTGCAATCTGTGTGAACATAAGACACTATTCCCACTTGAATACCATTCACTGTCAGTGGACCACCAGAATCGCCATTGCAACCGCCTTTGGTGCCATAGCCATAAGCACACATCACGTTACTATTTTTGGACCGGCCATCGTAAAATTCTTCACATTCGCTGTTTGAGATTATAATTAGGTCAATTTCTTGTAAAGTGTCAGAAATGCCATCAGAGAATCCAGTTTTTCCCCAACCGCTTAGAATGCTCTTTTCCCTAGTGAAAGTTCCAGAATTTGAGGGTGCTAATGGTACGACGCTAATAGCGGAATTTATTGCGACTTTTTTTGGTAAAATAATTAATGCAATGTCATTATTTAAATTATTCTCATTATATTCGGGATGAATGAGAAAGTGGGTGCTATAAAGACGAATTTGAGTACTTTCGTTTTCTTCGATTTTATGTGCACCAAGAATTACCTCAGCTCTTTCAGTTCTGGAATATAAAAACATGTAGCAAGTTGTAGATGATATTTTGAATGATTAATAATAAATTTACTCTTGTAAACAGTGAGCTGCTGTTAAGATATGCGTTTGAGAAATTAGCGAACCTCCACAAAACCGATCGTCGTCCATAATTAAACCAATTTGAAAAGGGCGGGTGTGGGGAACGGCTTCACTTCCGAAAGCAATTCTCGCTTTTTCAGGACTTTGTCTCTTAGGTCTGAATAGTTTTTCTGCTTCATTTAAATCAATTTATCAAGATTATCAATTTAGAGAAAAAAAATTTGATATTTTCTTATTTACCGCATTTACTAAAACTGTTAGAATTGCGCCAAATGCAAACGTAAATACTAGTTCCATTGTAAGTCGAGTATATGTGAAAGAAAATATAATTCTCAGAACAAATTTTTAAAACCGAATTATATCATACCTACCTATTCATAAAATAAATTTTGTTATTTATTCTAAAAATTTTATCAATCTCTATTATACTTGAACTTTATTTTTATTATATTGATTAGAAAAATTAAAATATTTCACGTTCTTATTGATAAGACAACAAGTCGGAATTTTCCTCAATCCACTTTCTAAAACTCGAAACTCGAACGAAAACTGTTGGATTTCCTACAGTGCATTTACTGTCACCAAATGAAACGATACCAATTTGAATATCGTCCACAGTCAAAGGACCACCAGAATCTCCATTACAACCACCTTTGGGGCCAAGTCCAGAGGTACACATCATACTAAAGTCAATTGGAGGAAAGAATTCTTGTTCACACTGTTGATTTGTAATTACAGTTAAATTAACGGTCATTAAAACTGTTGAAATATCGCTTTCGCCCGAGG
This sequence comes from Silvanus unidentatus, assembly GCA_963930825.1. Taxonomy (NCBI): domain Eukaryota; kingdom Metazoa; phylum Arthropoda; class Insecta; order Coleoptera; family Silvanidae; genus Silvanus; species Silvanus unidentatus. Next base: position 15,849,170 of record OZ005760.1, read on the forward strand.
TTTTGCCCCATCCACTAAGAACTGAAGTTTCGCCTGCAAAATCACTTGAATTTGAAGGCGCCAAAGGCACAACTTGGATATTTTCGTTGAGTTCTACTGCAGATGGCAATTGGATTAAAGCCAAATCGTTTTTATAAACAGTAGTGGGATAGTCTTCATGTACTGTAAAGTTCTTGCTGGTCAAAATGACCTGAGATGATTCGCTTTCACTGATATTGTGAGCTCCCAAAATCACTACAATGTTCGAAGCCCTAAAGAAATGAAAAATTAAGTTTTATAAGATCGGTGAATAAGTGAAACTCTAGCACCCAAATGCGCAATGCGCTGCGGTAAGCACGTAATTTGGAGTAATCAAAGAACCACCACAAATACCAACATTATCGATAACTAGGACTGCTTGATATGGACGAGAATGCGGCTCGGCTTCTGCACCTCCGATAATTTTCGTTTCTGGTCTTCCATTGTTGGAGTTAACATATACATTTTTACTCGTTAACTTCGTCCAATCGGCTGACTTCTGCTGTATAAAAAAATCCAGTAAAACAAATGCATTACCAAATCATAAAATGCGCTTACATCGATATATGGGAGCGCCAAAGTTGCACCAGCAATCACAAGTAAGATAAAAATTTTCATTCTAAACTGTCTTAGTCAACTGCACTTGTAATAATGATAATGGCTTAATGACATTGCATTGAATTTTTAACCAAATTAAGAGATAAAGTAATTTATTTCATATAATTATCAATTTCACAATTAGACAAATTTCATATCAGGTGTGCTCGTAAATTGATGACTTAAGCAGATACATCGGAATTTTGCGCAATCCAAGTCCTGAATTTAGAGACACGTGTGAAAACAGTTGGATTTCCAGCAGTACATTTGCTGGAACCAAAGGAAACAATACCAGCTTGAACACCGTTAACAGTGAGTGGGCCACCAGAGTCACCATTGCAACCACCTTTTGTGCCACTGCCAGAGGTGCAAATCATACTGGAAATAATCGAACTGCCGAAAGTATTGGCGCAGGCAGTGTTGGTGAGGACGGATAAATTGACTTGCATTAATACACTGGAGATGCTTCCAGAGTCAGAAGTTTTTCCCCAACCACTAAGGACGGCAGTCTGGCCGGCATAGTCACTGGCGCTGGCTGCTGCCAAGGAGACAGTGGCGATGTTGGAGTTGGTTGTGACCGAACTTGGCAATTTGATCAAAGCAATGTCATTGGCCAATGTGCTAGTAGAGTAACCAGAATGGACGATTAAATTTGTGCTAGTGAGACGAACTTGAGTTGATTCTGTGGTTTGGATATTGTGGGCGCCCAAAATGACTTGGATGGAGCGAGCTCTAATAGAAATTAATTAATTTTTTTATTTTTTGCTTTATTTATCAAACGTTTACCCTGAAGCGCAATGAGCGGCGGTGAGGACGTAGTTTCTAGAAATCAAAGAACCACCACAGAATCCAGAACCGTCAATGATCAAACCAGCTTGGAAAGGACGCGAATGTTTTGCAGCCTCTGAACCTCCAATGACTTTGGGTTCGACGAGTTCAACTTGCGGTTCAACGTATAAGTTTCTGGGGGAGATTTTGGTCCAGTCGATATTGTCCTGTTGTTAAAATTATTTAAATTTCGTTATTAAAGATAAAGAGGACTTACCTGAACAGCAGGGACGGCAAAAGCGGCTCCTAATAAAGCGAAAAGAATAGCAATTTTCATTTTGGATGTCGATTGGCACTAATGCCAATTGTGATACAAAGTCAGTCTTATATACGAAATGAAAATCTTTTATTGACATAGATTAAAATTTAAGTAATTCGATAATTGTTGTAAATAATCTTTGTTAATCTTACCTACGGGTAACAAAAACAGATAAAATATATAAAAAATTTTGAAATATCCAAGCACATTTAAAGGGAGAGATGAATATTTCTGAGTCAGGGGGAATTTCGAAAATCCTTTAAGCCAGTATCCCTCATACAATGGCATTTAGATAATTCAATGGATTAATAAGCAATAATATTAAGATTTCGGATCAGACAGTAGACAAACAATCAGCTACTTTAAATTCAATATCCAAATTAGTAGAAATAAAACGATTTTTTTTATTTGACTCAATATTATCTTGTTTTATTTTTTCGATTAATATAGACAGTTGATATTTTAACAAAAATAACTGCTACATCTATACCTTTATTCAAAAAAAAGCTTTCAAATAAGTCCTTGTTTTATCGTTGTTGTTGTCGTTGTTGTTGTCCGGTAATCGGAATTCTCCATTATCCAGGATTCAATATCAAATGCACTTAACTTGGTGTACACAGTTGGATATCCATGTTCGCAATCATCATGAAATAGAGATATTATGCCATATAAAATATTCGATTTTATATCAACAAGGGGACCTCCATTGTCTCCCAAACAAGCACCTTCATGTTTCGCTCCAACAGTACACAACATCACATTGTCATCAACAATTTTTTTGTTACCAAAAAGTTCGTTGCATTTTTCTGCAGTACTTATTTGTGCACTTGCATTTAATAAAATATTGGAATACCCAGCAGAATTTGCAGTTTTGCCCCAACCCCAGAGTGTTAGTTTACTTGGCGGCTTATTGGCACCAGTAGCTGGTATTGCGACAGAAATATTATTTTTACCAACTACTACACTTTTACTTAGTTCAATAAGAGCAATATCGTATGCGTAAATAGATGCCCCTGAACCCGTACCATAATCTTCATGTATAATCATTTTTTTGCCAGGAATTACAACTGGATTTTCGTGGGTGTTTTTTAAATCGGTCACATTCAGTGTTACAGTAACACTACTTGCCCTAAGACAGAAATTGATCGAGAATCAAAAAATCAAAGATCATCGATCTATACTTACTGATACAGGCAATTGGCCGCAGTGAGAACGTAATCTTTGGTTATTAAAACACCTCCACAAATTTTGGTACCTCCATCAATACTTAAATAGGCAATGTAACCGGGATTAACAGTTTTATTTGTTCCTTGAATTATTCTGGAATTGATTTTGTCAGTTTCTTTGAATGGTGATTCATTGAAAGCAAACACTGCCGTTTGGAACTGGATGGCAAAGATAAGTAGAAACACTTTCATTTTTTAAGTAATCTTTTGATTGTGTTATTTTTTAATTGAAATGTTTCTACAATTTTACTTATATTTATAGACTTCATTTGTTGATTGTTGAAATTGTGTAATATTCAGATAAAGTTAGATAGAATTAGATATAGGCTTTATTTGAAGAGGAGAACAGGAGAACTCATTTGATAATGTTTGTTTTGTAAAAACAAATAAATATACATAAATTCTTGTTTAATGGGAAAGGGTTATAATAGATGTACCTAAATATCTCTTTAGATAAACTATCGTTGGATTCTGAGGCCATAAATAGTATTAAAACCTTAATTAAACCTACACTCATTAATTACTAAAAAAACATCAAAACATTTTGACTAGACATCAGCAAGTCAAAGTTAATCTTTTTCATTCTATAACATAAATTAAAATGAGGTTTTATTTTTTAATGCGCTACTTTTTATTATGCCCTAATTCTACATTAATTTCAGTTTTTATATTTACAGTTCCAAAAACTTTATCGCCGAATCTATTTAAATTCACTTTCGTAATCTAGTAATATAATCTTGCAAATTACGTAATTTTCAAACTAAAGTGTTGCTCCAATTTTTGTCATATTCACGCTTTCCTCCCACAATTTCTTTGCCAAGCCATCATCTCTGGCGGACTTTGCCAATGTCCGGCCTGAACAATTGGCAAAAAACAGAAAATCTTGTTTTGAACAAGCTTCATCTACGGCACAATAAATTGTCGTTTGTGCCCCTTGGTCAGGACTTTTCATCAGCCACGAACAAGAGTTCCATAACAAATACGAAAAAACATTTGTGTCTTTTAAATGACGATTCAAGTTGGTTTTTATCATGATTCCTGGATGTACCGCAAAAACATTGACATTCTTCACATTCGCCTGTTTCAATCTGAAAACCAACTCTTTGCTGAACAAGACATTGGCCAATTTGCTTTGTTGATAGGCTTTCAGAGAATTGTATGGTTTGTGGTTCCAGTTCAAGTCATTAAAGTCCATTTTACCCATTATATAAGCAAGCGAGGAAACATTGATGATTCTAGCAGCTTCACTTTGGCAAATTGTCGGAAGTAGTAGTAAAGTCAACAGAAAATGCCCAAGATAATTAACGCCAAAATGAATTTCAAAACCGTCTTTGGTTTTGCAGTAAGGCGCTAACATTATTCCAGCATTATTAATTAACAAGTCAATGTGGTTTTCATTTAAAACAGTCTTTGAAACACATTTTCGTATTGAATCAAAACTAGACAAATCCAATTCTGTTATCACAATTTCACCTTCATTTCCATTCAAACAGCAGCTTTTGATGTCATAGGACGCCTCTTTAGCTTTCTGTAAATCTCGACAAGCTAAAATAACTCGCGCCCCCCTTTTATACAAATCTTTAGCGGTTTCTTTGCCTATACCACAATTCGCTCCCGTAATAAAAGCAATTTTTCCACATAGTTTCGCATTTGATGTGCATTTTGCGCTGAAAGCTCCCATTCAAATTTCAAATTGACTTTCAAAAAACGCCCTCTGTTATTTTAGCGCCATCTATCCAAAATTGAGCAGATGCCTATTTTTATTCGAGGGAAAAACGATTACCTTTAGATGGCAGCATAAACACAACAATGGCTGTTCTGACGTCATAATTCGGGGACTAGAATCGTTACCGCAAGGGCACCGGCGATCAGCGCACCGCACCCAGAAAGGATTGCGATTGAGAGATCGAAATTCGGATAGACAAAAAAAAAAGAACTTTTACTGGTCGTGTGTTAGGTGCGAAATTAGTGCTATAATAATACATGTATCGTTTGCAAAACTGTTATACATGTTAATAATTAGTGGACGTTTTAATTTGTATGGGTGTAAGCGGATGTATTTGTGATCTAGTGAGTACTATAGGATAGTAGTTTGGGGATTGGATCGGTTGGTGTTTTCAGTGGTTTGGAAAAGTGAGTAGAGCAATCTTATGGATGTATGTACATTTAAGATTAAGTAATAAATGTGCTGCACAATAAAACAATACTTTAAATAACAGAAAATTGCTGCATATAGAAAATATAGGAAAGTTAGTAGCAGGTGCAAGAAGTGTCATGGCGGCTGTCAATTTATTTTTATTCTCGTCAAATTAATCATATTGCCTATGGAAATTTGGATATATTCAAATTGTAAATGAATTACAGTAGTCTAATTTTATATATAGTGTAAATTACACAGTAATTAATTTAACATGACCTATACTAATGTTTATCAATTGTGTAAAGGGCGTAGGTGTGTCCAAAAAACAAAATTGTATTTTAAAAGATTGGCGGGAATTTTAAATGGAAATTGTTCACATATCTATATATGAGATTTATGCGATGAATTAGTTATTTAATTTTTTCTTGTGTTTCATTGTAATATTTGTGGGACCGTAGGGTATTTGGGGCCGACCGTATTCTACACCACGGAAAATCCAATAAATCTTTGTCAATATAGCAGTTAGTAGTACATTAATTTGTTAAGGAAATGAAACATCTATAGATAAAATTGCTAACAAAAGATAATAATGTTTGTGTAAAATGTGGAGTTTAGCCACAAATTCTACGTATATGATAACAAATAAGTGAAATCAGTTTAGGTTACAATATTCCACTATGTAATTTATTAAACTAATGTGATTGGTATTTGTGTTTTAGGTGTTGTATTTTAGCACGTTTTGGGCAGTATGAACGAATTGGATTCCTTGAGACAAGAAGCTGAAACACTTAAAAATGCAATTAGAGTAAGTATACGAAATGCACTCTCCTCTTTAACTTTTAAAAAACTCCACATTTCCACTGTAATTCGCTATTAAAGCGCCCCATTTACAGAAAAACACAATACTCTATTAAAATATTAACATTCGACTTCCATAAGGTCTGGAAAAGAATCGTATACAAGTTCATGAAAGTTTCTATATTTCATTAGCTATTGCAGGTATTTTATATGATGTGTTAAAAGTTGTGAGAACGGTTCCCCGTTTACACTTTTCCACCTTTTCCTCTTCTATGCATGAGTGTGAGTGAATTTGCAACATAAAAAGAAGACGAAAAACTTTCGTCTATTGGATTTGATGTGGAAAAAGACATGTACAATTTAAATATTTAATGAAAGTACATAGAAATTGCGAATAATCTAAACTAGAGAGAGAAAAAAATGAAGGGGGAAGTGAATTGTTCCCATTTAGGTTAGGAAATCTATTCCTCCGACTGCCTAATACGAAAATCTGTCACGAATTTTATTGTACCAGTAGAGGCCGAATGTGTGTGTGTGTGAAGTAAAGCGAGTTATGCCCTCAAAACCGCCACCCACACCATACATATGTAGGCCGGCTTTCGTAGACATGTCTCCGCTGCTTTCATGAAGCAACAAATGCACCGCCACCATCAGCGCCCCTGCCGCCGGCCGTCGTCGGTCGACATTCAAACTCTTTGAATTCTCCCTCGTTGGAAATGAACGTATTGTGCCGCTGTGCTCTAATACCGCTCCAAACTATCATATTCTATTGATCGGGGCCTCTGTATGTCCCTTTCTTTCTCTCAGTTGACAAGGAGAGCCCATTGGCACAAATCTACATACCCATATAAATAATACGTACACACGTACTACAGTTGTTGAGGAATTACGTGAAATTACGTTCCTGGGGGGCGAACCTTAAACGTTCTATCCGTGCTCGGATTAGTCTGATCGTTTCAAGAATCCCAAACAATCTAAAAAAAAATTAAACCTCTCAAATTCACCTACAATAGATTTATTGACATACTTGTGCAAATCATTAATTATTAACTGTTTTGAATTTCGGCATTGAATTGAAAACTGATTGTTGAAATAAGTTGAATAGAGGTCCGCATATTTAATGGTTAAGCAATGGATTTTAATTGTGTGCGTTTTTTTTTTGTAGGATGCCAGAAAGGCGGCATGTGATACATCCTTGGTACAGGCGACTGCCAGCCTCGAGCCCATCGGTAGGGTGCAGATGCGAACCAGACGCACCCTACGTGGACACTTGGCAAAAATCTATGCCATGCACTGGGGATCCGATTCACGTAATCTCGTCTCAGCGTCCCAAGACGGTAAACTTATCGTGTGGGACAGTCATACGACCAACAAGGTTAGAAAAGTCCTTGAATTGTAGTTGCACAATGTATTAAATGTGTTAAATAGATTAGCACATGCATAATTGAATTGTGGAATTTTTTTTGAAGAGAATGGGTTAAATTCTGTTTTTTGTTGTTGTTGTAGGTTCATGCCATCCCGTTGCGGTCATCATGGGTGATGACGTGTGCATATGCACCATCAGGAAGTTACGTAGCATGTGGCGGTTTAGATAACATCTGCTCGATTTATAGCTTAAAAACGCGCGAAGGTAATGTGAGGGTTAGTAGAGAATTGCCAGGCCATACGGGTTACCTGTCATGCTGTCGTTTCTTGGACGACAATCAAATAGTAACAAGTTCAGGGGACATGTCTTGTGCATTATGGGACATCGAGACTGGCCAACAAGTGACATCGTTCTTAGGACATACGGGGGATGTGATGTCGTTGTCATTGTCGCCCGATATGCGTACATTTGTGTCAGGTGCTTGTGATGCTTCCGCAAAATTATGGGACATCCGAGAAGGTTTGTGTAAACAAACATTTCCCGGCCATGAATCGGACATCAATGCAGTCACATTCTTTCCAAATGGTTTTGCATTTGCGACGGGCAGCGATGATGCAACATGTAGATTATTTGACATTAGAGCAGATCAAGAATTGGCCATGTATAGTCATGATAATATTATATGTGGTATTACTAGTGTAGCGTTCAGTAAATCTGGACGGTTACTATTAGCTGGTTATGATGATTTCAATTGTAATGTCTGGGATTCCATGAAGACGGAGCGAGCAGGTAATTTGCTCAGTTTTTTTTCTTGTTGTTTCTATTTCATCTTGAGTGGATTGATTTCTTTGGTGTTGGTACTTTGTTTGATGTCAAAGGTTTGTTCCAACTGATTCTCATAATTAAAGAACTATGTAGTCTATTCATTGAAACCGTGAACATAAGCCATAAAACTAGCAATCTACCACAGTGCTTTAAAATTCTTGGTAGCTGAGAATTAAAACATTTTAAACACTTGAATAACCTTAGTGTGAGAAGTTTGGAATTAGTCTTAAGCACGTTTGTGAAACAAACCTGTTAGTTTAGAGCCGTGCGAGTTGAAATTGGAGATGATTTAACAGTTGATTGTGTTTTTCTAGGTATCCTTGCCGGCCACGACAACCGTGTCAGCTGTTTAGGTGTTACAGAAAATGGTATGGCGGTAGGAACGGGATCCTGGGATAGTTTCCTTCGCATTTGGAATTAGATAGTGTTGCCAAATAAATTTCATGTCTCACCCGCATCACATAATAGCAGAGGTTTTTACATATTATTGTTGTTGTCTAATTCGCCCAATATTTTTTTTCTTACCATAATTTCTTTTTCTCCTGTTTTTATTTTTCTATTTTATAATTTCCTTAATAAGCATTTATTATTTATAATGGAAAAAGAGAACGAACAAATTTTATTCATATAATATATATATGCATTTTCCGTTTTGTTTTTTAATTAATTATAATATATTCTATATTTTTTAAAATATACATTGAATATTTGTATTTTTACTGAATGTTGCTTGTACACACACATACACGAGATTCAATTTCTTTAATGGACTAAAAAAAAGTATTTTGTCTTATTTTGTTCTTCATTCAGCGTCAAATTTTATATAATCGTAGCTTGTGATGTATTTTTATTTCTTTAGGTTTTAAGAACTATATTTGTTAAAGGAGTTTCTTTGTGATTATTCCAAAAAAAAAAAAAATAAGTTTTAACTCTACATATATTATGCTATATATGTTGTATTTATTATTCTAAGAATATGTGAGTTAAGTTTAATAAAAAAGAACGTACAGTATTTTAAGTTTTCTTTTCTTTGAACTGTGTATCAATACTAATTTCTGTAAGTTTTTTTTCTAATTTTTTATGGCTTTTGAAATGTGTGATGTAGGTGAGATGCAAAGTGCGTTAAGGGAATCAGTACGTTATTGGAATGTACCAAAAAACATTTTTTTGGTTAGATAAAGTACAAATTTAAGACCAATCTAGTAAAACATACAAAGCCGTACTGTGTAAGCCAATGCATTTTTATCGGGCTCATCTTCGGTCATTTCAATTAGCTGCAGTTTCTTAAATAAACTTTATAAGCCAGAATTTTTTTGTTGACTTATCTATTTCTTTTATGTTACGCACAATAACGAAAATAATGAAAATCATTTGAATTTGTCCGTTAAAATTGCACTGGCATCGTAACGAATTCTTTCGTAATGTTATCTACAGATTATAAATTAACAAAAAAACACAAAAAAAAAACAAAATATTATTAACAAAGAATGGCATTGAACTAGTCTCTATTTATAACCAAATAATGTAATGTGTGCCATACATTAACCTGAATTATTCCATTTTTTGAAACACACACACAACAAAACTCTTAAAACCGTCGAGATGGTGGCCAAACGTCACAAAAAGAACCAAGAAACTTTAGTGAAACTTGTGGCGTTTTATGAACCATTGGTTATAATGAGGTTATTAAAAAGAAATCAAAGTTTTTGAGATACTGCCTCAATATTAAAACTGTTAAAAACAGTGTTCCAATATAATATGCTTTTAAGTTTTTGTTCTTTCGAATCATCATCCTTCATCTCTCGTGTATTTTAAGTAGTATGAAAATGTTTTTCATTTTTTTGTGACAAACTATATAAAGTATATAAAAAAATATGAAAATCACTCAAGAGAACTCGTCAACGTTATTTTTTTATTGTGGGAAAAACTATTGTTTTATATAGTTTATTTATAAATATATAATATAACTTGGATATAGTGAAGAAAATGAAAACCTTTAAAGAACTATTAATAACAATTTCATCATGTTTGTAAATACTTTTATTAAATCGAGTTCAAACTAAATATAAATACATAATTGTTTTGTAATTCATTCAAGTTTAGTTGGGAGAAGAGCATTTTTAGGAATACATAACTATCATGTCTTTTTTCATTAATTAATAAAATAGGAAGGAAAAAACAATTTACGATATAATAAATAAATAGCTTTTGCTTGTACTTGGTTTGAATGTGAAAAGTTATGTCTGTCCTCTTGACACAGAATGAAAAACTCTTTTTTTAAAACCAATAAATATTCATGTGTCTTTTTCATTTCTTATTTTTATCAATTATTGCACATTACTATAACTGACAAATTAATTTCTACATAGGCATTCGCATTTGATGCAAATTTTACTGCAAAAATCTTTTTATATTAAATGAAAAAAAAATAAGAAATACACACAAAATGGACAAACAAAAATATTGTAAACAATTGTTAGTGAGTTTCGTGGAATGTGAATGATTATGTACACAAAATATATATTTAAATATCGTTAATTTTAAATTATTTATTAAAATAATGTGAATTGTATGCTAGTAATTTGTATATATGAGACCGAACAGTAAGGGTATATAAGTGTGGTCCAATGTCTAGAGTCATCTGTGCACTTATGACCAATTTCTTCAACTAAATCATAAATTTGATCTTTTTGGAAATGTACAACTTTCCAATTATGTGTAAAAGGGCTCAAAATTGGTTATAACTGCATATGCGGCAATATGTTGCTTATGTTCTGTTGCACTTTTTTTATACATACCTTTTCATTCATGATTGTGAGAGAAAATAGCGACAAAATGTGCAGCATATTGATTCTAGTTACATAAAAGCCTAACTTTTTATATCAAATGCCCCTAGCCCAAAAAGTGTCGCTATTCGAGAAGAGATTTTTGGGCTAGAACAACTCGTTTTGGTGCGTATGTGTGTTTTTATATTTATAAGTCATGTCACTGACGTTAATATAATGAAGAAATAACAAAAAAATAATTGATAAAAATTTTTGTCTCGATAAAAGATGAAAACACAAAAAAAAGATTATATAATACATGAATTGCTATGATTTCAAGTTTTTGGGCACAAGAAAAAATAAATAATGAGACGCATTGTAGCGTACCATTCGTTTTACGTTTTTTAAAACATCGTTTTAATTTATTGTTGTATCATTTTTTATGTATTACTATGACTATTAGCCCCTATGCTGTTTTAGATTTTTCGCAAGACCATTTTATTCGCAACCCAATGATTTTTCATAAAAATCAAATAAGAGAGATGATCTATATTGTATGTTTTCATTTATGTGAAAGTTTGGGCTGCAGAATGTCAAGCACAAATTTATTATTCTAATATTATGGCGCATAAGTTTTTCGTTGATTTCGCATAAATAATACATATTATATAAAATAGCATGAAACTCCTATTAGAATTTTATACATTCTTTAGGTGACATGCAAATTTTTCAAATGTAGGTTAGATTGTCATTTTTTTATTGTTAATGATTTAAATTAAAATGCGTATGGTGTATGAATACTATAGCAAATATATGTTATATTGTAATGTACCTAAATAAATAAACAACAAAAATAATTTCGGCTTTTTATTCGAGGCAACTTTTGCGCTCTTTTGATTTGTTTGCCGCCAAATTTTTTGGACTGACAGTTCCTTATAGTGCCGTTAGATGTCAACAACTCGAAAAACGTCTGATTGGCTGTTGGATTTCAAATTTGCAATACTAGTTCTGATTGGTGGCACTTTTAACCACCATTTCTTTGACAGTTATTATGTTGTGCTGTGCAGCTGTGTTGTGCATGTATTTCTTCATGTAATTTCTTTTATTTTACGGTTAAAATGAATCACACATTGCGAGCCCCTTCATACCTGAACGCCAGAGATCCTAGTCTATTTATGGGAGTAAAACATGAAGCAGTCGATAAAAAAATTCTTTACGTTCCAAACTCATCCTATTCGTCCATTATGTATTCTTCGGTAAGCACATTTTACTCAAAAAAATACTCAACACAAACTACTTTTTTCCCATTTTTTTCAGACCGAAGAACAGGAAGAAGACGACACCAACATCCAAGTATACCTTCGTATCAAAAATAACATTCCATTCGACGATTTATACGAAATCGACGGAAATACCCTCATTTGTAAAGTGCCTCCAAATTCGAATGTTATGCGAAATTTGCGAAGTGGCGAGAACATGACCAAAACTTACACATTCACCAATATACTTGATCCTCGCATAACACAATTACAACTGTTCGATGGGATCGTCAAAAGAAAAATGGTAGAATTCCTAAATGGTATCAACACGACAATTTTCACTTATGGAGCATCTGGTTCCGGAAAAACATTCACCATCGTAGGCACTGCCGAAGAGCCTGGCCTGATTCCCAGAGCTTTAGAGTACATATTTCGTTCCCTGCCAGATTTATCAGCTAATTCCACAGTAAAACCATTGCCAAACGGAACCACGAGGAAATTGTCACAATATGAATGTTTAAAAGAAACAAATCACACCCAGACGTTAATAAATTCGTTCATCTCACATCAGGACCGGCAAAAACACATCAAAACCTACAAGTAAGCATTCTAAATAGACAATTTGATGTGTTTAACATTCTTTTTCACAGGGACATGCAGCAAAGATTGAGTGATGGCACCACTGCAATCGTAGAAACTTCCAAAGACGTTGTTCTCAATATGTGGGTGTCTTTCGCAGAGATCTACAATGAGAATATCTACGATTTACTAGTCCAATCGCCTGCATTTAACAAACAACGACCTAAACTTTCTTTAGGCAATGTGAACGGCTTCACTTACATCAAAGACCTCACCAGTGTACCAGTATCTTCGGGTATAGAAGCCTATCAAGTGCTGCAATGTGGTATACACAATTTAAATTATGCGGCGACTGCGATCAACTCCCATTCAAGTCGATCTCATTCTATATTCACAATTAAATTAGTACAGACTGGTTCGAATGGATGTAAGATAAATTATTTTAATTTCTGTGATTTAGCGGGCAGTGAAAGACTAAAAAAGACGGGCAATGTTGGGGATAGATTAAAGGAGTCGAATAATATTAACAGGTCCTTAATGGTATTGGGTAGATGTATTAGTAGTATCCGAACGGCAAGGTCTAGTGCAAGTGATTCACAATATAAACTAGTGCCATTTAGAGAGTCAAAATTGACAAGATTATTTCAGAATGCATTAACGGGCTTCGAGAATATGTCCATGATTATAACAATGAATCCATCGCTGGATATGTTCGATGAGACGCATCATGTTTTAAATTTTTCCGCATTAGCGAAGGACATAATTATTGAAGCGCCGAAGAGATGTGAGACGAATTCTAGGTTTTCCAAATATTTGTCGGAGGGTGAGAAAGAGGAGTCGAGTGATAATTATTACAGAAACTTGGCTGATGAATTGCAATTGGAATTGGAGGCACAAAAAGATGAGTATCAGTCAATGTTGCATGAGGAACATCAAAGATTAAAGGAGGGATATGAGTTGGTGATGAAAATGAAATGTGAAATGATTGAGAAGAGTTATAAAGAGCAAATAAAGCAGTTAAAGGCAGAGTATGAGTCACAATTGAAGGAATGTAATAAGAATGTAGTGATCGATTTGGATAGTTCAGAAGAGGAGATTAGAGAGAATAGTTCTGAGAGTAATTACTTGATTAAAGAGTTAGAATTGAAATGTGCAGAAAAGGATCAGTTGGTGGAGCAGTTGCGGAGGGAGATTGTAATGTTGAAAGAGAAATTAGATGGTTTTGAACAGGAGAAGAGGAAAACTAGAAGATTGACTGGGATTTTATCAGATGCGAAAATTGATTATAAAGCTATGGAGAATGAAAATATGAGACTATTAAAAGAGAATTTGGAATTGAGGGAGGAGTTACAATACCGTAATTTGGTGAATGCAAGCGAGGAGACCGATTAACAATAGAAGTTTTAATTGTACATTTGTAAAATCATATCATATATCTGTGTAATTTTTTTAAGGATAGGCATTGTATTTATTTTAAATTTTAAATAAATTATGTATTTTTCAGGTTTTAACATAAATTTTATTTATAATATTGAAAAGTGATTGGCATAAAATTACTTTGATGCATGTTACTCGGTATATTCTTCTTCTTGATTGATGTTGGATGTATTAATGCATTTGCCTGAAATCTATAGTTGGAGTCATTTGTTGGAAGTGTGACTTGAGTCTGTGTTGTATTTAATGGATTTATAACTTGTTCATAATGAATAGATTCTTCATATTCATCTGTGCTTGAACTTGATCGATCAGTAATCGGTTCATAATCATGAATGGAAGCATAAATTTCGTCTTCATGTAATAATGAAGGAGATGCAGATCTACGTTCGTTTAACTCGTGACTTTCTATGTTCTCTTGATTCAATGTGTTTCGAGGTCTCTTCCTGTAACTACGAAACCAAAAACATTAAAGCATCATTTTATTTTCTTTCTATTATATTACTTACCTAATTATTAACGTAGTTACAGCAAATGTAGTTGAAGCTACAACTAAAATTGATAATGTTATTAACCAAATGTGATAAACTCTTGGAATTGAAGCTTGATTTATTTTCATGTTATCACTTTGGACCAAGGGATAATTCTGGGTGACTTTATCCGATTTGGTGGTCGACTGACTTGGATTTAAGTTTTCAGTATTTTCATCTGAAGGTGGATTTTGTGGTGTGATAGTAGTGCGCTCTTCTTGTTCTATAAGAGTTCCATTTGGAATGATCGTTGGATCGGATTTTTCTGTGTTTGTAGATGATTTTGAAGTAGTCATTTTAATAGCAGGAATACTGCTACTACACATATTCCCAAATATTTTATTATCGCAACTATTTTTGCAATTCATTCCCCACATGTGACAAATTTTCGTTTCTTCACATTCTATAATTAGATAAGTTATTAATAAGGAAAGACTTTATTTAAATGACTATATTTAAACTTTTTTCGCAATTTTCATCCCAATAGCCCCAAGTACAAGTGCCGGAATCTTTTTCATTGCAAGTAATTTTTTTTATTTCATTAGAATACTCCACTTTACTATTATCTTCTCCAAGGCTGTCACATATTACGATGGGATTCTTTTCCAAGTATGTTGAATTCAATGTGATTTTAACATTTCTTTGGTATCCTAAAATTGCAATAAAAAATTGGCATATTGTTAAGCAAATAAGTTTCAATCAAACCCGTATCATATATTCTTAATTCGTTATAAATCATCCAAAATTCTTTGGTATTCGGCTGGTCCTTATAGCTCGTATGTACACAAATATACAATTCTGTTCGAATAGGTATATCCTTAAATTGCAATTGAATTTTCTTCCAATTTACATCCGATTTAGTATTACTTATTTCACTTTCATCACTTGTGGCTCCGTTACCATCAAATAATTTAAATCCTATATGGCAGCCTTCACATAAAGACACAAACAAAACTATAATTCCTTCGTTTTGATTAACAAAAAAATTTGTAAAAGTCGCACAGCTTAATATTTCTGTTGTATAGATATATTTAACTAGAAAAATAGACATTTTCATGATGAATTATTATAGTAAATCCATTTACATCTGTGAATCTTCCAATAAAACAATTTCTTAGATTTAATCTGAATACTCATATTCATCCCTGTAGATGACTGATTTATAATACGAAACGCCTTGTTATTTAATTCTATGAACAACTTGTTATTTTCCAGATAAATCTTAAAATGATTCCATTTCGAATTTTCAATTTTGTTCTCCTTGCAAATTAATAAAATATCAATTTTTATCGAATTTGCCAATTCGTTTTAATACTCATACAATAGAAGTGTTTTCCCTGCTTGATCCTAAATGTGAAGAGATAAGACAGTTAGAAATACAAAAATTAATTTCAGTAGAAGAATTTTCAATAAAAAAAGCGGAAAAGGAAATTGTATTTGAAAAGTCCAGAGTTAGTAATTCACCCTCTTCTGTTCCAAAATCTAAAATAACATTAAAAATAATCAAAACAATTTGTAAAAATTCTGAAAATTGCCTGGTTAATACCTTCCCATCGTTCATCTAATATAACACTACTGGGGTAGTAAACCGTAGAATCTTTTATCTCAAAAGATTGAGGCACATCTTGTATTTTTATCTCTTGTTTTACTAAATATTAAATATAAATATATAACAATTTTTATAAGTTTGTTTGTTCAATATTCATACTTGCATGGTTTTTTATTACTGAATCTAAAATAAGTGGATGGTAATTTTTATCATACCAAGCAATTGCTGAATTATTTATTTCATTCGCAACAGCCACACAATTAAATTCAGTAAATTTCTGATTTTGTTTAGTAAACAATATCAATTCACAAAAAATACTATTCACAGAATAGATAATAATTATAATATTAAGGAAAACACATCTTTGAAACATATTACAAAAAACTGAACTTTTTATACGAAAATTTTATGAAACAGAAACAATTGCATAAATTGATATTTGTTTATTGATATCAATACTTTAAGATTAGTTTAGAAGTTTGATAATACTCGTTTATCGGTGATTAAATCTCTGTTTAGTTTCATTAAGAAAAAGGACTTTTGGACTTTTACAAATCATGTATTTACCAAGATAAAAAAGAAACAATCAGTATTAAACACATAAAAAAAAAGATGTTCAAATGCTCATAAAAACTGAACGAATTTAAACTACGATAACCGAAGGAGTTGATTTAAACCCTCGTCTTGATCTATAATTGATTGGATACTACTTTCCACTTCATTCAACGTAAATTCATTAAAATCCATATGTTCATTTGACCTATGATTCTCCAACAAATACTTCCTTGCAAACTTTTCCCCACAAAATGTACATTCATATTTAAAATTCGTATGATTCACACTATGCTCTTTCAAGTCCTCCTCGTTCCCAAACGTACGGAAACATATTTGGCATCTAAACTGCTTAGAAGCATCCGAATGTATCAGTAAATGGCGCGCTAAATTCGTTGTAGTCATAAATGTTAAATTGCATTCGGTACAGGGATATCTGCGCTTTGGAAAATGACTTTTCATATGACACTTCAATTGCTTCAACGATTTACAAACATGTTTACAAAATTTACAAACAATCGTTGCCGTTTCGGAATTTTGTGCATAGTGACATTTTAAATGTTTCTTTAAATAATCACCTCTACCAAATTCCTTATCACAAACTTGACATTTATAAGGCTTGTGATCTTCATGCATCAATTTTATATGACTATTAAGATACGGAATATTTCTAAACACTTTTCCGCACCGATCACAACTCACTGTATTCTTGGAATGCGATAATTTCTTATGTTTTCTTAGATATCTATCAGTTTTATACTCTTTACCACATTCATCACAACGGAAATTCCTTGTTGTTGGAGGGTCGTGAATTGATTCAATATGTAATCGTAATGATTTACTGCTTTTCAAAACCAGCCCGCAAATATTACACATAGACTGATAACGATTCGAATGAACATTTTGTATATGGGCATATAAAGCCGGTCGGTTGTTAAACATTTTCCCGCATTTGTCACACACGAAATTCGGATGCAACTTTAAGTGTTCTTTAAACAGGTCTTCATCTTCAAATCTGCGAAAGCATAAAAAAAATGTACAAACTTTTTAGTTTTGGCTAAAACTCAAATTACTTACTCTGCTTCGCATACTTTGCATCTATCGATAATAGGCCTTTTAAGATGTGATCTTTGATGTCGCTCCACAAATTTAACGTGTGTAAATTCTTCATTACAAATACGACATAAAAATGGACCGACTTTATGCTCAACTTTTCTATGTTCATTTAATTTGTTAATGTTACCAAAATGTTGCAAGCATAATATACATTGATACGGTAACGGTTTGGATTTCCTCTCTGCAACTCTCTTCACTTTCCTTAAATCTCTACTGAATTGTTTACGTTCTTCTTGTGTTATGGGTCTGTAATTGTGATCACTTATCCACGTTGGTACAGACATCATGATATAAGACTCATGGTTCTGGGATTCTACAGGAACTCTTTTAATTGGCTCACATTTCTGAACTGGTGGTTTCGGATTAATAAACGTATTGTTCGAATTTGTTGTTAAAATATTTTCAGGTTCAGGTTGTGTGTATTCGGGGATATACGAGTACCTTGGTCTAGTTTCCTTCATTTTGGCTGCGTCGGTACATGGGCATGGTGTGAAATTGAAAATTGGAAATCGGAGATTTTTTGGAACCAAAATATTTTGTGAGTTTGTCCCAAAATCGGATTTTGTTTGATTATTTGAAGTTCTTACAGAAGGAATACTATGATCATCAACTTGTACTTGAATAATTGGTTTTTTGATCGCTGATATATTGATATTGTGAATTTCTGTTAATGCACCATCAGAAAGTTGAAGTTTAAAATATTTTTTTACTTGTTTTTCTGTTGGATTGGCTTTTAATTTTAGTTTGGGAATTTTTACTATAAAATTCTTTTGTGTTACACCAGGAATGTGTCCATTGTAATTCAATGATAATTCAAAATTCGAATTGGTTACTTGGTCGTTTTCTTTGTTTAATTCGGTCAAACTTTTGTCAAGTTCAGCGTTATTTGAATCTTCATGATCACTATCGTCAGGTACTTCAATGATTTCACTCATTAAATCGCCTCTTACTTGTAGCACTTTTGTTTGCGTACTTTCCGAGGTACTTTCTGTGTCGACTTCTGTTGCAAAATGCAACGAATCGCTGTTTATTCGATTGATTTGTCGAAATTTTTCGTCAACTTTGATGCACTTTTCTTGAAATTTGTAGAAGTTTATTAATACAGTAAGACAGTTCGTGCACACTTTGTTGCTTTTGTCTAATTGATGGGCCTAGAACGAATTTCAGTTTACCACAAAATAATGAATAGAGAATGAATTTTACCTGAATGGGTACACATCTCCCAATCATATCCCGAACTTTTACTTTAGTTACCAACATTTCATTATCTATTAAAATAGCTCCAAAATTTTCGTAACATGTTCGACACTTTTGTGAATTCCAATTTTCCTGGCCACTGTCCATTCTATTTCGCAAAATACAATAACAAATAATGTGTGTACAACCTATAAAAATTCGAATGAATCTGATAACTGATTTGCTGAAAAAAGATCTGGATTTTACCTTTTGTCAAAAAAGACAGTGGACTCCTTTGAATTTTATAAAATTTGTAATTGTTGTTTGTTTAGTAAAATATATTGTTGCGATATTCTCAAGATTGCTGTATTTTGTAATAATATTACTTCTCTTATTTCTTTTAACGTCCTAAACACCAAACATACGGGCTCCGGTCTACTCATTTATTACTCTAATGTGTTCCGAATACATAAGCGAGGAATTTAATTATTCTGCCCCCTTTGCCCGAGTCTCAAATCTAAAGTTTAAAATTCTTAAGGAAATAACGTTTAGAATTGAAATTAACTCATTTATTATTAATTATAAATTGCAGAAGAGAAAATTATACAAAATCAAGTTATTTTCGTGTTTTTAACAGCAACATGGTTGGTTTTTTAAATGTTTATAGAGACGTGCGGCCACAGATTTTTATGCCATAATAGTGCGTTTATAGACAAAATTTAAGATCGAATTTAAAAAAAATAAATCAGTATTAGTTTAAAAAACTTTCAGTGTAGTAAAATAAGGAAAATTTCAGATATTTAAGGGTTGTTTAGGATGTTTCAAATTTCAACCTATAAGGAAACTCAATTCTACCCAAAGTTAGGACGTTACAATGAAAATTGTAAAGCGCATGATTCCAAAAGGAAATCCGCAATTTTATTTGATTTGCATATGAGTAAAGTCACACTGAGTCGTGATTGAGTAACAGTGTCTTTAATTCCTTATTTAAAATGGATGATCGTACAGTTGACTTGATTTTTGCTGGCTCATTGGAAAGCCTTCCTCCAGTGAGCTCCAAAATAGTGCGTATTTTTACCAGTTCTACCTTCACCGGTAAATAAAGAACAAAATAATGTTTTATTCGCTATTTAACAAAATGTTATTCAATTCTTTACCACAGATACCACAATGGAAAGAAACACCTTAATGGCAAAATGTTATCCCAAAATAAAAGATTATTGTAGGGAAAAACATGGCTTGGAATTTCAGGTAAACATCTTGTAATCATTTAATTTGAAATACCTATCTATCTAAACATTTTTGTGAATATTTTTTTTAAAAAAAACTTAATAGTCCATTAAAAAAAAATCTTCTAAAAAAATTAATGACCTATTCTTGGTATAGGTAAGTAAAAAATCCAATGACTTTGATGGGTTGTAAAAGTCCTTGAAATGATAACAAATCAATTAGGGCAACCTGGTACCAGACACAAACTTGCACTATCCATCGCGGTGTCTATTCTTATTCAAATCAATAACCCCAGCAAACAATTCAAAATAGATTCTATTTTTTTTATAACTTAATCCTATCAACTGAAATATTAAATCTGACAGGTGGTGGATATGCGTTGGGGAGTGCGGGATGAAGCTACAGATGATCATATGACCACAGAATTATGTATGAAAGAAATTCAGAATTGTCAAAGGCTTTCCATGGGACCTAACTTTGTAGTAAGTTTAATTAAAACACGTAGTAATCAATTGAGAATGGAAAATATTTTAAAAAAGACACGCTATAGATACTAATTCAAGTGCGTTTAGGTATTTTTGGGCCAAAAGTACGGCTACCGTCCTATACCAACATACATTTTGTCCTCCGAATTGCAATTGATTCGTGAAGAATTAGTGGCTACAGGCCACGATCCAATTTTAATAGACACATGGTACAGGAAAGACAGTAATGCCGTACCACCGATCTCAGTACTTCAACCAATATCCTCAATTTTGGTTAATTTCAACAACAAGCGTATTCCGAAATTACAAGCTGAAGATCAAGGTAAATGGTGGGACACCTTGAATAAATTTCAGAAGTTATTCCGAAAGGCGTCTTCATCGTTATTCCAGCAGGGGAAAATGACTCAGGAAGCCATGCATAATTATTTTATGTCTGGTACTCTGCGAATTCATTTATTATCCTGCTGAATTTAATTCAATTAATTTTTAGTAACGGAAAGAGAAGTGATTAATGGGATATTAAATGTTAAAAACACAAAGAATCACTGCTTAGCTTACATAAGATATATAAATAATATCAATTTACAAAATTTGAAGAAAGCCTCATTATTCGTTGATATAATTAACAGAAGTTTAGATACGGAATCAGCGAAATTACTGGGAAATTTACGAGATGAACGGTTACCAGCTAAAATTGAAATGAGCAATTTTCAAAAGTAAATATAAAAATTACACAACAATTATCGAAAAATTCAAAAAAAATTCCAGGTACACAGTAGAATGGATTGGGAGAGAAGGTCTCGACAATGAAACACACGAAGAGTATTTAAAACACTTCATAACACATTTTTACAAAAATATTATAAAACTCGTCGACAGAGCAATGAGAAAAGAAGATTCCAGTGCACAGGGGCAAATAGTCACTGAAATTCTTCAACATTTACACGCATGCAATAATTCTGTTAAAGTTTTTTATGGACGAGAAGAAAATTTAGAACATATTCACAAATACATGTTGGATGATTCTGATAAGATTTTAGTTTTGTATGGCGAAGGGGGTTGCGGGAAGACATCTCTTTTAGCGAAAGCAGCCAGCATGTGCACAAGTACCGAATGGTTTAAGAATGCCAAACCTATAAGCATCATACGATTTTTGGGAACTACGCCAGACTCTTCAGCATTAACACCAACACTTATATCCATTTGTCAGCAAGTAAATTATTTTAGAAATGTGATTCCAAAGATGTAACTACTGTTTTTCAGATATCATACAATTTTATGATACCATTTGACACTATTCCAGATGATTTGGTCCCTTTAACAGCATATTTCAAACAGTTATTAACATTGTCGACGAAAGAAATGCCTTTATTGTTGTTTTTAGATTCTGTTGATCAGTTGACTGGTACACAAGATGCAAATAAGGTTTCATGGTTACCGACAAGATTGCCAGAAAATTGTAAGGTAAAAAGAAATATTTGGAATTCGTTTTTAATTAAATTACAAACCAGTAAAAAAATATTTTAGGTGATTGTATCTTGTGCTTGTGAGGAAAGTAATCCCGAAGTCTCTAAAGAATATCACATTTTGCGAAGAATGATCGATGTTGAAGATCATTTTATAGAAGTTAAATCGCTAGGAGAAGAGCTCGCCATGAAAGTAATAAAGTAAATATTATGCCAATGGAAAAAAAGATATTGAAAAATGAATTGAATATCACATCTTATTTGCAGGATGTGGATGAAAACTGCTTGCAGAGACTTAACAAATTATCAATGGCGTTTAGTTTCAAATGCAATTGACAAATGCAGCTTGCCGATATTTGTTAAACTGGTATTTGCTGAGATTTGTCGTTGGCGAAGCTACACGAAATCACAAGATACCTATTTGGCGTCAACAGTGATGGATTCTATAATGATGTTATTTGAAAGGATCGAAAAGCAGGTAGGACAATTTTTTTCATCAGCTTCTGAAAATTTTGATTTGGACAATGTGGACATTTTCTAGCATGGGAGAATACTTGTATTTCATGCTTTGGCTTATATAACAGCAGCTAAGAGTGGACTTTCAGAGTCTGAGTTAGAAGATCTAATATCGTTGGATGACAAAGTTTTAGATGATGTTTACCAATACCATTTACCACCGGTACGCCGGATACCGCCTCTGCTTTGGACGCGAATTCGAAATGATTTACCAAATTATTTGTCTGAAAGAGAGGCGGATGGTGTTAGTGTTATGAATTGGTACCACAGGTAAATTTTATATGGGTATAAAATTTGGAATAAAAGCAATCTTTTCCCTTAATTTTCAAGACAATTTCGAGATACCGCGAAAGAGCGTTATTTTAAAAACATGAACATGGCTTTATACTTTCATTCCATGATTGCGGATTATTTTTTGGGCATTTGGGGAGGAGGCAATCCAAAGCCATTCAAATATACAGAAATTCAACGACATCGATTTAATCTAACGGACAAGGAGGGTGTTGCTGATAGAAAAGTGCCCTTGCAACCACTGGTTTTTTATAATAAAGAAGGTGTTGTTTCACGGTACAATTTGCGAAAGGTACTTTGATACTTGAATCTTTTCCATTTACTTCTCTCCTTAACTATAATTTGTCTTCTTTACTCAGTTTGGAGAATTGCCTTTTCATTTAGTGAGATCACGAAGATTTAAGGATTTATACGAGAACGTTTTGTTTAATTACGAATGGTTGCATGCTAAATTATCAAGCTGTCCCTTACAGGCGGTTTTGAGTGATTATGAAGATGCAAGTGCTAACATAGAGAACAAGGATGCCAGACGGTAAAGTGCAAACATATCTGATTAATCCATTTGCTTAATATTTCCTTAATATGTTAGTGAATTAATGTTAATTGCTGATGCCTTACGACTTGGTGGAGCAGTTTTAAGTCATTATCCAAATATGCTTGCACCACAATTGGTTGGTAGATTATTACCTGAAGTGACTTCAAATCCAAACATTAAAATGTTGTTGAATGATTGCGATTCAAAAGGAGCGGTGCACTGCGCCTTATTACCACTTTATCACTGCTTGCATACACCTGGTGGACCATTAAAGGTAAAGTACTTAAAAATTTTTCTACTTAATCATAGAAAAATTAATTTCAGTATTCACTGGAGGGTCATCAGTTTGCCGTTTTTGATATTTGTATCACGTCCGATTATCGATATATCGTTTCGGTTTCTAATAAATTTATAACTTGGGATTTATCTACCAGTGATTTGACGAGAGATGTGAATCCGAATATAGAAGGAATAATGCAAGAGTTAGTTTTGAGTCCGGATAATAAATGGGCTGCAGCTTACACAAATAATTGTCAAGTAAAAATTTGTATTTGTTTGAAAGTAGTATATGCACGCTTTAATAAAAACCATATGCACATGTTTAAATTGTTGATATAGATATAACCCACAAGAACAATCATCCAATATCCATTTTCATAAAATTTATATAAATAAATATTACTTCTAGACGGTTCTTCTTAATATGCTGTCCAGTGAATTCATTGTTATTGATAATCCGTTTGAGGAGGATGTGAAGGTTTGCGGAGTGTTTTTATTGAATCGCTCTCTTTTTATTTATGGTAAAGGACAATGGGCAAAATGTGACCTTCGAGGGAATATTGAAGAACATTACAGTACTTCATTAAAAGATACAGATTGGTCCATTTTATGTAAGACACATAAAATGTGCATACGAATTAAAAAATATCTTAAACTCCTTTTCAGTAATGGAATTTGACACTATAGATGATTATCGAATTGTTTATTGGAAAGAAAATATGGAAAATAAAAATATGCTCTTACATCTGCATACAGAGAAAGAAAAAGACTATACGTATTTAAATTTTCATAGGTCTACTCCCACAGTTTTTTTTTAACTAAATTTGCAACTTTGTTTTGTTTTAGCGCAATTGCATTTTCTAAGGACAAAAATACTGTCTACGCTTGTGGCACTGAAGGATGCAATGAAGTAACAAAATACAAAAAATGCAAAAACAGTAAAAAATGGATTGTTGTTGAAAATTTGCCAAAAATTGGAAATGAAGAGAATGAATTTGTTTTACAATTAAAGTTAGACAAAAACGATGAAGTTCTCTTTGGTAGTTTTCAGATTGAAACTGAAAAAAAATGTATTGATGTGAAACTATTTCAGCTACCACCAGTAATGGATTTGTGATTTGGGATTTCGCTTTAGAAAATAATTTGGACCCTGGTGCAATTGTTTTGTCATTACCATATGGCACCCGAAATATTACAACAAAAATGTTGCAATCCAATTCCATTATGCTGAGCAGTCACAAGAACTATGCCATAGCTGGAGTCCGGTACGTAAACAATTTAAAATTCTCATTCTTCTCTCATTTAATATAAATAACAGAAAAAATTTGTATATTTGGTGTATTGAAACGAGAAAACTTGTAAAAGTGCTTGATGCTCATTTTGGAAGAATAGTCCAATTGGAACCACTAACAATCGGAAACTGGAATAGCATTGTGACATCGTCTATTGACCGTACGGTCAAAGTTTGGAACATTAACAACATATTTGAACAAGTGCATGTTATAGACCGGCATGAATTGCAAGTTGATTCAATAAGGTAAGCTTCGCGTCCAAGTCAAAGAACATTAGAAATTTATCCTAAACTAGTTTGTCAGATGATTTAGGACTAACAGTAACAGCAACACGTAATTGTGTTGGTATATGGAATTTACGTCTTGGGAAATTAATTGCAAAATTAGCGGATAGTCCGTTAGGTGCAATAGTTACTCATGCTTTAATCACACAAGATGGAAAGTAATAAAAATTTCAAATTCGATTTTTCCATAAAGACTAATTATTTTCATTTGAAGATATATTATTTCAGCTGAAACAGGTAACATTCTAATATGGTTCAGATTAACTCAAAAAGTTGTTTTCAAAGAAGAACAACCTGGTATTAAACAGTTGGTGTTGATCGACAAAGGACAAAAAATTTTAACTATTTCTCGACCAAATAATCCACCAGGTGTTGACTTTGTTAGAAGCAATGCTAGAGTATGTATGCGAAAGATTCCAAGTAAGTGAATTATTAAGTTTAGACCTAAAAATTATTTAATGTTTTTTTGGTGGTGAATCTGAATACTCCTTCGAGTATCCTGTCCGAAGCATCACTGGCGTTCCCTTTAGAGGAGCAGTTATGAGTGCAGATGAGCAACATTTAATAGTAATCGCTGCAGATAAAACCAACAGAGATTGTCTCATGGTGTATAATGGACAAACTGGTGTTTTCCTTCACAAAATTTCACTTAAAACTTGCGGAATAAAAGTAATAAATTTAATATTTGTTTGTCAAATACCTTTGAATTATTTATTCCATTTAGGATGTGAATGCATTAGTAGCAATGCCACATAAAGCGAATTTTGTAGCAATTATTACGACAGATAAAGGTGCTGTAATTGATATAAAATCAAAAAAACATATCCGAACAATTTTAAAATGGAGCGGAAGTATAACGAACGATGGCAAATACGGACTTTACGCACCATCAAGGTGCAAATTAATATTTGTTTTTGGTGATAAAAATGTGATTGTTATTTAGGGGTGGTTTGGAGTTGTTGGATTTAAAAAAAGGCCAAACAGTGCGTACATTTATACCAAAAGTTGCTGAAGGAGTTTTCACAATTATATGCATGTTTAATAAGACCAATGAATATGTTCTGTACTATCACAGTGGAAAGAAAACGCTGAGAGTATTTCGGTTATTTTTGATGCCCAAATAGTGTATAATGTGTTAATTCTTGAATTTAAAAATTTTCTAGAACTAGTGATGCGGAAATGATAGCAAATTATAGAGTACAAGCTGAGTTGACTGCGGTTGAAAGTACACCAGATGGTAATTCATTGGTGTTAGGAACAGTCGATGGCTGTGTATCTGTTTTAGCCATTATGGATCCTAAGAAGACGAACATGTCAGAATATCTAACTGAAATGCCGTCAAGAGACGAAGAGGTAGAGTCCAAAGAAAAGTTTTATATATAATGATCCTAAAAAAAAAACATTTTCCAGTGGACAAAAAAATTGGAAAAGAAGAAAGCTCAAACTAGGTTTAAAGCAGTTGGTTCTATTGCAAAATTATCCACTGTTTTCTCCAATGAGCTTCCCAATAAAAAGAAGGAAACAGAGACGGTGTCAGATTAAATTTTTTCTTAAAGCATTTTAACGAAATTCTAGTATTTTCAATAGAAGTAGACCGAACTGAGTACATCGAGTTCTACCTCAGCACTAAAAAAAACTTGTAAATCAATAAATTTATTTTAGTATCCATTATAAAAGTGTATTTGTTTGATTCCAAATCCAACAAAGAAATGGTACCCTATAGGATAACTAGGCTATAGCCTAGGGCGTCATTCAGAAAAATTGTCAAAAAAAAACATTATTGTACTCGTAAGTATAACACAGTTAATAAGAAATTATTATTGAAAGATGAATGAATCTGGATAAGTGAATACCAGTATTCACTTCATAACGATTATTGGCGATAACAACTTATCGAAACGTTGTAAAAATTTAATAAACAAAGGCAATAGAAGTCCAAAACTCATCTTTTATTAATAACATTAAGAACACATTGTCTACAACATGCAAACAATTATAAAAATGAAATTGTTTGAAATTTGGATTACATATTGTATATTGTAATGATCTCAACTTTCGCGGAACCATTTTTCAAGACATTATAAAATTTAGAATACAAAAAAAAGTGAAGACAAACAAAATAAACAGTTAACAATGATCGACTAGTGGAAATAGGTCCTTCGTTATGTTTATTTTTAGTTCTTAAATAAGTAATAATAATTAGTAAAGACAGGATTTATTGTGGCGACCATCACGAGATTATTGAAAGAAACACCAATCAAACACGTATGAATGTTTTATTATTAGGATCTCTGGTTTAACGCTTATATTGGAGAACTAAAAGAAAACAAAACAAAACATCAATGTGACAAACAATCCAACCTAACAGAAAAAAAAAACAAAAAAAGCTTAAAATTAGACTCGAATAAATAAAATTAAACGAGTCGTTATAAATATGATTATATAATCACAGTCACACATTAAAACCCACTTGCTCATTACCCAGCTTTACGCGAAATAGTTCGGCGAGACCAAGACGCCAAAATTCACTTCATGAGCAGAGACTGATCATGACACACATAAGATAAAACAATATAGAAAAATGCATATATATATAAAAACAAGGGTGGAGCAAAAATAAGTTCATCTTGTTGTGGGATGTGGGGTCTGCACCAGAAATTCTTTCCGCCGGTGACTATAGCCGAGGGTGACATGACATCTTTTGTGTAAGTTCTCATTTGAATTTGATGCTCTATGTTTTCATTTGCATAATAACACGTACAGTGCACTTCGATCAATTAGAAGTCACTTCCTTAATATTAGTTCAAAGTTTCAAAAATCCGGAATTAACATCCTTTTTATTGTTCGCTCTGCACAACAAAATAAATATAAATCTATAGGTATATAAAAAACAATATAGTCCAGATAGGACCCGTAATGCCAAAATTGTCAAATTATGCCGTAAATGAATAATAAAAGAATTTCAGTAAATAAGAATGAAATAAATGTGGAACATCAATACAAAAATTAGAGAAACAATTTGAAGACATCTCAAAGACTCTTTAATACCAGAAAAATACTGAATATCAACCTTGTGAATTTATGAAAACAATTTAGTCTTGTAGTAAAATAAAAAAAATTACCTTAAACAAATTCCAGATAGGTTTGCAATGGCAATAGGTCGACCATGCGTGACTAATCTCCAAAAACCTTGATGTACTACTACTGATTTAACGCTAGAGGTATGGGGTACGGGGTACGGCTTAAGCTCGCTTGTCCCTTGTGCTTGCTTCCCTCCCCGCTAACATGACTCGTTCGCAAAATTAATTAAAAAAACAAAAAAGACTTTCTTTCCAATGAATAACAAAATTTTCGTATAAAAGCCTTTTGGCTTACAAAACTTATGAAAAACATAAACGGTCAAAATTGACAAACTAATAATAACAAGCAAAATATTATGATAAACATAAATATTGCGAACAGAACAATCGCACATTGTCAATTCCTAATTTAGAAAAGATATTATTTTATAATTTCGAAAAGAAAAAACACTACAGACTACAATTTAAAACTGAAATAACTTTTAACTTAAAACTCCATAATACGATAATTAATTTACAATTTTGCAATACATATAATATGTTCTATTTTTTGTTTGTTTATATAATGCGGCACCATAATACGATTCTTTGTCCCTTTCCCTTCACTGAAAGCCGAGAGTGGAAAGCTTGCGGTTTAGTACTTTTAGTCGTGTTGCAACAGTTTTAGGGCAGGCGCGCACTCTCAACTTCTTGTCGCTCAAAAGTTTAGTTGGATTAGCAAGGACTATTACTTTATATGAAAATGCGCGTATTACCGTACCGAGTACCGACTGAACATTTTAGTCTGAAATGCCACAGAATGCTTTCTCACTCAACCAACTGAACTGTGAATTGTTGCTGCTGCCGCTCAACAGCAGTTTTCAGTTTAGTAATTCGTTACATAGTGCGCGCTTAGCCTTAGCTTAGTAATTTGTGCGTGCTTTTCCAATCGAGCAAGTTTTGTAGTGTTTTCTTGTTGTGTTTTCTGTAGTGTATACTTAGTGTTAAATATTAGCAATTAAATTTGTAATTGTGGTCCTATGGTTCGGACGTCGGTGCTAGTGCAAGATGAGAATAAGTGGCGGTAAAAAACTTACTGGGTGAGACAGAAAAAACCCAGAAGAAAAAATACAGGAAAGACGAAACCAATTACATCAAAATGTAGGTACTTGTATACATACGTATGCAAATTACAAAATTATTCTAGTTCTTAAAAAAATACCAAGTGCGAGATGACCATCCAATTTTACATGATATTGTCATTGTAATAATTCGTAATAATAAATTGTTTCATGCAATTTTTTAAATTTTAGACGCCAAAATTTTATTATCCTAAGGCGTCAACATCTGCTAAACCGGCATTGGAAATGATATGGAAATGATACGCCAATTAACTTTGTAAACGTATTTTTATTATTTCATCATTTTATTTGGTACAGTGTATGATACATGTAATATATGTAGATAACAAATAAGCTGCAGGTTTATCAAACTCCGGCCAAGTTTTGATATGTGACCATATAGAATATTCACAACCAATCAAAAACTCACTAAAATATCATTTTCCAACATATATCACCATTATTAAATTTTCTAATCCAAAAAATATATACTTGAAATTATTTAACGGTTTAACAAATGCTCTTCTCTTTAACTTTTAACAAAACTTAAACATGATTCTCTAACAATTTTTGGAACCTTCCAATGTGCCTTACGTTATGATCTTGTTTTATTATTTAAATACAGATACATTGAAACGTTATAACATATTGTATGAGAATTTTGGCTCCGATCTTCTAATAATTATGAATTTAATAACATTTGTTTGTAAAAAAACATGAAAAAACAATATCCTTATTATTTTTTATAAGCAAAAGTTTTCCAGTAAGCTGCGAAGAATTTTTTATTTACAACAAGAATTAAAAGTAGACATACTTTGAATATTCGATAAATACACAAAAGATAATAATAAAATCGACGTAAAATAAGATATATTCTGATATCCTAAAACAAATTCACTCGTTTTATCATGTAATTATCGAATATGGATTTCATAAGGGTAACATCGATATTTATAGTAATTATTTATTATATATCTTACATGTCATAGTGTATTTTATTATTCTGTACAAAAAAAAACCAATATGTATATGTAAGTGCCAAAATCTGGACAATTCCTTAAACTTTTAATAAACTGCAAAACGGTTATTATTAATTTTAGATTTGTTAGACTAGGAAAACAACATAGATTTATCTGTATAACACCAAAAGCTGCTTTTTTTTCTTTAAGATATGTTTTATGTGTAGTTCTTATCTATACGGAAGACATTACAAAAATGTCATCACAAAGAGAAGTTTTTTTGTTTTGACAAACATTGTAAAATATGCAAATCAAGAAAGACCTTTACAATTAAATTGTTTTTAGCCTTATGATGTTAAAGTGCTTGTTCCGTCTTCACAGCGCCTTTCTATCAAAGAATCTCGTTTACTGAACCTAACTAATCTTTACTTCTATGATGACCAAATCAGAAACTCTGACGAGAAATTCACGTGGAAGCGTCTGAGAGCACCTTAGCATCTTGTTTTTGTATTTTTCGACTAACACTACATAATCGTATTGTATTGTCATATTTACAAAATATCTTCTATACGTTTATACGTTTTAATTAAAAGCAAGAAATAATCCAGTTGTGCGTGTAAAAGGAGAAGGCACAACAAATTTGAATGACACATCATTAAATATGAGATGATATTTTCAACAATATCTATACAAAAAAACACTATTCATATACTATGTATTTTATAGCACAAGTTAAATCGGCTCAATAATTAAATATTTCCAGTTTTTCTATTGTTTAATTTTTTCAACTATGTATATTAAAATCCTCATGTTTATATCAAATCACAATACAACAGCTACCTCACACATTAAGCAACCGTTTTAATAGCTGTTTTTGAAACCTACAAATTTTGGATTAATGATACATCTTTTTCAGTACGGTATTTCAATTAAAGATTTTTTTTCAATTTTCATTACATTGATACACATTAGAATTTTAGACACTTGAACAAAGGTATTAAATGGCAAAAACAAATTAACCGCGAGATATGTATTAAAGTTTGTTCGTTGAATCTTCTGAACGATTTTTTTTTAATTTTCGGATATATAAAAAATGGGTTTAAGGCATACTCAACCATATCCAATTGTTCATTGACCACAAAGAAATAGAAATAGTAAAAAAACAAAGAAGATGAGTATGGAAGTTATGTTTCTTTGACTCTTGAACTAAGCGAATACAAAAGGAATAAGATTTTTTTATAATATGTCTTCTACACCATGATAAGCGAATTTTTACCTTGCAGAAATTTCAAAGCAAATAAAATTTTTTATAAGTGGAAATCAAAATACAACAAGTGGCTCTTAGTATGTTTAAAAAAGATGCAAAATTTACTTGCTCCCAAATTTCTCCGATGTTGACTTATTTTCTTATTTCTCAGAAGACAAATAATAAAAATTGGATTTCTTTCACCTCCCTTTAATGATTTCAATTCTCTGAGTCCATTTGATGTGTTGATTCTTTATCAAATTTGTGTATATTGCACATATCAAAATCTTCACCAGAATTTCTTTGAAACCGTTTTGAGTTTCAGGGAAATTTTTTCCAAAATTTTTGACAAGCATATTATGATCTAAAAAACATATATTACTACATATTTACAAGTAAGAAACTGTGCGAAACAATCCGCATTGCAAAAATCACCTAATTTCAGAATAATTCT
Organism: Silvanus unidentatus; assembly: GCA_963930825.1. Classification (NCBI taxonomy): domain Eukaryota; kingdom Metazoa; phylum Arthropoda; class Insecta; order Coleoptera; family Silvanidae; genus Silvanus; species Silvanus unidentatus. The sequence goes on from OZ005760.1 coordinate 15,881,404, forward strand.
TCAAGTAGTTTTTTTGATATTGTCAACTTTTTTTAATAACTGTATACATATATTTTCGTTCACGAATGTTTGTGGTTCTGCAACAATTAAAAATATTGTTGAAACAATGGTTTTTGATTGTTGCAGAACCCCAAACATTCGTGAACGAAACTCTATAAAACAATTATATGTTTATCATCAAATAAAATCAAATACTAACAAATTATAAATAGATTTTTTACACAAGTTTTTAATAACATTACATTTGTATAATTTTTAATAGAAATAGCATTTGGTCATATTTGAAATTTCTTTGTACTTAACACTTTAATAATATATACTTTAAATATTTTTTTATATTACATGATAATACTGAAATTTAATACAGCATTTGCTGTTTTAGTAGAATAGGATATGAATAAAAAACGGCATACGTATTTGTTTTAATACACGTCAAGCTTCTTTAATATGTTGAACACTTTTTGCTGATATATTTAATACATGTCTCTATATATTGAATGAAAGAAGATCTAAACGGTTAGATAAAAAGGATCACAATTTAGAAGACAATCAAAAAGTAGTTTAAAATTAAAAATAGTTATGCAAAAATATAAATGTCTTTTGTAAAATCCCCGGATTAGAATGTCTCCAAGTAGCTAATTATTATTCCTAACTCTCTCTATATTTGAAAATCAAAACAAGATTTTGGTTAAATCTGAAATTATATATATATCGGAAAGCTGTCCACACACAAAAGATATTTATATTTTACAACAAAACGAACATGTTCACTCTCAATATAGGTATATTAAAACATGGTTCCAAAAACAGCCAAACAAGACCAATTTAACAAATCAATAATGAATAATTAGGTTATTTGCCTCCAAGACCAAATTTCATAAAAATGAGTTCTTTTCCTTTCGAAAGTATATCACCACCTGGTGCTGTAATTTCATTTAACTTTTGCATTAAATTTGGTGCTGCTGCATTTGGTTGTTGTTGTTGCTGTTGTTGTTGTTGTTGATTTGTGGGCATTGAACCACCTCCTAATACATTGGGTATTACTTGCGGAACACCTTTGTGTTGAATTCTACTTTGATTTTGGGCGGTAAAGTTTAACTGCTGCCCTGAGAAAGGCTGTTGTGTTTGGGGTTGGGACTGTTGCTGTTGTTGATTATTACCACCACCTAATAAACTACTAAATAGTCCACCTGCTGTGCTACTTTGTTGTTGATTTGCACTATTTTGTTGATTGTAACCCTGTAGTCCCGGTTGTTGTTGCTGATTACCACCGGGTCTCAACATGCCTCTCCCCCTCCCCTGCAAAAACATGTTCTCTGTTTGATTTTTTTTTGATATTTTAGAATAAGGGAACATTTGAATTTTAGGGAATAGAATAGTTTCACGAACTGAAACTATATTTTAAAAATTTATAGGTTTGGTCCAAAAATATCATCATTTGAATTTCATTTTGAATAAAATTCTCTTAAGGTAAAAAATTCTAGTTTAGTTAAAAAAACAAGGGATTAAAGCTGAGCTTAAAGTTAGAAATCCTTTTCTTGCCTGGACAAATCATTTATTTTTTTGAGGTGTACGCGCGATTTTTTGTACGAAAAAATTTTGCAACCGATTCACTCTTTTTAGTAAAATCGCAAATCATGAAGTATTAATCAAAGTTAACAATCTAAATCTATAACTAATAAACCTTAGAAAATCGAATACGTGCATGCAATCGACTCGATGTAATAACTGTTCATTCTTTATCTAGCGATATTTGAATTTTGATTTTCTACTCAATCACACATTCAAATAGAAAGGTCAAAAACAAACTGCATTTGTTATCGGTGAATTGCCGATTTCTAAAAAAGCACAATGTTAAGATAAGTCTTGTTTTTATGGCCAAACGTTTTTCTTCCGAAAGGCCGAAACAACGAATTACTTCTATTTGAAGAAATCCCAAAAATAACACACAAATAAAACTACAACAACATCTGGAACATCATCTAACGTTATACTTTTACAATTACTAATTTTGCGAATCTTCTGAATCATTCTGAAATCCCAAGATTCCCAAAATCACTTAGCCAAGTAAAGGAAAAGAAAAACAAACCAAATTTTCTATCAATAGTAGGTACATAAAGTGTTATGCACACACATAAATCACTTAAAAAATACATCAAAAGCAACTATTAAATCTACATTTGGACACTAAGATCTTTTTCTACAGCATTTTACAATCAGGTGTTTCCGGTAAATTCAGGCAAATGCAATAAAGTTTCTAAAGCATATAGAACTTTTTCCTAAAAACCAAAAATGGATTTCCAAAATAATAAAGACAAATTTTACATATGTAATAAATTCAACAATCAATTATATATGTCCGGTGGTATATTTAAAGATAATAACTTAAACAGAGAAATTAGAAAGTAAGTATAAGATAAGAGAGTATGGGTAAGTAAATACCTGATTGTGCTCGGTGAGAACTTGTGTGTTCGGTGTCGCTGTGTTCAGAACATTGTCTAACTGAGAGGTTAACACAGGGCAGGCATCTAGCAACAAACACACAATACAGTCAGGCGCTGCTTTACAACATAAAAAGACTCGTCTTTTAAAACTTAAAAAATAGACTGTTTGTTTTCCTTTGGAAGAATGACAACTCACTTGTATAAAATTCAAACATTATGCAGCTAAAAACGGTACGCAATGTTAAGAGCTTTAGGTTCAATTTTATACAAGAGAAGTCCGTGTAAAAGATTTTCAGATATGTAAGAAGAGTCTTTTAAAGAATGATTGTGTGAAAATGTTTAAGGATGTCTGAAGCCTTTGATATTCAGGTTGACAAGTTTTTTCGTATTCGTGTAGGTAATTGTGAAAATTTCTCATGAGAAAATCAAAAAAGAATTCTTAATGTTAGGAGCAATAAACACATGGATTTACACTAAAATAATAAATAATCGACATTTAAATTTGTAATGGAAAAAAGTTTAAGTACATGCAATTTTTAAATTTGTTTCAGATAAAGAAGACGAGTCTATTATGTTCATAATCAGCTTATATAGAGATAGAGATAGAGCTAGCGATGGCAAACAATATATTGTTTTTAGTGCATTTCCCAACATTAAACAATTAAAGCTAAAATTGTTTCTTACACCATTTTCATTGGCAATGATTTTTCTTGTATTTGTATTTACGTATTTACTAATTGATATTTGTAAGAAACAATTTTTGTATCACATCACACTCTTGCGTATAAAAACATAGAAAAACATAAATAAGAGATATGCTGGAGAACATGTACTTATAAATCTTATTTATTCAGACAAAGTTATAGCCAAATGTACAATACGATTAATATGTAGAAAATAGAAGACCAAATCTTTGACGAGAACTGTAAACTTTACTGTTCATTATCAAATGAAAACATAATCAGTCTTAATAAGAGTTACAGCTTAGAAATAAAATATCATCATCCCCTGAAGTATTAGAAAGTTTCGTTCGCGGCCACCAAATTTTTCATATTTAATTGATGTAAATAAATGATGCTCATACACTAACACGATAAACTAGCAAGTGTGTGGTGATATTTATTTAACATTAGATTCATAGTTCTTTATACATGTGATTCTCAACCGGAATGAGAATGGACACTAAATGTTTTGCATCGTGTTTGAAGAAAAAACCATATTGAAACATTTATCACTGAACAGTTTAACACTCATAAAAATAAATAAAGTTTTAATCTGTAAAACCAGATTTTGGATACGAAAAACGCGAATTTGCTAGTAAAATTACAGCATATTTACAGATTTATTTGGGTACTTTATCTATGCTTCAAAAAAGATCACAATCAAAAATTTATTCTTAAAACTGAATTATTTTAAATAAAACGTCCGACTTTCCAATGAAACTAACGTTCTTTTTGTCATGAACTTGTCATTCATCTTTCATACACACAAATGATTTAAAAAAATATTCATGTAAATATGGATATGTTGCAATATTTGATCAAAGTAATTGACCAAATCTCCAAAAAGTTACCTTTGTTTCTAGTTCGAATTTGGTTTTCTCGAGGAGGAGGTGGAGGTCCTCTAGCTCCAGGTCCGGCACCACGACCTCTTTGTGCATTCCTCATGCCGGCAGCTCCTTGCGAACTTTGTCCAACATTATATTGATCTGGAGCTTCGGTTAAAAAATTTGAAGGCACCAAACCTCTCTGTCCATCAATTTCGCCCATGTAAAAGCCATCATCGTCCATTTCACCATATACATTTATGATTTGTCCTGTAGTGAAGCTTAATTCTACCTGCAGTTGGGCCGAATAAAAGATTTTGGTAGAGATTTAGCAGTTAACAAATGGAGGATTTTGGGAAATTTTGAAAATTTCCCGAAAAAGTGTCAAAATATATATAATAGCTTCTCACCTCCGCATCTACATTCGGACTAAGTTCCTGAGGATCGTAATCATACAAAGCCACCATCCTCTTAACTGGCATATTAGCATAAATGTCCCCCCATCGATCCCTATTTTGATTTCCTTCTAATTCCATCACCATATTATGTGGAACAAAACCGCGTCTACCTATATATCCAAACAAAAAATTGAAAACCAAAGAAAAACCCCATTTAAACAAATACCTCTGCATTCTCCCCAATAAAATCCATCAGCATCCTTATCACCCCAAACCTTGATGGTATCTCCTTCAGAAAAGGGAAGCTCTTCATCACATGCATCCGGATTTGGAGACATTGTGGCTGGGTCATAATCAAATAAAGCAACAAACCATCGCGCTCTTTTTTGTGCATTTGGAGGATTATTTGGATTATTAGGATTAGGATTATTTGTACCGGAACGATATTGCATTTGTTGATTTCGTGGTTGCTGAGACATGCGTTGATTTGCCTGAACTGGAAGAATATTGAATTTCATTAAAGATTTTCCAGGATTGCAAAAGGAATTGTGTCAGTTGTTTTTGTATACCAAACCCTCCTAATTTTACAATAATTTTCATTTTACTTGTTTAATAAATGCCATGCTGGAAATGTAATTTACCTACTCGTACTCTTCATGCTAGTTAATTATACTAAATACTCAATACATCTACTGTTCCAAGTTTTACAACTTCAAATTCAATGGAAATTTTGGACTTTGCTTGAAATATGTTGCCCTACCTACCTACCTCTGCACACAGAGTACGTACGTTGTTGTATAGGTGCGGTCGATATTTTATTTATTTGTATATGTTAATACAAAGTTATTTTGTGTGTGTCTGTTTTGGTGTCAATTTATCTATGTTTATCCAAGAAAGAATTTTTTTGTTCAACTACGCTTGTTTAGAAGAGAAAAAGATTTTCCAAAATTAACTGTGACAATTTCTTTTAAAGAATTTTTTTATTATTGTCTTTTTGAACCTGGATAAACCTAGTATTATTACCTTGTTGTTGCTGTTGATAATATTGGATTTGTTGAGATTGTTGAGATTGCTGTGGTTGCTGTTGTTGTTGCTGTTGTTGCGGTTGTGCCTGTTGATCAATTCTTTGTTGAGGTCCTTGCCGACGTTGGTGTACTTGCTGATATTGCCTTTGATTTCGTCTATCCAATAATTCATCCTCAGATAAATTAGCTTCAAAACTTTCTTTAGTTATTTCTGCAATGGATCGTTGTGCTACCGTTTAGAAATAACCGGCTAAGCATATTATTAGTATTTATTAATTTGACACCAACTAAGTTTTCTACCCCAAACAATACTTTCAACAAACAGCCTCTACATACGCCTATGAATTGTGATTAGATCTGATGATTTCGGTTCTATTGAAATTTATTTATCAAAAACAAATATAAAAAAGGCAAGAATGCAACACATTTCTATTCACAATTTGTTCTGCACGTATGAACTAAACTTCTTAAGCTCTTATTACTTTAAAATGCAATGGATGTATTTTGACAATAATATAAAATACCATGCCCTAGAATACAAATGACTATGAATTTTATGTATTTTTATAAAAGCTCAATGTGGGTTAATAGAAAATTTTTCCATAATGAACTGACATTAAATATATATTTAAACTACGTATTACGTAATGTAACAAAGTAAAACGTTTACCAATAGACGGTATTCCACCTTGTTGTCGATGTGTTAAAACATTTGGAAATATTTCTTTGTCGCTCAAATTCTCTTCCGGTTCAATAATCTGAAAGACATTATATTTTAAAATACAAGCAGATTGATTTTTTTTGGAATCTACAGAGTTTGAAATTAATTTCAAAGTTATTTCTGCACATTAATGAAACTTTTTCAAATATGTTCATGTTTCGTTTTATGTTTCATCTAAATTCAGAAAACTTTTCTATACATACTTGTTGGCCCTGCTGTTGTTGCTGTTGTCTAGGCATCTGTTGACGAATATGTGGCGGCATCACAGCACTATGTGGCTGCTGTCGTGCTTTGGCGACTCCTCCTCTCAAAACACTCAAAGGAATTGCAGTTGGAACACTATCTGCCGATTGACTGTCCCTAGCTTTAGTCCTTACAGTAACGTGTTTTGGATTCAAGCCCAAAAGTTTGCTTATATCAATCAAAGCGTGATCTCCTGTCGGACTATCTACGTCAGTAACTTTCTTCCCATCTGCGTAGACTGCATAACCAGTAATTGAAGATCCCTGATGATGTGGTGTTAAAATTGGATGCCAAGTCACTAATAGAGTACCATCCTGAGGTCCTGGTAAAAGAACCCACAAAAAAAATAAAACTATGACTTTTTATTAAAATTTAAATCAATTACCAGGTTCCACTAAAATGTCACTCGGTGGATCCGGTAAGCCTTTTGGCAAAGTCCTGAAATCGGTGTGTGCAGCAGCAGGCATAGGCAGATCTTCCGCCAAATTGGCCACATTTTGTGCAGCCCGATGATGTTTCGCTCGAACGGTGACTCGATATTGGGTATTAGGAGCCAAACCCGTTATTGTGTGTCGATAAATTCCCGGTTTAACAGTCCTGACTTCAACATTATTTACACAAACTACGTGCTGGTGATTAGAATTGGCTGGTAACCAACTGATAACGGCGGATGTTGAAGTGATATTTGATGCGCGAACAGCACTAGGACCCAATGAATGGGTGTCCCGTCCTATAATCATCGTACATGCCGCATCTCGAGAAGTTCTTCTATTTGCAGTCACAGACCGAACACTGATGCGATGTGGCTGTAATCCATACTAAAATTTAGGAACAAAAGTTGTTGCATGCTTTGCAAAACCACTCACTCTATTGCTATCAACGCCTTCAACTAGTGCTCTAGTCCGTTCTGTGGCTTTAATTGTCGTCTTCAAAACACCGTCTACGTACACATGATAACTTTCGATTTGATTTCCGGGTCCAACGTCGGGCGCCGTCCACGAGATTAGAACACTTTTGTTAAGTTGACGTTCGAGGGTGAGTTGCTTTGGAGCCGGAACTAGCACCGAGAAGAAAAGGTCAGCTGGAGATCAAGCTTTGTCAGTCTCTAACCTAGTTATGCAATGTTATACCCAGAGATCTTAAGGTAATCTTTAGCCAGCTCTTATTATACGTGTTTTAATTATGGAAATTCTGATTTGGTTTGACGTTTTTTGGCTTTAGTTAATTAGTAGTTCATCAACTGTTTTTGATATTTTTTATAAAAAAAATTGTGTTTGTGCTTCGAATGCTTTTTGTAATTTTTGTATAAAGCAAAATGACCACCTGTAAGCGTATAAACTGTATTCAAATTTGAAGGTGCATAAAAAAACTGAGTAAAGCAATACAATTTACCTGCATCTGGATGGGTGGCTTAAAATAAATAATTATAAGTATGATGGTGTAGATGTTCAAATTATAATGTCCAAATAGTGTTTTTTAATAACTGGACCTTATTCTGACTACCAAGAAGAACGTGCTCACTGGTATTCAGTATTCATCTTCATTTTGATTGAATATAGTATATTTGTTAAAAAAAAATTAATCATATCAAAGCAGGAATGTTCTATAACTTATGTGGTAGATATTTAATTATTTACCGAAAATTAATGCAATAATGTTACTTTTTATTTAAATTGGTGAATAAAGTTACTTAACTTTAAAACTACTAAAACTAAGAAACCATAAATTATTGCAACAGCTCCTAAATTTTTGGTGCAAATGCAGTTATTGAGTTTATAATATGTGCTAATATACATACATATTTATGTAAGGGTTGTTTATTATTTTTAAGAGATTATGAATATATTTGCACATAATAACTATCTATGTCTACACTCTACAGCCAATCGTTCCTATTCGTCATTTTTAAGAAAAATCCCAAAAAATCATGAGGATTTTTAATATAATCACTTATTGTGAATTAATTCAAAAAAATCCTTAATATTTTCAGGATTTTTTCTGAAGCAATAACTATAACTATTTGTGTTCAATAATTCACTAAGCTAGTGCACTCAATAAATACAACATGTTAAAATACTATATAATAAATATACCAAATTCTGATAATAACCTCGATAATAACGTTGTATTTACTGGGCAATTTAATTTCTGAGCTGACTAAACTATACCTTAGACTATGGGCCAAACAGCTCTCTATTATCATGTCCAAAAAGCGTTCTAGTATTACGATACAAATGTAAAATGTAATAATATAATTTACTTACATAGATTAGAATTTACTGTAAGGTGTTAAATAGTAAAAAAGTGTTACTTAGTGTATAAAATATATTCCGTTTAAACGATATATACATAACATTAGATGAAAACGTAGTGTTTCCCTAAAATTTTGATTTCTTAGAGAAACAATATTGTAAAATAACACAATGCCAAATAGTGACAATAATTTAGACAAAAAAATGAAAGAAATGTATAAATGTGGCTGTTTTGGAGTTAAGCCAAGTTCAGACTTCAATAGATGGCTACTGTTTAAAAAATTCAAAAGTTCGATCGATTCAAGAACAATCGACGATATTTTTTTGTCTCCAGACTTTATACTAAATTTTTGCCTACGTTTAGAAACACTATTCGCCATAAATTATTTTACAACATCCCGTATACTCGTATGTATATGTGTATACAATTCAAATAATGTCGACTAGACCTCGAACATTGAAAAATACCTAAGATATCGACGTTCTTACATAATTCGTGCATTGATTTTTTCGATATTCGAGATATGCGCGATTGGTGTGTATTTGTTTAAATTAAAAATATTCAAATTAAACTTTTCCTGAATTTGTATTTATTTTACTAACCTTCTACTTTAACTTGTAAAAGTAAAAGTTGATACTTTTTGAACATTGATTACTAAAATATGTTCAGTTTAGAATGCAAAATCTCTAATAGTGCGTGCAAAAAAAGTGCCTACCTTGCTCACCTTCTGGTCCATCATCTTCATGCATTTCTGACATTTCAGCTAATTCATTTAATCTTTGCACATCTGCAGCGAAATTTTCTTGATTTATTTCTTCTTCGCGTAATGTGCTTAACACAGCTTGATGAAATTCCAACAAATCATCACCTGAATAATGGATTGAATTCAAAATTCAAATTCACAAACAAACTTTAGCCAAGTTTACCGACTAAGCGTTGAACGAAATGGGATGGTACGAGTCCCCTTCGGCCATCCAACGTTTCTGCATCCAAATATCCACCCGGACCCACCGGATCTCCCCATACAAGCAAATAATCGTCCGACTGTATAGCAAGCTCCTCTTCTGCCTCAGGTTCCGGTTCATAGGAGAATCTGCGATTGTAAATATCGAGCCTTTACCAGAAATGCTTTCAAAATTATGCAAAAATCAAAATGTCCAAGGATATAAAGGGTTGAAATGCGAAACTGGCCTCATTACCTTGCAATATACACAGAACATCGTCCCTTTCCTGGTATATCCAACATATCCACTTGACCTTCCATCGCATTTTGCCCATTAAGATAATTTCTTCCAACTGCACCATGTAATCCACTCCAATCTGATTCTAATCCATCTGTAAGCATCCTTGATCTCAAATCTGTAATACCACTAACAGTTGTGCCAGTCCATGTGGGAGGATGGGGTGTAACAGGAGTGGCGACACGTCGCGCCCCTGATTTAACACAATTTAAGCCATATTAAAGCATTTGTACTATTAAAGTAGATTCACTTTGGAAGTCTAATGAAAACGTTTGATCAAAGCAGGAAATTTGATGATGCGTACAGCTACAGGTGGTCTTTACGTAAAGCGATACGAGATACAATAGTAGATGCAAAATGTGCTTATAAAACATTCGCACATTTCTCAACTGAATTCATTTTTTAAACGGAATTTAATTTCCAATTTTCAATAGGAATGATTGTTTGAAAGAAAAATGATTTTTATTTCACAAATATATGATAGTTTATTTTTTTCGTCTTGGTGCAAGTCCACATGCGTTAAAGAAAAGGTAAGATGAAATTTGTGAGACATATGTGCAAGTATCAGAGAGAAAACGTGTCAGTCACCTGACCCCCCAAAAGAAATTTTCAACAATTCAACTCACCTAACTCCACTTCTTCCATAGGTTTCAATTTAATTGCCATTGGTCCAGCACTTAACGGTAAACTATTAAAATGTGAACTGAGCGGATTTGAAAAAGTGACATTATTCGAAAACGTTGTTGTTGCCGGATTATATGGTAGATTGAATTGTGTTAATGCATTCGATACGGGATTAGTGTATGTTGTTGGATTGTTAAATGCCGATTGTGGGAGTCCAGTTGGATTTGAAGAAACCAATTGATTACTAAATGTGGTATTTGCAATGGAACTTGTAGCGTAACTAGATGGTGGCACCATTGATGTGCCCAAAGCACTTGAGTTTACTGATGTACCGATCATACCGCCGTAAGGGGTTGACAGGTTTTGTGTTAAACTTGTACCTGCTAAAAAATATGTTTTTGTGAAAATCTCTATCTTTGAGAAACAAGTGCAAACCCTTACATAGAACACTTGGTTGTACATTAGAACTAATCCCTACACCCCCAAGACTGTTCATTGTGCCAATTAAATTTTGATGCCTTGAAAGACTGTTAAATTGCGATGAAGAAGGGTACGTAGAAGCTGACACTGGATTCGATGGAAGGTATGTGCCCGATAGATTAGTAGTGCCAGATTGATAGGAATTATGAGTTCCTAAGCAATTGGTCGTGGGATAAATACTGGGTGTTGTGTGAGACATTGTTATTGGAGATATTGGTGGACTACATTCACCTAATGCGTGGCTACTTATACTTGTTGCCAGACCAGTACCTAAACCAAAAAAGAACACTCGTTAATTTCATGAAAATTGTGAAGATTTTTCAGAATATTCTTTATTAATCTTCTAAGAAGCAAAAAGCGAGCAAAAAATTCTTTTCTTATTTATACATCAACAATAATACTATATTCTATTTGGAAATATGCTTGAAAATGGATTTTTACGTTAACGAAAATATAGATAAAAAAATTTCCACAAGTCATTGTGGCACTTACCCAACGTTGTTGATCTGCTATGGTCTAATTCAGCTAAAATCCTATTGTCTTGTTCGATTTTAGCCATAATCCGTTCAATGTCATTACCTTTATTTGCGCCCCAATTTTGACCCGAACTCGAATTTGTGGTCATTTGTGATACACCAGTTGTTACACATGTATTTGAACGGTTCCTTTGTGACGATGCAAGTTCCAATTGCAATTCTTCACATCTATAGGGAGAAATTCTATTGTACGCCATCCGCATTTAACTTTTTCTCAATATTTTTATTTTTATTCACTAACCTGACCGTTTCTAGAGCTACTTTTTTCTCTAATTCTCTAACTCTAGACTGTCTAGCTTCTAATGTGTCTGCGCCACAACCACGTAGAGCGGAGAGGGCCTCCCCATGTTGTCGTTCTAAATCAGCCCTTCGGGCCTCGGCGGCCCGCAACTGCAATTCTAAATCCATGCCCTGCAAAGGCAATCAGTGCTCAATTCTTGTTTGGTATTGTGGCGATAATATCAACTTTTTGTGTAATGTTGTCATAAATCTTTGGATTTGAAAAATTTCAGAAAGTTTTACTATATCGAAAAAGGTTTTCTCTTATTTACCAAAGATTGGTCATTTTTGATTTTTAAATTCATTCCTAAATTTTCCCTACAAAATGTTTGTACAATAACAAATCCATAATCAATTATTTGTTAAATGGCATCGAAATGCTATTATTATCATGGATGTAACATGATCATATGAAGTGTATTTATTATAGGAAAACTCATAAATTTGCATCAATTATCTTCTTATCTATAAATATGTTGTTGTAACGCAAACCATAATTAAAAGAGTACTACAAAAAAAATTGTACTATCATATAAACTAAAATAATGTGGTTGGTGATTAATTTGTATGGTACATGTAAAAGCAGATTATGTTACGCATATAGGTGTATTTTCTTATTTTGAGTAAAGGGAGAATTAAAAAAAATCGATAACTAACTTGACGTACTACAAGTCTTGACTAATATCTATATCACAGTTATTGCATTTGATAACAGTTTATTTCAAAAGAAAAAATAAAATTTACAATATTTTCTCAATTAGGTAGAAAATAAGAATTTTGTATTTCACTAAAATAAAAAATTAGTAATGATACAAATTACCATAACATTGAGCTTTATTCGCTTATTTTATGTTTATATTGATTTCAAAAGTGATCGTATTTCAAAAATGGGAACAAAAAATTTCTGGGCATCCATCCATAATGAAATACAAGAAGAAAAACGTAAAGAATACCCTCTTAGAATTCCATTCGAATATCAGGATACGTTACCTATAACGCTACTCAAGTTTCGCAATAATAATAAAATGACTTAATTATATACATTACATTATGTAATTCCTGATAGATCCATCTTATATATCAACATTAATCAAATATGGATAACTAGAAAAATATAAATTATGTAAAATCGCCCTTTAAAGACAACTACAAGTTTCAAATTGCAATAACTTCAGGCCAAAAAAGTCTATTAAGAAAATTTCATATAGCAACTAAATAACTTGTTACATTATATCTGATCTACGCATAACAATACTGCAAATATATTAATTGTAATTCATTTTTTTTATTTCCACCCTCTAAAGCTAAATTTCCTAAGACGAGACAGCAGTTACATTTAGTGTTCTCGAGAAGCCAATTCTCACACGCTCTCATACCACTATTTAGCAAACAGCCAATTTGAATAGTGAAAAGGGCAATTATTTAATGAAAACTCACCCCGCTTTTAAGATGTATTATTAAAAAGAAATAATTTTGAGGACGGAGACACTACTGTACCTACAATGGCGGCATTACTATGTAGGTCATTCTTGAATCAATCTGCGCGCGGCTAACAATTGATTTTGTTTCAGAGTCCCTAGCTCTTCTGTGACGTCATTGGGAAAATTTGATAAGCGCTTCGATCTACCGGGAAAATCTTCTATTAGTTGGGGAAAACGATAAATATTTGCATTCAGATAAACGTTACATATGTAATTGGAATCAGCGTTTTAGATAGAGTTGCATAGGAAAATTGTTGGAGAGAGGAAAATTTTTTCTGGATAGTGGAAAACTGACGTTAATGATTATCACCGGTTAACGGGTTAACGAGTACAGTAAATTTAAACCCTTATTGAATAGATGGCAGTTCTCAAAATACTTCTTATAATACTAGGACAAAAACTCTGAGTTTTTCTTTTTAATAACACTTTAATAAAAACAATACTCTTAGTTCACAATAAAATACGAAAATAACTTTTATATCCAATAATTCTTCTCAGAGTTTATTTTGTAAGACTCTTATGATTGTCCCATTCCTGTGTGTTTTCTAAAATTCTTTTGGTTTTCAATTTTTGATGGATAACATTTAAACATTAATATTAACACTTAAATACTGTTAAATAGATACATTAAGAATTTTTCTGTTTAGTTTGTGATTCTTTAGACTTTATCCCTATTAACATTTTTGTAGCTCCACTCAACATCAACATGAACCAATAAAATTGAGGCAGGACCAAAATTGCCATGCTTATAAGGCATCCTCTTGGTAAACTTATTATAGCCTAAATCAAACAAATTAAAGTTTATGTACAATAAGTTGATAATATTGTTACGTACGGGAATAAAATCCATTGATATCGATTTGGAATACATGCGTAACACATACGGAAACATGGCAATACGGAATATAAAAAAAGTGACTAACATTAACACCCCATTTATTTTGTACATGGAACTTGTTTTAAGGCCCATCTTGGATAAAATACTTCTTAGAGACACAAATGGTGTACTGGCCTCCATCAAATATACAAAGCCAAAAAAGCAGTCACCCAAGCCTCCTCGTAGATGCTGAAAGATAATACAAAATCCAAAAATTGCCTTAAATGTGATTCGACTTTTTTATTGCTTACTGTAATTACTAAAAATCCGAAACAACCAATAAATAGATGATGTCCTACAATGACAAAATTCTTCTTTAAATAATCTAGAAAAATATTGTCTCCTTTTTTTAAATTGTTATTTTTAGGCTTGTCCTCCTGTTCTGCACAGTACACCTTATACATGGACCAAATATCATAAAGAAAGTATGCTGCTCCAAACCATGCATATGCTTCAGATATATAATGGGATGTTTTTAACATATCCCGTCTGCAAGAATACAACGTTGAAGTCAATCCTGTTATACAGCAAAATATTGCCTGCACTGCTGAGACCTGCCTGACAAAACACCAATTAGAATTTATCTTTTTGAAAATGTTGGAAAATCAAAATGTTTGATCGTTCTCCAAATCGTCTTTGGATTGTTAAAAAATGTGTTTCTTTTTGAATAGAAACGAATTTTAACAAGAAATGAAATTTATTCGCTCCACTTACTTATTGCTTATGTCTAAAACATCGCTGACTTTTAGACCATAATATTTCATGATATTTCGCCCAAATACGGAATCCAATATCAATGAGTTTAAAAGATTGTAGGAAGAAATAAAAAATAATAAACCATAGACAAATAAACCAACTCCTCTTTTAATGGACACATGGTCTTCCCATTCCAAGTCGTAAGTTGTAAATAGAGATAAGAGTATCGAAGTTACAAGGACTATTATTAACAGCCAAGTCATCCTTTTGGTATGTTGTACCTGGAAAATCGGAAAAGTACTAAAAAAGCGAAAAAATTAGGAGCGTTTCAGATTTTTTGATAGTAGATAAAGGAATTTAACAGTTTGAATTTTGAATACTTTTTATTTTTGAGATTATTTTCCTCTATTGAATCAACAATAACAAATAAGATAAACAGTTAAATAAATAAAAGGGTGCGAAAAATCCTCTTATCAGATTAGAAACGATCAAAAACAACTTAAACATTGGCTATTTTGTAATGTAGATTTATTGTATTATGCTCACATTAGAATGAAGCAATTGAACCAAATCGTAAGCAATAACAATCACGTCATTCATAATATTAATTAACAGTACCCATCATGATATTAAAATCACGGTCGTAATAATTAAGCAATTTATTTGGATTGCACAACCACAACACAAACGCCTTATCTAGAAACTTACGGTTTCGTACTAATTGTGTTTGTGTGCGCCCATGTATTATAAGCTTATAAATAACAAATATTTACCTACTTTTTCAAATTTTAAAGCATCAAAAGTTTACTTTAACTTCATCTAAATTTTATTACGCATAAATATGTAACATTCGACAAATGAAATGGATTTTTATAACAGTTTAAAAATAAAATATTTCCCTGAATTTCAATAAAGATTTATGATACAAAATTATTCAAAAATCCTTTTTAGGATAACTTGGGACATTGATTCAAGTTTACCACTTACCGATAGGAACATTTTGGTATTAGATGGCACCTGAAATGTTTTGAAAATTTAAACTTGTTCCACTTAATTACATTTTACTTTCTTTGAATAAACGATCATTTTCAAGTATAATTCTTCGGAAAATTTTATGAAAAACTGTAATTATGTATAAATTCTAATAAAAGGGTTATGTTTATTAAACCGAAGCAGATAAAATGAAGATAGGTACTTTAGTATATAGGTACATAGTAATAAATGACTAAGACTTGAACAACATTTACGTTGTATGCTTTTTTCACTCCGCGATCAGCGCAGTTTTTTATTTCGCTTCCTTTTTCCGAGTCTCGAGTCTGAAGTCGTGAAGATCAAGCGCGATTTCTAATGAAAAAAAATTATGAAAATATGTAATGCATCAATCAATACTGATTGGATAATAATTAAAACTGTAAAGTTTTACTGCCTTTTTTGCAAAAAAAAAAATAATCCAAATGAAATAAAATTAAAAACTTTAATAAAATGCAATATTATTTCTTTACAATATATTAACAAAATGTAACAATTAGTTTTTATTTAACAATTCGGGATTTGAAAGAACCAATCACAATAAATTATACTTCACAAAACATTGAAGTAAATTCTCTTCCCTAGCAGAGCTTTCGGTCTTTTCAATAGCGGCAACATTTGTAAACCTTAGCTGTAGTCCTCGAGTTAAATTAAAGGATGCCCAATTGTCCCAGCTGAAAAAATAATCAAATTAGTTCCAACATAAAAAAGTCACCCATAGATATACTTACCATTGATTGTTTCTGCTGTTCTTTCTGTAAGACCGCTTCAGTTTGTTTTGTATCAAATTTACATACAGCTGCAATAACTCTAGCTAACACCAAACTCTCTTTTCCAAGCATATAATTATATACAATATTCTTTAAATACTCATTTTCTGTGGAATCAGATAATTCTGCACAATGATTTAAAGCAAACAATGTTTCATCAAGTTTGCGATTTAGTTTCTCATTTTTCAGTTTCAGTTTTTGAAGTTCATTTTCGTAAAATTCGGCTGATGTTTTATTGGAATTATTCAGTATCTTATATTCGTCTAATTTTTGTCGTAAGGCAGTTAATTCTTCGAGGTATGTAGAGGTGATTTGTGCTGTTTCACAATTACTGTTTATAGAATCATTATTACTGGTCTGATTTTCTTCTTTGGTTAAAAATGTGGACGTTTTAACCAAGTTTTCATTACACTCGGTAATATTTTTACACTTTAGTTCAAGTTCATTGTTACTCTTACTTAAAGCCTCATTTTCTTCGGATAATTCTTCGCAGGTTTTTCTTAATTCTAACAATTCCTGTTGAACAATTTCATTATTAATGATTGAATGTGCTGAATTTTCAGAACGAGACTCTTCCAATTCAAACTTAATTGTCTCCAATTCATTTAGTAAAGTCTGATTTTCATGCAATACATTTTCATTATCATTTACGAGTTGATTTAATCTAGATTTTAATTCGACAATTTCACTTTCTAATAGAGAATGAGTACTTTTTAAGTATTCATTTTCTGATACGAATTTTTTAGATATTTCATACTTCTCATTAGTTTTATCTAATTCATGTTTCAAATTTGAAATTTCAGTTTGAAGTTCGTCCATCAGGTCACATTTTGATTTCATATTCTCTAAATCTCTTAAAATTGCAAACTTTTCATTTTCTAGAATCTCTAGTTTATTCTCTATATTTTGCAGAGCAACAAGTTTAGTGTTGAGTTCAGTTTTTTCTAAACACACAGCTTCATAGTTGGATTGTAATTCGGAAATGGTGGTTTT
Organism: Silvanus unidentatus; assembly: GCA_963930825.1. Lineage (NCBI taxonomy): Eukaryota > Metazoa > Arthropoda > Insecta > Coleoptera > Silvanidae > Silvanus > Silvanus unidentatus. Next base: position 15,899,040 of record OZ005760.1, read on the forward strand.
TAAAACCTCTATTTCGGTTGATTGTTTGACAAGATTCTCTGCATCTTCTGTAGAACGACTATGTAAAGATTCTATTACACTTTCGTGAGTCTCTAACTTCTGTTTTAAACTTAAGTTTTCCGATACGTATTGTTTCTGAAATGAAAAATACGAAAATCATTACATGTGGTTAAAAATTATGATGGTCTTATATGCGAAGTTATTATCTGCAATACTTTTTTCATCTTCAACTCATAAATTGGCATTTTGGGTAATTTAATGACGTATAGAAGATAAGTACTACTACCTACTTTTTAGATGCCATTAAAGTTCGTACTTAATTTTCAATTTACATAAATAAAAATTGTTAATTTTATAAATTTCCACATTTACCTTAAGTTCTTCGAGGGCCTTAAGTTTCTCAGACCATTTCTTGTCTATATCTTCCTTTTGTTGTTCAAAATCAACTAAGTCCTTATTACATTTATCACTATTTTCCAATAAATTTTTATTCTCTTGCTTAAGATTTTCAATTTCAACACCGAGGATTACATTTTTTTGTACTAATCTGTGGTTTTCTTCAACACCATTTGATACTTCCATTTGTAGTTTACCAATCTCCTCTATTTGAGAATCAATTTGACTTTTAAGTTGTTTGTTATCATTTTTTAATTGGTTTATATCTTCCAACATTTTCTTCTCTTTTAGAGAACTCTCTGCACAGATTGAAGCAACTTCTTCCATTCTTTCACCAATTTCAGTATCTTTCTTCGACAAAACCAATTCAAATTCTGTTCTCATAACCTCCTTCTCTTTTTCAAATGTTTCTAATTGTGTCTGCAGTCTGTCAACAGTTTCTTGTAGCTTCTCACATTTGGACACCAATTTGAGTTCCTCATTTTCAAGATCGCTAAATGCCCGTTTTACTCGAGACAATTCGTTTTCATATATTTCATTCTGTTCCGTACTTTTGTTTAATTTTAATTCAAGGGACTCTCTAGTATTGTCTAAAAGTTTAACCAATTCATTTTTATCATTCTCCATTGTTTTTAATTGCAAAATTAAATCTTCTATATTCTTTTGTTTATTTTCTATATCTGACTGCAATTTTTGTATATTTCCTTCATGTTCTGATATTGTCTTATTCATAATTAAGTCATGCTCCATTAAGGAAATGCAATTTTCTCGAGTTTCCGTCGATTTATCGGCTAAACTTGGTTTTTCTGACTTTTGTACTTTTATAAATGCCTGAATAAAACTTTCTTGTTCTTGTTTCCTTAAGTTTTCTATCTCAAACAAGGATTCTTTAACTATTTTCTGTACTTGTTGAAATTCGTTGTTAAACAAAACGTTTTCTTCCTTAAAATGAGAACCAAAAATGTCATTTTCTTGTTTTATTTTCCTAACACTCTCTTTAAGAGAATTCAATTTTGACACAATATTGGAATGTTTCTTAAGAGAATGCAAATACTGTTTGGTCATGTTTTCTATCTCTTCTTTATATTTTTTGTTGTTTTCACTTAACTCTAAATTTAATTTATTTAATTCATTATTATCAACTTTGTAAGAATGCAATTTTAAAAGATCACTTTCTAAATTATTGTTCCTCTGTGTAATAGATTCTAATTTTTCTATAAGGTTTTTGTTTTGGTTTTGTAAATTCTCTACTCTGGTGTTTGAGTTTAATTGACTTTTTAACGTATCATTCTGCTCTTGCAATGTTTCTGTATGCTTTTTAAGCGTAAATATTTCAGCATCTTTGTTTAATAGTTCATTATGTAATTCCATTTTAATTTGTGCCATTTTTAAATTATTCTGTTTTTCCACTTCATCAAATCGTTTAATTTCTTTTTCTAAATGACTAATTTTTATTTTATTTTCCTGGTCCCTACTTTGAAGTACAATGCCGCTCGCTTTTGCCTCTTGTAATTTCTGATTTAATGCTTCGATCTCTTTTCTTGCTTCATTTACTTCATTGCACAGAATGTCCATTTTCTTTCGATCATTTTCATTTGGATTTTCAGTATCTGCATTTGTTTGTAGGTTGGTGCGATCATTTTTTTGCAAAAGTTCAATTTTTGTCTCAAGTGAATGTATTTTATATTGCTTCTCATCCAATTCGTCGCGTAATGCACTTTCTAAATGTGCTTTAGCCTTTTGTTCTAATGCACACTGTTCTTTCAACTCTGTCACTCTTCGAATTGCCTTGTCTTGGGTTTCCACTAATACAGACTGAAAATAGATATAAAATCAATTTGTAGCAAGTCTTAATATGTAAGTTTTTGATTTGTATGCATTTTATCTTTTCCCAAATGATCTCTGAAAGGATTTTACGTACATTTAACTTTGAATTGTTCCTTTCGAGTTCTTTGTAGTGCTTCGCCAAATCCGTATATCGACCACGGTATTTGTGATATCGCATTTGCGATTTTTGAAATGCAGTGTAAATTTGCTCTTTGGATAAATGACCCAATTGGGAATTGGTTGATGAATTATCTTCAATTTCACTTGCTGATATGTCCAAATCAGACTAAAACACGCATATATTATTGAACATCGAAATGTTTTTTTTCTCATCATCAGTTTATTCACCTGCAAATGATATAAAGATGTAGATTCATAACGTGGCAAAAATGAAACATCACTAGCTAACGATGAATTGGAATTTCTCCTTTTCTCAGACGTTAAGGAAACATTAGAAAAACCTGGTTCTATACTTTCAGATGTATTGGAAACATCTACAAGAAAAACATCGTTTTTAAGAACATTCATGGTGTAAATATTTGTGCTCAGAGGAGTGGGTTGCCACCTATATTGACTAAGGTTTCAATACCACTAGAATTTACTGTTAAAATTATGCTCAATTTGTCGTTTACACTCTGTATAAGTATTAATGGCAGTATCTAATGTTGCCTCCTTACCATCATCCCCTATTGAGAAAAATATTTCATCCCCAGTTGATTGCAACTTATCTGAAACAGACTGTGTAAATTGTTGCAGTCTCTGAGGTGAACTTTTGACTTCTTCGGTAATTTTTTCTTTTAATTTTTTAAACATATTTGTGTTTTTTTTTTAATTCATTTTTGAAACCAAATGCTTAAAATAAATTTCAAACGCAATTAAATTGCAAGACCCAAATGGGTGTTTTTGAGTAAATACATTTCTGACAGACAATGACTCAATCATCGCTTCATAGCGCCGGCGTCATCATCAACGAAAACAGTGTTGTTCATTTGGTCTGCACGGATTTCCCATGGAAATTTTCTTTGCCACTATTTGCCCGAGTCTCTGTCCAAGTTTGGTTTTATTGATGCAAGTGAATTGAACAAGATTAGAATGTCTAAAGGGCATTTTAAACCTTAGCCCATTTCCCAAGGAAATCGGTAATTAACTCGCTCCACTACATTTCGAAAAACTTTGTTTTTCTTGCGTTTTAAGTACTAATTAAAGAAAAGTTTTTCCTTATTATCTTATTATAATGTCGTGTACCTATTATGCTTCAGTTACTACAAACCCCTTCCACATATGTTTGCTTAGAGTCATATAATAGGTACTTGTATTTAAAGCCTCTAAGCTAAAGTTCATTGGAACCGGTAGTACTTATAGGTTGAATTTCCCGTTATAAGCACAACCATTTGACTACTTATTGTGCCTTCAACTTTCAAACAAGTTAAACCTATTATTTCTCATATTTTTCAAAATGTTAGAATTAAGTTCGTGCTGTTTATTGGGCTATTCAGTAATTGTGACAATTATTGCATTGTTGTATGTATTTTTCGATGTTAACTATTTTCTTCGAATACTTTTTACTATTGCATGGGGTCGCTTATTCGACAAATCCACTAAAAGTGATGACGTTACAAAAATATATGGTAAGTAAAGAAAAAACCCTTTAAAAATTACAATTTTATAATAATTAATCAGAAGAATCGTTGTGCTAATAATAAATGGTATTTTTATAGGTTTATGCACAACCCAAGATCTAGATATATTTTTCAAACACATGAACAATGCAAGATATGTACGAGAATTGGATTTTGCTCGTTTTCATTTTTATGACCGAACAGGTCTATATGAATTAATAACAAAAGCCAAGGGACATATTCTTCAAACTGCATCTAATATTCGTTATCGCAGAACAATACCATTTTTGCATCCATACAAATTAACAACAAAGGTAGAAAAGATCATTAAATTGTTATTTGAAAGTCATCAAGTGTTGAATTACAAACTTATTATGCATTATTTTTGCATATTCATGCGACATCCGTATAAATGTGTTTATAATAACACCTCCGGCTTTCTTTAATTATTTTCATTATTTTACATTTTTGCTTAAATACCACATTTAACTTTTAAACGATTGTATACATTTACATAAGTTTTCTATTTTTAATTATAGGAAAAATTCGAAAATTTGAAAACTGCGCTGTTTCGGGTTTTAACGAAACCTTGTTTATTAATTTAAATAGTGCAAACTTATTATATATTTATTCTAATTTTTTTAGATCGTATATTGGGAAGAGAAAACAATTTATATCGAACAACAATTCATTACACTACGTGATGACTTTATTCGAGCGATCGTCCTTAGTAAACAAACGACGATTGGTTTAAATGTTCCTGAAATAATGTCGAAATTAACAGGCAAAGACGTCTCCTACCGACCAACACCGCCCCCCGAATTGCAAGACTGGTTGACTTCAATGGAGAAGTCAAGTGCAAGACTGAAGAAAAAAGACTAAAGAAGAAATTTGTTTTAAAAAAGGTTGTGGATTTTAATTTACTTATTTGGTATGGTTTTGTAGAACATAAACAATTTTTTGTTGTAATACTTTATTTATAAGAAACAAAACGTTTTTTAATACAAATAGAAAAGATAAATAAAAAAATATATATAAAGCATTTAAAATCGCTTTAGGAATTCTTCGGAAACAATTCTCGCTCTTGCATTTACAGCCAATTTCATTTCGGATATTTCCTTATCAATTTCCTCCATAAAATGAATAACAAAGTCCACTAATTTGTGTTTGTACATTTGTTCTGTGTGAAAATTCGTAATTAGGAAGCTAATATCATATCCATCGATGGGTTTTCTTCGTAGGATGATAAAGTTTTCAGCACGCATCATCATAAAGCGCATGAATTTCTTGCATAGGATCTTTTCGATTTCATCTGCTTGTTTAACAGCGATACTAATCCGTACAGAATTAACGGACGTTTCGATAAAGACCTTTTCCTTTTCATTTCTGGATATAATCACAGGAGTCAAAAGAAGTTCTTTACTGGATCTAACCTCAACTTCCGGTTTATTGTGTCTTTCTACCACTTGCGAGGAGAAATTGTCTAAGCACATTGCCGCCATCAGTGTATGCCGCACAGCAGTTAAATAGGGTTTTAAAGTAGCGGACATTATAGTGTTTTTTTTATAAATTAAGAGTTAAAAGAATGGTTTTTAGATGAACATAAACTGGGAGTGTCAACATTTGCGATTGACGTTAAGCTTGTTTGCTTGTTTAGTTTGAGATTGATTTCTTGAAACTTTAAAGCGAAAGCTCCGCCTATCTCGTTTTCCCGCCGTTCTTTTTTCTGATGGCTTTGAACTTATTGGTTGAATTTAATTTTGGCGCAGGTTTTACTATAGACTATTCGATGAAGACATAAAAGAGTGGAGTTTTTTCTTTAAAGTTTAATGAAATCAAATTGATTTAGTTAGCCAGCAATGATTCTATGATCATCAAACGCAACCATTATAATAGGACGAGAAAGAGAAAATTAATAAGGGTACCGTAGATGGGTTCGAAGGTTTTTACGAATGATTTTAGATTGCAATAATAGATAATGGTCACATAATGGTTAAATTCATTTTTTTTTGTGGTTTGAAGCATTCACCAAAAAGATTTATACAATGGAATTCACATGAATTGGACGTAAAGTTCGTTTCATTCCTTCATATACGAAACTTTTCTACATCCTAAGAGCAACAACTTGAACGCGTGTTTCTGAAATTGTTTTCGCTCCAAGTGAAAAGTGTTAGATTCTTCGTTAGATTGCTAAGTAGCAATAAGTTTTTGATGCATGCATCTTCTTTTGTGCATATAGAGAAAAATCATTTTGAACTATGGAACTTCGATTGTTATTATCCTCATACATAATTTGAAATATTTTGCAGGATTATGTGTGGTATTTCATGTATTTCGAGGTGATGGATGCACAAACATATAGGTATCTCACGTTCTTTTTATCATGATTCATAATTTCATAAGAAAATAAAAAACTTTTTGGAGAATCGTGGAAACTTCCCAAACACATTTTTATATACCTAAACATATCGTTTTAACAGAATGTATTTAACTCAAATTTTAATATAGAAATCAATAAAAATGCACAATATAGGTTCATATAATTTAAATAGTTTGATTATATGTGAATGGTGCTTAATTTGCTCTAAAATAAACAAAAACAGCTATTTTATTCTAAAATTCACGGAAAAATTTCATAATTTCGAGAATTGCCTATTGGCATTTCCAATAAGTTAATTTAAAGTGGTTTCCCCGAGGGTTTCCCCATTTCTTAATTGCAATTAAGAGACTTATCAAAATTATATTAAACATGTATAAGTATTGATTTTTAAGGTACCTATACCCATGGTACCTATATTGGATATGGGACATAATATGTAAAAACTTAATTGTATTTCCTCGCATATAAATTCAAAATTTATTTTATAAAATCGTAAAGATATCAACGATTCACCTAAAAAATTATCAGTGGCGTGTGTCACAGAAACCTTATTGAATAATTACCATAAAAAATAAAAAAAATCAATACATTCAAACGTAATAGTAGATTACATACCGAGGCCGAAAAGGCAGCATTTGAAAGTTGGAAAGAGAGAGCGATTACTGTTTATTATGAAAATTGTCAATTTTTTATTACTCGTTAGTCATTTTCAGTACCTATTAGTTGAAATTCATTAGATACCCTAAACAATTCATTAGCAACCATATTTGTATAATTGAGGTACGATTTTTAATTCTATATCTGATTGTGAATAAAATAGTTATACGTACCTCGGCCAAAGGGCATTCTTGTCTCGAGAAATTGCAAACTTTTCTCCCGGCAATAATGTTGCCGTTCCGGCCTTCGGTATGTAATCTACTAATTTTTGAATTTGAGTCATGAAATCTATTAGAAAAAATTATAGTGATAAACTATAGTGAGTTATAGTGAAAAACAAAAAACAAAAGTTAAATTTCTTTTTACAATTAACCCCTAGAACAAAGGGAACATTGATCATATCTTATTTTTTGAATTTCAATAAACGAAATGCCATGAACTTATCTTTTTTAATATAGAAGACATTCAGAAATTAAACAATGAAATTTTGATTTAGTAATAAAATAATAATTTGCTATTATCGCAAATTACGGAATTGCTTACTGAAATTTTTCATTTTCCGTACAACAAGGTTAAATACGAAATAACTTATTTGCTATCTTCCTGTGTATTTGTGTGGTGTCCTGTGTGTAGTGTTTTTCGATACTTCAAAAGTTTAAAATCATTTTTTGCTATGGTTAAAAAAAGATCGACAGCAAACCAAGTTAGTACCTAATTTTCAATTTTTACTTTCATTTAAACTTATTTTTATCAACTGAACTTATTGATTCAAAAAACTTGCACATATTTAAAATACCTAAAAGTATGACCTATTATGTAATTAAAAATTATTACTTCTATAAGTTCTTAAAATAAATTCCAAACCACAAAGGACAACCAGCAAATAAACACTTGACTTCATTTATTTAGATAATTTTCACATTGATATCACATTTAACATGTGTAACGCCGTTTATGTCAATGGGTTTCTCAGCAGTGAGTTTATCTACTTTAGAAGTTTCAGAAAAATTCTCGTCTACACAATCCTCTTGGTTTGGTAAATCGCTGTTCTTAAATAAAAATTGTCCAAACACATGAAAATGTTAAATTTTAGCTAGCATTGCATCTTTGGGAATACCTTTTGGTTGTTTCTTATCTGGCCCAATTGCAGACAGATTTGGTAGACGTACAACATTTCTGTGTATTAACTTTACATGCTTAGCTGGATGGCTAATTATTAGTGCGTCTTACTACATGGACCAACCCCTTTTTACAATCCTAATAATTGGGCGTTTTATCACCGGAGTTGCCACAGGACTTTCCAGTATGCCGGCAACAGTTTATGTAGCAGAAATCGCCAGTGTTCAAATGCGCGCCCTTCTAACCACTGTCATTGCCATAACAGTAGCAATTGGCATTTGCTATGTTTACGTTCTCGGATATGCATTTCTCGTAACTAAATCTACGATTTAAAAAATATATCAAAGAAACTGTCTTAAATCTGTTTCAGGAACGATGGGATTTGATTGCGTTAACTTCCCTTGTTCTCCCAACTTTAAGCATTTTCCTAACAATTTTCTACTTACCAGAATCACCCACATGGCTAATAAACAGAAATCGCACCGAAGATGCGAAAAAATCCATGTGCAAAATATTCGGTACTTGCGAAAACACAGAAGAAACATTAGAAGAAATCCACATCTTAATACAAGCAAAGATAAATCACGAAAAAATTGCCACAAATAAAAGTTTATCGTTTTTAATCTTACAACCTATTTTCTACAAACCGTTTTTAATCATCTTAGGTTACTTCTTTTTTCAACAGTTTTCCGGTGTTTATGTAACCGTTTATTATGCTAATGATATCGTGAAAAAATCTGGTATCGATGTTGATAATAATTTCGCCATGGTGTTGATTGGATTAACTAGATTAGCATCTGCAATTTTTGTAACAATTATAAGTAAAATTTATGGACGGAGACCTTTGTCAATTTTCTCCGGAGTATGCATGGGTCTATGCATGATTGGATTGGCAGTGTATTGTTATTTTTTGTTCGAAGACAAAATTGATTCAAACACGTATTCGTACATACCGTTAAGTTTTCTGTTAATTTATTTCTTTACTGCCAGTATTGGATTTACGACTTTGCCATTCGCTATGGCGCCAGAGATGTTTCATGATTCAATTCGGGGATCTGCATCCGGGATATGTTCTTGTCTAGCTTACATATTCAGCTTCTTTATAATCAAAATTTATCCAAATATGCTGAATATAATGAATAGTTATGGGGTTTTTCTATTCTACGGAGTTATGTCATTAATTGGCACCGTATTTATTATCATTTTCCTACCAGAAACGAAGGATAAATCGTTTAAGGACATCCAAAGTAAATACGAACATAAAAAGAAGGAAGTTGAAAATGTGGAAATTGAAAATTTATTTCAGAATGAAAAAGCTTAGTTAATTTGTGAAATATTTGTATTAATTTTTTTTTATTTGACATTAACTAATTAATTTTTACAGATTTACATACATAAATAATCAATTAAATAAATAATTAAACACTTATAAAGAATTATATAAAACAATATAAATAAATATTTATAAAAAAATTAATCGTAGATTTATTCGTCTAAAAAGAATAAAAATAAATATACTAAATTAACATAGCATTTCCGATGGTCAGTATATCACAAGAGGAAAAGTTTTTATGTACATTTAAGCAAGTAATCATTATTTTGCTTCGCTTGATATCAGTTTTACTTCACCAATTTCTCGCAAACTTTTTTTGACCACTTTTAGAATTCGCCAATGAAGATCAACATAAATTACGTGATACGAAACAATCATAACATCAACATCCGCGTCTACAAATGCGGAACTTTAGCTTTTAAATATTTATAATGATGTAAATCATCGTCTTGAGGTAAAAGCGAAGGCAGACCGGGTATTGGAGTACCGTCGGGATAAACTTTTATCACCATCGCCCCTGTATAAATATTGTTTTCACTATTATCCCCAAAAGTATTTCTTCGAGTCGATTCATCCTTCCGTTTTTCATTTCTGCTATTAATTTTCTCAATCGTACTCAAGTACGGAACCAAATTATGAGGATAAGTGTATTGAGGAGTACCGGATTCAGACTTAAACGTAAATTCCTTCGGTGGTGTCACACGGTACACATTATCGACCTTTGCAGACGCTGCCGTTTGTGTACCAACATCCAAATCCGATGAATCATCCGCGAAACTATTCGATTTCCTTGTTGTTGTTACTAACTGAGACGTTTTTTCCTTTGGCGCCATCATTTCGTGACCTTCCATCATGGCATCCCAAACTAGAAAATAGAAATATGCAAATTATTTTTTATATTCTAAATTTGCATGATGTTTTCAATAGATTTCTCCGTTTTTAAAAATCATATATCGGAATGTTTGGTAATAATTCTGGAAGAATTTTCTTTGAAATAAATAAATGATCATAAATCAAATTGTTTCAGATGATTTATGAATTATTAATTATTTGTATTTATGAAAAACAGTTTAGAGAGAAAATTAAATTTATTGTTTACATGCGATGTTATTTATGATTCAAGGTTAATAGAATACACGTACATTCATAGTGGAATGTCTTGAACTTCTATGTTACTTCTATAAGTTGTGTATGACCTTATTCAGATTTATATAATTGACAACATAAGGTTAATCATTTCTAGACGCCTTTAATATGTTCTTCCAAAGAGAAATTAAGGTTAAAACAGAAACATGACCCTGGAGAGGAAGAAGTATTTGGAGATTCTTTTATTGTGTTTAGTTTATGAATTTCATATCTTGACATATAATTATTACCTTCACCAAAATTATTTATGACCAACTCATGCCAATAACAAAAATTTACATAAAAACAAATTATTACTTTAATTTGTCGCTCTGTTTTTCAAAAATTACAATTTTTCAGAGTCAGTACTATTAGTACCAATACTATAAAAATCAATTAAATAATGTGAACATCTCTTAAAATATGATTTACGTAAAAAATCAATAGAATTAGAGTAGGAATAAAAATAGTTGTGGCTTTAAGTACTTACTTATATCGTGAGCATCCCTTTGATAGGGATCCATCGAGTCTAAATGATCCTCTGGCATCAATTTCAATTTATTAAGGCCATATTTCAGCAATTCTTTCGTACAATTATCCATGTAAATGGAAGAACAAAATGATTCTACTTGATTTGAGAACATTGAATACAAGTAGGACATCTAAAATTAATTATAAAATTAGTACTTTTACAAAACTTAAATTTGTTATTGTTTTTTAATTTTAATATTTTGAAACTTACCTTCTCCTGTTTACTCAAATATTCCCACATTGGTATTGCCGATGAGTGTAACTCATTAAAAAGGACACAAACACAAATTAAACTTAAAACTGTTTTCATTTCGAATCAATTGTTGATAACTTTAAATTACACAATCGATCGTACAACTTTGAAGTAAATATGGTATCATCGCTTTCCGCACAGATTGTTATATAGAAAAGCAGTGACGTCATATGCCGGATTCATTGGGGATTCCTCTTAAAGAATGTTATTCAAATTTTTATATTTTTTTTACAGACTTAATATGGTTAATTTGGAATTTAAATTTGAATATTGTGAATAATACTTGACGTATAAAAATTCCTTTAGATAAATAAAAACATACTATTTCGTGTTACAAATAAATAAAATTCAGGCGCCTTTACGTAACAACAATTTGCCAATCTGTAAACCTAATTCAAGATGTGGTCAATTTTTTTCAAATAAAAAATAAAGACTAGGATATTGTAAATTAAAAATATTCAGTTTTAATTACCTTTGTTCTGCATACACTTAAATAAGAACAATAATAATGTGTTATGTACAAAATAGTTTTAAAATTTTCATAGGATTTACAGCCAAGGATGCCAGGCTGGATCCATTCTACATAAATTGTCATGACTGTTTGCAGCAGCAACTAATGTAGCCACCTGAAAAACCAATTTGTTTTCTTTCATTAGAAGGATGATTATTAAAGTAAAAGTATAACAGTCATCAGAAACAGACACATTTTTAAGTTAAAAGTGTAATAAAAAAATATTTATCACTAACCTTGCTGTCAACTCCTTCAAAATGTGCTAAATTATTCAGTCTGTTACTAATCGATGTAACCGCTTTATTCACCATATTAATAATCTGTTCACTATCAGTTAATTTTTCTTGGTTACTACCAGTAGTCTCCTCTGGTTTTTTCATTCTTGACAACACCATTTCATCCCTTAATATAGGCTTAAGTATCGACTGAAACTTTACGAAAAAAAATATGAATGAAACAATCTTAAATTTAAGAAAAAATATTACCTTAAAATTTGGATACACAAAACATCTTGCTGTAGCAATCATAGACGCAGTTAAAGGACCACTTATTCCTATAACCGATAAATATTCAATAATGTTTGGCGTTAAACGGAAAGGAACAGGTCTGGTCGTATCCAATTCCCCAGTTCCATCATCAACGTCAAATTTAAAATATGAGATATTTATTAAACCAGAATCTTGATGTAAATACATCATATCAGGATTTAATCTTGTCAAATGTAAAACATATTCAGCAAAACATGCCAAAGACAATTGTAACGTAAACTAAAAAAACATTTTTTACATTAAAAACAAAAACTAAATCAACTACAAACTAACCATTTTTCTAAACTGCCAATAATCTGTTGCAGAAGGGAATGTTTGTAATGCCCAATGTTTTAACAATGTCCTTGGTACCATATTCGTTTGAACACCTTTAAGAATTTCCCTATACACCTGATGACTAGCTTTTATACCTCGACTTTGAACAGTAGCTAATCTCTCGTAATAATACTGAATTGGATCATCATGATCAATATCTAAACAATGATTTTATTCATGTTTAAAATTGCAGAAGCAAACACACAATTACTTACTTAATTTAACACAACTCTTCTTAAAAACATCCAATAACGAAATTGAAGCTGGGTTATCTTCAACTAATCGAACTCTTTGTGAAACTGCAACAACTCGAGGAACCGTAAAGTTTAAGAATCGTCTAGAAGTTTCCTATAAAACATATAAAAACAGTTTAAAAACTTAAGTGCTCGATGCACCAAAAAAACTCTCTTACTTTTTGCTTCCCTAAAAATAAGTTCAACATTCTTAACAGCTGCAAAACGCGTTCTTCCCTTTTTGCATCTGCCAAACCAGAGTCATTCACCACTAAATATGGGTAAATTTTCCCATTGTGTCCTCTTATATACAATCGTCTAGCAGTAGCATTATGTTTTTGTACAACATCAACACGACTCATAAATCGAGTAATTCGTACATAATAATGATTATGTTTTGGCAAAAGAAATTCTCCAGGCAATTCAACTTCAGCAGTTTTCAATGTGAAATTCGAAAGAAAACGACATTTATCCTCCATTAAGAAAGACCTACAGAAAAAAAAAACATTCACATAACAACAAAATGTGATTAACAACTTTTCTTCTCACTGTAAAAGCATCTTTGAACGATTATCCAATATTTTAATCCATTTCTTCAATTTAAATATAAGCGTATGTAATCGCATAGAATTTGATTGTGAGAAATCAAAATCCTTCGTAAAACCTGCTTTAGTTTCTTTAAATACTGGGTCCTGATATGTAGCTTCTGCACGTCTTGCTAAACTCTCCGATGCAGCCGAACTGAATGTTACATTCACCGAACTAGAAATATCCTCTAAAATTGGAACAATTAAACTAAGTCCTTCTTTAAAAAAATCTAGAATTTTTTACCAACACCAATGCCGAATGTCGACATTAATTTCTTAACAAAATTTAATATACGTGGTGTTATTTTCGCTTCATTCACATTATCACGATTTTCAAAAGCGATTGCATAACATTTTGTTAAACCCTGTCGTAGCTGTCTTAATACTTCCTCGTACCAATCTTCACGGAACCATTCCATCTGTGTCCAAAACAATTAATGTCTTGTACATTTAATTTACTCAGAAAAAACTCTTACCTGATCAGCAATTCCTTCTAAACACGAAACCACTGTAGTATGAATATCTTTCTGCATTTTCATTATTGTCGAACATCTAACCATTGCTGGAGTTGCTTTAATTGAAGAAGTTTCAGAACTATTTGTAAGATTACTGCCACCCACACTTGAAGTATTTTCTGGCTGATTTAATGTCTGACTGTCTGTTTGTATCTCGAGGGATTTCTGTTTTAAAAAAACACAATAAATGAATAAATTATAAATATGTACAAATTTTCTATTTTTCGTTTGTACCTGAACTGTATTCGTTTTACGTGCAGTAGCAGTCCTCAATGTTAAATAAATCGTTCGAATTGGAAAATAAACAGCTTGTGGAAACATTCTTCCAACTTGACAAAGTAAATTCAAAATCGCATTCCCTTCATATTGTAATATGCAATTTAATAATTGTGGTGTCCATGGTAGCCATAAAATTGGTGGTACACCAACAGAATATTTATCCAACGCTTCCATTAAACTGGAATTCTCGTCATCATAATTAAGCAACCACAACACTTTTGCCAAATATTTTCTCGCTTTTGTCTCATTTTGATGGCGACAAGCATGTAAAAAGCATGCCATTGCATTCACTCCTAAATTAATTTGTCTAGGTTCCCGTGTAAACACTTGCTCCAAATAATCACCATACAATGCCCAGGCTTTTACAAGTGTATCATGCATTTGTACAGCCGCAGAGAAAGCTTTATTTGCTTCATCAGGTTTATCTTAAATATTACATAAAATCAAAATTGTACTTTACTTTTTCAAAAAATCATTCTTACTTAATAAATTCAACATCATTCCTTTTAATGCATAAAATTCAGCTGTCATTTCCTTTGAGAAAAATTGCACTTTTGTACAATTAATCACCTCTAATCCATCTTGTAATTCATTTTTGTTATTTGTACTTGTTGCCATTTGTAAATAACATTTAATTTGTTGTCGCACTTTTTGGAAACAATCAACAATACTTACACTTGATATTGAATAAATTTTATTTAATGATTCAAGTGCAACGTTTGTTAGTTTATGTTTTCTACCAATTTTACCAAAATGAATGAATGACTAAAATTTCAGTTCATTTCAGTGTTCAGAAAATTAAATAATATGTTTTACTACTTACCTCAGCAAGTGCTCGAACACACAGCATCGAATTCGATGCACTTGTATCATTATAATGATTTACCACCATACGATAATGATGTTGTCGCCACGTAAAAATGTCATTCCAATGTGTTAAATCGTCTGCAATCACAGGCAATCGATTGCGCCACGTTTTTACAATTGCTTTCATATTGTCGTGTAAGGCATTTTGATGACCTGGTAAAAGTCCTTTGTGAATCTGGAAAGCTTCTTGCAATTCCATTATCTAAACAGAGAATAACAGGAATGATTTTGTTTTATTTACGCATCATTATTCTTTTGTATACTTGTTGAGCTGCTTGAAGGTATGGAAGATGTATATGACTAACAATATGAGGCAATCGTCGCCATTCATTCAAACACAATGTACTTGCGTTTTCGAATGCACATTTTATCGTTTTATTCTCATCTGGTTGACAAATATTAACGAATCCACTATACATAGTTATCTAAAAAGTACAAAAAAAAAATATTATTTAGGATTTCAAGATAAATTATGTTTACCTTCCAAGCCAATTCTTTAGGACAATTAAATTCAACATCAGCCAATGCCTCTTTCATTAAATCCCAATTCGGCGTTCGCCAAGCACATTCTAACAGTAAAAATGGATCATAAATACCACTTTTTGCATACTCCATTAATGTTTCCCATTGATTCAATTCCTTTGCACATCTACAACAAAAAAATAATTCACAAAAATTATTAAAAAACAGTTTTTTTAATACCTTATCCAATGTTGATTCCATAAAAGAACTTCCCGTTGCGTATGAGTTGGAATTGGACCTAAAGAATTATCCTGTTTATGTTTAGCCATTGCTGATTCATACGCAGATTGTGCTTGCTCAAAGAAACCGTGCTGTTCATAAGCAATTGCAATTGTTGTTTCTTTGTAATGTGCATGTCTTTGCCACAACCCAGCCCATAAATCTTCTTCACATAAAAGTGAATATAATTCACCCAATGAGTCATAAAGTTCCTAAAAAAATATTATTCAAAATCAATCAATAATATAACGTCAATAAAATAACGTAGTTATACATTTTTGGATTGATCATTTTCGAAATCATAACAACTCGACTGATTACTTAATTTCGTAACAGATCCTGGATCAAAAGCCATTTGTTCCAATTCTAATGCCATTCGATGCCACAAATTATAAGATTTACCAATATATTTCATCAATGGTCTGAAAAATAAAATACATTTATGAAATACAAATGATATTGCTTAGAAAAAACTTACGGTGACATTTGTACTGGAGGATTACATCGACAAAGGGCCTCCACAAATGTATTAAGTGCACTTGGGTGACAATCTTTTTGTATTATATGAATACCAGATTTTATAAATGATAAAGTTTCAGGTACAAGTATCTAAAAATCATTAGAATACCAAATCATTAAATTACATCCTTTCACATCTTAAAAAATACTAACATTTCTTTGTTCCTCATTCAAAATATTCCACAATCTAGGAAAGAATGATAACCAAACTTGTTCTGCTAAATTTGTATCCATATGACACAATTGCGAAGCAGCTGACAAAAATTGATCAGTTGTAATATTCCTCGAAAACTCAATAAATTCATAATGTTTATTAATCATTTTGGAAATAGTCTCTGCTCTAGCAATTGGTTTCTCTTCAACAACAGAATTTTCTACATTCGACATATCGATATCGAGTACCTCTTCTTTAACTTCAAGATTTTCATAGTATTTTGGATTCTGTAATTGACTTCGATGGAACTCCTCTTTTTTCTCTTTATCAACAGAATTTAAAACTGATGTAATACTTGGTAAAATACTACTTTCATGTGACATTTTTATTCCAATATCTAAAAGAGAATTATAAAAAAAAACACATTTTTAAAGTTTTTTTCGTACCTGTCGTGGCTGTAGCCAGAAGCAATTCAATACATTGCTTAATCCAATAATGGGGTCCAATTGCTTCCCAATTTTGTGAACAAACAATATACAATACACGATCATGAATTCTACGTCGCATTGATTCATCAAATACTTTAAAGAATTTCGCTCTTATATGTGGTTGATTACAACGCAAACCGGCCAAAAAAGCCGACTCTAATTTTGATGTTAATTCGGTTGTTTTTAATTGTGGGTCTCTAAATTATCGTAAAATTTATAAAAGGTAAATACAAACAGGAATTAGATTTATAAAACTTACGTATAAACAAAATTAATCAAGTCCAAGAATTGAGCATTTAATTCAGCATCATCTGGAAAACGTTTCTCAACATATTGCATCATTTTCACAAGTAAAATTGATTTCTCTTTTAGACTCGGTGCTTGATTTAATGTCACAACATTTTTACATTTCATCCACTCTTCCAACATCTACAATTAAGGAAAATTAGATAATTTCATCATAAATTTAACATGTTCTTACTTTAGTTATAGCTTTCATAACTTTAATGTCTTGTGTTTTTTCAATCAAACCAACTAAAATCGCTCCAATAAATGTTTTCCTCATTTCCACACTCATTACAACAACTCGTGTTTTTACTAAATCTAAACTAAATATCAGCAATTCACTTATTACTAAAACAAAATAAAAAACGTTACGATTTAAAGTTTCAACAATTAATAATTGTTTACATGGAGAATCTGTGGTCGTAGGTTGTAGATGTTCTTTAGCCAAACGATGTAAAACTCTCATAAACGGCGTTATTAAAAGATCAATGTAAGAATTATTACTAGAACAAGCTGCTTTCAAAATCATTATCGTTGACAACAAACTTGTAGGATTCTCTTTCTTTTCATAATTGTTTAAATCCTCATAAACCACCTAAAATTGTACCACAATTAAAACCCTATAAGAACACACAAGAAGTGTTAAACCTTTGATATATTCCCGTACAAAGCGTCCAATTCCTCATCTTTCCTCGACAACGAATTCGGTTTATCAGCTGGGAAAATTGCCATCAATTTAACCAAAAGATTATGCACCAATTTAATAATCTTTCTATTTTGTGAAATAATACAAGCAGCAATTCCTTTTTGTAATTGTCTAAAGTTTGTTAAAATTTGTTCTTTTTTAAGAACAGTTAAGAAATATGTCAATAATTCCAATGCTGTACAAACATTTCCCAATTGATTTGTTGTATTTACAGTCATCAAAATTTTATCAAGAAAACCTAATTTCAAATCAACAGGATGTGGCCAGAAATCAGGTCTTAATGCAGTTTTCAATAAAACTACACATCTTCTTGACAATAATTCACCAGGTGTGTTTGCAACAGGATTTGCTGGATTTTGTGGCGTTGCATCGTTCACCTTCAAATACAATATGTACATTTGGACTTAACATATTTTTTTTCACATACCTGACAAGCTAGTTTAAGCAGATAATTTAATACAGCATCCGAATGGACACGATCTATCGGTGTGTGCACATTTGATGGTTCCATTTTAATACCGGAAACAGAGCTCGATGAAGCGACCATTTCACTCGCATTCTGAAAACACAGAAAAAAGTTAAATAACACTTCAATCAATATTTTTTTGGGAATCTCTTACCTCACTATTATCGGATATTTCTTTAATTCCATGCAATTCCCATTTGATAATCACTTCAGCTAACTCCACAGCCAATTTTCGATGTTCAAGTGGACTCGCTGTCGGACTAAATCCTAATCTTTGAATTGAATTGACCATGTATTGAATTAAATTATGTCGCACCGGATAATAAACCTTTACAAAAATTAAAATAAACAAACATTCCACCAAAAAAATTCTTTAAGTCTCACTTTATAATGCTTGACAACCAACTGCAAAATATGAAATAATTGTTGAATCGAATGTCCCTCATCGACAATCATTTTTCGAGTCCAATGCGTTAATAACGTTGTACCTTCTTCCAACTTTTGAGGCATTGACGGTGTTAAAATCTCTAAAGCTTGTCTTACAATATTCCTAGCTTCAACAGCATGTGCTTTTAATAAACTATGAAACACTAAAATCGATTTTTCAGTTAACAATTTTCAAACTAAAATTTAATAACAAATTAAATACCTTGTAAAACAATCTTTCGATGTATAGCAAATTTATTTATGATATGAGATAACAATAAATGCCCATGATATCTGGTTGCAGGATCAACTGAATTTTCAACTTGCAAACATGGCCATGCAAAAGTCATTAAACGCCGCAATTTAAATCCTTGCGTTTTATTATTCGCATCATGATCATGAATATGTTGACTGGCTTGTTCAACTAACAAACAAGAGAATTGTAGTAAAGAGATTCGCACACAATCAGCAGATGGGAACGGATTATCCGGATCAATTAACTTATTGATAAAAACGGATATAACATTATCCGAACTGTCTTGATAAGGCATTGGTTGTCCACCAATTAATTTATTCGTTTCGCCTCTTTCAAAACTCGTAGCAAAACTTGGAATCAAAATAAATTGAAGAATCTTAGATTTCAGTTCCTAAAAAATTCAAATTTTATCTACAATCTTCTATCTAACATTGTAAATAAAATTCTACCTGTGATAATTCATTCGATGGGAACAATTCAACAAATCTAAAGAAAGCAGAACGTTTCCATTCCACTGTATAACTTTGTGTTACATTATTTTCCAAAAAGTCACGTAAAAACTAAACAAAAAAAATATTCATTTACCAGTTTCATTGAATATTTTCTTCACTTACTTGAAAATCAGGAATAAAACGGTCACACAAACATTTAAGTAACTGAAATAACAAATCAATGTCTGTTGGATGCCGACTGAAATAATGCAACAATATTTTAACCAACAATTTCGGTTCTTTCCAATGAACATAATCAAGTGATTCGATTTGTTTATGTTTAGTCTGATACGAATTATTATACCAAATCTGTTTTAAAGCAGTCACTAAGTCAGTTTGTGATGAAATCCATTGTTCATCATGTTTAATTAAAATTGATATCACACGTATACTTTGATATTGGATTTCACTACGTTCTTCCATTGAAATCGCTGTGTACTGTGTGTATGCTAATGCCATTGTTGTTAAACGTTTCGTCATATTATTTTGTATATATTCTCTAAACACTTTACCATCTTTATGCTTTATAAGATATTCTAAATATCTACTAAATTGTTTCTCCTAAAAGTTATTTTTATAATCTTTAAACTATCTAAAATAAATAATTTATTCTTACTTTTATATATTTATCATTCATGAATATTTCCAATGTTTCAAATGGATATCTTAATAAAAATTTCATCAAAACACCCCTAAATGGACTACTGGCTTCAATTAAAATCGCTTTTTCCGTTTGTAATATCAGTTGACACAATTGATTTATAAATTTAGCAGAAGCTGCTGGTGTTTGATGGAAAATTCGCAGTATTGTTACAACTTTATGTTCATCATCACCTTCCTTTAATAAACCTGTACCTCCATTTGCTACAGAAATTATTCAAATTAAGTGTTTAAACAATTGAAATTAACTTTTTTTACAATACCTTGGTAAGCTGTAACCAAATTCTCTAAAAGTTGCTTTAATATTTTCAGCAACTGTTCACATAATTTTTCATTAAACACAAGTGGGAATAATTGTGTTAAATATGATAACATTTTTACACTGTTTAGTGACAAATTCTTCACATCTCCTACATTAAAAAAATGAAATGTAAAAACCTTTTTCCAAAGAAATTCTTAAATATACTCTTACCTGAATACATAACATCCCCCAACGTACTCAACAACGGTCTAACTGTTGAATGCACCAACTGCTTCTCAATTGCAAAACCTTCAATAAACCGTTTCATACACTCGAATGCAGCTTCTTGTAATTCCGGATTTGGTTTCTCCAACGATTTATACAACACCAAGAAAATTTGTTCACGTACTTCTTCCAAATAATGACAAGCAGCCAAAACACGTAAAGCACTTATACGAAGCGGTGTGAAATTTGTTATTGATTTATAACAAGAGAATGCATTCAATTTTGAATCATCCGTATTACACAAAGATAATAAATCTTGAATGAATTTATTATGTTCCTTTATGGTCATATCTAACGAACGAATTTAAAATAATTAACAAAATTCCTTTTTTACCTTTAAATCCAATACAAACCTATTGTGAATAATCGTGGTTTCAATGTTGTACAGAACATATTTCCATCCATTAATCCCATTTGTGCAATTGCCGGTTGATGTTTTAATAAATGTTTTGTTGGTGGTACCATTTCAGCTAATAAATCTTTTGATGGTTCCATTACAGCTGTTACAGTTAAATTCTGTTTTTCTGCTAATAATCTCAGAGAAGTCATGGACTGAAATGTGATTGTTAAACTTTTCCGAATCATTTTAGAATTTCTTTTTCTTACCTGTTCGCGCAACAATGTATGCGGACTTGTAACCTGTCGTACAAGTTCATGAGTCACTTTATAGAGGGCCTCAGTTTGTAAATCTTTTGTGGTCTGATCACAGCCCTCTGGTGGTGGTGTAACTAATACAATTAACATTTTTTGCAAATTGTCTTTGGCCATATCCAAAGCCCCACTGGAAACCTTTAAATCAATAAGTTAACAACATTTCTCATTACGTTTTTCTACTGTCTAATTTACCTCTCCTGTAAGATCCATCATGACAAATAACAATGCTTTTAAGAATGTAAACATGTGCTCATAAACCCATTTCAATGCACAACGTTCAAACATGAATTTTATAGCAACACATCCACCCAATTTCGCATACCAAGCACGCTCATAACACAACGCACACATCTTCTCTGATAAATATTCAATTAATGGCAGTCGGCAAGCCTAAATTAAATCAACATTAATAATTTATGGAAATTAAAAGATTTTCAAATAAATAATACCATTTCTTTACTTCCCAACAATGTACTAGCAGTATCCACAATTAATACCAATCCCAAATGGCCAGGTTTACAAAGTTCTCTTTCTTCATGGCCCATTATAATTGCTAATGCATCAATTAGTACCAATGGATCCAATGCAACTTGTTTATTGGCCCTAAAAAACAGAAAACATAGGAAATTTGTTAAAAAGCAAACTCTTGTACTAATTTTTTTTTCTTTGAACCATTACTTACTTTGGTGTATAAGCAAACGCACCAGCTTGTTGGGCAACAGCAACCATCGTATAATGCCGTACAACCGACACCAATGTTTGAAACACAGAATCTCGAAGATCTTTAATAGCAGCTCCAACAAACATACCTACAACAAATTCATTAAAAACACTCACATTCATAAATCGAAAATCACAAACCTGTGAGTGCCGTTTGATGTGTCTCCCTCGCTTGAGTGTAAATCGATTTATACGCTGAACCTTTCGCATCCGATATCGTATTTGTATCTTGAAAACTGTAGTGTAAAAATAAGTTAATCAAAGTTTTCTTATCATCTGTTAAATTCCTTGAAGCTGCCAAATAACTGTTAATCACTTCCCATGCTTGTTTTCTATAATACGGATCTGTATTGCTTTGTTTCAATGCATTAAAGGCTGTTTCAATAATTTTCTGTACAGGGAATTCAATCACATGTTCTTGTTCAGCAAATTTAGCAACAATTGCTGGTGGATCATAATCAGATGATACATAATCTAATCGTTGTGGTTCTATCATCATTTTTCTATTACCACCACCGAATTTACCCAAAACCCTAAAAAGAATCAACGTAAAAAACCAAATAAAAAGACAATTTATATTCTTACTTGAATGCAACTTGTGCCACTTGGTCGTTATTTCTTAAAGTTCTCCAAAGCGCTTGCATTAAATCAGCACGAACTGGTTGAATGTGTTCATAAAGAAAGTCATGTTGCAAATTATCCACACAAAGTTCAAGAGTTCTTAAACCCTAAAAATAATTTCATAAATAACCTTGTCCCTTCAATGTAAATTAATAATTTTACCTGGCTAATTAACACATGAGAACCATTTAAAGCTGATACAAGTGGATCCATCAACATGGGAAGATATGGTAAAAGAGAACTTAATCTTACAGGGACAGTTAAGCAAAGTTCAACAAACAAATCTTTCATATGTTGTTTATGTAATCCACTTTGTAATCTATTTAATCCTGAAATTAAATCAAAAATAATTACTTAATGGATCAAACAAACTTTGCTAGACAACCTTCTAATAAATTTGGTAAAAGTGGCAGAAACTCTTGATATAATTGATCATGTTTACCACCTCCAATAGACCTAAACAACGCCCTAAGTAAAAGGAAATAATTGTATGGTTCACTAGCACTCATCGCCAATTCCATAGATCTGAAAAATGTTTTACATTGTTAACGATTCTTTGTAAAATCAGTTGATTAAAACTCCACCTGTTTACAATTTGATGTAAATGTGGCCTTAACATATTCTCATTCTCTTGTGGAAACAATGACACACTACCAAACACTAATTTAAAAAGTCTCAAATATAAATTACTCCTTTCCACATTTGTACCCATTTCTTCCATTCGTTCTAATAAATATTCTACAAGAACTGTAGCAAATATCGGACTTGTTGCTGGATTTGCTAGTAAAGTATTAGGGACTGTTTGAAGAGCGGGATTCTTATAAACCCTTTCAACTAAATATTCAATTGTGGTTGAGAAGATTTCATGGAAATTTTGTGGATTCATCATTGAAAACTACAAAAATTCAATTCCTCTTTACATAGTGATAAAATATTAAAAATCGTTTGAACTTACCACACCACTAAAATGCTCTAAAACTTCCTTTTCTTCCTTAGATCGAACAGTTTGTTGATTCAATCGTTGCACTCCAGGTGCAACACCAGTTTGTGGTCCCACACTTAATGTATAAATATCTAAAGCCTTCAAAGCCCATTTTACTAATCGAACAAATACCAACGTTTCATGCGGTTGGAAATGTTTTGAAATCACTGGTTGTCCACTTGGTGTCTATAAAATTAAATTGCACAGATTAAACAGATCTTAGTAACAAACAAAAACTCACTTTACAAGCAGAACATCCCCATGTAATACTTTTAACAGCACACACAAGAATCTTCACTAAACTCCTATAATCAGCCACATTATAATTATTATTCTGTGGGAAACCAAATCGCGATTTCTCTTCTTTCTGTTGCTGATTTTGTACTGTAGAACTACCGAAAACATTCTCCAACATTTCTGTTGTAGACGGTTTCGTCTCCATATCTTGTTTCACTTCATTACTCATCATTTGATTTTGGAGACTCGCTTGGATTTGTTGCTGTCTTTGCTCACTAAAAGAACACTAAAATAAAACAACATGTTTTGCACAGAAAAACACTCACCATTTCATAATTAATAATGGCAAATGAATATTTGCAATCGTTTTAAACTTTAACACAAAAACTTCCAACATTCTCATCAACAAATCTCTTCCTTCTGTACTTTTCTCCACTTCTGATCTCAATCGAATGCAATCCACTAAATTGTACAATAATTTACAAGACATTGTCTGAATACTAAAAAGAAAATCATTAAATCTTTCACCAACATGAAATTAAATAAAATTACGTCGTCGCCAAACTATCATCATGAACATTTTTACTAAATAAATGGACAGCTCGTTTAAGATCAGCTAATGGGAGTTGTTGCCTAACATGATGGACCAAATCGGCTAAAGTTGAATATGCCAATGGCCTTAACGACTCATAAGTCGTCCATCCTCTACCCAAAAGAACATCCTCATCAAACAATCGTTCCATATGAGGAACAAACTCTAAAAAAACACACCTTACAAAAATGATTGAAAACAGTTTTTAATACGAACTTGTTCTTAAATCGGTAGCAAAAATATGACGTGCGGCAATCAACAATTCGCGTCTTAGATGTGCCACTTCCATTGGACATAAAGTCAATAATCCCAGCATCCCTTTTACCATCATATCAGAATGTTTTTGCACAAATTTCTCATAGATTTTTATAATATAAGCAAGGAATGACAACGTTTTTATTTGAGCGCCCATAAAATCAACAAAAATCTCCTTATTAAATCCTTCAGCTTGTCGTTGTTCCAATGTAGGTTGTAATGTAATTGTGTTCATAATTAATGGGATAAAATCACTAACATCTTGGTAAACATTTTGTTTAAAGAGTTGGTACATTAGTACCACAATTATCGGTAATTCTTGTAGGATTTTTAAAGACATTATTGCTTTTGGGATCAAATAGTAAGCGATTAACGTTCCATCGTTGTTTCTTTTGTCAGTCTGAATCACAGTTACAGTAAAAGTGTCTTTTAACAGTTCTTCTACATTAACTTCGCTTAAATCCTTTACTTTAATCGGAACTTTGGGTTCAAAGATTTTTTCCATGTTGTTTGGTAAATTAGAGTAAATCGTTTTGACAAAATGTAAGAATCTTTGAATTTCAACACTAAACGCTGGTCGAAAATGTTTATGTAATTCAATAATAATTTTTAGACAGACTAAAACGTTTTCTTCATTGTCGATTTCTAAGAGTTTAAACATGAGAGATAAAATTGAGACAACGTAGGGCTTTAAAGCCTCGTTTGTGGGTAAACGGTGAAGCATTTCTAGAATTAATTTTCGAACTTGTTGGATGTTGTATTCGGCTATAAAATGGGGCTCCCCTTCGTCCAATATTTTTAAAAAGATTTTTATAGAGTGATCCAAGAAGCTTTTGTATAAGTCGGAGTTTAGGATGATTTCAAAGTTTTTGCTTATCTCCTGTGTTGCTTTTAATTTTACTACATCTTTGCAACTAGGATCAGCCAACATCGTAACATAACTTTTGAATTGGTTTATTTGTGTGGTGTGTGGATCTATCATGGCCATTCCGGTTTGCGACATCTGAATTTAAAAAAATTCGGTAGATATAAACTAGAATGATACCTGTATAATAATTTAGAGTGATTTTAAGAATTTAATAAGTTTAAGAATGTTTAAAGTGCTGTGAAGAACACAGTAAACAAAACTGAAATGAAAACATAACCTAAAACAACACATTTATTTTTAAACTTAAAATAATTAATTGGGTGAAGTTAAACGAAGGTAAATCTAAATGAAAATTACATTTCAGACAATGTATTTACTTTAATTAATTTCAGAAAAAACTTTTTAGAAATCAATTCAAAAGTTTAAACAAAAATTGTTTGTACAAAATAATTGTGAATTTTGTCGCTTACCTTGATCGGTTATTGATACCGTAGTTTATTTAAAAAAAAAAACAATAAACAAATCACTTCATTTTCACATTTAAACTCGTATAATTGTTTAATAATAAATTTAAAAATAAATTCAAAGAATAAACATGCACCGGATTGTCTTAAAAATGAGTGAATGAATGAATGAAAAATGAAAGTTAAACTTGTGACTGAAGTTACCAACCTAAAATCGTATCCTAACTCGAACCCATCAAAACTCCCCTAGTTTTGACAGTGACAGTTATTTGACAGTGACTAATATTGTTTATATGGCGTTATTTGTTATTTGATGTTTCTTTTTAAAATTCGATTAAAAATACAAGATTCAGTATAATTAGCTACATATTTCACTACATTTATCTTGAGATAAAACAATATTTCTCAGGTTAACCATCCAAGTAAGCAATAATGCCTGAAAAGTTCCTATTAACAAAACGACTAATAATTGTGGTCTTATTTCTAACATTCATTTGGATTTACAAAGAGTTGTTTCAATAAAACCACCTACCAGTATACCTGCCAACACCAAATAATTAACTGTTCTTTTGTATGTACATTACATTTTCATTCAAGTATAATATTTATATTCTAGGTTATAGATAGAAATGGCTAAACACAAAGTTTCGTATTTCTTCAATCCCGATGTTGGAAACTTCCATTATGGCACTGGGCATCCTATGAAGCCCCATCGACTTTCAGTCATACACAGTTTGGTGCTGAATTACGGACTCCACAAGCACATGGAGATTTACAGACCCTACAAAGCCAGTGCTCACGATATGTGCAGGTTCCATTCCGATGAATACATTGGTAATCCATCCAATTACTTAAAATTTCCTTAAAAATTAACTCTAATTTAATTTCTAGACTTTCTGCAACGTGTTACACCTCAAAACATCCAAGCCTTCACAAAACATCTAAGCCATTACAATGTTGGAGACGACTGTCCAGTTTTCTACGGTTTATTCGACTTTTGTTCAATGTACACCGGCGCCTCATTAGAAGGTGCCATGAAATTAAACAACAACCACTGCGACATTGCCGTCAATTGGTCAGGTGGTTTGCATCATGCAAAGAAATTCGAAGCGTCCGGTTTTTGCTATGTTAATGATATTGTCATTGGTATATTAGAACTGTTAAAATACCATCCAAGAGTACTGTACATAGATATCGATGTACATCATGGTGATGGTGTACAAGAAGCATTTTATTTAACAGACCGTGTGATGACAGTTAGTTTTCACAAGTATGGCAATTATTTCTTTCCTGGTACAGGAGATATGTACGAAATTGGGGCGGAAAGTGGACGGTATTACTCAGTAAATGTACCATTAAAGGAAGGCATTGATGATAACAGTTATTGGATGGTTTTTAAGCCAGTTATTTCGAATGTTATGGAGTTTTTCCAACCGACTGCGATTGTTTTGCAGTGTGGTGCTGATTCGCTAGCGAATGACAGGTAAAATATGACCTCAAATTGATTTTTCTTTATGAAAAAATTAATTTCAGACTAGGATGTTTCTCATTAAGCACCAAAGGACACGGTGAATGTGTAAAATTCGTGAAAAGTTTAAATGTGCCCACATTAGTGGTGGGTGGAGGCGGTTATACTTTAAGAAATGTGGCCCGTTGCTGGACGTATGAAACTTCTCTTTTAGTAGATGAACAAATATCCAATGAACTTCCCTATACGGAATATTTAGAATTTTTTGCACCCGATTTTACATTACATCCCGAAGTTGTAACTAGACAAGAGAATGCGAATAGTAAACAGTATTTAGAAGCGATAACAAAGTAAATACTTGTATATTTAATTGGCATTGAGTAATTGATTTTTTGTAGATTTGTTTATGACAATTTGAAAATGTGTCAACATTCACCGAGTGTACAGATGCATGATGTACCGGGTGATGCAATACCAGAGGATGATAAAATAAAAAAAGAAGAAGATCCTGATGTTAGAATTAGTCAAGAATTAGAAGATAAACTGGTTGAAGCTAAGAATGAATTTTTTGATGGTGACAAAGATAATGATAAAGATGAAACAAAGACTTAATTTTCTATTTTTTAATAAATATTTTAAATTTATTAACAATTTTAATTTACGAAATTGTTATGTGACGTATTTGGCGAATGGCTGCTACTAATCTGACCGAATATCCAGCACTTTGGTTTTGGTATTGATCAGGTGGGATTTTTAATAAAGTGGCCACTTGTTGGAGGTTTTCGGTTAAAGATATTCCTAAATCTTTTAATATACTTTCCAAGTAACCTAAAAACAAAAAATCGTCATTGTTATTTAACATTTTTAACAGTTTAACTCACTGATATCGTGTGCTAATTGTTTGCTAGCCACCGAATTTAATTCATTTATTGATAGAATTTTATCGCAGAATAAAACACAAGTTTGTTGGGCAACGAATCTTAGGAAAATGTCAGCAAGTGCTCCTTCTATCTCTTGAGTTTCGTTATATTGTGAATCGATGGCTTTTAAACAAAATGTAAGAGCGGGATTTTCGTTAAAAAGAAATGGTTCAAGATGTTGTGGTAAAGTCATCAAGTACTGGCCAATCTGAAATATTCTCAATTAAAAAAAATATATCAAATATACTAACTTTTAATACCTGTGTTATGTATTCCTGTGGCGTTAAACTGTAATCAGGCAAATCAGTGCTATGCAAATTCGATTCAGTCACTTGTTCCCAAATTTCAGCACGTTCAACATTCTCAAACTGTTTTGAAATCGGTGATAAAACCACCTGATTTGTGGTGTAATAAATGTCGCCACCCAATTTAACAAACTCTTTCATTATGTTGTCTAGCAATGTAAACTCATTTTCTTCGGTTATGCATCTTAACAACGATTCAAATTCCTTTAAATCATCATCAGTCAAAAGCAGATACTTGTAATCAATAATAAACTTGTTGGTTGAACGTTTTAAATTTATTATAATAGCAACCAAGTCGTTCTCCATTTGTTGTAAACCAAGCATGATTTCTCCAACATATTGCAACAAAGATAAACACAATTGAAATCGTGTCCAATCCTCATCGTCTTCGTATTTTCCAAAACGTTCAATTTGTCTCATTGCCACACGAAACATGTCACTGTAACTAGCGAAAAATGAACGATAAGCTAAAATTAATGAACACAATCCACAATTTTCGGTCAGTTCTTGGCATCGTTTCTTTGATTTTTCTACAATGTTTAAAATTGTTGGAACACTAAGTCCCAAAGCTTGTACAGTCTCGGATAATTCATCCTTCATGCAATTAACCGTGGATAGTTCCTGCATTAAAAGAGTCTGCTCATAAGTCGAATATCTCTTCACATACAATGCCATTGGTTTAAATATCGCTTTTATAAGATTTACAAACTTTTCCGAATTCTCTTTAACACACGGTGCTTCAACTCTTGACAAATTCTCAGCGAATTGTTTTGTAATTTGTTTAAATTCAATTAACAATGTCATTTTATCAGTAGTTTGTTTTAATGTGGCATCAAGGCAGTCATTGATGCTTGGTTCCATGGATGTTAATGCGTCAATGTAGATATCAAGAAGGATATCGTTCGACACATCGTTGTGGGCGTTAAAAACTTGGTTAAACCATCGATATTGTGTATGCCAATGAGAGAGTAAATCATTGTAGAAATTATGTACACATTGAAGGACTGATTCGTCCTGTTCAAGTTGAAGATGCCATTTTTTTATCAAAATATCCCGCTGGCATTTATGATAGTATTTAATTAACTGTGGTAAACGTTCAATTGATTTGAAAATATGACAATATGAAGAGGATTTGTCGGTGTTGTTTGTGGAAAATGCTTGAACAATTGCAGGACTCGCGATTGCTTCTAGACGATTCTTTAATCCCTCTAATTGTTGTTTTCTATTCTCGTAGTCAGAGACGTTTATTAGGAGTTTTAGAGAGTTTTGCATTGCTAGGAGTTTTGTGGAGATGTTTTCGATGTTTTTGGAATAAAATACTTCTTCCAAATCAGCAACTACAAATGGAAAACTTGAATTAAATCGAGTTGAATTGGTGAAAAAGAAAATAAAGTTTTCTTTTCTTGTTAACAAACCTAAGACCACCCAATTATCACTCTCATGTAACGCTTGTTTGGCTGTTTGAAATTGATTCTTCAGATTGTCCAATTGTTCAATTTTCTTGATAGTTGATCCGGTATCATGTTCAATTTGTAAGATTTCATTATGAACAGTAGACATTTTATGTTTCAGTGTTAAGGCTTCTTCTTGTAGATTCTTTGTATCTCGCAATATTTTTGGTAAGGACAGTAATAATTGATGACTAGTTTCTTCAAGACTGTTGTTAACTCGTTGAACATAGAGTTGTAACTTAGCAACCAAAGACATTGTAAAATTTATCTAAAACCACATGTCAAATAATATATCAAGATTTGGATAGATTTGGAAAAGTTTATTACATTGTCATCTTCAGCGTTTTTTAATATTTCGTTAATCCAAGTTTTTGTGTTAAAGTTATTTGCTGAAAAGGATGTGATATCCTGAAAAATGTTCCATGTTAGATAAATATATAGGTTAAAATTGTATAAACTACATACCATTTTGGTAGCGTAGCGAAATCTGTATCATAAATAAAAAAAATAATTATTTATGATACAGCTGGATAGGTTTTTTTTTATCAAAAAAATAAATTTTTCTGCAAACTCGAAAAATAATACGTGTTTCGATTTTCTGTCATCTGTTATTATTCTATCATATGTTTGTCTGAGGATTACGTCATGAACCCAAAATCACAAAAAAAATAATAAAACATACCCCAAAACCGCTCATATTATAAATAAACTCTTTTCCACAAAGCCATTGTGATAATTTATGTAATACGCATTAAACAATTAACTTACTTATTGAACAACCTTCAAATTTAAAAGTGGGGAATAAATAATGTTAACATTTCGTATCAACTGCATAAGCATAAGTCATACATGTATATTAATACAATGCAATACCACTTAAAAAAGACGATTTTGCGCTACTCTTGCCTTTTTGTTACTAGCCATTAAACAACAATCAAAATACAAGAAACAAAGATTTTCCCCTTCAAGAATAAGGTAAATCATTTTTTCCCTTTAAATTTCTTGTACTTTAACTTTACTTATGCATTCATTATAATGTTTGATTTCCGTGTTGTTTGTAATAAATAACATTTTTTATAACTCCGCCAATGGACAACTTGCATGAAACGGGGATTTTGAAATAAACCATATGTCTCGATAGAGGAGTGAAATTTATACGACAATTTTTTTTTATTTTCATATTAGCCCACTAATTACGGAGAAAATGATGATTTTCCAGAGCACTTTTCAAATCTACGGAAAGTTCACTAATCGGCAACGTTTTCGGCTATTTGTCTCTGTCTTACGCGTTAAGATCATTATGTGCATGCACACTCTTTCACACAGATTAGTTGAGCGCGTAAGTATTTGAAATTCAAATTCAAACTAACCGGGAACTTTAACAAAGTGCGCTCCTCTGTCGATCCTTGTTTAACTCAGGGCTCCTTTTGGCCGGGAGGCGTGGTCTCTTTGCGAAGTTGCCATGTTGCAACTTTCCGTAACCTTGAAAATTTCGACTTTCAAAGTCAATTTTAGAGGCTTTAATGAACTTTTAAAAAAAATTGGTGAATAAAACCCACCCCAATTTAGGGTCTATTTTCAGAATTCCTAATAAAAAAATTTCATGCAAGTTGTCCATTTTTGTTATTTTTATAATAATAAAGTGATAAGTTTTATCACAATCATGTAAGACTTTTCATTTGCATTTAAAAATATATAATTATCATTTCATGTAAGTAACTATGAATTTTCTTTGTTCGCAGGTGTATTAAAAATATTATTAACCATGAGAGAATTAAAAATATTCAATATAAAAATTCATGTTGAAGTACCAATACTTTTCGCATGTTTTACTTATAGTTTGGTTGGTAAGTTATAATTTAAAAATTAAAAATTCATTTAAATACAGCAATTTTATTTTCTTTTAAAGGACCAATTCAAACAAATTTAACAATTTATCGTACATGTTATTTGATATTGGGATATAACGTTACCGAATGCGCGCTATTAGGACAAAATGAAAGCAGTGATATTGCAAATTTGGAAAAATTAGTGGAACCAAAGGCAGCCACCATTTCTATGGTCCGAAATTTTATAGAACAATTGTTTAGTGTGTTTTTATGCTTCCTTATTGGACCATGGTCGGATCGATTTGGTCGAAAGTTGCTCATTGTCTTACCACTTTTAGGTATGAACAAGAACGTAAAATAATAAAAATAGATAATTACCAATAAAGAAAAAAACCATTTTAAATTGCGGCAACATACAATAACCGAGAGTATAAGGTAAGATTTTGTTTTTGGTTTTATTTTCCTGAATCTTTTTTTGGATTGCGCATTGAGAGAGAATCCACAATCTTTTGAAGCAGTCTCAGCCATTGGTAAATTTTTGCTTTCCCGCACATTTTACCGAATGTGATTGGCTATTAAGGCGAAGCTATTAATATTTTCAAATTTTAAATTCAATCTTTCCAACATGAAATTTTTGAATTACAGGCCATGCTTGCTCTTCTTTTATGACTGGAATATTCAGTCTATATCCAAATATTTCCCCATGGTATTTTCTTATTTGTTCCATACCGCATATTATTACTGGAGGTGGATTAACTTTAATAACTGGAACTTTGTCTTACATAACGGATGTAACAAATGAAGAGAATCGGGGTGTTAGGTAAATTCACCCTTCTATATAAAATATTCAATACACTTGTTTGTTCTTTCAGAATGGGAGCTTTTGAGGCAGCCATCGCCATTGGAAGCCTATTAGGCAATTTGTGCAGTTCCTATTTATTTTTTGCAACAGATTATATTGGCGTTTTTTGTGTGGCGGGTTTTTCCACCCTTTTAGGGTGCATCTTTACGTTATTTTGCATTCCAGAGTCTCTGGAAATAACCACCGACACACAAGTACAAAATAACATTTTTAATTTCTTTAATTTAACTTCATATTTTATTAGAACACTTATAAAGGATTATTTTCTGCAACGAATGTAAAAGAACTCTTCACTGTAACATTCAAAAAAAGAGAACATTACAATCGAGGAATAATCCTGTGTGGCATTGTAATATTATCATTGTACATGTTTTCAATATTCGGGGATGCAAGTTTAATGTTTTTATTTCTACGAGAGAAATTACACTGGACCCTTAAAAAATTTACTTTGTTCAGTTGTTTTTCGAGTATTTGTTGGGTTTTTGGCACCACACTTGGAATTTATATGTTGACGAAATTATTGAAAATTCCTGAACTTTTAGTGGCATTCACTGGACTAATGTGCCTTTTTACATCTAGCTTAATGCAAGGACTAGCAACGGAGGACCTTCACATTTATCTCGGTAGGATTTTTAGCCATTTTGATTTTTACTAAATTTTCTCCCTTTAGCTGTTGGAATTCGGGGCATGGGTGGCGTTATAAGTCCAATGCTTCGTACATTAATCACAAAAATAATACCAACAAATGAAATTGGTAAAATATTTTCTTTTATTGTGGGCGCAGAGTCTGTTATAGGATTGTTTTCAACGCCGATCTACACAGAAATTTATAATTCAACTATTAATATTAATCCGGCCATTTTTAGCTTCTTTTCATCAGCAATTTTTTTGGTTAACATTCTTTTAAATTTGTATGTAACTTAAATCATTTAACGGCGTTTTAATACTTTTGTTATTTTTTTAAGGATTATGATTTATCTTCAACGATACTCTGCAGAAAGGAGATACGAAGCGATAACCAATTCTTGATCTAGAGATATGTAAATAATTGTATATACATATTATGTAAATCAAATAATTAGAATGACTTTATTGCATGTTTTTCTTTATTGTGTTTAAATCCCACTGTGCCCTCGGGCCCCGAATTTCGCAAGAAAAAAATGCAAGAGACAAAAAGTTTCCTTATTAAATTTGGCATCGAATGGATTCAAAAAAAGTGAAAAATTTACAACCCTCATGTGAAAAAACAAAGATGAAAGCTGCCCCCTTGTCAAAAAGCCATATTGGGAATGGCCGATTTTTCTGATATTTTATAGAAACATAATCCACACTGACTTAAGTAGGTGTGCCAAGTTTGGTTAATCCAACTTATTACAGTTAGGAGATATTTAAAAAATTCGAATTTTTTTCAAGAACTTTGATGGTCTATATCTCGACTTGGTTTGGCCTCGAGAATCTGCCATTAAAATTTTGCGCTCTTAGCTGAAACACCCTGTATAATACGCATAAAACAATTAATTTACTTGAACAACCTTCAAATTTAAAAGTGGGGAATACATAATGTTAATATTTCGTATATCAACTGCATAAGCATAAGTCATACATGTATATTAATACAATGCAATACCACTTAAAAAAGACGATTTTGCGCTACTCTTGCCTTTTTGTTACTAGCCATTAAACAACAATCAAAATACAAAAAACACAAAGATTTTCCACTTCAAGAATAAGGTAAGTCATTTTTTTCCTTTAAATTTATTGTACTTTAACTTTATGCATTCATTATTTCTGTTTGATTTCTGTGTGTTTTGTAATAAATAACAGTTTTTATAACTCCAATTCTTGCTATTTTTATAATAATAAAGTGATAAGTTTTATCACAATGATGAAAGACTTTTCATTTGCATTTAAAAATATAATTATCATTTCATTTAAGTAAATATGAATTTTGTTTGTTCGCAAGGTGTATTAGAAATTTTATCAACCATGAAAGAATTGAAAATATTCAATATAAAAATTCATGTTGAAGTACCAATACTTTTAGCATTTTTTACTCATAGTTTGGTAGGTAAGTTATTTTTTAAAAATTGAAAATTCATTTAAATACAGCAGTCTTATTTTCTCTTAAAGGACCAATTCATACAAATTTAACAATTTATCGTACATGTTATTTGATATTGGGATATAACGTTACTGAATGCGCGCTATTAGGACAAAATGAAAGCAGTGATATTGCAAATTTGGAAAAATTAGTGGAACCAAAGGCAGCCACCATTTCCATGGTCCGAAAATTCATAGAACAATTGTTTAGTGTGTTTTTATGCTTCTTTATTGGACCATGGTCGGATCGATTTGGTCGAAAGTTGCTCATTGTTTTACCACTTTTAGGTATGAACAAGAACGTAAAATAATAAAAATAGATAATTACCAATAAAAAAAAACTATATTAAATTGCGGCAACATACAATTCCGAGAGCATAAGGTAAGATTTTGTTTTTGGTTCTATTTTCCTGAATCTTTTTGGATTGTGCATTGAGAGAGAATCCATAATCTTTTGAAACAGTCTCAGTCATTGGTAAATTTTTGCTTTCCCGCACATTTTACCGAATGTGATTGGCTATTAAGGCGAAGCTACTAATACTTTCAAATTTTAAATTCAAACTTTCCAACATGAAATTTTTGAATTACAGGCCATGCTTGCTCTTCTTTTATGACTGGAATATTCAGTCTATATCCAAATATTTACCCATGGTATTTTCTTATTTGTTCCATACCGCATATTATTACTGGAGGTGGAATAACTTTAATAACTGGAACTTTGTCTTATATAACGGACGTAACAAATGAAGAGAATCGCGGTGTTAGGTAAATTCAATCTTCTAAATATTCAATACACTTGTTTGTTCTTTCAGAATGGGCGCTCTTGAGGCAGCCATCGCCATTGGAAGCCTATTAGGCAATTTATGCAGTTCCTATTTATTTTATGCAACAAATTATATTGGCGTTTTTTGTGTGGCAGGTTTATCCACCCTTTTAGGGTGCATCTTTACGTTATTTTGCATTCCAGAGTCTCTGGAAATAACCACCGACACACAAGTACAAAATAACATTTTTAATTTTTTTAATTTAACTTCATATTTTATTAGGACACTTATAAAGGATTATTTTCCTCAACGAATGTAAAAGAACTCTTCACTGTAACATTAAAAAAAAGAGAACATTACAATCGAGGAATAATCCTGTGTGGCATACTAATATTATCATTGTACATGTTTTCAATATTCGGGGATGCAAGATTAATGTTTTTATTTTTACGAGAGAAATTACACTGGACCCTTAAAAAATTTACTTTGTTCAGTTGTTTTTCGAGTATTTGTTGGGTTTTTGGCACCACACTTGGAATTTATATGTTAACGAAATTATTGAAAATTCCTGAACTTTTGGTAGCATTTACAGGACTAATGTGTATTTTTACATCTAGCTTAATGCAAGGACTAGCAACGGCGGACCTTCACATTTATCTCGGTAGGATTTTTAGCAATTTTGATTTTCACTAAATTTTCTCCCTTTAGCTGTTGGAATTCGGGGCATGGGTGGCATCATAAGTCCAATGCTTCGTACATTAATTATAAAAATAATACCAACAAATGAAATTGGTAAAATATTTTCTTTTATTGTGGGCGCAGAGTCTGTTATAGGATTGTTTTCATCGCCGATCTACACAGAAATTTATAATTCAACTATTAATATTAATCCGGCCATTTTTAGCTTCTTTTCATCAGCAGTTTTTTTGGTTAACATTCTTTTAAATTTGTATGTAACTTAAATCATTTAACGACGTTTTAATACTTTTGTTATTTTTTTAAGCATTATGATTTATCTTCAACGATACTCTGTGGAAAGGAGATACGACGCGATAACCAATTCTTGATCTAGGGATATGTAAATAATTGTATATATTATGTAAATCAAATAATTAATATGACTTTATTGCAGGTTTTTCTTTATTGTGTTTAAATCTCACTATTCACTTAGTTATTCTAAGTAATTAAGCGCAAGATCCCTACTTCTGCATCATAAGAGAAAGTAATAAGTAACTTTGTTCGGACTTCGAACATTTTATTGAAAGCTAGTTGTTGTTATTGACTTAGCAAATTTGTTCAGTATTCAAAACCTGTTTAGTTTTATACGTTATTTTATGATGGAGAGAAATAGTAATGAAACTCATGAAAAGGACGACTTAAATCAAATTAAAACATGGTTTGAAAAACAGCCTCATTTACCGGAGAAAATTGGTGAGTTTTTAAGCCATACTCGTAATAAGAAAATTTTTTCATATACATTTACTTGTAGATGAAATGTTCATAAAACGCTTTCTACACTGCTGCGAAAATAGTTTAGAGAAAACGAAACAATTAATTGATTATTTTTACACTGTTCGTTCGCAAGTTCCC
This sequence comes from Silvanus unidentatus, assembly GCA_963930825.1. Classification (NCBI taxonomy): domain Eukaryota; kingdom Metazoa; phylum Arthropoda; class Insecta; order Coleoptera; family Silvanidae; genus Silvanus; species Silvanus unidentatus. The sequence continues at coordinate 15,936,535 of OZ005760.1, forward strand.
GAAGTATTCGCAAATCGCGATCCAAATGATCCGGAAATACGGAAAGCTTTTGAAATATTGTAAAGAATAATAGTTTGAAGGGAAATTTTGTAAAATCGTCTTTTTTGCAGCGATATGGTAGCAATGCCGCAAACAACTAAGAACAATCATCAATTGCTATTGAATCGATTGAATGAACGAAATGCGGACAATTTTAGTTATGAAAATACATTGAAGGCAGTTTTTATGATGGCTGATGTACGGATTTTAACGCAAAATAATATACCAGATGGGGAAATTCTTATTTTTGATATGGGTGGTTTGACTCTAAAACATTTAACGAAAGTTAATTTAAGTGTCATGAAGAGATATATGGTTTATTCGCAAGTATGATTTTTTTGATTCTTTAGAAAGTAAAACGGGAAATACAGTAAGAAAATAAATGCATTGTTGCTATTCATTCAATCATCCATGAATTAAGAATAATTGACGTTTCTAATCTTTAAATATAAGCGTTTTAGAGTTATTCCATTTTCTAAATTTCTTTTTACTGTTTTTAGGAAGCGCACCCGATTAAATTAAAACAAATCCATTGTGTTAATGTTCCCTCGTTCATAGACCGATGTATGGCAATGGTAAAACCATTTATGAAATCCGAAGTCGCAAGCATGGTAATCCCAATAATAATTTGTCTGTTTATTTTTTTTATATAAGAATTTTTAGCTGAATTTCCACCAACCTGGTGCAGACACATTATTTGACTTTATCGATAGAGATGCTCTGCCAATTGAATTTGGAGGCACTTGCTTAAATTACGATAATATCAAAAACCAATGGCTGCAAAAACTTAATGATCATCGCGATTTTTTTATTGATTCAAAACGATGGACTGTTGACGAGAGTAAAAGACTAACAAATTACAATCATTCAAAGCAACTTTTTGGTATGGACGGCAGTTTTCGAACACTGAATTTGGATTAATTATAGTGGTTTTATTGATCCATTCCAACTGTTATTGTGCATGGGAGTATTTAGATACATATAAATTTATTGTTTGTTTTGTTTATTTGTTTGTGTTATGGATTTTTAGCTTATGAATATATTCACTGATATTTCTCTGTAAAAGGTGTTTTCAAAATTTCGTGTGATTTAAAATATGAAATTCCCGATCTTCAAGGTAACAACCGCTAATTTGTTATTATACAATGAAAAATGCTCTTCTGAATAACATCTCCTCTATTTCACGCAAACAAGTTATTTGTTAATTAACATCAATATTGTGCAAATGTATACAAAAAAATCCATTAGTTTGATAACTCATTATTTCGTTTTACAATCATTTTGAATGTTTTTTATGCACTTATGGCGTCTGCTTTGATAACAACTGGTTTTGTTTCAAAATTGAAAGAAAAATTTCAATATTATCCCCACAAGGAAATCTCATATCGTACTATCGTTAACCTTCTGACATTCAAACTTTTAGAAGACAAAGAGAAGCCGACAGCTGGTGGCTTCGGTACACGTTCGTGGTAATCATACGTAAATTAACTACAAAAGATCTCAATCAAATCAATCTCAAGGCAATTGACGCGTATTTCCAATAATTTTAGATTAGTAATTGATATCTCCGCGAATGATGAATTAGCATCAACCACATAATAGTTATATTAGCAAATCATCCCTACTAATTTAATATCCATCAAATGAATTTTGTTTGCTAGTATTCGAATATAAGTGATAAACACTCATGTGTGCGAACTTTTACTTACGTTAACTCTATTGTGCACATAATAATATTTGCCTACATTGCTAAAGGATGTGTATGTGTATTTAAATCGATTTATGTGATATCGTTTGTCATCGGTAATATTTGTGACATTGGATTTTTAAAACTTTATTTACATAACTTATATAAAAGCATGTGCTTCTGTGATAGAAAATTTAACTGTTAGAATTTTGGAGAAATTAAAAAGAATTTAAAATAATTACATAACTATGAAGAATAATGACTGTTTTGAAGTGAATGTAGAACAAGGCGAAGATGAGGCGAAGAAGGAGAAACCGTTGTCACGACAGGTGAGTTAATTGTCCCACATTCTTCCATGTTCTTTTTAAAATTTGGCGCATTTTCTGATTTCAATTTGTTGCTAGACCAAAAGTATTATCGAAAATTATATTTTTGTAACAAAATTTGTTAATTGTTCAAACGATAAACATTTATTGAGAATAACACATAAAATTTTCGAAATAGATTGTTGGGTAATAAGTTTGACTTTAGTTATTTTCTTAGCCAAGGACATTTGATATTTTTTATCGCAAACTACTCACATCCATATTATGAATATATGAAGTAAATCACAATTTCCGTGAAATATGTTAAATTTTTCGTTTATTTTAACTGCACTTAACAAAGCTATAAAAGGAAATTTTAAGTACTGTTTGAGTTTCCAGGAATATTTGGCGATAACACACATTTTAACACTATTAAGCACAAGTTTGTCTTGAATGGATTATGCAATTTGTTGTTTTTTTTTACTAAATGTTTATTACATTAATTACAGATCCTTATTGGATTATTGGCAAATTTTTCAACAATATCTCCAGCTATGAGTCTCGGATTTTCAGCTGTAGCTCTTCCTTTCCTTCGCAATATTGATAATCCATTATCCATAACCGAAAATCAAGCCTCGTGGTTCGGTAAGTACCTTTGATTCAAACAAATCAACTGATAATTTTGTAATCAATCAGTTCGTTTTGGAATTTACTTTGATTAGATTTTGAATTTTTTTATTGGCTTTAGTAGTTTCTAAAAAATGTAGATTATCTATAAACATTTTTGTTGCAGCTAGTGCAGCATCCTTAGCTGCGCCAGTTGGTTCTTTTGTCTCCGGCCCAATTGCTGATAAATATGGAAGGAAATCAGTTTTAGCTTGCATAAATACAGTAGCGTTCATCGGATGGCTTTTAATTGCTTTAGCATTTTATTTAGAAAATTCCCAATATGCAGTTCTGCTAATTGGCAGAATAGGAACAGGATTAGCAACAGGACTGAGCAGTGCACCGGCCACAGTTTACATGGTTGAAGTGGCGAGCACTGATATGCGAAGCGTTTTTACTACATGGACGGGAATTTCATTTGCAACTGGAATTGTTATTGTTTATATTCTAGGCTTCTTATTCCAGGTACGATAATTGCATTCTAAACAAATTTCTTTTTACCAATTTTGTTTATTTTTAGGAGAATTGGGGAGCGATCGCATTTATTGGCGCAAGTTTCACCTGTTTCGGAATGTTTTGTACAAAATTCTTTATTCCAGAATCTCCGACATGGTTAATAAACAAAAGTCGTGTAGATGAAGCGCGGAAAAATTTATGTCATTTATTTGATGTTAAAGAAAGTACCACAGCTGTACATCGTGAATTAGAGGAATTGATTAAAATTAAAGGAGTTAAGCCTACTTCTAATTTAAAGAAATCCTGGACTAAAAAATTTTCCAGCAAAGTGCGATCTTTGTCACAGCCTAGCTGTATAAAACCGTTCGTGTTAATGTTTTCATTTTTCTTCTTTCAGCAATTTTCTGGTATTTATGTGATCGTATTTTATGCTATAAATATTGTAACTGATGCAGGAGTTAAAATTGATCCTTATTTGGCTATCGTTTTGATTGCTCTAACTCGATTTTTAGCTGCAATTCTTTTATCTTTCATCAGCAAAAGTTTTGGACGGAGACCATTGTCGTTGTTTTCTGGCAGTGTTATGACATTCTCCATGTTGTCACTCGGTTTATACGTTATCATAACCGAAGGAGAATATTTGTCCCCGTCCATATTAGAAAATAAATTTTTAACTTATTTACCAATTTTATTTTTGGTATTGCACTTTTTTTCCAGTACTATAGGATTTTTAACAGTTCCTTTTGCAATTGCACCCGAGTTGTTTCCTTCAAACATTCGTGGTACTGCAGCTGGTTTGGGATCATGTTCATCGTATATTTTTGGCTTTATCATTATCAAATTGTATCCAACTTTATTGGATCTCATAAAACGTCAAGGAGTTTTTCTGTTTTTCGGTGTTATATCTTTACTAGGAACTATTTTTGTAGCACTATTTTTACCTGAAACCAAAGATAAATCTTTCGAAGAAATACAAACACATTTCAAGAAAAATAAGGGTAAACCAGTTTGCGATGATGATGAGGATGAATGTGAAATTAAGTAAATTTAATTATCACAAGATTATGTATGATATTAATAACAACTTTAAATATTAATTTATATAACAATGAATTATTAGGTTATCAAATAAAAAATTTTGTTTGTTACTCGTATTAGTTTTATTTATTGTAATGAAATTCCATTAAAGTGATTGATTGATGGATTAATATTTGAGTTTTTAATGTGATAAAAATTTGAAAAAAGTTAACAAATAGATAATCCAAATATTTTTATACTCCTAAGACTTTTAATACTGTGAATGTTCAGTGAAATCAAAAAGTACTTTATTTTTGAATGAAATTCATTGTGAGTAAAGTTGGTTGTCTATGGTTAATGATTGCATTTGAAATTAAACCCAGAGGCCAGTATTTAAAAATCTGTAAACAAATAAATTGCAGTTATCATAATAACTATATGACGATAAAATGTAAAATATCAATGAATATGCAATTGACTTTTATAATAAATTTTAGTACCACCAGAACTTTAACATAATACCTAATATTCGTCTAGAGGAGAAAAATAATTACGGAGAAAGTTACGCAAACATATTCAAAAAGATAACAGCGCTACAAATCTAATCGTCAACAAAATACTATGAAAATCAAGTCAAGTTCTTTTAAAGAAGTCACAAATTTTCACTTAAACAATTATGAGTAAAAATCGAGGTAAAAATTGCTCTGGAAAATTGGGAAATCGTGTATACTTGGAATACTTGACAATAACAAAAATAAAAAGATTATTTAATTCATGTAGATAAACAAGGGAAAAGTCCAATATCTAGAATGAGGCTACAAGTCGGGTAGATTCCGTTATTACAGGAGATTCTCTCTTTTAAGTGTCCTTATAAACGAGAGCAATTGTGAGAAGGAGAACTCAATGTGGAGACGAGTGAGGGACTAACCGGATAGACTTGTTAACAAGATTTATAAAAGAAAAATGTGCTATACTCGTATATTATGAATATTGGATTACCAAAAAGGAAATTAAGGAATTTGCCAAAACACCTCTGTCAGAAGTTATCTCATGGTAGAGAATTTTGACGATAAATCGAGTTTAAAACTTTTGTAATCTCCTCTGAATTCCTTTCCTAAAATTTTTATATTTTGTGTGTAGAAAGACGGTAGTCTTCTTTCTCTGCCTGCGATATATCAAAAGTGAGTGAAGAGTGCCATTAAGAATCTTTTATTTATTTTTTTGCATACTTTCAACACTGATTATGGCTGTAAAATAAATGATAACCCAGGAGAAGGAACAAACCTATTGACATCTACTAATGCATATTCTATTTATATATAAATTTTCAAATAAATCATTTCTTCCTAAGTGCAACCACATTAATGTCTTTAACACTTTAAGAACAATATAAAAGGTATCGAATATTGACACTGTAATTGAATTGTTTATGATTCATAAGGAAAACATTTACATATAGAATTTGTTTTCATTTAAAACTATTGTAAAGCAATAAATAATCTACATTTTTGGTGAATAGTAAATATTTCATTTTGTAATCAAGCGGGCAAAAGTCAAAATCTATTATTAAAAAACATTCCGTTGAAAAATTTCCAAGAAAAATAATCAAAAAGAAAAAATGTATCAGGATCTAATTGGATCAATATACAAAATTTTGATACCAACATTTCAAATTTTTATGTCATAATTTAGTAGCGTTCCGTCTTTATAATTCCAAATGGTTTATTTATTGCATTTACAAAGTATTTTTCAGTACTTGACTTTATTAAATCAATCGCTATCTGCAATTGATAAAAACTTTTGACCTTTGTAATGATGGATTCAATTTGTTAAAAAATAATCCTCAAATTTGAATTTTTCTTATTATAAAACAAGAAGAACAGGTAGAAAAACTAAGTTTATAATTGATTGTTTAATAGAATTTTCGGAATTATCTTTCTATCTAGAAAGAAATATTTCCAAATTACAATAAGATTTACAAGGTATTGAAGGACTTTTTGTATGTACCTTTGGTATTTTTAAGGTTTCAAGAAAGTACTTGTAGAAAAATCATATATTTGTCGTGATTTGTCACTGTTTACTTAGTAAACTAAAATATTGCTTAGATGCCTGAACGGTTAGATGACTCTTATGTATACAATTACTGGTGTTATCTCCGATGATCCAAGTTCAGAGGGGACAGTATAAAAGGATGTTGGGGGTTAATTAAAATTAGTCTATGTGTGAAATGGGTTGTCGAATTCCCATCCAGCGAGGCTGTGCCCTGGCTGTTATTTTTTTAATTCAACACTCTGCTATTGCAAAAGAAGGTAAGACTTTTTACTTACTTTATTAAATTTAAAAAGGAAACGAGTATTTAAATTAGTTAGATAGTTTTTAAATGCTTCTTCTTCCTTGGAGCCTGTGAATCATTTTGAAAACATTAACAATCTAACAATGATTTTTTGCATGTATATTAGATAAATTAAGAGAATTAAGGGAGGCTATTCTGAAATTAAAAGTAAAACGTTAATCAAAATAATTTTAAATAAATTAATAACTTCACTGTACCACACAACAAAGAAAACTTAAAAATAAACATAAATTTCTTAAAATTTTCCTACTTTTGATTTATCAAACATAAATTTCTTTAGGGATGGGCGTTTTGCATATTTGGGGTTTATATCTTGCAAATAATTTACAAATTCACTCAAAAGTTTTGATTAATTGGCTAAAAACAAGACTTAATGGAGATTAATAGAGTTAAGATAAAAATTATAATAAATATGAATAATCTCTGTGAACTTTGTTGAACCCAGAAAACTCTGGACCAGCTGATAAGCTTGCAAAAAATAACACTTAGCTTAATTAAATTTGTTGTTATGATGTATAATAATATCAAGTTTAAGCACCATGATTAAAAAAAATATTTTTCAATAAATCGCGATTATATCCACAATTTTTTGCATGCCCATGTTTTGATTCTTGAGCTGGTCAAATTCAATTTTATCTTCAAAGTTATGATAATTTCAATTTCTAATAATTTTTTTCGTATTATCAACGATGGTAATTTAAAGTTCGACCTCCACTTTCTATTCAATATCAAGTTCAAGTATTGTTTATACTTAGAGTTTATAGATAATATAATTTGAAGTGTACCATTTGATACAAAATTTTTAAATTAGAATTTACATAGTAAAATATTATTGTATTATGGACATCTCATAAAAGCTTGTACTTGTATAGTAACAGCTTTAAACAAGAAGTATAAGATAAATAGGACTATTATTCACTTAATTTAATTGGAATCCTTATTATTTCTCAACTATATTAAAGAGAATAACATTTTACATATCACTAAATGAAATTGACCATTATTTCATATAACATTTTTAATTTGAATGGTCACGGCGATTGAATAAGTTCCAAACAGAATTTAAAGAAAAGCTGTCGATCTTTTCCAAACCATAATTAAGACAATTTTCAATTTATTTATGCTTTTAATTAATTTATTAACAATGTATTTGATTCTTTTACAGAATGTCGTAGTGGTTGCAAAGGAGGTAAAGAAACGATGTTATTCTAAAATGCAGAAAAATTCATTTCATTATTTTACAGGCTCTCCAGTACTATTTAAATATTCTCAAGGGACTACGTATAAATACAACTATGAAGGTAAAATAGACATTACACTTTCCACAGCAGAACAACAACAAACTGGATCTGAAATCAAAGCCGTTGTCTTGTTATCCCAACAAGACAATTGTAATCAAATTCTGCGATTACAGAACGTTGAAATCTTTAGCGATAATGGAAAGGTAACAGTCACAACATTATTAAATCTTGAAAATATTTTAATAAAAACTTTAATAGAAATTTGGATCCATACCTGGGATTGAAAAACCAGTTAGATTCAATTTTCATGATGGACATGTTGAGGACAGCATCTGCGTGGATCCAACTGACAATCAAAATTCCATTAATATCAAACGCGCCATCATTTCCATTTTCCAAGCGAATTTAGAACAATCCCATGAGACTGACATATTCGGCTTATGTCCAACCGATATTTCATCAAAGAAAGAAGGCAACATGGTCCATGTCCAAAAATACAGGAATTTGAATGCATGCGCTTATCGCGAAAATATTAAACAAGCTTTCATAACAACAACTTTCAACACACACAGTGAAATCAAATCAAGTCCAATTTTGAATGGCGATTACGATGCGAAGTTGAGCATTAAAAATGGAATTTTGGACAAAGCCACAATTGTCGAACATTATTTATTCGTACCTTTCTCTGTTGGTAAAAATGGCGCCAAAGCTCAAGTAACAAGCAAACTTCAACTGACAGGAACATCGAAAGATGCGCCCAAAAGCACAGTTACTCAACCACGATCAATTATCTTCGAAAATCCACATCCAGTTGACGTAGAGACCAGCAATGTGAATAACATTCTTAATGCCATCAAGGAAACTGCCAAGACCATTGATGTAACAGTAAACGAACACACCGCCAAGGAATTTGTGAATTTAATCAAAATTTTGCGAGTCAGTCGTAAAGATGACATTCTAGCAGTATACAATCAAGTGAAAGCAGGTGTTGGCTTCAATGACAAACAAGGAGCAAAGAAAATCTTTTTGGATGCTTTGTACAGAGTTGGAAATGGTAATTCGATTGAAGTAGCAATTGCTTTATTGAAGAACAAAGAGTTGTCACCATTGGAAGAAAAACTTGTATATCTAGGATTCTCTTTTGTGAATCATGTAACCAAAGAATCACTTGCTAGTGTCCAAACGTTACTCCCTCAATCAAATCTACCACGAGAAGCTTATTTAGGAATTGGACATTTAGTCGGTCAATTTTGCCGTCAACATTCTTGTGAGAAAAACGATGTTGTGGATAAAGTTGTTGACGTTTTCACATCGAAAATCGTAAATGCAAAACCAACCACTCGTGAACAAGAAAATGATATTATTTTCATCCTTAAAGGACTTAAAAATGTAAGATATTTACACAACAACGTTTTGGGCAAATTAACTGGAATTGCACAAGATAAGAAAGCACCAAATAGATTGCGTGTCGCAGCATTACAAACCTTTTTAGCTGATCCTTGCCAAGATAAATTACGAGACAGTGCATTAAATATTTTAAAGGATATTCAGCAAGATTCGGAAATAAGAATAAGAGCTTATTTAGTGCTGGCACAATGTCCGAATGCCAAAGTAGGAGCTGCAATCAAAACTTTGTTGGCTGAGGAACCAAGTTACCAAGTAGGTGGTTTTATTGTTTCCCATATTCGCAATATCAGAGCATCCACAAATCCAGATAAGGATTTGAGCAAGCAACATTTGAATTTCCTTTCATTACCGAATAAATATCCCGTCGATTTCCGTAAATGGTCATTCAATAGTGAATTTTCTTATGCTATTGATACATTGGGTATTGCTAATTCATTGGAATCAAACGTAATCTACTCCCAACAATCCTTCTTGCCAAGATCAACAAGCTTGAATTTAACAGCCGAAGTATTTGGACACACATTCAATTTCTTAGAGATTGAAACTAGACAAGAGAATTTGGATCGTTTAGTTGAACATTATTTTGGACCTAAAGGTCTGTTAAGAAGTACGTCAGTGCTTGAATTGTATAAGAATAGAGAAAAAGAGGCAGAAGGTTTTGTTAATAAATTATCTAACAAATTGCGAGAAACATTAAGAGCTAGACGTGATGTATCAAAGGCGGAAATCGAAGCAGTTGGCAAAAAAGTGCACATTAACACAAACGAGTTAAACAACAATTTAGATTTGGATCTTAGTGTAAAGGCCTTTGGATCAGAGCTATTGTTTTTGAATTTAAACGATGATGTCAGGAAGTATTCGCCTGATGTTATTATTGACAAATTTATCACTGCATTTGGCAAAGGATTGGATAAAATCAAAAACTTTGAAGAAACTTTACGCTCAAATATGCTATTTTTGGATGTTGAATTCTCTTATCCAACGTCGTTAGGTTTTCCATTGAAATTGTCTGTTGAAGGATCTTCAACTGTTCAAGTAAAATCTGAAGGTAATATCGATGTTCGTTCAATTGTAAATCATAAAGACACCAACTTCAAATTAAAGTTGATTCCAAGCGCCAATATTCAAATCGCTGGTCAATTAACATTAGATGCATTCGTGGTTGAGAATGGACTTAAGGTCATATCTACATTACACACTTCCACCGGAGGAGATCTCTCAGTGACGGTTAAAAACCAAGGTACTGGATTGGATATTAAATATGGTTTACCAGTAAAAGAGCAGAAATTACTTTCTGCTAATCACGAAATTGTATTCCACACCAGAGAACGGGCAAATAGAGAACGAAATGTACCAATTAAATTTGCTCAAAACAAAGATTTCTCCGTCTGCGTTGATCATTTGAAAAGTTTCATTGGACTTACATTCTGTGGCGAAATTAACGGACCAAATCTTAGTGGAAAACAAGTACCTGTATTACCATTCCCGCTCGCAGGTGATGCTAAAGTTGCTGTTACCATTGAAAATGAAGACGTCGCTGAATACCACCTGAAAAACCAGATTGATTCGAATAAAGCGGAATTCAGTGTGGAAACCATTGGTAAAAATGGAGAGAAGAAAGTCAGTTTGCAATTACAAGCTTCAATGCATCCCGAGAAATTCGTTCGCGCTGAATTAATCTCCCCTATTAAGAAAGCATCTGCTGAAGGACGTATAACTGACAACGACAATGAAAAATCTTTGTCAGTGAAATTACTTAATGACCAAGAAGAATATTCCGGAAAAGTGGGTGTTCAAGTGTCTGGCAGTGCTGCGAAGGCTATTTACAAACCAATCTTGGAATTGAAAACACCAAGTGGATCTCAAAAACTGCCATACGATATACAAGGACAAATAATTGTTGAAAACAATGGTCAGAATTTCAAATACACCTTCGACAATGTTAAAGCCCTAATCTCAGATCAGAAGAACATTATGTTAAAGGGGCATATAGGACGGGAGAATGGAGCACTTACAACAGATTTAGTCCTATCAGATAATACAAATTCAGTATCTGTTAAAGGACTTTTCCAAGCAACTGCTAATTTGGTCAAATTTAATACGGAAGTCAAAAATACATTCAATCCAGAAGCGAATTTTAACTTGAAAGGAGAATACAAACGTCAGAACGAAAAAGCCGATTACAGTTTGCAATTGATTCATGGTCCAGATCTAAGTTCCAAAGTTAATATTTTAACAATCACCCACAGTTTAACTAAAAAGTTCAAGACTCCACAAGATTTTGAGCTTGCCACTAAGAACACAATTTCTTACCCATTACTCGCCGTTAATTCTAAAGTAGATTATGAAGTGACTCAGAAATCGTTGCATTACAACGCAAATCTCGTGTATAAGGATGTTAATGTGGGTACAGAATTAGATTTGAAGACCCAACAAAAAGAAAAAGGCGATTATGAATTAGAATTCGATGTTTATGGTTTCGATAACAAATTAAGTGTTAAATCGAGCAGACATGTGGCTAATGATGAGAGCGAAATTGCTCATCATATTGATCTAAACGGAAAGAAAATTGAAGTAACAGGAAAAGTTAAACATAATATTAAACCAACGATTGTCGATGTCGGTTGCGATGTTGTGGTGAAAATTCCCACACATAAATCGCCAATAAAGTAAGTTATCAAATATTTTTTTATATTCCTCCACAAATTGTAATCTAAATTAATTTTAGGATCAATGGAGCATTGAAGTTGCAATCAAACGATATTGATACTTACCAAAAAATTACTAGTGATGGAAATGTAATTGTTGATTTCTTCCTTAAAGCCAATAAAGCTGGCAATGCTAATGGAAATCTAAAAGTTAACATCAAAGATATTGTAACTGTTAACGGTCAATTAAAATCATCGTCCGGATCTGGAAATGGAAACATTTTAATAGAACTGCAAGCAATCAAACGACAGATTAAAGCAGATACCACTTTTACTATTCAAACACCAACTATATACAATGTCGAAGTAAATCTGTATCCAAAATTCAATGAGGATAAAAATGCAGTTATTTCTGTTTCGACACATAACAAGCTCAGTGAGAACAATGTCGACTCAAAGTAATATTTCTTTTAAAAATCAACCGCTGTGAAACTAACAATTTTTCTGTATTCTAGGAATTTAGTTAATATTTTGGGTCATAAATTGTCCGTTAATGCCAAAGGATCCCTTAAAGGTCAATTGCAAAACGGCAAAGTTAATGGAGAAGTCGAAGTTACACTTCCAGATGAAAAATACCTCGTTGGTAAAGTGAATCTAGACCGTAAATTCGTCAACAATCTCTACAGTGGAAATGGTCAGATGAGTTTGGAATGTAGAAAGAACAAAAATACACCCGGAAGAAAAATTTCTTGGAACGGACAAGCGAAAAATTCGAATTGGAGAGAAGGAATTTATGATGGAGAACACCATGTGTCTGTAGACAGTGGCGAAGGTTACACCTTGAATTCTGATGTACATATTGTTTTGAACAAAAACGGGGAAAACCGTCAATATGAATTCAAACACAAACTCAGTGGAAGCAGCCTGAAAGACCCTATTGAAACCACACTCAAAGGACATTGCGACAAAGGTGTTGGACAATATGATATGAAAATCACATGTGGACCAAATGCGTCTTCGGTATTAAGCGGAAAATACAATTTACCAGGAGATAGTAATGGACATCGATCAGGAGAAGTGAAGTTCGACTTACGTACACCAAGCAAAGTTTTGAAGACTCTTAAGTTAGGCGCTTCGGTGTCAGCCAAAAGACCGAAAACTGAAAACGATTATTGGGAACTCAGTGGATCAGCGAACGTTTTAGCCGAAGATGTAAGTAGAAGTAACTCTTTAGAAAAACTTTGTAACAAAAAAAAATTATTTTTCAGTCTAATCCTGAACCAATCGTTAATATTGAGACCAAAAATAATCTTAAACTGAATGCGAAAGACGGAATTGTTTCCGCTACATTAAAATCAAATAAAATCGATCCAATTACTCTCGCTCTTGGATATGGTCTTAAAGAACAAGGCAATGAGAAACAATTTAATGGAAATGCAGCTCTTCAGTACGGTCAAGGTAAAAACATCAAATTAGATGCTTCATTAGTAAAACCAGCACCACACGAATATAAACTGATATTACAACTTGATTTGCCGACGGAGAGTCACAAGTCGAACAAATTAATGGTAACTACAAAACGAAGTGAAAATCCTAAACGCGTAACTTCTCATTTGGAACTTAGTTCTGATGGAAAAGTATGGACAACCGATAGTGAATTTGAATTGTCATCTGTTTCACCAAGTTTAAATATCAAATCGAAGTGTCCCGAAGGAAAACATAGCGAAATATATGTGAAAATTAGCCACACCAATCCAAAACATTTCGGCGGTGAATGGAAATTGTTGAACGAAAGGAAGAACTTTTTAATCGAAGGTACTCTCGATTCCAGTGTCGAAAGTACTGATGATTTTACTATCAAAGTTACTGTAAACTGCCCATCATTAAAATGGAACAAATTGGTACTTGAAGCACAAAATAAACCAAGTAAAAGTGGCCGCCGCATTCAGGTGAGTGGAAAATCGGGATCTGACAACATCATTTCTGGAAGCACAAGTTACACTGCTAGAGAGGAAAATGGAAAATATATCGTAGAAGGAAGTGGATCGATTAAAGTTAAAGAAGAAACGAAATCCGCCAATTTCAAATACAGCTTGGAACGATTGTCTCTCGAGAAGAACGGTGAACAGGGTATCGACATTTCATTCGATGCAAGTCTAGGAAATGAAGCAGTTGATGCTGAATTTAAATTAACCAACAAACAATTCAGAATCTTGAATTCTTATTGTGAAGAAAAGAAACAATGTGCTCATATCGAATTTGATTCAAAAACAATTATCAACGATGTGCATAATTACAATCATGAATTGGAAATTGCGATTGATTTAAGGAAATTAGGTCTTTCTCATGAATTTGGTCTTAAATCAGTAACTAAACGCAAAAATTACGCTTTGGATCATACAGTTGATGTTCATTTTCAAAATCCTGAAAACAGTAAATTCCAATATAGTTTGTATGTACATCCAGGAGCAGCAGGTATTTCTCTAACAACACCCAAACGAACTGTTTCATTGGAATCAAAAGTTGTCTACGAACCAAACAAAAATAAGAAGAATAAAATATCTGGCGAAATCGTTCTTTATCTAGACAAAAAAAATCATGCAAACAAAAAATCTTCTTTGGAAGGCTGGATTGAGATTGATGACAAAAATGATATAATAAATGGACAATCTAAACTGATACATCCTGGACTAGATAGACCGTTGACGATTACCATTAACAACGACTTCTCAGGACAACTAGCAAAAGACGGATATAAATCGAAGATTGAACTAGATATATTCGCCAATCAAAATCAAAAAATGGTCATTACTTATAAAGGAATTGCTGACGGTAAAAATGCTGTATTCTCTGAAGAGCTTCGCATTGCTAGCAATGGATTAGGAATTGATATTGTTGCTTCACGTACTGCTAAATTTGAGAAAAATCCATATTCGTCCGATTTGGAAATGAAATTATCTTACAAAGTAGGCAAGAGCAAATTTGAAAACATTTTAAGCAGCAAAATATCCAAGGACAAAGCTGATCACTTAGTGCGGTTTTTGAATACTGACGTTCTTCACATTGTCAGCAAATATCGGTATAGCAAGGAAGAACTTGTGGTAGATACAGACATTAATTCTTATAATAAACATACACTGATCTCGCATTTGGAGTTGAAGAATTGGAATACACTTAAATATACTGCGGGAGTAAAAGGTAACGCGGATTTTAGACATTTTTAGTGTTTAGTTTTGATTAAATTATTTTTAGGTCAATCAAGTGTACAAATCACATCTGGGCTTATTCCTGGACAAGTGGCAGACGCTAGAGCAGAACACATCGAGGGCGGAAAGAAAGCAAATCTGTTCCATGTTACATTTAAATTAGACGAAGCTAATTTCCTTAAACCAGAATATGGAGTTGATTCGAAGGCTGTTGACAAATTAGTGCAAAATACTAAAGAAGGAGTAGCTAAGTATGGTAAAGGATTGAAAGATGTCGGCAAAGAATGGAATTCAGACGTTCATAACGCAGCGGAAGAAGCAAAAGAAATTACCAAAAAGGCATCACCCAATTTCAAACCTGTCGCTGATTATTACAAATCCGAATTGAATAACTTCAAAAATGAAATTTTGAATGATAAAACAATTAAGGAAGTTAGCGATTATTTGTAAGTTGTAAAAGAAGCTTTGCCAAAACTTATTCTTTAACCCATATAATTATTTTTTTGCAGGAAGAACTTGATTACTGTCATTACAAATGCTTTAAGCGAAATATTTGAGACGTTCAGTGCATTGGTTGAAAATGTTGCGCATGCCATTCAAAATAGTTTTGGCAAAGTTTATGAATCAATTGAAAAAGATTTGTTCCCACTTTTTAAAACTATTGCTGAGAAAATTGCACATACATTTAGTGAAGTGTTGAAAACATCTCTTGAAATTGTACTTACGTATGTCGCAAAATTAAGCAAATTCGCCGAACAACTTCAACCAGAGTTTAAACAAATTGCTGCATCTTTGGGTGAAATAACACAAGAGTTCAGACAATTCTCTTTGCATGCATATGAACATATAAGACGAGTTGTACAGGATTTGATCAAGAAAATTTCAGAAGAATTAAAAACCCTACCCGTACTTGAAGAATTAAAGGCACAATACAATGAGGTACAATAAATAATAAATTACGATAATCTTCAGTTTGCAATTTTGAATAATATTTTAGTTTGTGCAAAATGGACTTCCAAATGCAGAATCTGTGATTAATTCATTAACTGAAATCGCAACTACCATTAAAGACGGTATACCTGATGAGTTCAAGGAAGTTAAAGATTTAATTGACACTGTTGTAGACTACATTACCAAGGTACAAAATCTGTTAACCGAATAACTTTTTTTAGCATGATTTCTGTTGCAGAGATTAAGAAGAGAAAAAGTAGACACTGTTGCTACTTTAGAAAAAATTGTTAAATCTTCAGCTGGACTTGGCAAAAAAGTACTCAATACCATTACAAAGGATTCCAGTGACTTGGAATTAGGTCACAGAGACATCGTTTCTCTCGACTTCTTATCGAAATTACCACGACTTGTTGCTATTAGATTCTCACCGTTCTCGCATCTATTAAGGGAAGAATCCGTCGGTTATGGACAATTTGCTTTATCGCTATTCACTAATCCAAGAAACTGGTTTGCACCATTCCCATGTGGGTTTTCTATTTTTTAATTTGTTGAACATATTTTTTAAAAATCATTAATTTTAGTATATGGTAAATTAATTCAGGGACAACACATTTTCACATTCGACGGAAAACATTTAACTTTCCCTGGAAATTGTAAATATTTGATTGCAAGCGATGCTGTCAACGGCAACTTCACTGTTATTGGAAGTCTTGACAATGGTTTCCTTAGTTCTATTACACTTTCTGATCACGAAGACAGCATTACCTTAAAGAAGGGAGGAAGTGTTCTTTTAAATAATGGTACGTCAAGTCAATTCACTCTTAAAGACTTTTTCTCAATATTTTTATACCTTATAGCCGCAACTGAATTACCAATCCGTAAACCAGTAACGAACCCTCAAATTTCCGCCTACCGCACCTATGGACTTGTATTCCTGCGTTCTACAGCAGGAATCACAATGCTCTGTTCTCCCAACTTGGAATTCTGCGCTCTACATATTTCTGGTTTCTACCATGGACAATTGCGAGGTTTACTCGGCAATGGAAACAACGAACCATACGATGATTTAACCACACCTAATGGCAAAATCGTCGAATCTGAAGGAGAATTTGGAAATTCATACAAAGTAACTGCCAGTTGCCCTGCAGTAACAGTGCCTAGCCATGAACATCAAGAGAACGAAGCTTGCTCTAAACTATTCGGATGGGAATCTTCATTGCGCTACTGTTATCCATTTGTGAATACTGACAATTACAAAATGGCTTGTGTGCATGGACTAAATGCCAAAATTCCTGATACAGAAGCTGCAATTGCAATGGCCTATGTTGGAGCTTGTAATGAACATAATATTCCAATATTTACTCCTTCAAAATTCTGTAAGTAATACTGCTCATTGAGAACGAAAATTTATTGATTTACATTTGTTTAGTAAAATGCACGAATTCCGACAAACCTTTTAATGTTGGCGATGAATTCAGTGTTAAACTTCCTGGTAAAGCGGCTGATATTGTTTTGATTGTTGATACTTCCAAAGCTAATGAACAACTTTATAAAGAATTGGTGCAACCATTGATTCAAGAAGTTGGCAAAGCTTTGCACACCAAAGGAATTAAGTGAGTTACTGAAGTTTAAAAAAATAAAGTTTAATTCAATGATGATTCTTTACAGTGACGTTGAATTCCATCTCATCACATTCGGTGGACAAAATCAATGGCCTTCACATGTAACTGTGAGTGGTAAATTAACGTTCAAGGGCAAATCGCCAAATCTTAAATTCGTTGATGAACCACAAGCGGAAAAATTGGATTCAAAGATTTTGAAGAAATACGAACAAGCCGAAGAAACTCTACATAAAGTACTTCATGGGCTAAAATTGGCATTAGGATTGGATTTACAAGCGAAAACTTACAGTGAAGCTCTAGAGTATCCATTCCGTGCCCATGCCGTTAAATCCCTAATTGTAGCTGTTAGCAAACCATGCGAAAAAGGAGCTTTGTTACCTGTACGTAATTTAGAAAAATAATAAGACAAAGACTTACTTTAGAAAATTTTAGCTCCAAAAATTAAGAGCGCTCTTCTACAAGAATGACTTGTTGAAAATCAATTTGATTACACCATTCGAAAATGTAATTTCCAAAGACAGCAAAAAAGCCAAGGACATCGTTGGTTTTAACGAAGAAAATGTGTTCACATTATCCCAAGGAAAGAAGAAACCTGAAGGATCGCAAGAATTACACAAAGATTTACAGTTTGATGATTTCTGTGTTGATTTCACTGTTAAGGTGAATTTTAACTTACTTGAAAAGTGTATGAATAATAATCGTCTTGTTTATTTAACAGAACGGTGGAAATATCTTTGTAAGCGAAAACTTCCAACAAGCTAAAGCTGACGGCAAGAAACAGTATATTCAAATAGCAACACACAATATAGTTTCTTCATTAACTGATCAAGAACAAGGATTAAATTGTGAATGTAAAGTAGTGAATCAGTACTCTGCCCAAAATGTTTGTAGAAGCGCATACATTAAGGAGAATGCGGTATTATTTTTGCTAAAACATACGTTGTTTCAATACTAACTGCCTATTTTTAATTTTTTTCAGAAAAAATCCGGCACTAAGGGGTAAAGATAAATGTGACATTTAAAAGAACTTTACTCAATTCGTATTTTAGATAATAATCCAATATTTTTTACATTGAGGTATTTTTATAAACATGTTGGTATTTAAGAATGTCATTGATGTTAAAACAAATAAAGATATTTTTCCAAATAACAAATATTTTACTTAATTTTACTCTGCTGTATATACAAATCTTCCAAACATCTTAACACAAGGAAAAACGGAGAAATACATGACGGCCCTCCGTCGATTACCATTCAAATTCAATTATGTAAAATTGAAACATTCAGGAATTTCCAATTGAAGAATTTTCCATTTTCTTCATTTTTCCTTTTATATTATATCTTGAGTTTTATATTTTTCAGCAATCTTATTTTTTAAGTCCTTTTTTATATGCATCAAATCGTAATGCATTTTATTAGTCAACGTATTTTGTGTTCTTGAAAAATAATTATGTTCAGAATTAGTAAAACTTCGATTATTACAATTCTTAATGGCTTTTTGCTTCGACGGATCAAAATATTTACTAGAGATCATTTGATTTACATATTGTTTGTGTTGTTGATGTACTTTATCAGGTGTTTTTTGTTTAATTTGCATTTGCTGTTCGAGTGAATGATTTTTTACGTGTTTTCTTAAACTGCTCGGGTCTGTATACTTTTTGTTGCATCCAGTTACTTGGCAAGCATATGGTTTCTGAAATAATGAAAATGCAACTAAAGAAAACTGAAGAACGATGAAAAAATTTATACTTACTGTATCGAAATGTGTTCTTTGATGTTTTGCTCTGTCAGAACTATTCGAAAAGCTCTTTGTGCAACTGGGAAACTGACAAATGTATGGGCGCTCGCCAGTATGGCTTCGTTGATGAATCTTTAAATTTTCCAGTCTTGAAAACGCCTTTGTACATCCTTTAAACTAAAAATCGATTTTAAGAAGTTTTCCTTCATTATTTACATTTTATAGTACTTACAGAACATTTGTTGGGTTTTTCTCCACTATGAACACGCATATGGATCAATAATTTATATCTAGCATTAAATGGTTTAATTTTTCTTGGACAATTTTCCCAGAAACAGGTAAATTCTTCACCTGCAACAAAGTAAAAAAATATTTTTGAAATTGTAATAAAATTTGACTTATTTACGTTACCTCTTTTAATCTCCACATGTTTCTTTTCTATATGCTTTACAAGTAACATTTGCGAATCACAAATTTCATAGCATTCCTCCCATTTACACTCAAAATTATTAAAATTCATATCTTTAAATTCTGCTTCATTGATAACAGACTCATGATCAGTTTTTATAAAATTGCCCTCTAATTTATTTGATACGTTATTTAAATTACCGAAGCTTAATAAGGGATCGTCGATTAACAAGGCTTCTGTTTGATTTAAAACCGCAATATTCGAATCGTCGGGTTGGTTATACATGATTTTATCTTCTAACGGTATCACAGAATTATTCCCCTGAATTGGTTGCAGTCCAAGCAAATGGCCATATCCATTATTTGCCATACTCTAAGAATACAAACAATTTTTTCCGCAAAATTTTCTAAGAAAAACAAAGAGTCTTACCTCACTTAGGTATCCAATATCATTATCTGGAACCGTACGTAGAAATGTATTGAAATCCAAATTGTTTTTCGTTATCGTTCCGACAGCAGGTAAAAATTGACTATCGCAATTCGATTGATTTAGTTCGCTACTTACTGAAGAATACGCCAAATCGAAAGTGTCGATAGACGGACATTCAGAGTCAATCACATTAATTGTATTGAGATCTAGTTCATGAATACTCTCACTATTTATCATGGTATCGATGATCGTTCCATCATCACTGAATTCTTCATTTAGGTATTGTATAATGTTTTCATGAGAATTTTCGCAGATACTTTCATCCAATCTTCCTTCAAAACAATCAATGAAATCGAACGGGCGGGAATTGTCATAATAGTGTGGAAAATTGGGATCTACAATTGAATTGTCCCCATATTGATCCAAGTTTATGTCTAAGTAAGAAAAGTTCTCATCATCCCTTTCTGGTTTTTGATCTAAATAATTGTTTATGGTGTAATCCGGTTCAATTGATATATTTTGTGCCTCGTAGAATGCAAGATTGAATTTTCGCATTAGGTCAGTTTGCGTAAAATTCTCGTCGATATAATGTGGGAGGTGGGAAGATATAGAATCCTCTTCGGTAAACATCTTAAAATTTAAAAAAGCTCCCTTTTATTTTCTTCATTTAATTTCAATGATTGATTTAAAATTTAAATGTGTACTTACCTTTACCTTTTTTTTTATTTGGACACTTATAAACTGTTTGATATATGGTTACAAACGAAATCTTCTCTCACGATTAAATTCCGAAACAAACACACACAATGAATTTTATATTTAACTTTCGTTGAAAATTGCCCTTATACCATTATATATACAATTATGGTATAAAATTCGTTAAAAATCGGAGACTCTCGCCTAATGCTGAAAGAAATAAAATATTTTATCTCATATGGTCCAACTAGACTATTAATAAAATAAACATATGGAGGCAAATCTTGAACACATGATATCATGCTACTAAATATGTCTATTTACCACTACTTTGATCTTTATGTAATCAAACAATCCTTATGATAAACATATCTGCAAAAGTATCAAAAATTGTAGGTAATTGCAAAGCTCAAAATTTTGGAGATTTGATTAACTCAATAACCCATCAAACACAGAATCAAAAAGTGATATAGTAGGGCAATTTATTTGATTTCTAATTTGTTATTGTCTAAATGAAACCTTATTAACATTTCAAAAAGAAAAGAATAAGCTTTTTATTGAAGGGTTATAGAAAAAAAAGCTGTGCATCTTGTGCAAGAACTTTAATAGGCGCAATTTGAATTCGAATTATTTAAAGTTCTAGGGATAACTGTGAAATTGAAATTGAAAAGCTCAGATTAAACTGAAAATGATGAAACTGTAAAACAAGTGACTATTTTTAAAGCTCCAAACGGGTGTTAATGACACATCTTGCATTCGTTCAGTCTGATTGGTCTAGTGCACGTGGCTAAGGCGTTTTTGTTGTAATATGATACTACTTACTCGCAACTTGCACACTTGTGTCACTTGTCCAAAAAAACAAGACAGAAATAATTTAATCTTATATGAAAAAAGTGAGTTTTATATGTAACCCTAAAGTCACAAATTACATATGTCAACGAAGGGACTTGTATAAATATGAATACACTATTACTTATGATGATTTTTTCAATTTTTTTCATGTTTTATTTAACACATATGGCTCGTGAATGTAATTATATGTATGTAATGTAGGTATTTTTTCTTATACATGCCCAGAATAATTTCATAATGTTTACCATCAATTTGAAGCACAAGTTTTTTTTGAGAAACTTGATCTTGAACTATGAACTTAAGTAAAAGACTAAAGTCTTTTACTTAGTCTTTTATTAAGTTGACATTCAAATTGATAAACAGGTTAAAGAAACTTACAACAGTTAATCAAGTGAAAATTATTATACAACATCATAATTGAAATAAGAAAAAAGAATATTCTATTAACTCATAAACAAAATATTTATTACTTTAATTAGTATAATTAGTTAGATAAAAATAAAAGTTTTCCCTTAATTGACAGTGTGCTTTTACAACCCTATATTATTTCGGTAGTTATTAGTTGTAGGCTATAGGCGGTCCTCCATCCTATCCGTAACAGGTAAACATTTTTCTGAATTCCTTTCTCATATCTTATTATAGTTACATTTTTGTGTAGTTATTGTTATGTATGTATATAAAGTCAAAGGGAACCTTGACGCACATATTATACAGGTACGTACCACCTACAATAAACTTAAGTGCAAAATCATGCTTTGTATCGCACTAAAAATTAGTTTACTATGCGCCTTCCGGTCAGCCTTCATTCACCCACCTGTCAGAACAGTTAACAGTTGTCAAAAGGAGATAAAAGCATAATTTAGCGGCACACATTTTTTAGGGACAACATTCTACTCAAGAAAGAATGTTACGGTGCTCATCCACTTAATAATAAAAATTTAATTTCACTATGTACACTTTCCGAAATATTTTTATGGGATATTGTGGCTAATTTAGATTACACGTCCTTCGTGATAACAATAAATGTAAATTATGTAAACGGAGATTTCGTATAGATATTGAAGGTGATTCACAAGCAATATCAGTTTTGCCGAAAATCACTTTTTTTTGGTTCAATAAAGTCGGGCTCAATTTCACTTGAAATTTCATTGATAAATTCTTCAAAAGGTGTTACTCCTGAGGTAATTTCATGAAAAATGGTTCATACAAACACAAGTTCGAAAGTTGTTGCAAAGGGTGTTCCATTCTTTCAGCTGTTAATAAATTTCCATTAACAGCTTTCCATTTCCATTTGCAAGTCTATTCTCACCGTGAATGTTTGTCATTTTAGAAATTTTCAAGTCAAAGGACCTTCATCTCTGTCGGATTCTCTTTGATATAATGGCGTCTTTCTTTTTAAAATTTAAAACCAAGCTCCATACTTATTATGCAAATTTATGGCAAACTTTTTGCATTTTCAAACTTATAGTTAGATTTTTGCCAAATATCATCAAGTTTTTAAAAAAATTTAAGAGCTTTTGAATTAAACATAAAATTGATATAAAATAATCTTTTTTTCTGTTTGTAATAATAGAAATATATTCTAAAAGCTTTATAAATAGATATTTGTAAATAAAAATTGGAAAAAGGTAATATAGCCAAAATTAATTGGTCTAATATGCGGCGCTTGTTAACCAGTTTGACGTATCCGGTAAATGTATGGGAACATAAGCCAATTCTGCTTGCAGACAGTGGGTCTGTGTGGCCGCATTCCATTCCAAATCGTATTTAAATTGCATTGTTTTATTTTGTTTAACATTAGAGTGCATACGACGAGCAGGGTAGAGGCCGTAGCGTAAAGGGGAAACGGTTGGTTAAAGAGAGAAGCGAACAACATAACAACAACATCATCATTATTATCATGATGCGCTGGGGGAGTGCAGGAGGCAGGAGGAGAGAAGAGGCGGTGGTAGTGCTGAGGACCACTTTGTTGGCCCGGGTCGGATGAGCCACCCAGGTGTTCCATGACTAGAGTTTGTTTTTCCTGTGTTTGTTAATGACGCCGAGATGAGTGTGTGTTGGTCGGTTCTTTGTTCTGAGAGATGATAAGTGAAGGGAGTGCACATTCCTAGCTGGTTATCGGTCTTCGGGGTGGCCGCGGTTGCTTTGGCACTCCGCCGTGGGCGGCCATTCGTTCACTCTAATGGGACCACTACAAATCAATCAGCCTCTCATTTCTTCTAAGAGTGAATAATGCGGTTTTAATTTAGACCATCTTCTTATCTATGCTCAACTTTCAGAACAATGTTGCGCACTTTGTCCATTTTATTGCATTTCAAAAAAGATTCAAGAATTCTTTTTTTCTACAAGAATAAGAAAAATGTTAAAACCTCGACAAGTAGAAAAAATATTATTTAAAACCTCAAGAAATTATGAAAATTCGTTGAAGAATTTAAATCGTAAGATTTTTCTTCTTAAACAATTAATTATTCACCATTCACAGTCAATTGGAATTCTATTCGGCTTTTTTATTTGAACATTTTCTCTAATTCCTGGGGGTGCAAATTATAGAGACCTGCTGGAAAACCATATCCGGTGCGGCTTGTGACGTATTATTAGTGCACTCGTTAAAAAGTCCATTCTAGTGACTAATTGGTACCACATAGCCAATTTGACAGGTCCAGGAATGAGTGTTTTGTGCGGTCTCGCAATGCTACACGTGTAATTTAAAAAAAATCTGGACGTTTTTCATAAAAGGTAAACTACTTAAGCGCACTCATAAAATTGAGCACATAGTCTATTCCTTTGTGGGCCGCTTAAATATGTTTTCTAAAAGAAAAATCAAATATAAAGCTTGTTTGAAGTGCTTTAAAGTCAAAACAAAAATTTAACACCCTGCTATTTGAGAATAAATTTATTTTATATTATATATACATCTGTACAAATAAGTTTGTTTAGATTTTTGTCATATTTATATACAAAATAATAATCTGTACAATATACACAATATCTATATAATCGTCAATAAATATTCCTTAGACAGGTACCAATATATTACATTTTTAGCTCGTTTTATAATAAGTTTTTTTATCATACAAGAACATTTTTTCATGTTTTTATTTAAATCTACCTACTTTGTCTTAAATGGCAATTTCGACTCGATAAAAAATATATTAAAACAGTATTTTACTGAAAATAAAAAAATCGATTGTAGGTACTATGTAAGATACTGATAAAATATTTATGTTTTACTAAAATCATTATTACTATCATAACAGATTTATTAAAAGATTTACATTAATACATCACAGATGAAGAAAAATAAAATTCATGACACTGTCTCTTTCTTATATCACTAGGCCAACACGGTTCTCTTTCTCTTCTATTTATTATAAATTATAAACAAATATAACGATCACAATATAAATACTGCATAACATAAAAAATTACTGATAATACGATAATAAGTTCATTGTGAGAAAATTATTTCTAGTACGCATAAGATCTATACATTAATTAAAAAAAGTGTTCCACATTCCTTCGGCTTTAAGGAAGGCAACGTTAATATTTCGTCACTGGGGTACAATGCACAGTCATAGCCTCCATTTGATATACATATATTTTTTATAAAAAAAGATCACAGATGAAATTTAGCACAAAAGTGTCTCTCTTACACACTACCGACAACCACAACCGTTTACCACCATGTCTTTATAATTTTTCAGGACCACTTTTTGCTCGTCATCCAAATACAACATTGATATGGAGTTGAGATGCGTTGGAATGCAACACGGTTTCGGTACAGTTGTTGGACTGACTGAATTCATTAATGTTTGCACAATTGCATGATTTGTCGTATTCAAATGTTCCGCCAATGGGAAATTGCATTCGCCCTTACAATAAAACGCATCGTAACCAGTTGGGGCGACAATCCAGTTGCTCCAGCCAACGTGACTGAAATCCACGTACATTGATTGACGACGGCAGGGTTCGTGGTTGTTTTTTCGACCTTTCGACTTGGACCGCTTCGATCGCAGGCTCATTTTTTGGCTATTGCGACCGTCATCGGTGTACGTGAACAGAAGCGGTTGCAGATGGCTCCAAGCGCCGTTTGTGTCCGCACTGCGACGCAAGCGAACGTGCCGTGACGGAGTGGAGCCTTTTTTCTGACCCACATTTAATACTGTCACCAAAAGACCGTGATTTGAGGCTGGATTCTCGATCCAACGTGCTGCAGCCATTGATATGTCAAAACTGATGGTGTAATTGTTGGAAGTGTCGATTAATTTCGTGTCTATGATTCGCGTTATTGGACCATTGTGGCGATTTATGCCCGGACGGATGATGTCCTTTATGAGGATTCGTTGGAATTCTTTGTTCTCTTCGTCGAGATTGTTGAGGGCTTCACGGGTGACGGTCAGTTCGGCTGCTTGCAGCGATTCACCCTTTGGGACAGTGGACACATCGAATTTTAAGCGGAATTTGTGATGGTCTTTGAATTTTTCATCCACTGGACTTTCTGTAAAAAATTGAAAATTTAGAATTGCATAAAGATCGAAAAGGAAGAGAGAGTGATGCGTTTTTCGCCCACTTTGGATTCATTTTACCGGCAAATCTTTCTCGTTATTACTGTAAACCCTTCCTAATGGCCAGGCAATTATATTACAAAAGGAATAGATTAGAATTTAGTTAAGATGACATTTTTAATGAGCGAATATTAAAAAATAGTTAGTACATAATTAGTTTTTGTTAAAAAGTTTTTAAAATGTCCATTTTTCCTCATCATATTTAAAATTATATTTCATTTGACAAAAAATAGTTTAATTGATCCTAATCATATGTACTTTCATTTTATGAAGTGTGCAAGAATTAACAATAGTTAACGAAGTCATTATCTCTATGCGAAAGTAGGACAAGAATCTCTTCAAATATTATCCAATAACCAGCTACAAATACCCTAAATATCAAGTTTTAACTACTCTGAACGTCAATTGCGTTCAAAATTACAGAGAAATCTCTTAATTCTGCATAAGACTTGAATTTTAAAATGATCAAATAAGTTTTTATTTTTAATAAAAATAAAACTGAAAGCAAAATGAATTACCTACCTACATGTGTAAACGTTCTCACAGTATTTGCACTACTGATATGCAATCCCTTTTTAGGTATCGTAGTTGTATCCACATGAAAATTGACTTGTTTATTATACAAATCAATAATACTTTGCGGTATAATAATTTTGTTCTTATCAATTTTCATATTATGATTCTTCTTCCCAAATAACGACATCAAACTGTCTTCCATATCGCCCAAAACTTGTCCATAACATTTTACACCAAATGCTGTTATGAACACCAACAGAAGTATGTTATTTAAATTCATTTTACTTGAAACCTGAAACAAAATACCAATCTTAAGAGAAAAACAAATCATTTTGGATCATGTGTGTGAGGAGCGCATTATTGAAATACGTACATATGAATGTATTGAAATTTCGATTGTATAAAACACTGCACCTCAAAAACGTAATTAAACCGAACATTATATAATAGGGAAATTATCAGTGATAAAACAGTTGAAATAAATTAACAAGTAAACGAATATAGCATGCGTCTCCTTCGTGGGGATCTGTACTATAGCATAATACAGCTAACAACATGGCAGTGGAGAGGTCAAGCAAGTTGGACTTGTTCACCTTTCATTAACAACTGGAGAAAGCTAACTTAAGAGTGTTCGAATACATAAACGTACGTATATAATAAATACATTTATCCAGGTATTTTCTTATAGTTTATTAAAATTCTTTATATGTTTTACTGGCCAACGATATTGTCAGCTCCAAGCAGTCTATCCTTACAACACACAATTATTAATTAGAATATGTAGGAAAGTTGGTGTATGTATTATGTGTATCTCTCTACGTATTGTATAATGGTCGTAGTTGGGTGCCCAGCATAGACCAAGCGACGCCTCATACCTACTTCAACTCGTCAACAACGTTTAATTAATTTACACAAAAATGTGAATGAGTCAGTGTTGGAAAATGTACGGATTTCTGTCTGATTACAAGTTTACTGTAAATGTAACGCCCTAATTTTTATTAGAAAACAGATAGTAAACATTGAAAAACAGAAAAATTCCGTTTCAGATTCGCAGTTTTTTGATCAATTACCAAATTTTCACATGATTGTTTTATATTTTGCATGTTAAACTGGATATGATTGGAACAAATTTAAATTTCACTTTCTAGATTGCATTTAGAATTGAATAGAGAGTTTTTTGAAGTTTATTTTAATTTGATCTGTTTTTGTACTGATCAAAAGGATCTTTTAATTGAAAATAAAGTCCTACGGCATATCCTTGAATGTTGTAAAATAATACTAAGGAAATTTAATACGAAGGTTACTTCTAAGCAGGTAGATGCGTGTACATAACAGACAATCATAGAAAAAGACAAATACGGATTGTTTCTTAACGAATAATTCAACAAAATGAAGAAACAGCAAAGTTGAAATGGAACAAAATTCTATAGTCTAAAAAAATTATTCAAAAATCCCTTTGAATCTCTTTTGAAGATCAACATGATTTTGCTTAAAAATTACTCATCTTCAACTTCAACTCTTTATGGAAACTTGATCTTACGCTAGGATCGCGTCGCGCCGCGCTGTCTGTTTACTACATGTTTCTTTTTAATGTGAATCCGAAGAGTCACCGTTCACTTTATATTTCAATGCAAAAGTAAAAACAAATCAACAATTCTTCTAAGAAATTTAAAGCTTATTTCCCAGATTATAAGTGCAGCTTCTTTTCAATAATGAAATAGAATCCACAGGATAATGGGGACATTATAAATTCCCTCCCATTAGTATAATCCGCTTTAATACTTAATTCTTCTCGTATATAATTCTCGTAATTCAATAAGTCATTTAAGAACGAAACTTTGCAGAATGAACATTTCTTCCCCCTTTCAACCCCAAAAAAGCTAACATCTTAAGTATAGGATTACATACCAGATTAATAACGCAATATCTCGTGAATATCTCACATGGAAAAACTGCACAAAAAAATGAATAAACATTTAGAAGAGCACATTTAGTTATGCATATTCTCACTGCGTAGTAGCTTTAACAATAGTTTTATACATACTGTTGAAGAATGAAGAATAACCCTCTACCTGTTTAATGTTCAGGTTTCAGTGGGGTCTCTTCGACCAATGGTATTGCAGCAAAAACCTTTTGACACGTGCGGGAGTGCGGGAGTACCACAATAACTTAAGAGTACATTGTGACTATTGTAATATTTCAAGTGGGTTTGGTTTTAAAAGAGAACTTTTGTAAATGAAGAGTGAATAGTCGTTATAAACAATTTTCACGCTTCTGCCTTTATTGAAATCAACAAAATTCTCTATATCAAAACACATTTTTAACATTCATTCAGTATTCATAAATCAATGAAGAATGGTTTTGGTTTACATTTTTAGATGAATTTGTATATAAACAGTTTCATAAATTATCAATGTTTTATTAAGGTAACTGATTCTGTTAACAACAATTTCATAGCAAAAAATCGTCAATAAACAATCATTTAATTAAGAAATTTCATGGTAAAATCAACAACGTATATTGTTAGTCATACTACTATGTATTTATTAACTTCCCTGCGGCTTAGACCACGAACATCCGGTGGTTAATTTAGTTTGAACCCTATTTAACTGTTTATTTGCAAAAAAAATGATCCTTACAGAAGATTCAGGTTTAAATACTTTGATTTGGTGAAATTTAATTGGTGATGGTTTTCGTCATTACACCATCGACCTCTTAATATTTCCTTATTAAGAAATAAGAAATGATATTTTCATGTAATTCTAAATTGTAATGAGTTTTCTATTTATGCATATGCACATTTTATACATCTACATTGAGATTGGGATTTTCCAAATGACGTCGCATCGTTGCAACAACTTTATTTCTTCAAAAGGTTATTCATTGACTAAATGAAATTAACAATATTCTATTTAATCATAATTCAGGAATTCTTTCTCTTTTATAAATAAAATCAATTAACAACATTTCGAATATTCTAGTAAATTTCATTCTAGATGCTGTAAGAGCACCTAAAGCGGTATGTGAATTTGAAAGTTTCGACCAATAGCCAGAAGCGGACTAAAAGACAAGAGCTTTATAGTCTGCAGATTGGGAACCCCTAATAATAAACGATCCACTGGGGAGTTTCCTTGTAATATTATTTTACGTTAAATATAACTCACGAGCCAACAAATATGTGGCCCATTTGAGTCTGTCCCAAAGGCAACTGAAATGGTCCAAGTTCTCTAATACCTGATTGTTGCATTCTTGAAAAAAAACTGCATATTACACTTGCAATCACGTTAATAGAAACATCAAGTTTTCAAATAAAAATATTTTGATCTTCATCCCGATTATTTTGGCAAAAAGTTAAATAATTTAAGATGTGCCTTGATGGCATTTCGTGCATATTCTCACCTTGCATTAAAATCTCTATTAGCGTCCACATGTCTGACGGGTTTTTCTGCGTTAAGTTGGAAATATTGATTTCTCTTTCAAACAGAGGGCTCCACTGATTCAACTAAGGAACGATTTTTTCAGATGCTAAGCGTTTTTCAAATTTGAAAACACCGATTTGCCATCGGAATTCTGCGCCCATGTAAACCAAACTCATACTTTTATGAAACGAATATATTAAACTGGATTTAAACAGATCGTTGAAGACTTTAATCACTTTTAGTAGAAGTTTTGAGATTTTGAATATTTAATTACTTGTTCGGTATTTTAATGAGTCCATTAAAGTGTCCAGAAATTTTTCAGAAAAGATACAGTTTCTAAAATTACTAGAGTACATGATTTCTAACCAGTATTATATAAACGAATGAAATTTGGTTGAATTTTCAAAAGGAAGTATATAATAAAAATACAAATTGTATATACCAAAGAAATATGTTATATGTTTGTTTCACTGCTTATATTTTATTTCATGCTGTGATATAATAAGCTGAAAATAAATAAATGTATTTATGAATACCGCATAAATAATTTACTATAGTTCAACAGGTGTGTTGTTTTACTAACCTTGGAATTTTATTTATAATATGGTTTACTACTAGTATGGTAATTTTTCTATTGCCTCTGTGTATAGTCATCCAAAAATACATGAGAGGTTTTTAATCAATGCACTGTATCAAAATTATTTTGTTATTAATAGCAATCACGTCAAAGAACAACAAGATTATCTTTATTACTATTTGAAATTCAATTAAATAACCAAGCAAAACTTCTAGGTAAGTTTTATATTTCAGGAAAATTTTTGAAAAATTTTCACGGCTGGTCAAACTTATCTTTCTTCTTCAGATCCAGTTTTTGCGCAGTTCTTCAGTATATCTATTCTTTGTATCCAAGAAAAAATTAAAACAGTTCCAAATTGCGCCAAAACGTAAATTTTAACGAACTGCTTTATTTTTAATCATAAATAGTGCAGTCATTTATTATACGGTGTAACGAGTCAGATCAGGATCTTAAATCAACAACAATTTTATTACAAGAGATTTATCAACTGTGGGCGTTTTATTAGATTGAAAAAGAATTCCGTTTTATAAACAAAATTCACAGATACGTACTGAAATGCAAGTAAACATGGACTCTGGATATCGAATTGCTAAGAAATTCAAAAGAATGTTAATTGAGCATCTTCATCTTAGAAAGGAATTAAATCTACATATATAAAATATTCATACATATGCAAGTTGATAAACACTTATTGGAAAAATTTCCGCACAGTGACATTAATACGAGGAGAGGACACATGTCTACACAATCCAACCAAACTGGTTACCAACAGCTGCAGGGCTCAAATGCCAGTCTTACGCTATACTAGTATGTGACTCCTATATCTTTCCAAACGAAATATAAAATTTACTAGAAAACATTGTATTTCTCTCTAAAATGGATACCTCTAATTATTCGGCATTTTCTTCAACATTTAATTCCTTTCCAAATTACTCTCAGGGCAAAAGTTGCTGTTATTATGCTTCCAATTTCTTGCTCTTCTAAACATCAATATTTCAAGAAGCATTTAAGAAAATTATTTCATTAAATATTATTGTAACTTTATTTATGTATAATACAGATTTTCCTAAGAATATTTTGATATTCAATGCAGTGAGTTTTGCTCACAGGAACATCAACAAGCTATTTTTACACATAACATCATTCGCTTTTCTTGGAACAATAAATAATAGATACGATTTTAAGTTGCAATTGATCTTGCAAATAATATTTGCGCAGTCTAAGTAAACAATGTACTAAATATTGAAAAAAAAATTAAAACAAAATACGCAATTTTCAAGATACAAATTGTTTGAATTTGGAAAAATTTTGTTACCTAAGTAGGACATTACCTTTCGATGAATATACAATTTATTATAAAAAAAAAGAAATAATTCTGGTGAAAGTTATACAATTTGTAAAAAAATATATTCGTTACCTGTTTAATATGGTATGTGAAAAACAATTGAAAAATCTCACAATTTTCCCAAAAATTTTCTCAAAATTCGATTTGGAAGAATTCAACACGCCAGCACATTCAAATGATCGTGTAATTGAAATTTGTGATTTATTGTTCACGTTAAACAACACAAAACGATCACATCACAAAACACTAGATTTGTATTAGTCGCACAATGTAGGTATATTCCAGTAAATTAGGAAACGAGCTTCCCACGCATATAGTCAGTTTTATTAGTACGGTCACAGCTTATAGTATAATTATGATTTGATCCCAGTCAACGGAAGAATGTTAAGTGAGTGCCATCTTTTATGAGAGTTATGTGAATATTTGAATAACAAAACATGCTGGATATCGCACAGGACCAGACAGATTGTCGACTTGTGAATCGCGGATTTGCACACACTTTTCAAAATGGAAATCTCTACGGACTGTTTTTAGATAAATTATGCAAAATCACCGCTTACTTATTGTCGCTCACATCATCCAAAGACATATTAGACGAAACTATCAAGTTTCTTTCGATCAAACTGCACAAAAACCAATTAAAATCAATTGGACACTGTACATTGTTTCAAATGAACAACAAAAGCAGCTGTTAATCGAAGACAGAGAGAATACAGTGGACAAGTTATGTCTGACTTATGAAGTGAAGGAAGGAACATGGCGAAAACTGGAACTAGTTCAGTTATGTCTATTCATGAGGAGCTAATGAGTTTTAAGACTGGTAATGAAATGCTACCTCACTGAAATAATGTAAGTAGGTACTAGGTTCATACACAATTATCTTCAATAAATGACTCTCTTGATGATTGAGGTGGAGGAGACAATTTCGGCTTGAAGATCCATTTAAGTTATGAGAAGAGTTGAAAATGTGTTTGATTCAATAAAAAGTTTTTACAAAGTTCCTTATCAAGTTGAAGGATTGTTGAAAAGCGCGCTCATATTTTTGAAATTATTACATATCGAATAGGTACAACCAACAATTCATGACTTATGTAATATTTAAAACAGACTTTTAGAAATTTAGCAACACAACAAAGAATTATGTAGAATTGAGCACATAATCTTAAAACATTTCGGAGCTCTCTTCACTCAAAATAAATCGATTTAAAAATTTTCCTTTATTTTGCAACTAATAAATAATTTATTTACGTTTCATCTCGCCAATTAATTAATATTGACTTTTATTTGGCTTGAATACTTTATTATGGGCTTTTGCGCTTTATTCACATATGTAATTAAAATTGTACGTATTTATGTTAATTCAAGCACTTCTTAGAACTTTTTTTTGACCTCTCAACTCCCAAGAAATTAATGAGTACCGATAACAAACATATTTAATACGCAAATATTAATAACTTGGCTGTTTTATTTTGTTATTCAGGGACATCTCTTTCTATCATTTTTAACACAAATATATTTCCTTAATTGATTATTCTTAGCACGTGTTTAATGTCCATTACGAAAGTTTTGTTAAATCAACAATAATTTCAATTTAATTACTTCTTAATGTTCCTTGTAACAAACGTACCTATTGGTTAACAATTAAACAAACCTTTTTCCCAAAACCCACATAAATTCACGTCTATAAATAAGAAGTCAAACTTGGGGCTATTTGTCTCATTGTTAAAGAGTTATTTGTTGTGAATATTTCATTTGTAAAATGTTCTCTATGAAATTTTTCGTGATTCTCTCTGCGTTTCTTGTGATTATAGTCGCACAAGAATATGGTAAGTTTGTTTGCATAAAATTCTACAAAAATACTGAAATAATTATTCTAAATAGTGGATGAAACCATCCAATGTGTTGGAGACGAGACAAAGACAATTGACTGCAACCAATGTCATTGTTCAAATGGAAAATTCGCTTGCACTCGAAAAGTATGTAGACCCAATAAAAGAGAGGCAATAGCAGCGAAATTTACCATGGAACGTCAAAAACGGGCCACTTGCACCCCAAATACCTCCTACAAAAAAGCATGCAATGATTGTGTTTGTTCAAGTAGAGGTGAAGAGAGATGTACATTGAAATTTTGTTTGTAATTCTGAAAAATTGAATGTACTTTATGTAACTATCGAAATAAACGATTCTAATAATATTAGCTTATAATTAAATAAAAATAAATTGTAATCGCCGAATGCATGACCCAAAACAACAAAATTCACATATAAATAAAAGGGTCAAACTCTGGATATCTCATTTTTAAAGAGTTATTTATCGAGAAAAGTTCCCAAAAAATGTTTTCTATGAGGTTTTTCGTGATTCTCTCTGTGTTTCTTGTGATTACAGTCGCACTAACAAGTGGTAAGCTTTTTATGCATAAAATTCTCCTAAATTACTGAAATAATTGCAAATAGCGGAAGAGGAAACATGTGTTGAAGGCGAAACAAAAAAAATTGACTGCAACCAATGTCATTGTTCAAATGGAAAATTCGCTTGCACTAGAAAAAGATGCCACCCAGATAAAAGAGAGGCAATAGCAGCGAAATTTACCATGGAACGTCAGAAAAGAGCCCCTTGCACCCCAAATACCTCGTACAAAAAAGCATGCAATGATTGTGTTTGTTCAAGTAGAGGTGAAGAGAGATGTACATTAAAATTTTGTTTGTAATTCTGAAAAAATGTAACAGTACTTAATTAACAATCGAAATAAACAATTTTCAAATTTCTTGTCGAATTGAATTTTTTGTTCTGATATTCGCCTATAAATGAGTAAATATAAACAAATTGTAATCGCCGAATGCTTGACCCAAAACACGCCAAAATTATTTTTAAAGCGTTATTTGTTGAGAAAACTTTCCAACAAAATGTTTTCAATGAGATTTTTTCTGATTTTGTCTGTGATTTTTCTAATTGCAGTTACTAGTGGTAAGTCGTTTTTAACATCAAATTTCCACAGAGTAATTAAACAATTCTGAATAGCCCAGGAGGAAAAATAAGTTAAGGGTGAAATAAAAAAAAAATGGTTACATTAAATGTCGTTGTGATGGATTTTAATAGAATACTCGTTGGCGCTAAAATGTATAATATACAATAGACTATTTCGACAGCGAATTTTTTTTAGAAGGTTAGCACCTCGCTTTGCATCGATCCGTCCGTACTTAAATACAAATTATTTTTATAATTCTGTGAAAAAATGGCACTGCTAAAGTTTCGATCAAAATAAAAGATTTTCAAATGATTTTTTCATTTTTTTTAACTGAAGTTCTTTGATATTAACTAGTAATTAAATAAAAATATTATTGTAATCACATGCTGATGCCCTCAGAGAGAAAAAAATCTTATAAATAAAAGAGAGTCAATCTTTGGATATTTATCTCAGTTTGTTAATAAAGTTATATTGGTCGAGAATATTCCTAAGTAAAATGTTTTCTATGAAGTTTTTGGTGATCTCCTCCGTGATTCTTGTGATTTCAGTCGCTGTAGCTAGAGGTACATTTTTTACATTGATTTATAAAAATAATTAAATCTTTTAACACAGCGCAAGAGGATGAGTCATGCACTGAGGGTGAAACAAAAAGAGTAGATTGCAATAATTGTCGTTGTGTAAATGAAAAATTCGTTTGCACTAGAAGAACATGTGGAGAAGCCAAATGCACCCCTGGTACCACATTCAAACTAGATTGTAATACTTGTTCTTGTATGGATGATGGTAAAATTGCATGTACATTAAAGATGTGCTATTAATCCTCTAAAAAGTGTCACTGTATGAAATTATCAATCGAAATAAACAATTTCTAAAGTGTTTTGTTATAGTATATTAAAAAATGAGTATCGTAAGGGATATTTTAACGGATGAGTAAATTAAACCGTTAGCCGCGTTAGCGGCTGACGTTTGATTTACGAATACGTTAAAATCCCTTACGATACGAATTTTTTACAGTATTTTACCTATTTGCGTCTAAAATATTTAATTATAAATAAATAAATTAGTCATTTAATAATTGTAGAGATTTTTATTTTCTAAAGTTGGTTCAATTTTGTTTTCAAACATTTCGAGTGTGACAGTTTTAAATGTTGTCATGCTGTCAATGTCAATAACTCTCGCTGTATCTCAGCGTAAATCTGTTGACAGCGATTCAATTGACAAGGTTTCGCCAACCCCAAATAGTAAAAAATTACTATTTTCTTACAGTAAAACTATTTTCATTACAAAACCCGAATCTGACAGTTCTGTTTTGTAATAGAAGGTTTTACAAAACGCAAATAGGTAATAGTATATTAAAAAATGAGTATCGTAAGGGATATTTTAACGGATGAGTAAATTAAACCGTTAGCCGCGTTAGCGGCTGACGTTTGATTTACGAATACGTTAAAATCCCTTACGATACGAATTTTTTACAGTATTTTACCTATTTGCGTCTAAAATATTTAATTATAAATAAATAAATTAGTCATTTAATAATTGTAGAGATTTTTTTTTTCTAAAGTTGGTTCAATTTTGTTTTCAAACATTTCGAGTGTGACAGTTTTAAATGTTGTCATGCTGTCAATGTCAATAACTCTCGCTGTATCTCAGCGTAAATCTGTTGACAGCGATTCAATTGACAAGGTTTCGCCAACCCCAAATAGTAAAAAATTACTATTTTCTTACAGTAAAACTATTTTCATTACAAAACCCGAATCTGACAGTTCTGTTTTGTAATAGAAGGTTTTACAAAACGCAAATAGGTAAATATTTTTAAATCGAGTTTTTGTAAGCTTTTCTGATGTGTAATGGACAAATCGAGCAAAATTTTAACAGAAGATTCTCCTTATCACCGAATAAGTTACAAAAACCATACAATAAACATTATTCACATTAACTTCTTTAGTAAGCCAAAAAAAATTATATGAAAAATTTTTAAGCATAATGTATTCGTATTAAATAAACCTATCAGGACATTATTATATGTTACAAATTTACTATATGTTTACAAAGTTAGATGCGTATAGAGCAAGTTTTGACGAGTACCCGCCAAAAATTTCATATTGAACCCTCATGAAGTAAGTTTTACATCCAACTAAAATCTAAATTATGCTTCTAAAACGATTAACTCATAAGCACCTAATTCATTTATGTTCTCTATAATACCTATATTTTATTCAAAATACTGTTTTCAATTTGGGATTATGTGGTTGCAAAAAAATATAATGGCTATTTTAAAATAGTCCTCACATTTTCTTATGATAGCATATCTAGACTATTCCTTTGATGGCATAGCATCATCATAGGCATAAATACTTGATTGCAGTGAGATTTATTAGGAAAATGTGCCACTAGGTATGTCCGTCAAAAAAAGAAAAGAATATGGCTCGATGGGGTTGATAAAAAAACGAAAAAATTCATATGCGAAATTTGGAATTAATTTTGCTTATTTGATTTAACTTTTTTAAATTATTTTTTTTTTTGGTTAAGAAGGCAAAGATTTTATTTTGTAAATCATGTACAATAAGCTATGAAATAAAACTATCATACTAACAATTGGAGACCGCTTTTCAGGAAATGCGCAACTGATAAAGTGGATTCCTTGTTGAAAAACCATGTTGGAAGTTTCTCAATTTTCTGAAACTCTATATGTCCACCAATAGTCCAATGCGAGCACCAAATTTGGTTCTCTCAACATTTTTCATCCGGAAGATATTTTTTTAAAACCTTCGATGACCTATATCTCCTTACGGAAACATTTGTGAATGTTGTTATTATATAGTTTTTCTAACTCAGTTATGATGTGGAGAATGTGCTGTTAAAATTTTGCTCAATTGGTCGTTTACTCCCTGGCTAATAGTTTGTGGAAACACTATAGTAGAACATTGTAATACTTGTACTTGCTTACAAATTGGAGAACTAGCACGTACATTAATGGCGTGCCATTAATTGTCTAAAAAGATTTTTATACTGTTTTCTTAATTCTTTGTTTGTGTAATCGATATATCGATAACTTTTCTAGACAAAACTTAAACAACCAAAATTTAATAAAAATACGATATATATTTTAGAGGAATGTCTCAAAATACTGTTTACACAATGTTTTAGGAATTGACATCCAATTTCGAGATACCTTCAGCGAGTTTTTCAGGAATTTTCTTTACTTCTGTCTCTTTCACATCTTCATTATCACACAGATATTCTTCATCACTTGACAAATCACATTCTCCATTATACAAATGGCATTCAGTTAACAAAATATTTTTGGCTTCTTCGAATTTGGATTTGAACAAATTCGCATCTGAAAGTAATCAACAATTTTACAGAAACCAGATAGAGATAAAGAATGAGAGAAGAAGAAATGTGAGAGTTATCGAAGATTTAGCCCCGGATTATACACAAAGATATATGTAGTCATTATCATATCATAAGAGTTGAAAATTATGAACTTTTTATGTAATTCATGATTCTTATTGTAAAAATTCGTGTATAAACACTATATATAAGCAATCAGTGTTCGATTTAAACTCTTATGGTTATGATTATTACAGATTAAATAAGTCGTGTGTAATTTCTGCCTTATTTATAACACATGTTTTCGTGTTTATACTTTATGTAAGTGTAAAACATAAAAAAAAAATGGAAACCATAAAAGTACGCAATTATAAGTTATTAGTTTAAAAGTTTTATTGCTCCATTAGGATCCAAGGGCGAGTTTAAAATGATTTTTTATACTTACTTTCAACGGTGCTGAATTTGATAGCAAGGCACTCACTCTTGGGCTGTTCATCAGCAAAATCCACCAACACCGTATAAACAAACGCTTTTTCTGAACCATTTGACAATTTCAGATTCATCATTGGAGTTATAAAATGATTAGCACACACCTTCAAAGTCTTATCTCTTCGCATAACTAAACGAATCGAATTATTTTCTTTATGCCGCAATAATTTCATCTCTCCCGTGCCTCTGTCCTGTAAAATATCTCGATATTAAAGTATTTACAGAATGTTTAGATCTCTAATAATGTACCTTCCACTCTGGTGGATCGCTTGAAGAATCAAATCTGTACAGTTTTGCACGCAATTTCAAGAATTCTATTTCATCTTCTTCATTGGTCGCAACTTCCACTTCTGGTAATGAAATTATTGGTTTGTATTGTGGATCATATTCTGAATCGGAATTGTCGTTGGTTTTTTCATTGTCGTTAACGTTTTCCT
This sequence comes from Silvanus unidentatus, assembly GCA_963930825.1. Lineage (NCBI taxonomy): Eukaryota > Metazoa > Arthropoda > Insecta > Coleoptera > Silvanidae > Silvanus > Silvanus unidentatus. The sequence goes on from OZ005760.1 coordinate 15,975,903, forward strand.
AAATAAAAGATAGAATGGAGGTTGAAAGCTTGAAACGTGTTTTCTTCATTTATTAGTTAAGAAAGTTAAGATACTTACGTTTGTTTCTGACATTGTTTTAGATTTATTATTTGGATGAGAATAATTATAAATTCGTTGTTTAAACAATTCTTTATTATAAAATAGCAATACCTAACAGAGGTTAAAACCGTTTATTTTACAACACATACAAAATATTATATTAAAAGTCACTTTTGCTCCGAGCATACAAATCTTTTAATATCTTGATTTAATAAATAAGTTAAATAAAGATGGGCATATTAAAAGAGCGCACTAGAGCAGGCAGAGTGTTTCTTTAATAAGATCAGTATAAGATAGATTGTGCTCTCTGCATTGATAATTGTGGAATAAATTTTAGCGCTGCAGTGGCAGAAAGTGGAACACTTGAAAAATGCAAAAGAAAGGTTTATTTTAAAAATGGTCCTTTTCTAATGACTGCGCAGTGAATATGGGTCCATATTTTACGAGCAGATCAAAAAAGAAAAGCCTTTATTATAAAACATAGAAAAACTTTTTACAATTCAGTTTTAATGTGTACAAAAGATTTCAAAATATTCAGTCGATGTGATAATTCTTCTTTCTTTTTATCATTGATTTTTCCTTCTTTTAGTAATTTATCCAGTCGAGATTTTTCCTGTTTAACGAATGTATTTCCATTCTCCATGATTTTCTCCATATATTTGAGGTAAATATTTGCTACACTAAGTTTTTTCTATAAATTAATACCTCATTAGCAACAGTTCAAGGTAAAACTAAATAGATTTATACCTTATCCACAACATTCGTTGTTTCTTCTTTCATTTTTTGATAAAATTCTTCTTTGTTATTAGAATGGGTAAAATCTCTGGCTATTTTATCATACTCTTTGGAACAGCCCGGCAAACCAATGTAAATATTCGTATTGTCTGCAATAAATTTTTTGATCCCATCCACAGTCCAATCCGAGGATTTCGGATACGTGAACGGTTCTTTGTAATTTTTGACAAATAACTTTAACACCGGAAAATCATTCTTGTTGGCCAAACCGAATTTTTTAGCCAGCAATTCATTTTCTCGTTCCCCGTAGTCTTTAACACCGACTTCAGCCAAAATTAATTCATCGTTGTCTACAAGATCACTTGCAACAGATCCAAATGCATCGTGCTCTTTCCCATACGGATATGCAATATCGAATTTCACCAAAACCACATTAAATCTTGAAATGATTTTTTCAAAATTGTATTCGTCTAAATTAATGCAACCTTTGCAACAAAGAGAGATTTGAATAAAACCAAGAATAAATAAAATTACCAACAATTTCATTATTTTAATTTGGTTTGGCATTGACACAATATTTTGATATTTTTTTTAATAACTTATGGGTTTTTTTGTAAAATAGAGAAAGAATGCACCGACGAAAACAAACATAACCACCTTGTCCAACCTTCTTCAATTACTGAACTGATGTGATGTGGAACATAGACATAGGATGGATAGACACATACAGGGACAACACAAGAGAGATAACAATACTCATAACAACTAATGTGTTCAACAAAGTACGAAATGAGCGAACGCTTTTCGTATGTTTGTTTGCAAGTCGCAGTGTTGTCTCTGGCCCTGGCCCCCATAGGAATAGAAGTGACTCGGTAAAACGATAATAAAACGAATGTTCGAAAACTTCGAAATGTTAGGATGTTTTACCTGTTGCCTAGAATGTAATTAACACGTATTGAATTTTCATTTTGAACTAGTTTGAAGTGCGCTTTTCACTTGATTTTCTTTTCATAGATGTGGCCACTGCAGTAGTAGATTACATACCGAGTCCGAAAGGGCAGCATTATTGTCGAGAGAAAAGTTTGCCCAATGAGATCGTAGGCCGAAGTGGGCAATTTCTCGAGACAAGAATGCCCTTTAGCCGAGGTAGGTATGTATACTATTTTATTCACAATCAGATACAAGAAATAGTCAATATTAATTCAAAATCTGTACCTTAATATAGTTGCTATCGAATTGTTTACGGTATCTAATGAATTTCAACGGGTAGGTATTAAAAAACTAACGACTAATGAAAAAGACTACTTAATATGTAATGAAAATAACTAAAGAGTAATGAAATACAAAAGACAAATTTTCATAATAAACAGTAATCGTTCTCTTTCCAACTTTCAATGTGAATAATATAATAGATTACATACCGATGCCGAAAGGGCAGCATTATTGTCGAGAGAAAAGTTTGCCCAATGAGACCGTAGGCCGAAGTGGGCAATTTCTCGAGACAGGAATGCCCTTTGGCGGAGGTATGTATACTATTCGCGATTCAAGTTAGTCGGTGGCGACGCATGGTGCACCAATTTCATACTACCCTATGCGCTGCAATTACTTTTCTTAAAATCTAATTTTTTAATTTAACTGTTTATAATTGAATTTTGTGTTCGAAATCGTAGGTAATAGTATATTAAAGAATGAGTTTGATAAGGTGAATTTTATTGCAAGAGCGGATTTTTCGCGAATTCGCTTGCGATGCATGTCAGTCGTTTGACATTTGTTGCTATAATAAGCGGATGACAGTTCCGTGCTAGAATGTGACACTAATGACAATTCCGTGTTAGAATGTAACACTAATGACAGTTCCGTGCTAGAATGTGACACTATGACAGTTCCGTTTTATTATCAGCTATTATTAAACGGAACTGACATCAAATGAGTGTCAAAATGTACCTGTTATAGCACCGAAATAGATAAAATATATTTAAACTATTTATCGAAATAAATGTTTTTATTTACCGATATATAATTACGCCAAGTATGTAATTTTGCAAAAATCTTCCTTTTATGCTTCACACAAGCTAAATAAGTAAAAATAGTGGTACAAACCAGACAAAACAACCCAAATCAACACGAATAAATCAGTTTTAGACGGTTTCAAACATAAAATTCAAGAATTGATTAAATTAAAAAATTTTTTTTGAATTGTTAAATAATTGCAGCGCATAGAGTAGTATGAAATTAGTGCACCATGCGTCGCCACTGACTAACTTGAATCGCGAATTTTACAAAGATTACAAATCTATAAGATATGCCAGTAAGACAAAGAACCTAAATATGAGAGAGAAAGAATCGCCGCCAATTTAAAGGGACAAGAACGTTTCTGATTGGTTGTTTTGTACGTGGCGTTTTAAAACTTATCCAGTCGTCCAGTGAAACAGTCGGAAACAGTGATCGCCGCTCGTTTAAATGTCCCGAGGTCAGTCACGCCCTTTTTTAAAAGACAATGGATTTTCGACAAGTGTCACATCTTATAGATGTCTAATCTTTGTATTTTATTCACAATCAGATAAAGAAATGGCCAATATTAAATAAAAATATGTAATTCAATTATATACACAAATATGGTTACTAACAAATCGTTTAGGGTATTGGCGATTAAGGACTTCATCAGCTCTTGAAATTGAAATTATTGAAAATGGCTTAATTTCAGACCTAATATATTTTAAATGTCATTTTGTGGAATTTTTCATTTACTTAATTTTTGTCTTTGTTAGTGGAATATTTAAAAAACAGTTTGAACAGTAAAATAAACTTATATTGAGCAATTTTAAATTATAAAACAATGGATATTTTTATTAAACTATTATTTAGAAAATTACGTCCTTACACTTGCCCCCGGATTGCGAACTTCTGTCGCATCGTCTTCGTTTCGTTGCCCGACGATAGGTCGCTACCTATCGTCTGTTTCCCTTCGCTTCACGACAGTTTTTCGAATCGAAAAGTCGTTCACAATTGGGCTAAACGATGCGAAATGGCGTTTTCGAAGCGACAATGGTAGTTCGCAATTCGGTCCAAACGAAGCGAAGTCAAATTTTCGATGCGACAGAGTAGTTCGCAATTCGGGGCTTGCTTGCTGTATTCTCTACTTATTGCTACTACCGCCAGTTGGCGCATACATGAACGAAATAAAATAGCGCTAAACTTAAAAGGTTCATTGTCGTATAACAGTCTTAATTCGAGTGTGATTTGCGATGCAAGAGCGCCATTTTTGCCATAAAATTTGCCTTATGCAACTCATTCATTAATATACTATTTTCTTCATAGAATTTAGTTGATTAAGATTCTTGATATGTTCTTGATTAATACGGAGAAAAGCAAAAATATGTAGAAAATAAAGAAGCACGGCCAATGTATTATTTGGTAAGTAAAAAACAGTTTGTATTAGTTTTAATGATTTAAAATTTAATTTCATTCAAAATTGGTGTTATTAAGAAACTAAAAAAACTTACCTATTGGCAATAAAGATTCCTGTTTTTATTGTGTGTATTCTCGTATGTTTATACCGTGGCCTACGATGATTAATGTCACTGCCGCTCCATATGGCCGTTGCACTGGCCTAAATTTCATTGTTGAAATTGATTCCGAATAACCTTAAAATTTCGTTCGATAACTAGCGATCCCTAGCGGTTGAAAAATTGAAATACAACTCAAAAATGAACGATTGATACACAATAACCAAAAAATTTCGTCCGGTAAGTAGCTCTATCTGTTGGTCATCAAATTGGACAATTATAAAACATAAATGATTTTAAAGCTCATTACAGATTCTGACAAAAGTCGATCATTTTAATTTATATTTTTCAGTTAGATGGGCCTAGTTACCGAACGAATTTTGAGGTTAGTCGGAATCACTCAAACAGGGCGAGTGCAACGGCCATATGGAGCGGCAGTGACATTAATCATCGTAGGCCACGGTTTATACTAAATACATCTATAAAAACTCCAAGAAAATATATACATATTTGTTATAAAGTTCTAATAACTATACTGATGATAAATTTGCAATAATGGAAGACAATTTTTAATAGGATGATACATCAATGTGAAACCAGAAAGGACATCTGCCAACTGCATATTTCATTGGAAATTTCTTTTCTCTTAATCTTCTAAACTTTTAATGCCCAAAGTTTTGAGTAAAACAGTGTAATTAACAGTGTTATAACGTGCACCAAACTTGTTTAAACCAAACAAAATAATTTTTGGGACTAAAATGCGTTTCCAATGTTTAACCAGTTGTTTTACAATGAAAATCAGTGTTTTCTTTGGAATACAAAGAAATAAATTTGATGTGCACATATAATGATAAAATTTAATTCATGTATCATTACAGTAAGTTTATGTACATATTTACATAATTACCTACTGTAGTATTATTATGTAATTACAAAAACAAGAACTCTTTAGTTTAGTTACTATGGTTTGAAAATGTTATAAATAAGAATTAATTAATGTTTTTGAGAGATAGAATAAAAACGTATCTTCAATATAAAATACATCAATTAATTGTACATACAACACCTACCTAGGTATATTTTAACCAGATAGTCATCAAAAATTAACATTAATCTTATTCTAACATCCACCAATAATGCACAAGAAACCACAGAAAGTGCGGTACCAAAAATATTAACAAATGTATGCATTTTTGTAAATTTCCAAGTTTTTGAAGTTTGTTCTTTTAATTATAACACGGATTGAGAAACATTTTATAAACGCGTTAACGCGTACAACATACAAAAGTCTCGACAAAAGTTGTTCGTCATTCATAAATGATACTATACTGAGTTGAAATTCAGACACTGAACAAAATAGTTATGTACTTGTAAATAAATAGATATACTTCCTTGTTGGTCGTTTTATTGCTTATTTAGACTAGTTTCGATATAATATCATCTTCAGTAAATAATTGTTACTTGTTTTTAAAACTTAAAATAAACATTTACACATATTAAAATTGTAAAGCACAAACGTTATAAATAAGACGAACGAACAAATAACACACAATATAAATAAATCACTATAATAAATAAATAGATTAAATAAATATCACAGTGAAGTTAATTGTTGTTACTGTCCGTCAGTCATTTTGTCTACGTTTTGTCTACGACTGACGGACAGTAACAACTTAACTTCACTGTGATATTTATCTATTTTATTTATTTATTATAGTGTATTATTTATATTATGTGTTATTTGTTCGTTCGTCTTAAATAAACTTTGCCATTACCAATGTCGATTAAATGTGAAGGGTTTGATGTATTGTGGATGTTTGCGGCCAAAGCATTGAGGATTTCCACTTCGTGGGATTTTTACGAGCTCATAAATCGATTTAGTTTATTAGGCTGGTACTTTTGTTTTGGAAGAATTTGTCCAAATACATATTGACTAGCTATACAATTTTGGCTGCAATTTCGAACTTTAGGTATTAACCTCAATTTTAAGTGAAAATACATTTTAAATTATTAAAATGAATACAAACTGTTTTTTAACGTGAATACGTCTTATAAATTGTTAGTCTAAACAAATGTTATAATTCGTGAGTGAAGCTTTAAGTTGGAGTTAAAAGTGTAGGAGTAAGATAACATCTTCATTTTAAGATTCTTCCAATCTTTACTTATTCTTGGCCAATTTTTGACCAGTTTAAAGATTATTATTATAACAATATATTATTCAATGCACGTTCCAGAATATCTGAATAAACAGTTTTAACAAAATTTAGGCGACGAAATTTCAATAAAACACGAATGGATAATTGAAAACGGAAAACGGATTCAAAACTTGTGTTTTCGGACATCCTTTTTGCGAATACAGATTGCAAGTGTTGGTAATAGTTTCAAAATACCTACAAGAACAACAAATAGAAAATATTATATTCTCGAATTCAATATAAACAATTTTCACAAATATATCTGATGTGTTTACTTATGGTTTTTATTTATACCTCTATACATACTCGCATGCAACAATTTGAATTAATTTCACCTTGGAAGTGTGCCACGAGGCACGAAGGGATAATTTCAAACGAAAATTTATTTATAACTGATAATACGAGTATGTAGATTAAATATTTAAGTTTCTTGTACAACTGTAGTCCAATCCATAGACAATTTCAGATATATATTATATATTGCCCCGAAATTGGTGTAAGAGTTTCAATTGAACTTTGAACTGGACAAGGAATTAAAAGAAAATTCAGTTTGATTTTGAGTCACTCTTACTTTTACATATGTATGTCCTTGTAACCTGTTGGACCATATTTTAGAAAATGTTTAATTTAAAAAGAAAATGTACAGTAAACCCATAAGAATATAATAAAACAACTTCCAGAAGATTCAAGTGAATTTAACTGAATTGTATTAATCAGGACTTGTTATTCTTTCTATAGGACAAATGCCACAACATCATAAAATCACTAAAGGGAATTGCATTGATCTGTGAAAAATTCCACATCATTGATTAGTTATGGGTTTCAGTGAAATTGAGTTGCTTGTACATTTTTTTAACAAGAGGTTAACCCCTCGGAAAAACTAATCAAGGATTGAGGATTTTGTTATATTTGCTTTATTTAGGCCTTTTCCCATTGAAGGCTGTATGTATACGTGTTATGTATATAAAGTGAACTTACATCACTGTTATAAATACCTAATTAAAAAATTTGATTATCACAATATTTTTTTGACGAAACGAGTAGAAAAAGTTCTACATTTGAGGGCCAAATGAAATCTTTTCTGATGGTGACGAACTTATTTATTCCAAATGCAAATAAGACAATTTGATTTTCTCGCAACAAGACACTACAATAAAGAGAAAATAGTATGAAACGAACCATGGCGAATAATAAAGCAAAATAAAAGTAGACCACATTATCTGAGCGATTAGAGAAGTCTGAGGACATATGGTAGATTTTGTATAACATAAAGCCAAAATTGATTCCATACGATATCAATAAAAACCATGAGATTTCCTCGTTAAAAAACTCTTTTAAGTTGTAAAATCTTAAGTAATCTTCACGCAATGTCTGCCAAGATTGAATACAAAACACCTAAAACTTACGATTTAAAGAACAGTGGCAGACATTCTATGTATTCCTACTTGCGTTTTAAAAAATTTCCTTGTTCTTATTGTTATTTGCTTCAATCTAAATAAAAGCAGTATCTTCATAAACATAGAAATAGCATCAAAAAATGCCGAAGAAATAATATTTTGCAAATAAAAAAACTGCAACAAATCTTATGCTGTTTTTATCAATTTTAAGCTGATACTTGGAGCAATGAAACTAATTTATAGCCGCCGTCTGCATAAAATGCAAAGCATTTTTTGCTGGTCTAGGGTTGGAATAAGGGTAGGTATAACAATAGCCGTTCACACCGGCATTTACATTACAACAATTAGGTTCAGTAAATTAAAGGTGCGCAATTTTCGCCTTTAATGCAAAAAACATTATTTATCTTATTTATTGTCTAAGATTAAAGTCAATTCGTAGGTAAATACTGTGCATGCAAACTTTAGCACTAAACCTCTGTTAATAGTAAAAAAGTTTCTTGCAGTAAAAGACTTTTCGGCCACAACGACTCCTCTCAAAAACCTTTTTTCCTCTGGATTGTACTTGTTCCCAGGACATCTGATTTAAAATACAACCAATTTCGACATTTGTTCCCGAAGGTTTACCATAATACAAAGAAATTAGTAGGATAATTAAAGCTGGATTTATAAACTTGTGGTTGAGTTTGAGAGTTTGAATTTCAAAGATCAATCCAGCTTTACATAAATCAAACACAAACTCGTAAACCAAGACAAAAGATGAAGTCTAAAATTTCCCTATTTTAAAACAGGCCAAATAGAGTAAAATGTCGTAAAATCTTTCACCGAAAGATTGTATGATAAACCACGAGAATTTATCGTTTGTAAATTTTTTGACGTGAATACGTCTTATATAAATTGTTAGACAAAACTATTTAGGTACATCATTTTAAAGAACATGAAATAAGAAATATTTTGCTATATTTTACAAAATAATATCGTTATTTAATTAGAACCTATTAAAGCAAAAGATGAAAAATGTCTAAAAACAGATGTAACGCTCGTGCATCACTATATTTGAACTGAAATTGTGAATGTATTACAAAAGATTTATACAAAAAACTTTACATTATTTTAAATTGCAAAGAACAACTGAACAAGGAACATTTTGATAAATTATTCATTATCCTATTGTTGTTTAATTTGAAGCAATTACATCAAAATTATAACGAGAAGTTTTGTGTTCCTTAACTTTTTTTATTATTTAAATTTCTTATAGATTACTAAACAAACTATTTATATGGTTCATAAGTTCAACAAAAATAGAACAATTTGATATATATATTAATGTCATAATGTTATTTAGTTTGGAATTATTAAACAAAATGAACGTAAAAAAGGTGAGGCACGCTTTTGCGTCACGTTTTTAATTTGCGTGCACCGCTATATTCAAAATGTAATTTCTTTTTGATAATATAATAATTTTTGAAAACCAATTAGGTATATGATTTTTAAGAGCATGAAATAACGAACAATTTGGTATACCTATTTTACAATATCATATGGTTATCTAATCAGAAGCCATTAATATTAAATTGAATATTTAGGTACCAGAGGCAGCTTTGAATTTTAAATATTACCTATTGCCAATTTTAATTCTATAATTGGTTATACATAATTTAAAAACACTGTTCTGCATGAAAGAAATTTTAAAATCTAATTCATGAAGGTTTATAAAAATTTTGTTTTAATTAAAGCAGTAGGTAAAAAGAAATTCATAATTATACAGAGCGATCACTAACGAATGTATTTTTCGTCATTTTTATTATGTTGGATTAAGATTTTTAGTTGGCAATTTCTGCTTGACAACTTCAAAAATTTGATGTGAGAAGGATCTATCAAATTTGAAAATTCAGTGGTGAACGTCCTTTACGAAAGACCTTTACGATGTTCGGAGGTTTTAAATGATCTCGACTTCGCCTCGATCATTCAAAAACCACCTCGCATCGTAAACTTTCGCATCTAATAATGTAAATAACTATTTTCTAAAATTTGAAGGATTCTTGTCATGTCAAGTTTTTGAAGTTGCCAATTCGAAGTTGTCAAGCTGAAATTGCCAACCAAAAATCTTAATTCAACATAATAAAAAATGAAGAAATAGTATAGTGTTTATCAAGTGTAAAAAATAAGATTTATCTATTTCGGTGCTATAACAGGTACATTTTGACACTCATTTGATGTCAGTTCCGTTTAATAATAGCTGATAATAAAACGGAACTGTCATTAGTGTCACATTTCGCAAGCGAATTCGCGAAAAATCCGCTCTTGCAATAAAATTCACCTTATCAAACTCATTCTTTAATATACTGTGGGAGTGTATGAGATTGCGGCATGAGGCCGTAGGCCGACGAGTTAAACACTATACTTTATCTACGCCCGACATACCTATATACATTAGTAATACAATAAAATACTATATAAAACCTAAATATAATTTTTTAATCTGTCAATTGAATGACAGATTTGTGTGTCACCAAAATGTTAGGAAGACAGAAAGTGACATATACTGTCACTTTCTGTACAACTTTGCACAAAACCGTATAGGAACGTATTTTAATCTACGCCCAACACTGAAAATGTACTATTGCTACATTGTTCTTAAGCGTTGAAAACCCCACTTTTTTCTCTAGTGATGAAATGAAATTCATAACACTGTAATACTTTTATTATCACTCACATAAACCTTAAAAAGTTAGACATAAGAAATAGCACATTTTCAATATCGGGCGTAGATAAAGTATCGTGTTTAACATTTGTAGAAAAGTGATTTTTTGTGCTCGTGCTTGTTGCTGCACTCGGCCTACGGCCTACACTTTTCTACACTTGTTAAAAGAAGGCTTCACCTGCGAAAAGTACAATTTTCAATGTGTCAAAACAATTCAGAATGAACCACTTTCCATGTCGGGCGTAGATAAAATACATTCATTAATGATCGCTCTGTACCTACCTATTATGCATAAAATTTATTTTGTTAAAGCCATAAAAAAGCCATAAGAACACGATCATGTAAATTAAGTAATTTAGCCGTCTTCCATAAATACGGGCTTAATTATGAAATAACTACATTTTAATTTCAAATGCACCCATGAATGTCTAAAGTTTGATATACTTCATAACAAAATAATGTATTTATTGGACTTGAGAATGTGTACATTGATCTCCTTAAGGTCGTCATTACTTCATTCAATAAATTATTGTATACCTTAATAACTACATAGGTAGATATTGTGCACACCTAATGGGAATAATATTATATATTTTTTGCGTTTGTTTCGTCCTCAATTGCGTAAAACTGTTGAACAAATGCTTAAAAATAAGTTCACTCTCTAGGAGAGGACAGTTTTAGTGATTCTTTCGCTCAAGCTCAAATGATCTATACTGTTCTTTAAAAAAAAATATTCTTTGAAAATCATAATATCGGCATGACTGCTTCACCACCTGAATACAATTTCGATGTTGATTGTGTTATCGAAGAAGGGAGAGTATCCCAATCAGAACTAGACGATGTAAAGGGTTGGTTACTTGAAAATTCTCATATTCCTCCACTGTCTGATCAACAAATCGTTTTGTTTCTTATTGCGTGTTGTAATGATGTTGAATTCGCAACAAAAACTGTACAGAATTATTTTAAACATAAAGTCAATGCACCGGAATTATTTTGTAATTGTGATCCGTTAAGTGACAACTTTAAGAAATATTTTGAAGTGATGTACTAAATTAATTTTCTAATTGAGAAACAAAATGTAAATTTTTTTCCATTTTAGTAATATAGCTGTGTGCCCAAAGTTTACGAAAGATAAGAACTTAGTTATGTTAGCTGGTCTTCGTGATACAAGTTATAGAAGTTTTAACGTAGAGGAGTTGGTAAAACTATTTTTTATGTGTTTAGAAGTGGGGCTTAACTTAAATGCACCTTCAGGAACTGTGGCTGTATTGGATATGAAAGGGGTTGGTTATAGATTTTATTTTATTTTTTTGAATAAAAATTTGTTTTTTTCAGTTTGGATTTATGCATTTAACAAAATTAAAACTGGGCACTATCCAGAAGGTTTTATCTTTTTTGCAAGAAAGTTTACATTGCAAATTGAAAGAGATACATATTGTTAATTCAAATTATTTATTAGATAAAGTATTGTTTATTTGTAGACCTTTTATGAAAAAAGAACTTATAGACATGGTAAGTCAAACATTTTTGAGAAAAACTGGAATTGGATGTATTTTTTTATCCTTTTTGCAGATTCATCCTCATTTGGCAAGCATACCTTTTTCAGAATTTCACAAATATGTTGAACCAGATTGCTTACCTATTGAATATGAAGGCAATTTACCAAGTATAGAAGACCTAAGGGAAAAGACATTTGCAGATGCAATTAAAATGAAAGATTTTTTTGATATTTCGAATAAACAGTTAAACGCCTACAAACCGCCAAAGTAAAGAATGTCGAAATAGAAAAATGGAGTTTTAAACATTTAGTTCTAATTTGCTCATAATTTAAATACAAGCTTCAGTACAGTGATAACCATTTCCAATCCTAAATTTAACATTTTATTTCATCAATTACCACAGAAAAAACTAGTTTTACATTTTTAAAGTGAAAGACGAAAACAATGTTTTAAAGAAATAACTAAATTTTTCCGTCTGATCCTTTTTTAAGAACCCACATTGTATATTTGCGTTTCTTGCCATAAAATCTAAACTTTTCTGAATGGGCAGTTTGGAAGAGGCGTAGACAAATTAATAAAGTACTCTAAAAATCATTAAAAATATTTCCTTGAACTTCGATTCGATTCAGTGTCTTACCTGCAAAAATATATACAGCAATAAATTTCCTATGCTCGTCAATCCCGCTGAATGTTTTCTTGCCACTAGTTTTTTCAAACACCCATCACTCGAAATACTCAAATTATATTCTGGAACATATAAATAATTAACACCCGTTTGTTCTGTATTGTGATGGATGCAAGGAAACGTGGATGCTATTAAACAGCAACTAAATGGTACATTTTCCACAGCCGCATTTTCCCGTACAAAGCTCTTATCATACCAAGATATTTTGTACCACTCAGCATAATTTTTCGCACCACAACATTGAAACTCAATCTGCAGAAGATCGATGATTGATTTTATGAGAGAATTATTCGAATATAATTTCATTCCATCCATGATTCCGTCATGAATTTCTTGATGCACACCGTAAATATGTGTTAAAATAACAATTAACACAATTAATGTAGCAATTATTATAAAAATTGTTAATAGTTGTAGGTAAAATAGAACTGAGTTCAATTTGGGTTCTTTGCGTTTGCTAAACATTTTGTAAATTAAAAATGTATTTGCAACGTTTACAAACATTAGAATTGTTATTGGAACTACTTGTAAACTTGGTAAAATGTAGCCATCTCTTGGGGTAATCATATTGATAAAAAATCCAACTTTAGAGAACGTTGCCATTCCGGATACAATAAATTTGATCCCCAGCAAAAAAATGGTCAATACGTTCAAAACTATAATAGTAGTAATTAATTTGATAGTACCGAAGGTAACGGAGAAGCTTTTTGTAATGCAAGAAGTGACTTTTGTCATTCTTTGACACTTTTAGCAACAATAAAAACTCATTGGTTACTTAAAATTTATTTAGGGTCTAATTGGGCTTGTAGCATAACATTTGTTTTTCCTCTGTAGCGAAGTACGATTTCATTGCTTTTAATTTCTTGATATTCTCTTTTGTTAAATCCTGAACACTTGGTAAATCACCTCCAAATTCCATTGGCAAGTATTCTGCTGGGATAATTTTGTGTAATTCCGAAATTGGTAAACTTGCTGAATGGGGTTTGATCTAAAAATTCCAAATTGAACACTATTTTTCTTTGTCTTTTTTGTTTAGTATACCATATCCATAAGTTCTTTCTTCAGAAACGGTTTGCATAAATAAAGTACTTTTTCGAATAGGTAATTCGTGTTCACAATGTGAATTTCTTTCAGTTGACAAGGTAAACTTTCTTGTAGATAATGAAGAATTTTTTGAACTGTACCCAATTTTAGACGCGTTAAATGCATGAAACCAAACTAAAAAAACAAGTCGTACTTTGAGTTTAGCTATCATTAATTTGACTACGAACTCCTTTAAAGTCCAACATGATTTTCAAACCAGACGGTGGACTATTGCTAATCGCTCCATCCAAGCACATAAAAAATAATTTTGCTAACTGATCTAAGTTGAAGGTTTTGTAACTTGTGTCATAAATAATGCCCGAAAACATGATCAAGCAATTATCTTCAGTGTATTTTGGTAGAGATGTAATGTTGCTGCATTGAAACATTGTTAAATTATTATAAACATTGATCATTCATAATTAAGCAACTTACCAAGTATTGAAATTATTCAGAATGCTCTCATCAGTTGGATCACGATTTGCAAAAAGCTCTGGTGAATTGAATTTGTCTTTATAATAATTTAATATCGTCCTCTTGGTCAATTCAATGTCGTTGTTACAAGATAAAAGAAATAACACCACTTGCTCATCACATTGTTGGGGAATTTCGGGATGTTCGTTTAACCATTCATTAATTTCATTTATAAATGCTTTTGTTGTTCTTCCCGAATCGATTACAGATTGAGATTGGAATCCAAAGGATGGAATTGGATTGGCCATTTTTATTTTTATCAATAAATGTTGAACTGTAATAACAAATTTATGTTATAATCAATTATGTATGTATATCAATTTTAGATTTTAAAATCTAATTTAACACTGAACGTTAAACTGATAATGAATAAAACCGTTTTAATTCAAGTTGTTTGCTCAAATAACACCGTCAGAGAACATACAATATCATATAAGCCAACCAAAGTTCTTATTAAAACACGAAAAAATACTTAGTTGCGGATTTTAATTAGTTAATAATTAAAACTCGAAATTGCTATCCAGTTTATTAGGGACACAAAGCAACCTTTGGCTCTTTTAACTATCGTGGCCTCAGTGGCTCATTAAAAAATAAATAGAAAAAAAAACTGTTATTTGCACTGTGAGGTAGTAAAATCTATACTAATTTGATGTGAGACTATGCATTAGTTAATATGTAGAAGATCAAGAAATGGCAAACAAATGTTTAATCAAGACTCCAGTAATCAAGATATCTTCGAATATAAGGTTTTGAATTTAGTGCACATTGAAAACTAGACAATTTTTTTACCATCTATTGCACTTCTAGTTTTTAATTATGAGAAAGAAAATTAAATTAATAAACAAAATTTTAATAATCCTACCTTTTATTTCAATTATCTAATCAATATTGGAACGGTTAAATTTGTTTAGAAACTAATATTATTTCACTAGACCATCTAGGATTGTAATGGTTTTTATAATTTTGAATCAACATTTTTATGTGTAAACCCCACATAAGTTTTTTCGAAAATGAATTTTGGTCAATGATATGCAAGAGCTGAGTAAATGACGTTAAAAGCATAATTATTGACGATCTTTTCATTGACAATACACATCTTGTATTTCTTACAGACTATTAACAAAATTATATATTTACGGAATAATTTATATGCAAATATATAACACATTTATAGGCAAGGTGTTTCACATTTGTACCCAGTTCCAGTTTAAAGTACATCAGAAAAGGTTATACCTGTATTAATTTTAAACTTTGTAATTAAAAGAATTTGTTTCTGAATGTCATAAGAAATCTGAAAGAAAATATAGTTTTAAATCGCTTAAACAACAACAAATTTGCAATAAATCTTTATTTTAATTAGAAAGTTAAAAACAATTTAATAGTATAAGTGTATAAAATATATATATAAAGAAGTTTGATGGACAATAGATTTAGGTTTCTTTAATACCCAAATTTGATATGACTTAGAATTTTCAAGTGTCATTTTTGGATTGAGTTAATTTTTGCTTGAATCAAAAATTACGAAGATCTGTATTGTAGAAAAATAAACAAAGAGTGTTTGAATGGTCCCAATGTTTCTTGATAGAATGATAGAAGAAAAATCTCGGTATCGTTTACTATTTACGAATATAGATCTTCATTTAAAGCTAGGAAAACTAACATCGCAGTCAGAGTTACAGCCCCATTTACCATTTACGATCGCAAAATCATTAAGGTATCACGAATTATGTTCCTTGAATAATTAAAGATTTGACATAAAAGGAAACTGATATTAATTAAGTTGATTTCTAGGAAATACTCTACTATTACGAGTATACTGAATTCTCCGAATGGATCTAAATTAAACGAAATTATGTCAATAGACCTTTTAGATAACTTATTTTAAAAATCCCTAAAAACCAACTTACAAATAGTCTGCATATAATTATGAATAGAATACAGCCCCCTTAAATAGAGAATTAAATCTACCCCATTGGCATTTATTTTTAAAATCAAGTTTTAGCTAAAACTGGTATAGAAATTTATATACATTAACAAAGAAACCTGTGTGTATCAATCAATTTGCAAATTTTTAAGTATTGTTTTCTCATCTAATTTAACTGTATTATTGCTTCCATTAAAGAGACCCCACCACGTGGTCTTTTTCACCCTCTTGGACTCATTCGCTCTAAAATATTCGGTCTCCTTTAACCATCCAGCATATTTTGAAACCATTGCCTTTGTTTGTGTATCCAATTCTTCCACAGACGGTGCTTCGCCGCCGTAATTTGTTGGCAAAAGTTCAATCGGTAGATTGTCAGGTACATTTCCTATTTCAATAAAAATAAACCAGTTTAAAAAAATAATCATTTTGAACAAGTTCCTTCGTACCTTTATGAAATTTCACAATTGATATTAGTTCAGATTTAACTAAAGGCAAAACAATTCTCATTATATGATGAATCCAACTAGCTGTATTTAAAATGTGAATGGCTTTTAATTTAGCAGGATGCGCTTCCTAAAAATGAAAATTGATTACTTGTTTAAGATTTTTTTTTAATTTCTTACTTGGATATAACACATAAAGCATTTTAGAGCAGGCAAACTGACTCTGGCAAGATGGCCAAGAGTTACTCCCTTCATGTCAAATAGCACCACATATCTGAAAAATAAATTGCATTATCAACAAAATGATTTATCATATAAAAAATAGATAATTCACCCTTCTTGAAGTCCATCTTCCGAAAGCACACAATCATTATACATACAAAAACCTTTAACACCATCAGCGAAATTGAATTTTGTTGGATCGGAATCTTTAACACTGTACATTAAAATTCTGTAGCCTTCTGGGGTAGTTTTTGGCAAACGCAAGAGATTTCTGAAAAAAAAAAACATTTTTTACTTATACATACTTTATACTACATACTTTATAAAGCCAAAATTTCTTATTACAAAAGTTTCCTATTTTCCGTTATTCTTTTTCTTATAAGAAATAAATTTTGTTTTCGTTATCTTAGGTCTAAACGCTTTTTTATGTGGTACTGTGCATTTCTTAACAACTGGCTGGCCTTTCGGACACCCCCGATTTGGACAATCGTCATCGGGAAATTTTTCCTTTGCCGGTTTTGGACATTCTTTCTTCGTTACTTTCGGTTTGAGAAGTAATGATAAAATACTTTGAGTGTCGCTGCCGACTTGCCATCGCAAACCCACTGAATATTTTGGTTTTATAGGCAAGTTATATTTAACAATATTGGCTGAATCGAGATTCATATTTCTAATAACGTCTTTCGATTCGATTTTCGATAATTCCGGATTGCGTTCATAAGTTCTACTTGACTCTGAAGAATGAAGAAGTCTTTTTTCAGTTACTTGTTTTGAAGACATTGGTGACAGTATCATTGTGCTTTTTGACTTTATACTGGAGTTTCTTAGACTCACTACATCATCCCCTAATTGTGAATAATAAAAGTGTCTGAAGCAAATATATTAAAGCCAGAATTTTAAATTACCTTCTTTTCGAAAATTGTCTAGTGAAAGAGTTCTAAGACTCTGAGAATCAACACAACTTATACCATAGTCGTTTGTTCTTGACTTCAATTTAGACAATTCTTTTAATCCTTCATTAATTTTTTGAATCTTTTTGATTTTCTCAAGTTTTTTCAAATACGTGGGTATTTTAATTTCTTTTGGTTTAATGTCCTTTTGTATTAAATTTGCTTCATTCTTTTTATTCAATAAAACCGGTAAAATTGTAGTTTTTTTTGTTGGTACACTTTTCCTCACTTTCGGTTCTACAATGCCATGCTTTTTCATTAGCATAGCTTTTAACACGTTTGTTTTAACAACTTTTCTCTCTTGAAATGGCATTGATGAACTATAACATGAAATTGAATCTTCCGGTACAATTTCTTTCACTTCAACTTTTTTAGTTTTGACTTTGTGACTAACATTTGACCTCGCATTTGACTCAACATTTATACAATGACTTTCTACTTCTTTCTTAAGATCGTGAGATATCGAATCAAGCATATTATCATTCTGATTAGTTAATGAATTCAAGAACTGTTTGTGTTCATCCGATTCTAAATATCGACAAAGTCTTTCTGCTTGTTTTTGTTTGTATATGTGCATTAATTCTTCAGGATGCAGAAAATAGCTGCTTTTCCGGATAGTTCTGCATGCATATGATAAACGACATGACTATAAAAATATTTCATTAAGAAATTTCTTTATCTTTTAATTCTTATTTACAGATTTTCGGGCTACTACGAAAGCAATCATCTTTTCAATTCCGTATATAAATAAATTTGTTAAAATTCTTCTTACAAAAATTTAGCGTTGATTTAACGTCAATTAATATTCATGACTTATCAATGATACATTGATTTTATTTTAAAGTTATATTTGATTAAATCTTTTGTGTCAAATTTTACGTATAGTAATTGAGCCAAAATTCTAATGAATATCGTATTTAAAAGATTTCAGACAATAACCACATGCGTAATATAGTGTTAAAATGATTTAAAAAAATTGCTAATTTTTTTATTATTTGTAGTCTGTCCAAATTGTTCCGCGAGCCTTAAATCAGAAGGATGGTTGGATTCAGTTGAATTCCTATCACTACCTAAACAAATTTAATTGTATGCCAAACAAGTACTATGAAATAATAACTAAAAAAGGGAAAATGAAATTTACTGATGATGTTACCGACAAGTGTAATAAGAGTAAAATTTTATCCAAGTTCTTTAACAAGGTTCAAGGAGACAGATTGGCGCAAGTTCATCCCAGTTTAATCAATACAGAAGTGAAATTAATAGAGAATCAAAATGAAAATCAAAGTAAAAGGAATGAAGAAAATTTTAATTACAAAAAAGAAAACTGTCTTGAATCAACCTCTTCCCAAACTAAGCCACCAGAACGAATATTTAACGAAAACGTTAATATACCGAATCTAAGCCATCAAAGTAGTGAGAATTCTGATTTTAAAAAAGAAGATAATAAATTGGGCAGTACTGTAACGTTTTTGGAAAAGGATGGCGCAGACAATAAAAATGAAATAATATTTTTGGATTGCAATTCGAATGTATTATGTCCGAATTATGAAGAACTATGTCTAAAATCCTCCGTATGCGATAAAAAAGACCACTGCAATAAAAAGAGCAACTGTAATAAAAAGGACCCTTGCCAAAAATCAGATCCGTGTAATAAAAAGGATGATTGCAATAAACTAGATCCATGTAGTAAAAAAGATCCATGCCAAAAGTCAGATCCCTGTAGCAAAAAAGATCCTTGCATTAAATCTGATCCGTGCAGCAAAAAAAAGCCCTGTAAAAAATCAGATCCGTGCAGCAAAAAGGATCCCTGTCAAAAATCTGATCCTTGTAGTAAAAAAGATCCTTGTGGGAAATCTGACCCGTGCAGCAAAAAAAATCCCTGTACAAAATCAGATACGTGCATCAAAAAAGACCCCTGTCATAAATCAGATCCGTGCAGCAAAAAGGATCCCTGTCAAAAATCAGATCCATGCAGCAAAAAGAATAACTGCAATAAACAAGATCCTTGCAGTAAAACGAATCCATGTCAAAAGTCAGATCCATGCGTTAAAAAGGATCCTTGTAAAAAGTCAAATCCATGCAGCAAGAAGGATCCCTGTCAAAAATCAAGTTCATGCAGTAGTAAAAAGAATCCTTGTCAAAAATCAGATCCATGCAGTAAAGATGATCACTGTACTGCAAAGGACCCTTGCCGTTACAAAACGGAAGAGGTCTGTAGTAAATTGAATTGCGTTAAAAAAGATGTTAAATCCGAATGTACTCAAGTGAAATCCCACAAAATTCTACATTCTGATAAAACAGTTGAGCATACAAGAACCCAGACGAAGAATCCAAAAAAAAGTACTAGTAATATGAGACCACATTTAGAAAATAATTCATCAAGAGTACAAAATAATAAGAATCTAAATGAAAATCAATTCCATTGTAATTCTGATGTTCATAAGTTATGTGAGGATAATACAACAATTGTAAAATATCCCAAATTACTTTCGAGACAAGATTATGTTAAAGGTAGGTTGAATATGTTTTGTTTAATTATTTGAATAATATGTACTAAACAGTTATTATTATTCAGATTTCTTACCAAATCAATATCGCGTAGAGTGCATTTTCAAAGAACATAAATCCACAAATGTTGTCTCATCAGTGGACTTGAAACAAGGCCCAAGAAGTACTAAAGAAGAGCCATTAGATAAGAATTCTATTTCGTGTACATCAACAACAATTTGCAATAATGCAAAATCTAGGGAAAAAGTGCTGAGAAAAACTTGGCAGCCAATTAGAATTGAAGGTAGATTTATTGATATCCTTAACTGCATAGTAGGTACTAATTTATATTGCATTTCGGTGCCATAACAACCACATTCACCCCCGCTTTTGAGAGCGAGAATCTTGATTCTCGCCCGGCTATAAACTTAATAAATTTTTTTATTTCGAGGTTGTAATTCTGGAACTCTATGACATAAATAAACTAACCATTGCGCTTGTTTTGATTTATTGGATGCATGTTTTATGAAATCGTAAAATACAAAAGTTACTAAAATTAAATAAATATTCAATTTTTCATATATAATCTCTAAAAATGCACCGAAATGCAAAAAATAGCATAAAGAATTCGTTGCATAAGGCATTTTATGGCAAGCGTGGCTTGCGTTAATAATTTATATAATATTTCTTTTGTACTTTGTATTTAGTAAAGAAACAAAGTTGCGTACACCAAAAAGAAAAAAGAAAAGTAAAGTCAACCTTAGACTGGAGTACATTTATTGACAATTTCAAGAAATGGATCTCGACGCCAGTGAATCCAAATAAGAAAAAATCGAAGAAAGATGAAAACATTCGAAAATTTTCAAATGTAACATTTAATGAAGAAATATTTTTAAAACCACAAAGTTGTGATATGGCAATTAATGTTTCTGAATTGTTATTATTCAAAAACAATTATGCGAATGAGAATTTAATAAAAATAGTAGAAAATCCATCCAAATTTTCAAGGTCTGATCTGAACTATGATGGAAAAAGCTTTTTATCCACATTCGCGACACATGATGTACCAAAATGTGCATTATCCTCAAAATTTACTGAGCATTTTGCAATAATTGAAGATGAAAATGTCCAAGTAAAATTGCAAGGAAAACAGGAGTCTTTTATAAACAAATATTTACATTCTTCGTCTAATAAGAATCAACAGTTGGACCATGAATTTCTTTTAAATGAACGATTAAAACTAGCAACCACAAAGGCACTAAATGAAAATATAAAACACTCATTCACAGAAAAAAGAAAAAATCGTGAATTTTTTTTTAACTCTGACCATTCGTTTATTGTTGATTATTCCGTTCCTTCTGGTTTTATGAACGTTGTTTCTAAAGAAAAGAATGAACAGTTTTTTCCAGATCAAAAAAGCAATGAACAATTTCTGAAAAAACATAAACAAATGTCGCTAGTAAGCTCTATTTTGGATCTGTTCAAAAGAAATTCAGATAGGGAGAAAACAGAGTTAATAAAACAAAAACAAGAGGAAATTATTCCTAAAAATAAACCTGTAACCACTGATGATCAATTAAAAAAGACGAAAAATAATGAAAAGGAAATGTTTTTTAATACCGTGGAAAATCAAAAACTGGAATTCAAACATTTTATTACCGAGCAAATAATTAATATTCCATCTACTGAAGTATCCATGAACATAAAAGATGGTTACAAAAAAATTTATTATAGTAGTAATAAAAAGCTTTTAGAAGCAAATAAAAATAGGATTAAACGACAAGAAAATTCTGTAGCAATGCAGCCAAATACTACTCAGAAAAAAGACAATCGTAATGTGAAAACAGAAATTCCATCAATAACTTCTCAAGTCAAAAAGTCAGCGAGTTTCACTAAAACTTTGCACAAATTAGAAAAAAATTTGTTAAAGTCAGATCCTGAATTAAATACAAACTTTAAAAATAAAAAACCAATAAAGAAAAGAATTGATTATCAACACTTGACAAATTTTGATCAAATAGTATCGGAATTCAATAAATACAGTAGCAGTAAAAAACTTGTTTGTAAACATTGTCAACAAAGACCAAAAGGTAAACAAAAAAGACAAAATACACCACAGATCGCTTCATACAAAGACTTATTAAATATAAATAATTTAAAACGCATTGAGGAAGAAAAAGAACGGAAACAGGCGGTTGAAGATGCAAGGACAAAAATGCAGAAACACTTTAAAAGTTGAGTCGTATTTTTTGTAAATAAAATGAGAATATATCACGTGAAATTTGATCTTTCTTTTTATTGGAAGCTTTCTTATTTTGTTTGACTGGAAATTACATAATACTCTTGCAATAACAGATCCTGAAAATATTTAAAAAAAATCCAATGATTCTTCAATAACGAAATATCTACATTTTCTAATATATTTATATCAACATCAACAATTTTATATGTATGTATATAACTTATGGTGTAAAGTTATATACATAAACTTATGGTGTAAAGTCCGCTGTTTTAATAAGAGTTCTTTTATTTACAGCTCATTAAAATAATAGCACTTTCATATATAAACCTTGACACAAAACTCAGCATTTTCATTTGTCGGTACTATGAAAAAAAATTAAAAAACTCATTTTCTTTCTTATTCTTTGTTTTAGACAATTTACTTTCGATTGCAATTGTTTAAGAAATAAACCGCAATTTAATTGTGAGTTTTATGTCGTTTCAATTTATATTTCAAGTCCAATTAATGATTTCATTAAATCGATTAAACTCACATGATTTACTTTCTATTATTAAAAGTACCTATTTCCATATCAACTTCAATATTACCTATAAACGATTGTAAGGTCAAATGCATTCTTGTATTTTGATTGCATTAAGTAAACATGCAAGTACATATACATCCTAGGTAGTAATAAAATAATTCCACAAAACAAACATAAAACTGTTAATTTCTTTCTTTGTGTACTTACGCTAAACTCAATAGAGTTTGTATCTTCTCCGAGTACACATCTCGATCATCAAATATCGGTGGATTATTTGCTCGCAGTGTAAAATAATTCTCTATGGAAGTTTTTGTTTTCTCTTGGGAATAATGGCAAGCATATAAGAAGAGAAGAATATATTCGTCTGATATGTCAGGTAGATGGGCTTGCGAGTTGATCCTGAAAATAGAACAAAACAATTTAATATTTATAATGAAATTTAAAAGAAAATTAGAAATAATTAACGTAACCTCTACAGTAATCATATTAATTCAAAACTCATTACTCTTCCGTTTTTTTATTGGATATTAATTATATTATTTACTTTGCCATTAATATTTATTACTTGTTCATAGGTATTATAAAATTAATAAATATGTTTTTCTCTCGATTTTTCTATTACATCATATTTACACTAAAAAAAAGCGACAAAAACATAAATAAAATATGTGTGCGGAGACCATCGTCCATCTCTGAGATGTGAATTGTTGCCGTAAAAAATGATGACTTTAGAAGTTTATAGACTTTGTTGATAAAATTACTTAATTAATCTTCCTCTATCTGGCTATCCTTGCGACTTGTTTCAAGGTTAAAAATGTTCGATAAACCTAAAGTATACCTCTTTATGTTTATAAAGCCTGTTTTACATTTTGCACTAATTTAAATTCGAAATAGGTGCAGAGGTAAAAAAGTTGTCTTTCCAAAGGGAATAAGGATAGGAATTTTTCCTTCTCCAAATACTTTACTTAACATATCCAATTTTTTGTTCTAGCTCTAACCCAGAAAATCTAATAAAAAAAATCACAGAAGCTTCTAATACCAACTGCACATTTCCCCTTTTAAAAGATTTCGAATAAGTGTTCGAAACTTTCTCTTTTTAGCAGGAAATATCTTTATAAATTAAAAAAAATTATCAAACTATTGACCTGATTATAAAATTAATATTGTTTATTATCGATACACCTCAAACTATTGTAATTAATTATTGAATGCAAAACAAATTGTTTTTCAAAAATTCAAATCATCATCACTAACGTAAATTGGGATGTGGAAAAACTCCAGAATAATGTTTTGAACCTTCAGTGACAATTTTTTTATTTTATTTTTTTATGCAAACGTAAATGGTTTCCTAGTATGTTGGTATTTGTATTAATTTAATATACAGACTACCGGGTACAAAAATTTTGCCACATTGCAAACGAACAAATCTACATAGGTCTCCAATTTCGCTATCTGAGCCTATCTACATTTCAGGGTCGAGAAGGGAATTTATAAATAAAAATCTAAAGTAAACGATGCAAGAAATAAAATTATGATAGGTTCATGAAACTTTAAAATGATGCTGAATTGTTTTTCTGATTATTTTTTTTTAAATAAATTTATTAACTTTCGTTTCCCGCAGTTGTTGATACTGTAACATTTTGGTGTGGTCATTCTTTCTTTCATTTTTTACATACATAAAAAGTGGACAGATTAATTACACATATAATTGTATATTCATATTTTTGTCTACCTAGACAATGTCAACGTATTATCCATCCGCGGCAACTTTTTTTTCTTCAAAGCCTATGGTTAATTTCGACATGTCTAGACATAAGTAATATCAAGTCCACTTTCATAATCAATAAATTCGATTACATTTTTAATATTGTTATATCTGCGACAACAATCAATGCAAAACGTTTAATTGCACCATCCGGAAGCGGGTAAAAAATTAAATTTCATAAACAAAAACAACCTGAATTTATACAGAAATTCATAAATGACCTTAAGTGAAGAATTTCACAGCCTAAGATTGCCCAGATTGCCTTGAAATTTCCCTATTTTTCAGTAAACACGTGGAGAAAACAAAAAAACAGAAACATGTAATTAATAATTTAGTTACTCAAGCATCAAAATCGAATTATTTTTTATTTTACTCTTTGTCTAAATTATTAAACATTCATATTCTTACCACTGTCTAATTTTCTGCACATCCTTCTTCCTATTTTCTGGAACCTCCACTATCCCATCTATGAACGGATGTTTATATTTTAATGCCATCGCAATTGAAGGGAAAAATCGATGAAACACGCTTCTGACCACAGTAAATTCAACAGATTAAACCGTAAAACACTCTCACTTAACAACGAACAACACTACAACAATCTTTTATTCCACCTGTTGTAGAAAAGAAAAAAAGTAAACTATTTAATAGCCGCACAGCATGAACTCGCCGAGAGAATGTTCGTATCTGAAATGCTCCAAACAGCTGACAAATTTCCCCTTGTGTATGAAAATCGAAAATCACTCTTTGGTGGGGTTCATATCCTCATACAGAAACCATATCCTTCATCCTGCACAACTCTACTAGGCAAACGTGCGTTACGTTATAGGTTGTAGTTCAAAATAGAAAGTAAAAGCGATAAAAGAGTGCCTCATCGCCTCAGGTATTACAAGTCTTTAGTAGGTGACAGATGAGGAAAAGCTTTCTTGTTATTAGGTTACTGTTACACACACTTTTTCTTAACAAATTTCAGAATTACGCAGAAATTTTCAAAGTGAATAATTAGTAATTAGTATAGTTACACTTCATGGTCTAGAAATCAAGTAATTTGTTTGATTTAAACTTATAAATTGGCTGTAATATCAAAAAATAATAACGGTACATGTGTCACGATTACATGAGATTATTTTTGTGGCTTTGTTTTTTATTATGGAAAGGCCATTTCGACTTGCATACCGAAAACTGCTGTTGTTCTTGCATCTGACATAAGTTACTGTCGAAATATTACATCATTATTAATATTACGAAATTCAATATACAAGTATATGTAATTAAAGTTCTCTTTAGAAAGTGAATATGTACCTATTTAACATCAAGATCCACATAATGAATACTTTAAAATAGATACAATTTTTTAACAAGCGTTAAAAACTTTTTACAAGAGGACATTGCACACAATGTTAATTGTGTAATTACGGGGATATTTTGTGAAAATCCAGAATTATTCGTTTTATAAACAGGAAAACAGTTATTTTATTAGTGCTTAAAATTAGTTTTTTTACAGAACGAATCTTAAAGTTCAATATTTTTTCGGTTCCTCTCCTCTGCTTCAAAGTATCCTCGCCGATCAATTAATTGTTCGATACATTTTTCGTGTAATTCTGCGAATGTTTCTAATTTGCCGCCATAATCACTTGGCATACATTCGGCTGGTACGCAATTTTCAAAAAAATCACTCATATCGTTTGTAGGTTTATGAGCAATGATCTGAAAAGAAAACATTAAAAAAATGCATTGCATATATTATTCAATATATTGACTTATACCATTTTCAATATTTCGCTTTTCATAATCATTTTAAAAAGATTCAAAAGTTTATCAAAAAAATAAACAGCATTTATAAAATGAATTTTCTTCATTTGTATGGGAAAGCCTTCCTGTAAGAACTGTACATACTTCTTGATTACACTCATATTGAGTTTTGTTATGTGCATTAAGCCAAACTGAAACAATAATAGAATTTTTTTAAATGTTAGATCATATATGTGCATAGGAATACATTTAAATATTGACCCAAGCACCTTAAAACAGCAACACAAATATTAACAGACACAAGTAAAATAAAAGTGTCGGTAGATGACGAGAAAGAAGCGTTTATGTAACCAGACAAGTAGGTTAATCGCTTTCTTTGGTACATGGAAAAACCGTCTAGGCATTTGTTTGTACAAATTTATAATTTAATTAAAGGCATTTGACAAAAAACTATTTTCTGTTGTATTTAAAGATTGCAAAATTAGATTGGCCTGTAGGTGCTTTTTCGTAGGCCTAAATGGAAAATTTTAACTTTTTCTTTAAATTAATAACTGCCTTATAAAGTGCCTACTGTTTTAGAAAAATATTGCATCTCTTTGAAAATTGCCTTCATAAATCGTTATTCGTTAAAAATATCAAAGATATGAAATTTCCCCATTATAAATTTTGTTTACATGTTTTACAAACTCTTGGGAAATCTGGGCGTGTGAAGGGAATTTTTGGTCGAATATTTTTTCAAAAGCGTGCTTTTAAGCAAAGTGTCTCAGTAACAGGTCACAGCTTTAAACGCTTTTATAGACTAAATTTATTACCCCCTTCATATCCATTACAACTATTAGTCCATCGGGTGGATTATTTTTCTGAGTAACATCTAATAGCATGTAAGACAATTTCATTAGCGGAATCAAATCAAATTTCGACACTGAAAAATCAACGAGTCTAAAAATGTGGACAATGTTGTTCTCTTTAGTTCGGACTGGAATGCTAGCCATGTTTCTGCAAAAAAGATCAGTTACTGTCTGAATAAAATAAATTCACTTTTTCCAATTCTCATCTAGACACTCACATAACTTTCAGGGATTTTTGTAAGGATACATTTTCTTGCACATCCCGATCATCATATATTTCCGGTGCATTCTTCTTACACAAATAATAAGCCTTAATTGTATTTTTCGTAGCGCTAATTTCATTATTACATGATAACAAAAATATAACAATCATTTCATCGGGAATATTTGGCAAGTAATCACATTCTTCCATCCAATCTCGAATTGTTTCTACAGCTTCTATCGTTGTTCTACCTTCATTTATGACTTCTTCAGCAGTGAAGTTAAAATCCATTTTCTTTCTTAAAACCAACTAATTAATTTAACTTTTATTAAAACACTTTTATAGGAACGAAAAAATATACTTACCTTGCTAATTAACAAAAGTACAATGACTAGTGATAATTTATAATATAAAGTATAAATGTTTATGCAGGATGCATAGTTTAATTAAAATGCAAAATACAAGGAAGATTTACATATTATGCTGGGAAAATAAAAAATGATGGATTGAATGGAAATCGTTTTTCAAATAAAACACTTTTCTCTTTTAGTTCCCGGAACAATTATCTAATATTTCACTAGAGAGTGAATCATATCAAATCATATCAAATTGTGCAGATTTTTTTGTAAAACCAACTGCGTAGGTTCAAGTAACACAAATTTGTTAAATTACTTTCGCTAAACCAAATAATTTCTAAAATAAAATACTAATTGTAGGTAAATATTAGACACTAAGAAAATACATTCATAGATTGGTTATTACATTGTCCATAAGAAGGAAGTTGTGTTGCAATTTGCAATAATAAACAGTTTTATGATTCAATGGAGAATTATCTAATATTTGACCTATTTTCTCGGTAATGGAAATGAAACTTGCTGTACCACATTCAAGACTTCTCTTATTAAGGAAGAATTGTCAGTGTGCAATTTATTATCTAATAAACAAATAGCTTAGTATATTTGAGTGAAAGGTTTCAACAGTCAAATTCGTAAATTCCAATGCGCATTCTGTTGAAGCGAAATTTATTTATTTATTCCTCGATTACCATTCATAAAAAGACGTCAACGAAAAACAATGTTTGACGTTAGATTTTATAGTCATTCGTGTTTTTAATCAAACTTAATTGCTTCTGTCAATTTAATTAATCAATGAAATCGAAAGAGATCACCAACTATGTAAACTTATACAACAATTTATTAGTGATAAACAAGGTACCTATTGAATAAGTATGATTATTAGAAGTGTTAATTGACCAATTTTATTGTTGCAAGGTCAGTTTAGATTCCCATTATCGATTTATCAAAAGTGTTGTTTAATAAAAAATTTATTATTGAGCGACAATTCAAAGTTTCTGTTTAGGGAAGTTAAAAAAAGTTAAACCTTGACATAAGAATGAAATATTAAATTTTATCATAATTAGGAACATGCAGAATTTGTTAATTAAAAATGTGTATAAGTTTGTTTTTATTTTAGGTTTTTTTTTTCAACAAAAACAATTTGTTAAATAACATGAATTTATTTCGACTGTACACTCTCATTAAAAAACGTAAATGGATAATTTAGTCCTGAATTTCAAGAATGACTGCAACATTCTCCAAATCTCCTCCGTCAGCTCTATATTCCATATTCCATAAACTAGTAAAAATCAACGATTCCCGACTCTCTAAATTGAATTCCAACGTTTTACATACAAATTCACAATTTTCTCTTGGTGTTAATTTAATTTGTGTCCTGCCGGCAATTTGTCCAATTAAAGTAACTTTTTCAATCAAATCGATGGGTTTGAATGCAGACATATTATAATTTCGATTCCAAATAAGCCAATTGTACGTCACAGGCGAATAAATATTTGGTAAAAAAGCAGGTCTATAAGTGTAATTCCGAAATCGTTTCATTGCTTCCAATTCACAATTTTGGAAATGTACAAAAAAGCTATCGAATAGATTCACTTTCTTCATTAAATTCCAAACGTTCGTTTCGCGTTTTTGCACATTAGTGAACATATTGCATGGATAAGATGTTGAAAAAGTTTCGTCTGCATTTAATTCATTTAAAAATTGTGCATTTTTGGGCCACGATTCTAGTCCGGTTTTGAAAATGATTGGAACATCTAATTGAATGTACTTTTGAATTAGAATATTTTCGTCAATCGTTTCATATACATCGACATTCATTACATTTTCGCACAAGTCACAATTGAAGATATTTTTCTTGTTTTCAGTTATTGGGCGATTTATTAAACATTCAGCGTTTTTTAAACTTCTCCAATCCCAAAATGGTAAAATTTTTATTAATGCTATTCTACCAATGGCAGATAAATGCCAAGAAATTGTCTCAAAAGACGATAGAAAGTACAAGATCAAAAAAAATAGTAAGAGAAAAAGAACAATTTGCCTTTTTCTGTAGTTTTTCTTACTATTAAACTCAAAGTGCTTCTTTAGCAGAGAGAAAATTTCTTTGTCGGAAAAACTTTGTACTTTAAGTTCTTTATACAAATTATTGATATCATGGTTGAATTGGTTGAAAGTGTATATAGGTTTGTGATTTTTTTGCACCATCTGAAACCAATTAACTTTTCACAGAAAACTCTGCAACTGTCGACTAATTCCACTTACAAAAACTTACCTCAATAAACTGTCGCAACTTTTAAATCGAGGAATTCTTCATAAGTACCCAATTACATTAAATACATGTTTGAAACAGATGATAACCAACAGGTTGGCATTTTATCATTAAAATTCAACCCCCAAAAACGCAGACTCTATTCTATTGATTATTTTAAATCGCACAACTTTTGCCGCCATAAACATTATATACAAGAGCGCCATTACACTCAGCGAAAGCAGCATTTGTGCGCCTGCGCAACTGTAACTTTAATGTCATGTCATGTCAGTCTGACAGACATTATTATTCTGCTTTAGATTTGTTTGTTAAACAAAAAGCAATTTTTTAAATAAACCAATTAAAATAAATCGTACACAGATCAATATATCTGTTACCTCTTGAAATAATAAAAATCGCATAGAAATTGCGACCAGCACACACGAAAGAATTGTTGTAAACGGTTACGTCATTGTTAGGCCATTTTGTAAATTTTGTGAATCTTTGTTCTGGAATTAAAACAGGTAAAACTCTTTTTACCTCGCAGTTATATTTGTTAGAAAGTGTCTATAGGAAGGATTCCAAAATTCCGGTGCCTACGAGAAATAAAGACCACACCGGCCTTTTCGGTAGCGGTGAAATGAATAATAAAAGGAAAAGCAGAGGAGGTTCTCTCAGGTTAGTGATCTCTTTATTTGTTTTCCTTTCCACGCCAGCCCAACGAATTTACTTTGCAATTTGTTCAATATTACAGGAATCAAAGGACTAGATCTATTGCCACAGAGGGTGTTTATAATAATGTACATTTTATGCATGCAGCCACTTCACAAATTGGAAATATCGTCCGAATAAAAACCGCCT
The DNA here is from genome assembly GCA_963930825.1 of Silvanus unidentatus. Lineage (NCBI taxonomy): Eukaryota > Metazoa > Arthropoda > Insecta > Coleoptera > Silvanidae > Silvanus > Silvanus unidentatus. The sequence goes on from OZ005760.1 coordinate 16,007,058, forward strand.
CTGGTATCGTATGGGAAGGTGAGATTGATTTTTATTCAAATACCAGAATAATTATGTCAATCGATTATTATCCACTACCGAAATTCAAATTTAATTCCAGCATGTTCTACAATAATTTTTTTCCCACTTTTCCAGGCGTATTCAAGACGTTTTCAAGCAACTTTGAAGTGGTATTAGAAGTGGCAGCCAAAGTAGAGAATCCCGATTCACCAAATTCAACATTACAAGCCGACACATTCGTCGACAAGCTCATATTCAAACCATGTGATATTTTAACAATGGTGGCAAGAGATGTCGATCTCGAGTATCCCACTAAGAATGCATTTTTAACAGATACTGCCATATCTGGACGTTTAAATGGTAATACGAAAATGGAGGAGCGCGAATTAGAGCCATGGGACGCTTCATCAGGTGTAAATGGAGCCGAAAATATGCCACTCGAACTGGAAGCAGCGAACGGTTGGGATGCCAATGACATGTTTCGAAAAAACGAACAAGAATACGGTGTACAAAGTACATTCGATCAATCTCTACGTGGTTACACTGTCCCATTACAGACCAGCGATACAGCAGATTATAAAGAAGCTGAAGCGAAAGCGAATCAAATTGCAAATGAAATCGAAAGTCAACCACAGCATAAAGCACGTTTAGAATTAGAAAATGGTGATGAAGAGACAGTTTTTGCGGCTGTTGTTAGACCGAATAGTAATATGCAAGAAACAACAAATGGCAAATACATACCGCCAGCTAAACGAAAGAATCAAAATTCTGGCAAATTGGTTAGGAGTACTCCGCCCCCATCGCAGGGTAATAGTAGTCAGAATACACCGTCACCGAAAGGAACGAATCCACCACCAATGACTTATCCAACACATCCGTCACCGCATCAGAACAATGTGCATGCGAATGCGGCAGTTGTGACGGCCCCACCGCCCCAACCGACCCACCATCATATGCACAATGCGAACGTGCCACCGCCACAATTGCAACAGCAACCGGCACCACATCAAGTACCGAATCACAGTCGAACACATTCACATACACCACCGCATGGATTTAATCAGCCATTGCAACAGATGCGACAAGGACCACCGCCCGGCCAACAAGGGATGAAGGGACAATTGAATGGTGATTCGAAGCCACAACAACAGAGGAATAGGAATGTTTATAGTCAGAATGTGCAGCAAGGGCAACAGCAAGTGCAGCAGCAACCACAACAACAACAGCCGCAGGCGCAGTCATATCAACAAGACATAAAACCACAAGATATTAACCATCCACGGCATAGGGAAGAGACGATTAAAGAATTGCATACGTTTGCTCAAGATTTTAAGATTGCTGGACCGGAAATGCAACAACAGATGCAGCCGCCACCACAACAGCAGCCGGTTGTTGAACAGGTAAGAGAGGAGATTTGGGTATGTGTGGATGGATTTGAATTATGTTTTGTTGTTTAGATACAGAATACTTCAATTCCACCACCAAATAAACCACCACAACAGCCCTCACCACCGCAACAACCACAACAGTCAGTGTCGCCACAGAAAGAGAGTTTAGAACAAGTAACAAATACATTTAAAAATTCTAAACTAAATCCAAATGCGAAGGAATTTAATCCTTCGAGTAAACCGTTCCAGCCAAGGTAAAGTTTTTGCATATTGTATTAATTATTTAAAACAGTGTCATGATTGAATTGAAAAATTCACTAATGACACATATTTTATTAAAGCACTAACATCGTCCTAAATGAATAAATAATTTAATCTTTTTATTAACGTTAATGTTTCTGTATTTGTGTTTAGATCGCCTAGTACGCCATCAGCTAGTAGACCACATACACCTCAAACGCCCAGTCACAGTCCTTATATTCCAGCTAGTGGACCAGGTGGACAGCCTCAGATGCCTCCAATCATGTTACCGGTCCATTATATGATGACCAGTCAACCACAGTATCCGCCACAGCCTCAAGGAAGTAGAATGCGAAAAAGTAAGTAAACAATCAAATTGAATGAATTTTTTTAATGAAGAACAGTTGAATAACATATACGATTTTTTTTTGTAGTGCCTATGCGTACGGACATGCAACAAATGCAGGTGGCTGCAGCAACGGGCCAACCATTACTAACACAAGCACCATTGCCACAATTCGTGTATCCGCCGGGCCTTAATCAGAGCTACCAACCGATGCATACGGCAATACGAATGTACGATGCTCAGCCACAAATACAATATCTTCCACCGAATCCATCGAGTACACCGAGTCCCGCACAGCCGCCACCTTATACACAAACACAAGGACCCCAACCGCCACCGCAACAGTATCAGGCAGCGCCACCGCCCCAAGGCCCACACCAAATCCCGTTCATGTGTCCTATATTACCAACACAGCCGCATATGATGCAAGGTATGCAATATTTACAACAAGGTCCACCGCCACCTCAGCATCCACTACCTGTTATACTGTCCCATCAACCTACAGGACCAGGACAACCGCATGGCCCGAATCCCTAGCGCTAGGCAAGGGTTTTTAGGTAATTTTTAAAAACAATCATCCCTTTTCTTTTTTCCTATTTTCATACACACACACAACAGTGTTTGGTTGAAAATTTATTTTCAAGGATGCTTACCTAAATGTATTTTCAATGTTGATTTGTGCAACGTTAGAAGGTTGTTCCAAAAACGAATTAAATTATTTAATAATGTTGTTACATTTTATGTATGATTTATTTGTTTTGTAATGGGACAAGCTTGTAACTTGTGGAAATTAAATAGGTATAGTAGGTATATTGATTTTTTTCTCTTTAAGTCAATAATTTATGATCATATTAAATTTCGATAAAATAGTTTGTAAGCATCCTATTATTTTTTTTTTTTGTTAAGTTCATCAAACGAAATTTTGTTATTTTTTGTTATTTCTATAATTTTTTTTTTGTTGTAAAATCTTGTTATTTCTAAAAAGCAATCTGAAAATCAGGTCACAGATGGGGAATTTAGTCACCAACATTTCTTCTTCTGGTAAAACGATTTCCAATGTATTTCATAAACATTATCATTAATCTTTAGAAACTCTTTAGTGATTACACTTTTTTTTTCAAAATTTTAGTTGAGACATCCATAAAACATTTTCTAATTTCAGTTCCTTATGAACAATTTGTAAAAGATGGTAGAAATTGGTCTTTGAAATGATTGGAGAAGGATAAACATAAAAAGCGTAAACCACTTTTTATGTTATGAAATTTTCTCATTTTTTGTTAAACATTTGGCATTGTGCTCCTATAATTTCTTTCATCTTTGTGCTGTTACGAAAATGACTTACATTTAATTGTATAAAATTTTCCATTCCATATATTTAACATTTACCATTCTCATTATTATAAAGTAATTCAAAGGGTAATTGGCGAAAATGAAACTGTATTTTTTTTAAATTTCTAGCTTGAAATTTATCATTTCATTCATGAAAGAAAAAAAAAACCAAAACGTTGACTCAGTTCAGTATATGTATATTTAAATAATTGATTGTGTAGCACCTGTTTAATACTATTCTTGCCCTATTTAGATATTTGTTGAAGGATAAAACGGCGGCAAGAGAAGGTGCTTTATCTACATGCAAAGGTGCCTTAATATGTATTTTTTGTTTCATAGTTAAAACTTCATTTTTGATCCAAAAAATGTCTTTGGCACCTTATAATATTTATATACTTAGTTGAGCTAAGTATTATTTTTTTATACACTTTATTTTTCCTAAACCTTTAGGTCTGCAAAAATATTTAAATAAATTAAAAAAAAAACAAACATGATTTTGTTTTCTTGTTAGTTGTTTTCAACAAATGTAATTTTTGTTTTTTAATTATCAGAACGTTAAAAATTTGTCTACAATTCATTTCTGTAACACTAATTCTTTATTTGGTGTATATAAAAAAATATTTGTCAAAAAAAAATTATGAAATATTTGCAGTTGAAATTTTTTTTTCACAAATAAAGTTCTTTTGATTTTAGATTGGTTTTATTGATTGGTTCCTTGATTTGTTATTTGTTTATTTCAAATTGTCACAATTTATTAATTATGTCAAAATTGATATTCCATTTGTGTGTTTTGGTATTTGGGGTTTTCTATGGAGATTGTTCGAAATCGAGGATTTTGGGTGGTTACGAGTGCTCCCCCGAAACCTATCCTTACATAGTAGTGTAATTCTGTTGAATTGCTAACATATACTTAAACTCTTGGGTGTTAAGGTGGCGATTGCATCCTTAAGATACAAGCATTTTAATCTTGTATGTGGAGGTACATTGATTAACAGTCGAATGGTGCTAACTGCAGCGCATTGCTTCGTAAAACCGAATCCAAATTATTATATTTTCGTCAATGGATCAATTGAAACATCCAAAGTAAGACCAATTCCAGTGCAATCAATTTACGATCATCCAAGTTTCAAACATTATTTAGACAGAAATTACTATGACATTGCCATTATGAAGGTATGTCGTTAGGGAAAAAAATTGCAAACATTATTTCTTCCTTTTTTAGCTTGCTAAAGAAGTCGATTTGAATCCAGAGGCTTTTATTAAACTGCCAACACAAGTGTTTAATGGTTCTTTGGCAGTGGAATGCAGTGATGCGCTTGTAATGGGCTATGGATTCACTGGCGACGTTAAAGTTGCATCAGGCCAATTGAATTGTGTCGATTTGAAAGTGTTGGATGATAAATCGTGTCAAGATATTGCTCGTCAAACACTTCGTTATCGGATGTGGAAACAAATTTGTGCAATTGGTCATGATAAAGATTCTTGTTATGTACTAATTCTCTATTTTTGAAAATTCTTACAATTTTTTTTTAATCATTGGCTAATTGAATATGAATAATTTTAGGGTGATTCTGGAGGGCCATTAATTTGTAACGACATTCAATATGGGGTTGTTTCATTTGGATTTCCTTGCAATATGAACAGTTCATTTATTCGGCCCGGATTTTATACGCGTGTGGATATTTTTTTGGAATTTATTGATATGGTGCTGAAAAATGATCAAAGTATCGTAATCAATTAGTTTTTTTTTGGAATTTTCAAAATCCTTGTTTTGTTATAGGTTTGAAAGCGACTTGGGGTGGCTGTAAAAGTCAATACAGATTTTATGTATCTTGTCTGATATTTCTACCTCTCCTGATATTTTCTCTATAAACAAATAAATTTGCTATTGTGATTGTGCGTAAATCTAATATTTAAGTTTAGTCTACAGTCATTCTTCTATTCTATGGACGTAAACTGACTAAACTAATTTTGAACTGAAGTAGAACAATTAAATAAATAGCCATTGTAGCCAAACTCTAAAAATGATCAGCTTTGTTAAATTGATGATTTTTTTCTTTCGTAAAATACGTAACTGCAGTAACGAGTTCTCGATTTACAACTGTGTATCCTTTTAATGAAACCTTTGGTGGATTCATTTCAATTGCTATCAGAAACATTTGAATCTAAAAGAGCATTTATATAAATAAATTTAAATGGGTCTCTGCTTTAATTCACCTCCCTAATTGTGTTCGCATCAACTTGACTCAATTTAATATTCATCAATGATAATTGCACATCTTCAGCAATGTTTGCAGACGCTTGATGAGAGCAATCACAAAATATATACAACAATATCATGCAATACATTGCGTCAACTAATAATCCCATTTCTTTGAATGTAAATCTAACACCGTGATCAACAATTTCGGACACATATCCGTAAACCTGAAGGAATAATATAAGTAAAACATGGAAATATAATATTAAGTAATTACAGCAATCGTTATGTTTGTGATCATGAATAAAGAGTACATTGAATAAGTACGTGCATAAGCATTCCCCAATTTTTGAAGTAATTCACTTAAAGAAAGCCATAGAAATCGGTATTGCGATATGATGAATGCTGTACAATGTTTTTCAATGTCCTACAAGAACAAACAAGAAATTTGTGAATTTTCTCTCTTATTTTTTACCAGACGAAAACTAGTAGCCACAGCAACACTTGCATTCCCAATCGCTCTGCAATTTATGTACCATAAAGCACAATTCATATTAATCATTGTTATAATCTGAATGTAAGCAGTTGTATGATAAAGTGTGAAACCTTCCAAAAGGACACTTAATGTGAGTAGAAAAATTGCTGCCAATATTAAACATCCCAAACTGATTATAATTATTAAAGTACTCAAATGTGGGAATTTCATATCTTTTCCTAAATTATTTTTGAAATTAATAAGCAGGGACAACTATTTATACATTGTAAATTTACCAGTTATTTTGTAATAATGCAACTGAAAAGTGCCCCAACTGTTCTTGTAATCGCACACTTCATGTGCAACTCCCCAACCAACATACGGTATCCAAAAATGCGGTACCAAATAAATAATGAATATTATTGAATAAATGTATTCATCGAAACGTTTACTTTTATTCAATAATATGTCAATACGTTCATGTCCAACCATAATAACCAGAAATGTGGTAAATGTGTAAAAAAAATAAGTGTAAATCATAGGAATACTGAGCCATCCAAAGGTGATTCTTCCTATTTCTCCTCTTTGTACTGGCATCACTCCAAGAACCTGAAATAATAAAAAATAAAACACACAGTTCAATGCTTATTTTGTTACTTACTCTAAAAAGCGCTAAAAGAAGTTTGTGATCCCGATAAAACTGATCATGTTCATCAATAATATGTCCATTTGAAGCATCCAATTCGGATCTTTTTTCAATTTCATGTACTCTTGCACTGCTTATCAGTTGTTTAAATTTTTTACGTTTATGTAATTCTTCGCCATAGAGAAAAGCGATTTGGGATTCCTCCATAATAACAACAAATTTCTTACTAAAGTTAAATTTTCTTTGAATGTTCTAATTCGATAATTACCGCGTTTATTGTCAATGTGAATAAATGTGAAAATTAATGGTTGGTAATTGCCACTAATCTCCTTTTAATTAACACTTTGGGTAGCAATCGAAAATCGATATTTCTGTGTTAAACTAAACAAACATAATTATAGTTTTTTATAAATATATAATACACATTAATTCATTTTTTAAAATAATATCTAACTTTATATAAAAATGTTCTCGAATCATAAGAATCGTAATTAGTAATAAACAAGCAATCTTTTAACTAATGTAATACAACAATGCAATTGAATATTTAAGTAAGACGATCGATTATATCACTCTCTCCGGAGATTATCTAATCTAGCTTGTAAATCAGCATCAGCATCAGAAAGGCCACCATTGCCGCCTCCTGCGGCTGCCGCAGTTGCTGCCGGTTGCTTCTGGCCTGGACTTGGCAATGAGCCAGACGCTTGCGGGAGGCCAGACAGTGTGTCTGTCAGTTGCAGTCCCAGTTCGTCTAATACTTGATTAACAACAGCATCACTACAAAAAAATTTGGATTGAAATAGTCGAAAGGGTAAAAAATCTGTAATAATCCTTTATTATACCTTTCTTCCTCATCATCATCGCCTTCCATTGCATCATCAATTGCATCATTCATTATGTCCTCTTTCATATCCATGATCTCTGATTGTTTCTCGAATTCTTGTAAGATTTTCTGTATTTGTGGTAGATTTAACTGTCGGTTCATTGTGGCCATAGCTCTAGTCACTCCCTTCATGGCTTGTGCCATTGCATTTTGGGAACGAAGAGTTTGTATTTTCAGGGAAACTGCTTGAATGTTAGCTTTCATCAGCATAAACTTCTTGGTATAACGTCGAGTACGAACTAAATCTCTAGCCATTATTTTAACAGCATCCTGCAAGAGAATACATGTAAGAAAAAATTAGTGACAATAATAAATGCAGTTAAATTAAAGCACATACCATTTGGCCTTCCTTCGCCAGTTTCTTTATATCATTAATAATTTTCTTTTCTTGTTGTTCCATTTTTTGTTTTTCTCGATCTAAATCCCTCATTGCTTTATTTAAAGCACGCTGATTCTTCCGAAGTAATTCTTCTGGTGTTAAACGTTTACCAAATAGCCACTCCATTTTATTGGAATTTACAGAGATTTCTTTCTGGAGTTTTAAAATACCAAATGATTCATTTATTAATGCACCTACAAATGAAAGAAATGTCAAACAAACATAACCTTGGTTTATTTGACAGCTGTCAAAGTTGTCAAAACAAAATTTAGTAGAGCACTGTATTAATAGTTGCAGTGTCTATCCGTGTAGTCATGAACTAATTACAGAAATCTGCAAATACTCTATTGCTTTATTTAAATCATATGTTGTATTTCTGTCTCACTTACTCTTCAGAAAACAAACGATATTTCGTAAAGGATAGATGCAAAATATGGAATAAAATTAGTCAAATTTCTTTCTTTTAAATACAATAAAGTTTGAATTCATCAATACCTTCAGTAATAGAATTGCTTTAATGAATAATTATCAATAGATAAATTAAAAAGCGTCAAAATTAGAAACGTTTACATTTTTATATTTCAACTTTATGAACAGAGAAATTCCATTGATAAATGTCATTTGTCAAGTCAGCTGACGGTCTTGTGATAATCTCTATTTTTCAGTAAATTATTTTATCGTCTTGTGAGAGTTTTGTGGGTGAGGTTTAAAGAGTAAGATGTAAGTATTTAAAACATAAATTCTATCATTCATTAAAACTTACCATGGTTAGTTTAATTAAGAGTTTAATTCATTTATTTCCCAGTGGCTTTAATAAATTGTATTTTTGGTAATTTATCGATTTTTAACATCAGTTTTATGACATACTTTTACACTCTCTTTTGGAACTGCTGAAAAGACTAAACGAATTAACATGAAACAGTTAAATTGTTTAAAATGCAAAACAATTAGTAAACTACATCCAATTATTGTCCTTTTTAAATGATTTTCTAAGTAGGCGTAGTCAATGGTTTACATAATCGAGTTCACTATTTCAAGTATGCGTTCGTTTTGTTCACCATATATCTCCATCATTTATTTATCAACGCATACTTGAAATAATGCACTCGACTATAATCTACCTAGATTTCACGTGATTTTCAAAACTATTCTCATTTTTTCTTTTTATTTCAGTTAAATTACCCTGCAAGATGTCGAAATTAGCGAAAATTGGCGACCAAGATAGTGAACACCAGTTCGGTTATGTTCACGCCGTTTCTGGTCCTGGTAAGAAACCAAAAAAAAAAAACAACAAACAATTCCATCATTCTGAAACGATTTTTTTCTCTTTTCCAGTCGTTACAGCCGAAAAAATGAGCGGTTCTGCTATGTACGAGTTAGTTCGTGTCGGTTACAGTGAATTGGTCGGTGAAATTATTCGATTGGAGGGCGATATGGCAACAATTCAAGTAATACACCCCAAAATATCATCTTTTCAACACTATTTTCACTATTATGCTTGAATTTAGGTATACGAAGAAACTTCTGGTGTCACCGTAGGCGATCCAGTCTTACGTACTGGCAAACCATTGTCCGTAGAACTCGGTCCAGGCATTATGGGCTCTATTTTCGACGGTATTCAACGACCCTTGAAGGACATCAACGATTTAACTGAAAGTATCTACATTCCAAAGGGTGTTAATGTACCATCATTGTCAAGAACAGCGACATGGGACTTCCAGCCAATTAATATCAAAGTAAAACCCTTGAAAATGTTTACTTAAATCGTACTAATTGATGAACATTTCAGTTGGGTGCACATTTGACTGGTGGCGACATCTATGGTCTTGTACATGAAAACACGTTAGTGAAGCACAAACTTCTTTTACCACCAAAAGCGAAGGGAACTGTTACTTATGTTGCATCGCCAGGAAATTACACAGTTGATGTAAGTGATTTGCATTTAACACAGTGAAAATTTAGTAAAAAGACGATCTAAATTTTAGGAAGAAATTCTTGAGACCGAATTCGATGGTGTTAGAACGAAATATACCATGTTACAAGTGTGGCCTGTACGTCAACCACGTCCAGTCAGTGAAAAACTACCAGCCAATCATCCACTTCTTACTGGTCAACGTGTATTGGACTCACTTTTCCCGTAATTTCAGCATTACCATTGATTGGTGGATGAAATTAATGTTTAATTTTAATTACAGATGTGTTCAAGGTGGTACCACAGCCATTCCTGGCGCTTTCGGTTGCGGTAAAACTGTCATCTCGCAATCGTTGTCCAAATACTCCAATTCCGATGTAATTGTCTATGTTGGATGTGGTGAAAGAGGTAATGAAATGTCAGAAGTATTGAGAGATTTCCCCGAATTGTCTGTGGAGATTGAGGGTGTAACGGAATCCATTATGAAACGTACCGCATTGGTGGCCAATACATCCAACATGCCGGTAGCCGCTCGTGAAGCGTCCATTTACACTGGCATCACATTGTCTGAGTATTTCCGTGATATGGGCTACAATGTGTCTATGATGGCCGATTCAACGTCGCGTTGGGCTGAGGCTCTTCGTGAGATTTCCGGTCGTTTGGCTGAGATGCCTGCCGATTCCGGTTATCCGGCGTATTTGGGTGCCCGTTTGGCATCGTTCTACGAACGTGCTGGTCGCGTTAAATGTTTGGGAAATCCAGACCGAGAAGGATCCGTTTCGATTGTAGGCGCTGTGTCGCCACCTGGTGGTGATTTCTCTGATCCTGTGACATCGGCCACCTTGGGTATTGTGCAAGTGTTTTGGGGTTTGGATAAAAAGTTGGCACAAAGGAAACATTTCCCATCGATTAATTGGTTGATTTCTTATTCGAAGTATACACGTGCATTGGACGATTTCTATGATAAGAATTTCCCGGAATTTGTGGCATTACGTACAAAAGTTAAGGAGATTTTACAAGAGGAGGAAGATTTGTCCGAAATTGTGCAATTGGTCGGTAAGGCCAGTTTAGCTGAAACAGATAAGATTACATTGGAGGTGGCGAAATTGTTGAAGGAGGATTTCTTGCAACAGAATTCCTATTCGTCGTATGATCGTTTCTGTCCGTTTTATAAAACTGTTGGCATGTTGAAGAATATGATTGGTTTGTATGATATGTCCAGACATGCAGTGGAGAGTACTGCACAATCAGAGAATAAAATCACATGGAATGTGATTAGAGATTCGATGAGTAATATTTTATATCAGTTAAGTAGTATGAAATTTAAGGATCCTGTTAAGGATGGCGAAGCGAAGATTAAAGCGGATTTCGATCAGTTGTATGAGGATATTCAGCAAGCTTTTAGGAATTTAGAAGATTAAGTTAGACAAGAGAGAAAAAAAATAAGAAATAATAGGGCCTTTGATATCCTCACTGTTGTGTATATTTTCATTGTAAAGTTGTACTAAAAAAAGAAATGGGATTTTAGAACCATTTTCATTTGATATTATGTAAAATACAGTTGATTAAATTTTATTTTAGTTCTCTAAGATATAGTTGCATAAAGTTTTATATAAATTTGTTAGTGGTGAGGGTACCTATTATCATTATTATTATATTCCCTTCATTCCAACATTATAATAATTGTTAAGAGATATAAATTGTTTTTTTCGGTTTGTTTTCTTCAAAATGGTGCTTCATTTTACTCCAGTATTATTCAAAGTACTTTTCCCAGTTTTTCTTTTTTCTGATGTGTAAATTCTGGTTTTGTCATCATGTTGTATGTTATCATAATATCCTAAATAATAATAATAATTGTACAGTTCTATTATATCGTAGATTTTATTGTAGTTAAAATAAATGTATATTGTCGACAAATTGAAAACAAATAAAAATGCATTACTGTTTGACTAAATCTCTTCATTTCAAAATTATAACTTTTACATAATGTTATTAAAGTCAAAATTAGATACATCGTCGAAATTATTTTGTTGATTATTTCCAGTGTTTTGTAGTTGTTGGCTCAACTGTGGCCTTGGCCCATTTCCACTCATTTGTTGCATACCGATTAATTGTTGCCGGTATTGCGGTTGCTAAGACAAAAACAAATTTCACCATGAATTTTACCTGTGTGCAATAGTAAATTACATACTAAGGCGGAAGGTGCAGCATTAACGCCCTTTCGCAGAGGTTTGTATACTATTTTATTCACAATCAGAAACAATTAATTAAAAAATGTGTTTCTGAATGTTTTTCATTATACATTTTTTTTGTATGCCACCAACATTTGACATTTGTCACTAACGACAACTTTTTGTTGTTACTCATCAAATGACAAGTGAGAAATGGCTTGTTATTGGCTGTCCAATATCAACATTAATAAAACTTGTAGTAGCCAGGATTTTGGGAAGCCAGAAAAGTGACCACTTTCCTCCTTAGAGAGGAAAATATGTATTTACTTACCTGAATGTAACAATGGGTCAATTTCCATTTTTATAAAATATCGGAAAATGCCTCATTGAGAAAAAAATTTGATTACCTGTTGTAGTAGGTGACGCAATCCGGGATTGTTCGACATTACCGGCCGCATTCGTTGTGCAGTGCCTGCTTGTGGATTACCTTGATTCGCCATCCTCTGCTACAAAAACAAAATCTCAAATCTCCACAAAAATTAACATTCCTCTCTCCAACTTACTTCCATAATTTTATATTGCATTTCCGTTTGTTGTGCAATTTGCAATGCTTCTTGTAACTGTGACGTCTTCATATGACTTATCCTTTCCAATTGACTTTTATATTGTTGCTCCTGTTGTTGGGCCGCTTCTAATGTTTGCTTCAATTGATTGATCTTCTCTAAATTCTGTTGCCGTTCCGCTTGCAATTGATTCTCAAATGGTGCTCTCTGCACGGGCGGTGCACCCATCATACCAGGCTGTAAATTGGTTTGATTACCACCTTGTTGCATCGTTTGCATTCTAACTGGCGGTCGCATCGGCCCACCGCCCGTTCCAGCCACATTTTGGCCCATCAAACCGCCCATCCCCTGACCCGGTTGATTTGGTGTATTCACATTCTGGGTTATTTGACCACCTCCCATTGAAATCGGATTCGTTTGTGATATCATTAAACCTTGTTGTTGTTGTTGTTGTTGCTGCTGCTGCTGCTGCTGTTGTTGTTGTTGCTGTTGTTGTTGCTGCTGTTGTTGTTGTTGCTGCTGCTGCTGTTGTTGTTGTGGATTTTGTTGAGTTGGTACTGGATTTGTGGGGTTTAATTGTGCTGTGCCACAAATTAATTGACCACCAGGTGATGGATTCAAACCAGGACCACCAGTTGTTCCCTTAAGACACAAAACAAAAACAGTAACAACTCGAAATGAAACTAGTTAAAAATTTACTTGTGTTTGGCGCATTTGATGTGTTGATTTCTGCTGTTGAATTACTTTCCTTAAACGGTCCACAAAAGCCGCTTGATCATTGGGAATAAAACCGAGGTACGCTCTTTTATCAGCTGTATATAAAAGAATTAATACTTTAATGTCACAAGCGGATGGATTTGGAACGCTTGTAAAATGTACACAACCAGCCTATTAAAAAAAACAATTAACTCTCTCATTTCCGAACCAGTGCGACGTTTACTTACAAAACCGGAACTCATAACTCTCGTTAACGATTCCAAAGCATCACACGGTTGCGGATGAAACAATACCGATTTCGAATTCTTCAAATAAGCCCCACCAATTGTACCAATCAACTGTTTCGGCATTAATTGCATTATCAATTTCTGTGGCCAATTGTCCGCTTTCAATTCCGGTTCACCATCCTTTGCATTTGTACTAACATGACATGGTACATGTTTTGTGATTTTCGGTTGATCTGTTGCATTCTTCGGTTTATCAATCCATTCTAATAAACCTTGCCAAATTGTTTGACGTTCACGAACGGCTCCCATATGGTTCGGAGTCTGTTGCGTTGTAATCTAAACAATTTTCAATTAACCCTAGTTATTTTAATACGTAGAAAATAAACTACATACAGCTGCTTGTGATGTAGCCACTGGATTCGCTTGTGACACTTGCGCTAAAGATGTTTGAATGCATGTTGGATTTGGATTTAGTTGATTTGGAACGTTTTGTGGTTGGTTTATGTTTAGTTTATTCATTTGTGGATTTGAATTCACTGATAAAATAATTCAGTTTAATAGACAGAAACAGCAAATTAAAATGTTGTAACTTACATTGATTAAATTGATTAACAGCTCCAGGCATCGATGATGGCGGCTGTGTTAATTGTGCAATTAAAGCACTTCCAGGCTGTGAAGAATTGCAAACTTGTGACTGTTGTTGTTGTTGTTGCTGCTGCTGTTGCTGCTGCGCTTGCTGCTGTTGTTGTGCCTGTTGCTGCTGCTGCTGCTGTTGTTGCTGTTGCTGCTGCTGTTGAGGCGTCATATATGGACGTGGTTGTTGCGATGGTGGCGGCATCGGCCAATGTGGATTCGTTCGATTCACGTGTGCTATAAATCAGTTCTCTACACATATCACTATAAATATCTATCAAATATCCAACCTGTTGCTGCATGGTAACCGGGTGGCGCCACCATTGGCATTCCCATTGGATTGTTTCCAATCATTCGACCACCAACCACATTGACAACGCCCTTTTGCGGTGGAATCATTGAGCCGGCATGCGAAGTCATTTGTGTCATCACTAAAAACACACCATCACATTCTTAACACTGTTCCTCTGCAAATAAACAAACTGGAATTTGTACCTTGAGGATTTGGTGGTCGATAGACGGGATTCTGACCACTCTGAACACCCGCTTGCGTATTCGTCACCATCATGTTGGTATTCGCTTGAGAATTACAAGAAATCGGACTGTCATTCGAAGCCAATGGACTTGGTAATGAGGTAATTGGCAATGTATTCGACGACAATTGATTGAGATTATTTACAGCACCTGGTGATGGACTGATTGGTCTTTCTTTCAAACTAAAACCTTTCAATAAAACCAAATGGCGTGGATCTTTTGCGTAATTTTTCGTTTGTGAAGTGGACAAATCTCCCCCAGCTTTTTCAAAAAGTTTATAAAGTGATGGTATCTTCCTTGGTGAAATAATAGACAAATTAATGTTTTTCTACATAAAAAAAATTATTAAACAGTTGCATAAATAATTCGTTGTTAGTATTTACTTCTTGTAAAATTACAGCCAATTGTTCTGCTGTCTTTCCAGAATAAACTTGCGATTCTAACACAGGTAATAAGTACGGAGGTGAATTACACACTAATATGCAATGTTTCTGTATGTTTGGAAGATCTCGTTTTTGTTGGAGTTCTTCGAAACAATGTAAAGCAGTCGCTAAGCCTTCGGCGATGTTTGAATGCGATTCTCCTTTACCTCCAATGAGTCTAAAAGGGTTGAAATCAGTCTAAAAACTTTCTTAATTAAATATTCGTACTCTAGTTTTTCAAAAGCATTTAGGAGCTTTCCTGGACTGGAAAACGGACCAAAACTGTCGCTGCACATGTGAGGTAAACAGTCTGCAGCATGGTAAACAACAATTCCATACATGGAATTCGCATTTTCCGATACATAATTGCTTTCGTCAATATTTCCTTGACTGAAATACCTAGAGAAATGAATAATTAGAGAAAATCTTAATTTTAAGCCAAAATAAATGAGTATTTTGGAAATTATCTCAGTATGTGTATATTTACTCATTATAAAGCAAGGTTACACTGAATTTGTTCAGTACCTCAAACTAAATTCATATATCCGTTCAAAAAACATCATTGAATCGTATGCTAAAGGAAATAACATAAATTTATTACAGTACTTACTCTAAAGAAGGAATTATATAGTTTGTTTTCAAGTCATTGATGTAAGCACCATTTACTGCAGTTCCTTCAACAATAAATAAAACGTCTGCTTGTAGACAATGTTCTGATGTACCGACAGACACGACCATTTTATTGAAACTTAATTTAACTTATTTATGATTAATTTTGCACAGTTTTTTTAAAGAACTTTTTGTGATTTTACATGCATATTTACATGTCTTATCTATTTCTGACAGTTGGTAACGGAATTGACAGAATGTCAGAGTTTTGCTGAAGTAGGTAACTGCTTTATCGACTTTTCGATTCAAAAAGTTCGTGGCCTACAAAAGTTATTGGTCTCTGTGTATTTGCACTACAAAAATTTAAAATTCAAATTACGTATTCCGAAATTTTATATAAAATAACATAAATGTGTGACTTTAAATTATAATAAAATGTTAGAATGGCTTTAATACAGTCAAAAAGAAAAGAGAGTTAATTAATTAGGATTTCGAAATGATATTCAAAAAATTTAAATTTGTTTATTATTGTTGTACATCCGAAAAGGAGATGAGATCAAAAAAGTTCTCAACAAATAAATCTTGATACTAATGTATTAAATGATAGCACAACACAAACCAGTTTTTTTAAAGTGTAGGTAGCTTCAGATGTTCAATTTTTAAGTATACCAAAACGAATGCGCCTTTATATCACTATAAATTTGTATAATGGTTTAAATAGTTAGTTCTCTGACCACAAACAAGAATAACTTTCTAATCCTAATATCGAGGGCAAGAAACTCTAAAGGGTGAACATTAGGAACTAACCTATCCTATTTTCATATGAATTAGTCTAGGCGTAGGTGTATAGCTATATTTTGGTGGTTCTTTACTAAATTTACAACAATTTCGCCAATTAAAAAGCGCTTCTTCCTAAAATGTTTAACAAACCGCCTAACAACTTTACAAATGAATAAATTAAAAAAAAAATGGTTTTTGTTTAACGTTTTTAACAACAATTTTAATTTGTTAATGAAAATCATGCAAGAAACTCTTGAAATTCAATTTATGCCGCAACTTTTACGCAAAAATTCCATCTTATGTAGCAGTAAATAAAAACCAATTACATTTGGTCAGAAAAAGCAAGTTTTTGAATCCCTTAAACTCTTTTAAGATGCGCTGCAATCCTGACCAGACCCAATTATGTTTTTTTATAGAAAAAATGTTTTTTTTTTCACTTGTATCCACACATGGGTTGGTTGACCTGTCTGGCTTCAATTTGGTGTGTCCTAAACGAATATATGTTGTAGTGGTCAGTAAAAATATTTTAGCCACCAAAATAAATAGATTTCAATTATCCTATTGTTGTATTGAAAAAATGTATTTTTTCACAATTTTACATTTATACATAATTCATAAGATTTATGTTGCCGTTTTTTCAATCAGATATTATTTGATGACGTTAAAACATTTTCGATTTTAAAGATTATACTAGGCGTACATTCATTATTTGGAATTTAAATGAGAGTAATATTTGTGTCAGAAATATAAAAATAAAATTGTTGTTCATGGAAAACATGTAAATTAGAAAAAAATATTCAATATTGTTGAAACAGTGAAATGATTAGGTAAAGATCAAGATTTTTTGTTTGAGTATCTCTCGATGCCACTTCAAAACGTATAAAAGGCCGCTTAATAAAAATGAAGACTTTAGTCCACTACCACAACTACACTGATAAGTGTCATATAAAAGTGCTATTGAACCATTCAGAAAAGAGAAAAATCTCGGGGAAATTCTTCATTATGGAAGAGCCGCACATTTACAGCAAATATAAAGGATTGCAAAAGACCGATGCAATTTATGTTATTGAGAATTATTTACGTTTAATTAAATGGACAAGACCAAGTGAAGAGATTTTAGATATTGGATGTGGCGATGGACAAGTGACTATTGAAATTTTATTACCAAATTTACCGAGAAACTGTTCACGTATTATTGGTACAGACAAATCGGAGAATATGGTCAATTTTGCAAAGAGAATTTATTCAAGTGTTAGTCGTACGCAATTTGTAACATTTGATATTTCACAAGAAATTTTACCAGAACAATTTCAGCAACGATTTGATCACATTTTTTCTTTTTATTGTTTGCATTGGGTGCAAAATCAGAGGTAAGTTTTCGTTTTTCTTCATTTATTTGTCGAATTAAAACATTTTCTTTCAATTCGATTTTTTTTTCAGAAAAGCGTTTTTTAACATGTACGAAATGTTACGACCAGGCGGAGATATTTTGGTCACATTTCTGGCAAGTAATCCTTTATATGATGTTTATAAAAATTTAAACAAAAACCCTAAATGGGCGCCCTATATGCAAGATGTACACAATTTTATATCCCCTTACCACGAGTGCAATGATCCAATTGAAGTATTGGAGAAAGTACTGCAAGAAACTGGATTCATCTGTCACGTATGCCGACTGGAAAAGCGTACTTATACATTCCCATCGGTGGATGTTTTAAAAAGTAAATAAAAATCCAAACATTTTCTTATTGCAATTTGAGATATTTCCCATTTTCTTTCAGGATCTGTGCAAGCAGTGAATCCATTTTTAAATCGTTTAGCTGAAACTGAAGTGGATAAATTAATGGAAGATTGCATGTCGGAAATAAAGAGGGTGGACAATGTTATTATTGAAAATGAAAATAACAAGGATAAAAAATTGCATTGTCTTTATAATTTGTTTATTGTTTATGCATCAAAACCAAAGAGAAGTATTTAAGGAAATTAATTGATCATGTGATAATATAGTATAAATTTGAATATTGTTTATGGGGTTAAAAATAAAAAGTAGAAACATAATTCTTTTTTTTTATATCAATAAATGCTCTTCTGACATAGAGAAATTTACTCAAAACTTACCTTTGCATGAAATCATTGGCGAAACTTTTGTTGATTTGCCGCATTTTTCTAATTTTTCTTAAAAACAATCCTTTGAAAATATATGTATATTGCAATAAAATAAATAATTACAATTAATATATTTACAATTTTACAATCTACAAACACATGTACATATACATTTACAATATATAATGA
The DNA here is from genome assembly GCA_963930825.1 of Silvanus unidentatus. Classification (NCBI taxonomy): domain Eukaryota; kingdom Metazoa; phylum Arthropoda; class Insecta; order Coleoptera; family Silvanidae; genus Silvanus; species Silvanus unidentatus. Next base: position 16,025,807 of record OZ005760.1, read on the forward strand.
GAGAATACTGATTTCAAACGGAATACTATGTATTAACATTTTAAAATTACCTATTAAAAAAATTAAATCCGCACTAAAGTACAATTAAAAATAACAATAATAAATACTTAAATAGTATTCTATATAACATATATATGTATATTATTTATAACAAATATTTAGAATTTTACTAAATCCTCTTTTAATAAAGATATAAATTTTTAAACACATTCGATCACATTTAATAATTATTTGTCAATATTATTGTCATTAGGCAAGAAAAGTGTATATATGTAGAATAAATTAATTTCTTTCATTTTTTCCATTAAATCCTCGCCTCTGGATAAAGTATATTTAATACACTTACATAGGAACCAACAAAGAATCCAATAAAACCAAAACAAATAATCGCAATATCTTTCCATAAGATCCAGCTATGTTTCCCTAATTTATCTGGCCAAAATGTTATTATCTCAATGAAAGGTGGAAAAATTAATGCCAATGCTGAACTACTAAACGCACCCACCAACGATATAACCGCACCAAGATTCGGTATTGCAATTGCCAATGCAAATGTTATAAATACCAGCACGGTACGTGTCGCATATTCTGCTAAACGTTTCGATTTATCATTAAGAAAATACTTTTTTATTGCCGGCCAGACAATATTAAATGGTACGTAAAATTGTAAACTATATGAAAGGAAAATTGCTACTGCCATCATCAGACGTACTGACTGAGCCAGTCTGAAACAAAAAAATTATAGCAAATCGATTGAAAATATTTAGACTTAAAGTCTGTTATTTTCTAAATAAGACGATACATGTTTTTATCACAAATAGTTCAACAGAAATTTTCTAATTGATAACACAAATAGTAAATAAAATTAATTACTTCATTTCTTTACGTCATAAAAAAAAACTAATAATTACTTACAATTCATCTGAAGGCAATAAAAGTGTAACACTCCCTTCAACAGCCCTGTCACCATATTTTAAGTACCCAAAGAACCCAACCGCCGTATAAAGTGTTGCAACAATAACCATTCCTGTATTCAAAACACCATTCCATCCTCCAAAGTCTTGGGGACTTTTCATGTTGTTCTCCAACGGCAAAACCTAGGAAATCAAATAAAAACAAAATTCAAACTAATTTTTTTATTTTGCCAACTTACAACACCAATCCCTTCGAACGCATAAATCGCCGTGCCAAAATAAAGTGGCAACTGATTCCACGTGGCAAATGCATTCACTGACGATGTATTTGGTAATCCTTGTAGCATATAGAAAAATGTTATTATCAATCCAGAACATGTTATAATCGATGCAAATAACGAGGCCGGCGTTAAATATTTTAAACTCTTCACCCAATTCAATAATACCATTGGTAATAATAAAATTAACAAATACCAATGTACACTGATATCGAAAAAGTAATGTTTCACAACATCATGCAGATTGGCAGCAACGAACACGAAATAAACACAACAAAAGCCCAATTGTGTTATACATAAGAAAATGTTAATCAACGTCCTAAAATCCAACAAAAATTTTTTTATTGCGTATATAATATCTATCCAGTTTTTAATATTTTATCAAAAGTAAGTTCAAGAATTTATAAACAAACTTAATAAATTCGATAAAAACGTTCGTACTCACTTTGCCAATTTGGAATAATTCCTTAAACAATCTGGTCCAGTTTTGAATGAATATTCAATCACTTCAGAGAAATTCAACGATGGCTTTTGAGTTCGCCAGCAAAGCTCATGAGCACAACCAACTAACATATGCATACAATGTGTACATATTGCACCCATTATCATTGTACCAAATAAACCAATCACCCAGCCAGCATTACGGAATGCATCTGGCATTGCCAAGATTCCCGTACCAATGTTCCCTTTTAATAAATGCACCATTGTATCGAAATTTGATGTGGGATTCTCCAAATTTCGATTGAATGCTGGATTTTCCGTTATTTCACTGGATCCATTTTCCATTTCAATCACATTATCATTTTGATATTCGTTTTCTAATAGATACTGTTTTTCATCTTGTTTCATTTTCGTTTTGTTTTCAACCACTTTCGATTCCTAAAATATGCAACGTTTATATTGGTATATCAAATGAAACTTTTATGTGGGAGGATAACATTTTTATCTAAAGCTATGTCATTTTTTGCCATTAATACCAGCCATTCGAAGATTAATAATAATTACGTACAACAAAACACAAATAGTGTGCATGTTTCTAAATTTAAAAATAAATTCAGATTGTTTTAATCTATAAAATTGTTTTCTAATACTAAGAAAATTTGATGGAATGCCCAAAAAAACGTTTAGAATTCAAATCGATTGTATATTGTAAATATTTGTTGTTTTTATAAATTGGCCATGCGAAATAATCAAAAACCGGCATTTATAAACTATTAAGCGAACACATGCGAATGGAAAAGTGCAGAGAGATAAAAGAATTACATTAATATTGTATGTATAAACATTAATATGATAAGTGTAATCATTTAGGAAAATTACCAAACTTTTAACTCATTTTATGATTTTTTTTTCACTAATTTAAAAAGTTGTACACATTTTAATTTTCCACCAATCTAACACCACTAACACATAAACTAAACACCAAAAAAAGGAAATTTAACAATTGGATTTACTTACATTTCTCTCATTCTGAATAGTTCCATATTTTGCTTTCATATTTACTCAATCACATAGAAAATGTACAAACAAATCAAAAACCAAATAAATTTTCATAGGTGTTTAAACAAAGTTGTCATTAACACAAATTCAAAAGAATTATTTAACAACCGAAAGAGATGGTCGTACTTTATATATAAAATGATGATGACAAGAAGATCCTTCTTCCCCTACCCTCCACCATCATCTTTCTCTCATTTTTCAACCGTGATTTTGTATGAAATATTCAAAACAAAACCTAATAAACGTGATGATAAATTTATTGTTTATAGTAACAAAATTTTTATCAAATTAATTTTTATTTCTACTATAAGTTATGGGTTAATATACCTAGTAACATTCAAATGTTCATCAGTTTTTTACTCTTTTTATCTAAAAACTCTTTAAACAAATCAAAAATTTATTTCATTGTATTCAACAAACTTTAACCAGGAAATAGGTGTTATCTGGTCACTAAAAATGTGTCATATTAACTATTTTATTCCATGATGTCTTTTTTTAATCAAAGACATTAAGGAATGTCGCATAAACATTGAAAATTTTCCACTGACTAAATAACCCTTAACATCGTCTTTTCAAGGATTATAATCTTCTTATCTCTTTTATTCTCATGGATAATTATCCTTTTTCTAATTGCTAGATAAAGTTGGCAATACTCTCTTAATGCATTCATCCGTATGGAAAATTTTCTAACATTTCTATTTACCTAAATTGGGAATTTAAAAACATAGTTTTTTGTGATAACGTTTATGACATAATATTTTCCATTTCAGGAGTATTCCTGGTTCGGTGGAAAAATTTATTATTCAGTTTTCGGTGAATTGTTTATTTGTATAACATAATTAAGAATATAATGGAAAGCTGGCAGTAACTTTTACTGATTTGGAAGGTTCTACTTACATAAATTGAAGACAGCATCAACGAATTCCGATCGATAATAAAATTGGAAAATCTATTCTCTGTGAAGAACGATAGACACAAAAATTAAAACAGGAACTAAAGTATTATATTGATCTTTTATCTGATAAAACTTTATTTTATCTAGGGATTCAGGGTTTAGCTATAAACAATTAATCAATAAAAAAGTTATTGGAAATTCACGATATTTACGATTTTTTTATTACTTTAATAAGATTTTTATGGTGTCGATATTAAAACTTGCAAAATGAGCAAAAAATCAATTTGGAATTGAAACCCTGTTGGAATACACTTATAAAGGAATACGAAATTTGTATCCGATTAATTCGTCTTTTATTCTAAGGTGTATAAATGTGCATTTTAAGCTTATCATTCTATCTGGAAATTTATTTGATTTCAATATTTAATCAAATTTTACTTACGATTAGCAGCTCATTGTTTGATATACGTTGTATGGCGAATATGAAAGTTTCGTGCATATTATAAAGCTCTAATATAAACATTTTCGTGCAAACAATAATTTTCAATAATTAAACATTGAACAATAAATACAATAAATAATGATCTAATTTAATTACTGTAACACTTTTGGTTGTACCCTCCATTTTAAGTTACACACTTTTTAATTTCCACTTATTAAATACAGTCCTGAAAAATGTAATATTTAATATTATACTTTCAGATTAATATATTGATTACCTTTTAATATAAATCGAAGAACTTTTAAATTAATTTTGATTTAAAAGTTATGTTTTCGTTTACATATGGATACAAACGTCAAAACAATTTTTTTTTGACATATGTCAATTCCCATTTCCAAGGCAGACAACTTAAAGATCAATAAAATCTCCAAACTCATACTTCATTTATATTTATTCATTTACGTTCCACTATTCTACACATATGTTAAATAATAATAAATACATTTGCAATAAATCATAAGAAGGAAACAGTTTAAGGCATCCAAATAAACTTGAAAAAGTTTTAGTGCTATTTTGGTTTGTTTTTGGTTACGCCCTTTTCACCAAATCATCCCTAACCTCAAAAAATGAAAACTTTAAAAATAAATAAATTACAAACAACAAATACCGTATTTCCACAATAATGAATTCTGTGACGGTATTTGTAACAATAGATTAGAGAGTAGCCCTGATTAATATTCCAAGGTTAAATGGAATTTTAAAAAACAACTTGGAAAGACAGTTTAACAGAAAAATTAAATAAAATCCCATTGACATTCTGTGTTAGTGTTTTTTAAGCAGTTATGTGGTGGATAACACATATAGAAGGTGGCCCCAAACGGGTGAACCATGCAGCTGTTGCTGTAAATCACAAAATCTACTGTTTCGGTGGTTACTGCACTGAAGAAAACGCTCGCGAATATTGGTACAAATCGATGGACGTGCATGTCTTAAACACTGCCACATTCAGATGGACAAAACATCCTGTAAGTGATTTACCATATATCGAAAATGATGATATCATCCCATACAAACGCTATGGACATACGGCTGTGGTATACGAAGACAAAGTGTACATTTGGGGTGGCAGAAACGATCGCGCCTCTTGTTCCATTCTCTTCTGTTTTGACACAGTGTGGCATTGTTGGACGGCGCCTCCAACCACCGGGACAATCCCTTTGCCACGCGATGGACACACTGCCTGCATTTGGAACAATTGCATGTACATTTTCGGTGGATATGAGGAAGATTCTAGTGCTTTTGCCGAGTCAGTTTACAAATTAGATTTGGATTTAATGCATTGGTCATGTATTCGTACCAGAGGTGAGAAAATCATTAAATTAATGTGTTCAACACTTAAGGCGATAGTTAAGGTGTAATTGCAGTTTAATTACATTGAATTTCGACTTTGCAGGCATTGAACCACCCGTGAGGGACTTCCATACTGCCGTTTGTATCAATGACAGAATGTACGTGTTTGGTGGCAGAGGGACTCCGAATGAGGAGGGCTTTTATATTGGTAGGGAGATTTATTCGAATGAATTGTGGTATTTGGATATGAAGAAATTCGAATGGCATGTTTGTGATGTTACTGGCGATGTTCCTACAGGCAGACGAAGTCATTCTGCATGTAAGTTTAAAAGTGGAATGTTTTCAATATTTCAATTAACTTGTTTTTAGTTGTTTACAATAATAAAATGTACATATTCGGTGGTTTTAATTCGAATTTAAAAGAACATTTCAATGATTTGTATGAGTTTGATCCACTTGTGAATGTTTGGAAGAAATTACATAGTTCTGGAGAGCAACCATGTCGACGTAGACGACAAGCCTGTGTTTTGGTCAACGATAGAATTTTCCTCTTTGGAGGAACAAGGTAAAAATTCGTTTAAAAATGAATACGGTTTTTAAACTGTTTTTTTTTCAGTCCTCAATCGCATAATGTTTCCTATCTTACTGACGACAATGATGAACAATTGGTGGACCATAGTGATATGTTTGTGCTGGATATGAAACCGTCATTGAAAACCTTTGCCATGATTGCAGTAAGAAAATATAAGTTGGATGAATCGATTTTACCGAAGAATATTAGGTTTGTTTTATAAAAAATTAATACTCGTCGTTATAAATAATTTTTTTAGATTGGATATGTTGAATATGTTCACCCCGAACAAAATAACGATAACACGACCAAGCAATTCAACAGGATAATAATAGTACGAGTAACATTTAAATCTTCTGAATTTTATGTCCTATTTTCAAGTACATTCGAAAATGTACGTTTTATTAATGGATAGTTGAAGAAATCTTGTAAATATGTGTGAATTCCATTGGTTTTCCCTTTGTTTTCTATAAATTATTTAAAGTTTACAAACCAATTGTTATGATAATAAAATTGAAATCGATACATATATTTTATTTCTAACAAATTTAACATCAATTTTTAAGGATATCACAAGTAGTGGCAGTGTATAACTTACGACTTAATGTTATTAAAGTAATTTTACCATAAGTAAACTCAATGAGGAGCCAAATGCGAGTCCAACGCCCATAAAAACGGTCATCATTGATGAGGCGATCTCCTTCTCGTGTTCGTCAACAACCCTGAAAACAAACCAAAATAAAAAAGAGAAAAAAGGTACTTCTGTACTTACTTTGGAGCGAAAATGGCACAAACATTCGCTAAATACCCATTCGATAATGCACACAGGAAAAGAATTAAAATATATTGATAATCTTGTGCGAAAACTACTGCAGAATAATGTCGTGGCTGTGCATTGCACAGCATTAAAAGTGGAATAAACATAAAACGTGAAAGGCTTAATATAAAGACAAGAATTTCACTTTTAGGCTATAAGAAAAAAATCGTTATTTTATTCAATCACCGAGAATGAAAGGAAGACAACCTTTTGTATTCTTCCAGCTACAATTCGGCCCAAATAATCTCCAACACTAAATAATAAGTAAGCAATTGTGGGCACGAAATAAACGTCTGCCAAATAAAAACAGAATTACATGTTAAAAAAATGTTAGAAAGCGATTTAAATTGTTTACCATTCCATTTATTGCCATGTCCTTTATTCTGTGATTCAATTAACACGGTTACACCGGGATAAACTGACAATGTTATTGCAAATACTGAAAACATACTTAAACCATAACACCAAATTTTTCTTAATACAATTTTGTAACAAAACGTTTGTGGAACACTTCTGTCTAACATTCCATTGTCGCTACTGGTTTCTAAGATTGATTTCTCGATGATATGATACTTGAAGAATACACTTTTCGTAAGGATTATGTAAAATATTATCGCTAAAATGATTGTTAGATTTCCTATGGTGAAATAGACGAAAGCGCTGTGAGTTGAAGAGGCGCCAATTGCTAAGGAGACAATTTCAGCTAGGGCTGCGAATATACCGCCTAGTGCTTGGCCACCTAATGTGGCAGTTATGTAAATTGGGGAGAATTTACCACAAATACCGAAGATACTACCAGATAGAATTGCACTACAAACTAGAATGGAATTATTGACTTGTATAAAGAATTCTACTTTTTGGTTCTTTTACCATTTAGTAAAACAATTGTGCCTAGAGTGATTAGAAAAAAACCATGCTGCCCTAAAACAGTATATTTCAGTATTTTTTTTTTGTAAGTTGGGGCTTACATTTGTCTGTGTCGATATGTACAAAAACCAAAGTAGAAACGAATAAAAGTAACATAACAACAAGCGACCAAATAACACGTGTATTTAAAGATACCCTAGAAAATCGAAAATTAACGTTAATAAAGTTTACAAATCGAAGTAATTTACCTGTGGCTAATTGCTGTATTTAGTACTAAAAATATTAATGTTGGAATTGCGGATGCGACACTAATATACGAAGTAAATTCTGCCTGTAAGGGTGTACGTTTTCCAGAGGAATTGTTTGTGACATTCTGATTAACATCACGGAATTTAAACATCCAGTACTGAAAATAGAAGAAATTTGATTGAGTCAATGTTGTTATTTTTTAGTTTTAAAGTTCTTACATCGTCAGCTGTAATGAAAAAGTTCCATGGCAGCAATGTAACAAGTCCTAATAGATAAAAAATTATATACACTACATAATATTTGTCTTTTGGTTCAGAGCTTTTAAATAATGCTTTTGTATCATTCAGAGATATTGTGTCTTCTTGTAATTGATTTTCCTCATCGTCAGAATTGCATTCTTTTAATAATGGTGTTGTGTTTACTGAATATGCCATCGTGACACTTTATGTAACTTAATACATGGTATTTATCAGTTTCTTTATAACTGTTGAATGCTTCTTAAAATGCATTAGCACTTCTCTTTGTTAAACAATAAAGCAGTTGAATATTTGTTATCAATGTTTATATTTTTGATGTTGATGTCACAAGCACACAGCTGTCAATGTCAGATGGAAAAATTAAAGGTTATTTTAACTGTGTCACCAAAATAGTACATTTGCAACTAACAGGACAAGTAGCTCCACTGATGGATAAAATTTAAACTAGTGGAAAAGGACACCAAAAACCTTAAGAAGCACTTTTACCTATTTATTTTACTCTAAATTTTAAGAAACAGCAAAGAAAACTTCCACGGCTCTTTTTAAAAACAACACGTGAACTTCATATATGTCTAAAAAAATACAAAACGAATTCATAATTTCACGTACCTACCTACAGTAGGTTATTAAAAATGATAGCAATTTAATATTGCAATATTTTAAATTTTCAGATTATTTAGAACCAGAAAAAACATGCAATTATCACCAAAGAAACGGTTAAATACAATATGAGCAAAACAATAATAAAAATAATATTCAAAACAAATATACATAAATAATCACAAGAAAGAATTAGAACAAATAATAGAAAATCGTGAAAAGTATTACAGTTCTAGAAATCATTGATCACCATTCAAAACTCACGGCCAAGTTTTAAGCGAAAGACTGCTGGAAGACGCTAAAACAGACATTATTAACAGAAACTGATCATGACTCAATCACACACATAATGAAACAATATAGAAAAATGCAATACATATATGAGAATAATAAATGTGGATAGCAAAAATAAGTTCATCTGGTGATGGCGTGATGCCTCCAAACACCAGGAATTATCTCCGAGTCTCCGATGGTGGCTTAGCCGATAAAGGTATAGACTTTTTTGGTATAAGCTCTTTTTTGGTGCTCTATGTTATCTTTTGCACAACAGCACATTCGATCTCACTTGCTCAATATTAGTATAAAGTTTCAAAAAAATGAGAGTTAATAAAGATGTAATGTATTCGTATATGTAGATACTTCTAAGAAAGGTACAATTGTCATTAACCATTTTTAAACTTAAGCTTTTACATTGTTATATAGAAAATTTCTTAAATGTGTCTATAAATGTAAATTACTTTTAAATGTACTACCACCCTCTGGGCACTATTGGGGCCTAGACTGGTCAACTTATCCTAAGAGTAGAAGGGTAGTTGAAATGTAATAAATACTGGCTAAACCTTATGAATAGTTACAGTCCTAGTACGACTATTAAGTTCATTACTATTACTATTACAGTCCTAGTACGACCATTAAGATTCATTCTATTCCATTCCATTTTATAATTCGTTACTGTATATTTCGTCAGTTGATATATTATTATAATTATTCATTTGCGTTTTGCTGATTTACAATAAACTTGTGCTAAGTTCAAACCAACGTTTCTTTAATTTATCGTGTATCACCATTCTTTAACGTTCAATACCATAACGTTCCACCGATCAACATCCATACCAAGGGTTTCTGCAACGCTTCAACGTACTCCACGACCTAAAATTGACTGAGACAATTTTTTATAATACCTCTTATTTTTTCATAATATATATGGCACATTTTAAAATAAGCGAACCGCATTGGGAAGTAATGCTTAGTTTTTTTCGAAGAAAATAAGGATATTGCCTATTGCTCCCGTCGAAGAACCTCATTTGCAATGGGCAACATTTTTGTACATTCAAATAACCTATCAAAATAATAATAATAATAAAAGGGCAATTAGAATAGAACAACACTTACCGTACACTTGTCGTACAACTTATTTAACAGAAATAGGTAAACGAATATTTTCAAAACTAATTAAAAACAATGCGAAACAAGGTGATATTTGTATTCAACACTATTACGAAACGGCTACGAATTACTCGACATTTCATTCGATATTAACCAAGAATTGGTAAATTCGATATGTCGAATTAGTTGTGAGTCTCTACTATCGAGTCGATAGTCAGGTATCGTTTTACTGAGAATCCCAGCTCAGTTCGCAAAAATAGCAATAAGTTGATTATCAGGCGTCATGTAGCCGCTAACATGACACATTTCAAAAATTAAACGAAAAACACGAAAGATTTGATTTCCGATGAATAACAAAATTTTTCTATAAAAGCCTTTTTTTGACTTACATAATTTATGAAAAACCAATATATTCGAAATTAACAAACTAATAACAAATAATATATTCCTGAACATTTAACAGATATATCTTTCCTTTAAGGATAAATTCCAAATTAGAAAATATTTTATTTTACTATAATGTAAAAACTGAAATATTATTACATGCCATTTAGGTTTAGATTTTGAGTTTAACTACTAATTTTGAAAACTTATTTTAGATAAGGTAGGTAATACACTTCTTTTCAGTCATTCGAATAGTACAGACGTTTCATTTTAATAAATAAAAACGGTGTCTTATTTAATAAACCCCTAGGATTCTTTTTAATTAGAGAAAAGAGAGAAATTAGAGAAAAACAAATTTATTAAGGTAGGTAAGAATAGGGGTGTCGGACCAGTTGCGACCGAGACCCAAATCGACCCAGTTGCGGCCATAGAAGTTTTTACCTGATTTCAATCGTACCACTTGCGGCCGGTTGAGGCCCCTTCTTTTGCAAATGCTCCTTGCTTACTTTTATGTTGATTTTCTACTTTAATTTTCCTATAATAGATTGCAGTAAATGTGAAGGAAAATATTTTCATATTCATTTTGGAAACGCAAAAGTCTGCTCAGCTTAGTATACGTTAGGTTAGGTTAGGTTTGTATAGAGCAGTCCAGGGAACTGTCAGTTGAAAAAAAAAATGGCGTCTGTAGTACAAACAAACTTTTTTTGAAAGTTTAAATTGAGGTTTAAATCTATTATTTTTGAATTTTACACTATTTTTTCTCATGAAAACGTTATGTTTTGTGGTGTTATAGGCTTACGAAGCAATTACTCAAGAAATTTGGTTAAATATTCGAAAATTATCTGAATAAACCCAATTTGTGTTTGCAACAAGTGTTTGGTGTATTCAAAATTAGGAGAAACTTGTAAAAAATCAATGTTTATGTCCCAAGACACTTTGAGGTATTTAAAAGAGTAAAATTAGGGCCTGTGGAATTCCTTATACTCAAAAATTAACTGTAGCACATCTTTATTTTGCATCCTGAAGAAGTGCCGGTTGGGATGCACCTAAAATAACACGTTTAGAAGATCGTATTTTATGTTTTTTGTTGATAGATCTCTTTGATTGATGGCATTTATTCATTTATAACTCCATTTAACCGAAACTTACATAGAGGTTTGTGTATAAAGTGTTTTTTATAATAATTCTGAAATATTTAACCAAATTTCTTTAGTAATTGCTTCGTTAAGCATATAACACCACAAGACATAACGTTTTCATAAGAAAAAATAGTGTAAAATTCAAAAATAATAGATTTAAACTGATTTAAACCTCAATTTTAACTTTCAAAACAAGTTTGTTTGTACTACAGACGCCATTTTTTTTTTCAACTGACAGTTCCCTGGACTGCTCTATTGATTTAGTTCAAAAAATATTGGAGCCTGTTTTTTTGTAGTAACATACCAATTTTGTCGTGCCAAAACACTATTTTATCATGCGAATAAATGGTACCCCAAAAACAAGTAAACATGTATGTATAGTGTGCTTAAATGTACATATACCTACAATTGTAAAATATCCGACCACCTTAACCCGGGCCGCAAGTGGTCCGATTGAAACCAGGTAAAAACTTCTATGGCCGCAACTGGGCCGATTTAGGTCTCAGTCGAATAGGTTCCTTCTTGTAGAATTTATATGTATATCTAACTAAGTAAGTAATCTATAAGTTCATACCTATTTACCAAAAAATTATCAAATAAAAAAAGCAATTTTAAATTTGTTAATTTTTAGATAAATCAATTTAGTAATTTTGTTTATTGATTTGTTGTCTAATTTAGTTAATAATATGTTGACAATATAATAGTAATTGGTACTTGCTAACTTTTAATTCAATTAATTGATAAATCTCATTTAAAAAAATTACTGATAAGGTATTAACACTTAATGATCATTCAAGTTTAAAGATTGGTTTTTGGAATCAATCACACTTCAAAACCGAGTTCCTAACTAATTGACCTAGTTTAAAATTATTCGTAACTTAAATTTTCATGATGGATTCATATAAATATATAGGAACCCTAAACACATTTTTCCATCCAAATGTTACATTTGTAACTCAGAAAATACCTTATATATCCTTAAAATACCTTATATATATATATATACCTTACTATCATCATGATGAAAGTACTATTGTTGATGCTCTTAATATAGACTGTTATAAACTAAAGTACTATGCTCAGCGCCGCCTAGTGCCACGCGACAAAAGGTTAAAAAAATATATCCCAACTCTTAAAGTATATATACAATTAATTTTATCTATTTCGGTGCTATAACAGGTACATTTTGACACTCATTTGATGTCAGTTCCGTTTAATAATAGCTGATAATAAAACGGAACTGTCATTATTGTGTCACATTCTAGCACGGAACTGTCATCCGCTTATTATAGCAACAAATGTCAAACGACTGACATACATATTATTTTTAAACAAAAATCGTAAATTTACACCGAAATAGATAAAATAGTATAAAGAATTCGTTTGATAAGGCATTTTATTGCAATCGCGGATTAATTTCGCAAATTCGCTTGCGAATCTTTTAAATACCTAGTCTCGAAGTAGGAAGTCCCGAAATAGGAAGACACGGTATATACCATTAGACCATTACATATAGCATCCCTCAAAACAGTTTTCTCATTTCGTTTTACTTCACAAATTTCATTATAATTGCCACTAGAGGTGCCCAATCCTATTTTGTATACATCACATCCATCTTCTGATAACAAATTATTGCTGAAACACTAGTACGAACAGCAAAATGGAAATCAACTAAATATGAAGTGTTTGCTATACGAAAATCTTTCAACAAATAGATGGTCTGATTACTGGTCTCATTGAAAACATCATTTCTTAGACATTGAGGAAGTTCTACAAATGAAAAAAATTAAACAATGAATTTAATAACCTTTTATAAAAACAACCAATTGTGTCATATGTAGGTAGATTCGTATTATCTTTACAATTATAATAATATCTAAAGGCAACTGAGAATTTGGATCCAAAACCATAATATTTTATCTGAATTATATTTGGATCTTGCCATGCGAAAATTGGATCACTCTCACCTTCTCTACCAAATGAAAGAAAACCATCTGAAAATGTTATTTATTAGGTGGTGATGTTCCTAAAACAGCATTTTTATCATACTATTTATAACATATATGAAGCCAAAATGATCTTATTTCGATAGACGATAACAATCCACCAATTCACGCATTTACAACAGGAACTCCGTCCCTTTCCAATATTACTTTAGCATTGTAATTTTTACTAATGTGTAATGTATAAGTGCCATTCGCCATAGTATTATTTGTACCTATAACTCGCTGACAAAAATACTCTTGCATCAGTACTCATTTCAACTGAAAAATGTAAATCGACCATTAAGAATTCGTTGGTATTTTGTAAAGCGCTCAGAGGGAAAATATGTTCTACTATGTTGAAATTATTTCCCATACCTATACCGTACATTGACTCATAGGTAAATGTTGAAAATTTTTAAAAACTTAGATTATCTAAATTTGTGTTTGTTCTTACCTAAAGAGCCGCAAATAAAAAGGGGACTTAAAAAGATCAACCATATAGACATAGCTTTTAAAGGACTGATTGACTGATGATTATAGAACTGTTTTTTGGGACTACAAATGTAATGAATTTTAGAGACGCAATATTTATATAAATCGCTCAAGGATAAATAAAGGGATTACTCTAATCTTAATACTTACAGGAAGTTTTACTTAAGAATTTTGAACACTATACATATACATATACTATATCAATTTACATGGAATAAAATTAAGATGAGATAAGATTAAACAGTTCAAAACTAATTTATATTTTCAAATATAAATTCATTCAAATATTTGTTCAAATAATTTATATTTTGACTTTTATACTCAATTTATAATAGAGATATATTGGGCTTTGGGGTAATAAGCAATACGGAAGAGATTTTAAATCAGAAAAAAACAATAACTTCCAAATATGTTTTAATTAATATCTATCAATTATTTTTACAATTATTTATTTAATTAATTATTTATTATTATAAATTTAAAGTAAAATAAGAAAAGATTATATGTTTTTTCGAAAAATATAAATATATTTTGTAGTATACATATATTGAACATACAGTATCTATATTATATACAAAGAAGGTAAATAATTTTACCTAATGCATCTGATGACCTTTTTGGCTCTCAACAAACTCTACTTCCACATCCATTGCACTTATAAAAATCGTTCTGAATAATACGTTCTAACATTGTCGAGAACGGTATATTAGAACAGAGACAAAACTGTTTAGTCTCTGATTAAAATGAGAATATATCCAATAAATATCACAGTTATATAGAAGTAATGAGATACGATTCTTAGAATTAACTAATTATACCTAAGTACCCCAGTGACCAGTTAATGTGTCTCCAAAAGGTCCTTAGAAAATTACCTGAAATCGGCCGGTGACGAGTTAATGTATCTTACTTGAAAGGGATTAAGTCTGGTGACGAGTTAGTGTGTACCCATTTATTTTAAGTGTGAACAAAAATTTAAACTAACTTTAATTATTAAACTGACCTATGCAATAAAAAAAAATATGTAGCCTGCGATGGTATTCTCATGTGCGTGTACTATTTAATACCGGTATTAACTCACTATTTAATACCAAAAATCGGTCTCACTGACGATTTCTGTTATGATTTATTATTAGAAGATTATCCTAATCTTTATTCTTACTGCTTTTTACGAAAGAGATACAGATTACATTATAAACATGAGAAAATAATACAGCTCAGAAAGATTGTAGTATTAGGTATTTATAATCAATAACTTGACATTAGTCAATATTTAAAGTTTTTCTCTTAGGTACAATATTTTGGTTTCGATACCTATAAAAAATCACAGTAAAAATTCAAAATAAAAGACTAGATATAAGTTTATTACAATTTATCTTCTTTGGTTAATCAATTTTTGCGTTTTATTTTTATTCGTCAGTAAACTGGCGATTTGCAGTTAAAGAAGAATGAAGACTGCATGTTCTTGTATGTATCAAATTGAACATATCTTATTGGCAATGGATTTGGAATTTGAATAGTTATAAAGTTATTATCGTCATGTTCTTTTCCAACAAATATAAGGCCAGCTAAAAAAATAATATCAAGAAACGGATTAATAGAAATAATAAATAAGTAAACCAACTTATTGTAATACGAATCCGGAATGATCTTATTTCAGCACCCGAGACTGTTCCTGTAGAAGTAAATGTGTCCAGAATAGGTTCGTCATTCCTCACTATTTGACAACCTTGATTAAACGTAGTACCGAAACCGAAATTAATTTTATATTCATCATATGCGGACGAGAACTTAACAAATGCATCTGAAGTTGCACGCACAGAAAAATATAAATCAACTAAGAAGAGAGAATCTGATGATCCATTCAAATCTGTTAAGAGATAACGATGCGAATTACCGTTCTGACGAACAACATCATTTCTTAAACATTGTGGAAGTTCTGTAAATTAGGAGTTTTAAATTCGGATTAAAAATATTGTCTAATTTTAAATATCGAATAACCATTTGCTGGATAATGGGGCACATATGAATCCGTACAATTATAATAGTAATTGAAGTTGTAAGAGAGGTTGGTACCAAAGCAAAAATATTTTATATCAATATCATTAACATCAGGACCTCGCCATGTGAAAAATGGTTCATCACCTTCTCTACCAATTGAAAGAAAACCATCAGAAAATTTTTAAATATTAAATACGTATGAAAAAGAGAATTTTCAATATGTTTATGTACTTTGTTTGACTTGAAGATAAAATGATTGAATATCAATTGATGATAAGATTCCTGTCATTGGGTAACTATTGTCAAATGTCCCTTTAATTACTCTTATTTGCGAGTTGCTGTTAGTACCAATCCCAATAGCATAAGCACCTTCCATTCTAGGATCTAATATTTGTGAATCAGAAGTCAAAAGAATATAAGCACTTGCACTTGTGCTAGTAGAAAAATGCAAATCAACCATATAACTTGTATTTTTTTAATGCAAAGTGTCCAAAGGAAATACGTCGCTGAAAATGTTTCTAACGTTTCTGCTGTTTCCCATACCTTCGTATATCATACATTGACTCTTAATAGCTGCATGTTGAAAATTTTTTAAAACCTAAATATGTAATTTGAAGTTTTTGGTATTTCTTACCTAAAGCGCCACAAATAAAAGCGGAATTTAAAAAAAAACAAGCACATAACTTTTGTCATGATTAGGACTGTTTTTTGGACTACAAATGTAATAAATTTCGAAGGCGCTATATTTATAGGTATGAATCCTTTGAGAAATCAAGGAGAAATAAAGGGTTTTCATAATCATAATATCTACAGGAAGTTTTAGGTACTTAAGACTTTGGAACATTACCATCAATTTACGGGGAATAAAATTAAGATGAGATAAGATTACACACCAAAATAAACAGAAAACAAATATTTATTTTGACTTTTACACAATTTATAGTCAGAGAATAAAAGAAAGGTGAAATATACAGGGTTATCTTAAGTTGAGCATCCCGCTCGATTAACTCGAAAATGCAAAACGGCATTTCAATGAAAATTATCTCTTCCTATAATTACAGTACCGGTCTGTAAAAAACAATGACAAAATTGAAATTTCAAGTTATGCTGGATAAAATATACTTGACTATGTAGGTATACTTCAATAAAAATATATAAGAATAATAATCTAAATCCGAATAAAAAATGATCATATTTTAGAACCAGAGAGTAAACTATTATATACCGAAGATTGTTGTCAATAATATCATAATTTTTTCTTATCTCCTAATATTCTTTGTTGTGGTACCCAATCCGCTTTGATTCGCATCGTCTACTTTTTCACATAGAAATTCAACAATCGCACTTCCTACTATTGGAACACTATGCTGGAACAGCAAAATGAAAATGAACTAAATATGAGGAATTAGCATCTGTTCTTACTAAGAACATCGTTTCTCATATATTCAGGAAGTTCTATGAACAAAAGATTGTTGAAATTGCAATTAATAATTTATAAACAAAATTCTATTTGTCGGACGTGTATGGAACATTTATCATCTAAACGGTCATATTTATACTGATCTAAAATAGATACAACAGGATAATGAGTTCACATAGAAATCAGCGGATTACTGTTCATCATTTTGACTTTATATTTGCTAAGGTACTGTTATTCAGAAATTATTATTTTTTAAATACCTTATTATAGTAATGTAAATTGTAAAAACTTTACATGGTCATCTGGAAATGGGTAAACAAGGTGATGTTATCCTAGTTTACATATGGAACGATCTACGTCCTATTGATGTGAAATACCTATATTGGTTTTGGATCAACACATCCAACGTCTATTAAATTTTACTACAACTGTCGAAATTGAAATTATCTTACATATCCAGCAAACGGTACGATTCTATATATTCAAAAAATTTAATTAACAGAAGTTCCTCAATGCACAAAATATGATATTGATTTGAACATAGATCGACCTATTTTACCACTGAAAGATTTAAATGGTGTCGATACATCGTATTCAGTTGATTTGTTGTTCGAAATAGTCTCGGAAATAGTGCTATATCAACTGTAAGACTTTTATTTGAAAATCAAGATAATGAATATATTGTAGGTACTTGGATTTGCGAATCTTTGCGTTTACGCAATAATCGAAATTCATTGTTCTAACAATATTTTTTATTATGACGTACCTAAACGGCAAACATTCGTAAATCCAAGTTTATCAATTCATATTACCTAAGCACGGCCAGTTATCACGGTTATCAAACTTGTTATATAAAGAAAAATAGTGAATGGGTCACAAAATTCGATTGTATTGGAACGTTTACTGACTCTGAAATAAGGCCATTTTGGATTCGTATTACAACTGGTTCGTTTATTTATGATCTTACACCTATATACTTTTAGTTATTCTTAAAATTTGCTAAATATGATTTACAGGTGGTCCTCTACTTATGAGAACCGAAGCTTCGATAGAATTTTCATTCTCTATCGACTCGTGTAGTTCAAATCAAAATCCCCGTTGCATGCAAGTTGTCCATTAAAATCAAGTTGATAATGAAAAATCTATTGAGCATCAATTTAAATAATAAATATAAGGGAGATTAAAATAATCTGGCAATCTAATATTTCTCAGCAAAGTTATTTGTACAATGTTAGTTTAACGTTAAGTACCATAAAAGGTTTCAAATACTGCAAGTGTTCTAATTGTAAATGATCCAACCCAAAAATAGAATTTTTTTTTTTCTTCAGGTATAGATATATAGGTTATAAGGCTTAATGGAATACGAGATCACTAATAAAAAGATTCTCATTTCGACAAAAGCAACTTAATTGTATAGATTAAGATCGCGAAAATAGTTTGAAAATTTAAATAAAATTCATACACAAAGTACCTAGATAACCCTTTAAATGTTTAATATGAGGGCATAAACTAGTCGTCCTATCTAGCTGTTGTTTGCGTTATTTTAAATATATTTATTATTCATGAAACCGTGTTATGAATGGATAAACTGGACCTTTTTAGTTTCGTGGAAGGCAATGCTGTTGCATATTGATGATGATTAGCGGTATAGGGGCGGTGGAATGGGGACGCTTTTGGGGCGTGTGACGTTTTCTAGCTTTGCTTGGCCTGCCGCTTCCGCATACATCGGGATCCTTTGTACTGCGAGAGAACTTCCACCTCTAAAGGCGGTTTATTGCTTATTCCTCTCGGGCCAAAGGCCTTCCAGTTGCCTCTAATGAACCAACGATCGTTGAATGGCAACTGCTGGGCGGACTAATATATGCTAATATCAACTTACATATCCTTTTCTCTTCTCTATGTATATTACGCCAGTTAATTAATTCTTTTACGCCATGTACCCTCTCTTTCTTTTTATACTGATTTTAAATATGCATCACACTTTAAATGGCAAACAAAATCGAAATTATTAACCAAAGAGAGAGAAAAAAAATTAATCGAATATCTTGGACCATTCAACCATATACAAAGATAATATTTTATACAAAACCGTGAAATGAAACAGGTTTAATCCCGTGTTTTGCCGAAGGATTTAGATGAAGTAATAGGGACTACACAGTGGCGTGGAACAGGCGAGCTCAGCATTTGTGGTCAAAGGTCAAATTCAACAATAAAGAAAAGCTTCTAGTTGGTCATTAAAGCTTAACTAGCTAAGCTGAAATTATAGTGTGCACAACCCACGAATTCACCAATTCGAGGATGTGCTTTCTAGGCAAGTAGAAAACTTTCCTTCTTCTATCGGCGAATATCAATATACCAAACTTTGTTCAAACTCGTACATAAGGAAAAAATAGAAAAATAAAAATCGAAATCGTAAGTAAATTCCATGAAATTGGAATTATGGAGAGCAAATATTAAGAGGCTCAAAAGAAAGCAAAAGAAATAATCATTTTCATATAACACACAATGGAAAAGCTCACATGTTTCGTTTTAAAATTGAATTTGTACGGCTTTATAAAACCCCACACTCACATATGAATGCTTGATGACTAAAGAAAACAAAGCCGTCGTAAAAACAAAACGACGAAGAATATTGTCAAAACAAGGCATTTTTTATACCGTATATAAAATATATGTCAATATGTTTTCATGAAATAGTTTTTCCGAATGAAAATCATTCGAATATTTCCTAGTAGCATTGGAGACTGTTTGGTATGCATTAAAAGTGTCTGCCTTTTCTTTGTACTACTTTTATTCAAAAGATACCTGAAAACTTCCAAATTTATGATTAAAGTGCGCCCGACTACTACGTGTTGAAAGTTTCTATTTTGCAATGAAAGTGGTAATTAGGACATTTATGAAATTAATGTGAAGCGATATAGGCAGGCTTAAAAACTTTAAATCAACTTTTTAAAGAAACTGTGTACGTAGGTACGAGTTTCAGTGAGAAATATATTATTTCACATATGATATATTAATTTTAAAGGATTAAAAATATAAACTTTCTAATTTTCTATTTAACTTTGTTTATGTTGTGGTAGGTCAGTTTTAAATAATAATTAATTGTTAAACTCTAGAATGTTGAAGCACTGTTTGGAATAGCAGTTTGTCCTGATTAATAAACTCTTTTCAACATAAGGCATATGCCGAGAAGAATGATACACACAGTGATTTCTAGCCTGTTGTAAATTTAGCTCATTTTGCAAAGCATTTGACAAGTGTCACCACAATTACGAAACTCCTAAACTTGCGGTTGTTTGGGATTTAATTAACGGATGAACTTTTCAAAAGAACTGACAATATGCGGTGAATGTTACATATGAATCATGATTTTTTGCTGTACCTATAGTTATGCCAACAAATTTTTGAAAAATTTTCTTAATTCATTGAAATAGTCAAAAAGATGTCTTTTTAATTTTTTATCAGACCAGATTTTTATGAAATTTACAGCTTCCATTTATTTTCTATGAGATGATAAGAAAATAAACCTGGCGACAAGGGAAGCAAATCTAATAGTGATCTTTTTATTTACTTGAAATTGGATATACATCTGCAGTATTTTTTCCGTTTTTCACTAGCTCGAGAATGCTGTAAATGTTAATTTTCATCTGATACTTTTTTAAATCTTAGATATGAAAAGAAAGTATTCCTGATTGGATTCGCTTGATCTTTTTAAAAATCTAGAGAATTTTCTTGGGTAAAAGTATTCAATAAACGTGTGTCATAACTTACAATTTATTCTATCTATTGCATAAATGCAAATTCTTTATAACAACAGTTTAATATCGTAAATAAAAATTTAGGTAAATAATTGTGTTCAACATTTAAACAGTTTCCAACAAAATGTTTACATAAAAAAATACAAATTAAAAGTAAACATTTACCACAGATTCTACAAAAAGTTTCTTCAATTTCTTAATTGTTTATTCCAAATCGATAAAAATGCAATACAAAATATTACATAGTTTCAATATAAATATTAATTTTGAGACTGTTTTTTGGGTTTGTGTAATTATAAAAAATCTGTTTTAAATCGTTGTTTTATTTATGTATGCGTTAAATTTCATACTGTTCGGATGTTTAAAACCAAACCCACTAAGATTCCCAACAACTTCCAAAAGTAAACAACAATTAAAATGAGCGATTTATTAATATAATATATGTACGTAAACACGTTGCATTCACATAATTTAACATCACACTATTATTATACACACGTTTCACCTAGCTAAATAAAATATCCATAAAAAGGTTAAAAAGAAAAATGTAAAAAGTTTTTCACGTAATTCACTATTTGCCGCTAGGCTAGTTGATGCTTCTAAATTTTCTCGTGTCACTTCTTCTTGACAATGGCCAACCGAATCAATATCAATGTCACTCATAAGCATTCCATTGACTTCCAATGGTGAAATACAGTAATTTTTCGAAATAAATTCAACAACACTACCATTAGCTAATGGACCTTGTATAAGTGAATGTATATGGCAGTCGCACGGGAAATGATTCGATATCACAGTTAATTTCTCCACCTCGACAAACAACGTATCCGATTTTGGTACTTCTAAAATATGATTTCCTTGAAACTTGATCGAGCCAATGTGCTGTTCCCTTGTTATATTCAAGCACTGTATGGCATCAATTTTATTATTTAGAAAGTTCAATGTATTTATAAATGTCATGCCATCGAATGCGTCTCCGTCAATCACACCCAAATCAGATTCTTGTATTGACAGGACACCAACGTTGGTCAAGCCCCGAAACGTGCCTGTATTCAATCCAGGCAAATCCATAAAAGCCAATTTCAAATAACCAACTGTATCTAAACCATTAAACGCATCCGATTCGACTATACGAAGACCAGAAGGAAAAGTCAATCGTTCCACATTTGATAAACCGCTAAATGCGTTACTTTCAATCTTCTGGATGGGATTGTTGCTTAGAACTAACAATTTCAAGTTTGATGTGCCCGCAAACGCGTAGCCTTCCACTTTCTTGATTTTATTGTGACTTAGGTAGATGGAGGTGATGTTTTGTAGGCCGGCAAATGCGAATTGGGCAATTGTCGCCAACGGTGTTTGTTGTATAGATAATTCACGAAGACGTGGAAGACCTCGGAAAGCGAACGGTCTTATGACGGAGATGTTGTTACCGTCTAATGATAATTTTCGGAGGTATCTTAAACCAGCGAATGAGTCACTCTTTATTACGGGAAAATGGTTTCTTGTTAATGATAGATGTTCGACTGTGGGAGGAAGGAGTTTGACAGGGATCTCTCGTAAGCCACCGGAATTGCAGAGCACCTGAAAAAAAGAATTCAAATAGAAATTCAAGATTTAAAACAAAATTTTTAGTGAAGAAAAACAATATTTTTTAAACTTGTTAACGAACGTAATTCAAAAAGATTAATGAGAACACATGCCATAATCGTATATATTCATGTTGGAGTTGTTGAGGTGATCGTTTAATTCATTACCTGTGTTTGTGAAAGACAAATGCACTCAGGAGGGCATAAAGTTGGCAGTAAAGTTGTTAGACCAGCAGTTGTGTGAATTAAGAAGAGCGCCAAAGCACAATTAACAGACAGACAACTGCCCATATGCATCTGTAATAAAATTTATCGTTATTAATAAATGTTCTCATAACGCTATTTATTTATGTCACAATATTTAACGAGTAATCTTTAAAGCTTTAATACAAAGAAGAAATGGTGTGTAGTTAATAGTGTCGATAATATGAAACTTCCATTTTCCAAAATGTGCGCCTAAAGAGAGGAAGCGTTAAAAAGTTTTTATGGGCCAGTTTGGTTTTTGCAGTGCATGTGTAACTTCCTACACTCGATGGCACACACAATACAAAACTGTGTGGTATTCACGCTCTACTTAAAGCCTCTACCTTCTTCGATTTTCTTGTTGGTTTCGTTTACTATCCAAGTTGATGTTTAGTTAATTGCAAATGTCGTAGACCGAGGATATGTTCGTTGTAGATCCTCTCTAGAGGAATATATGCCGCCACATCCATTCCATACTAGACTGTGAAACTGCTTCCCCATCTAAGATACACACACAGTGTGCCCGTTTAACGAGAACAGCCCCCCGTTATACCCGCCTAATGTATGCACCAAATTTATACTAATTATTAAACTTTAAGCGCTTTACGCTCTCTCTATGCCTTTATACACAGCCAGTAGCAACGACGGTTACACAGTAACAAAATTTAACATTTTCATCTTATGTGCGACTATGATTAGAATTAGGATTAATTTTTGGCCTCTTCTCCCAAAAGATTCACTATACTATGCGTCTCATTTATTTACCAACTTTACTATATTGACTTTGGACTGTTTACTAGATATGCTCTTTGTAAATGCTTTCTGTGTATGTAACAAAAGGGAATGTTTGATAATTTTATTGTGGCATGGATTACATCAAAAGCGATTTACATTTAGTAGAACTCCCTTTTTTTTCAAAGCATTAGAAACTAAAATTTTGGACACAGACAGAATAAAAATCTTGAATGATACACTAATTAGAATTCCTGTTTTGTATGAAAGTTTTTAATTATATAATTTCTAATGAAAAACAATGAAAAGAAAGGACTGGATTTAATGCATGAAAGGAACATAATTGTGTCCATTATAGGAGTTTTGTAAAAGTTTTTCATGGACAAGATCCTGATACAATAAAAGCAAATTATTCTTTTAACTAAAATCATTTTTATATAGCCAGTATCAAAGCTTTTATGAAATCAACTTTGTCTGAGAAAATTTATTCTACACAAATTTATATTTTGTAGAAAATCCTGTGCAAGTTTGTCCATAATTTTTTTTCTAAACAGACAGGGTTCAGTTTCTGAGTTGAATTGAAGATTTAATTGGATTTTCAAAATTTTCTGAATGGGTTACAGTTGGAGTTCAAAAACGCTTCAAAGTTAGGTACAAACTTTATTGTGTTTTTTTGTAAAATAAAATTTTCTCTTTAATTTAATACCTTTATTTTACAAATGAATGACCCAAAAAAGTGGTAAACCTGACAAAGAAAAACACAAAATTTCACCAAATATTTCGGAGATGAATTTAAAACCTGCTCATAAGGGAAAATAATTTTTTACCTTCAACCAAAGCTCCACATTCTGTTCATGTTAAACATGTAATTATCATCACAAAAGGGGAGTCTCTGTTCTTGTAAATCAATCACGATCTTTGTGCATTTACGGATGATTTGTAAAGGGAAATTATAGGGTATATTTCAGATTCCGATATATTGCCGAGGATATTGCTGCGCAATTATTTGTTCAAAAATTGCAATCAACCCAAAACTTTTTTCCGAAAATCATTGATTCCTTGGTAGAATCTTTGAGTTAAACCGTATATTCATGTACAGCTTTCTTTTCAACTTTAAGACCGACGAGAATACCTTAGAACACTATTGACTACCAGTATTTTACTATTTTCCCCTTTATTTAGGACAGGAAAAAACAGTTTTCCATTGCAGCATCCGGAAATTGTAGGACGTCATGATCCACACAGTAATCTGTCCCATATCTTTCTCCTATTTTGTTTTACACACTCTCTACACATACATACTCATCTTAATTCAGTTATATTCTCTTTTTCCCTCGTTTTTCACGCTGCTCTCGAGGTTAGTGGTCTTTAAACGTGACAACTTAATTTGAAGCTTGAAAGTATTTTATACACGTTCTGGTACTCGACAAAAACAGTTTATTTTCTTGTTTCACTTTGCAACACTATTTAAAATAGAAATATGACAAAGAAATTATTATTCACACAATGTGTATGGATGCGGTTATTAAAATTATTTTCTACCAAATAATTTTCTTATTTCATCGTTGGATACTTTGCTTAGAAAAAGAACAGCATCAAATATTATTACTCAATTTGAATGTTAGATATATGTATGATCAAGTTCATTTTTTGGCCCGGCTGTGGTATGCAATCAACTTTTATGTTTTTATATAATATGTGTATATTTGGAACTTAAAAATCTATAAATGTTGAACCCTTATAAATTTTTTATTGGCATACAGTTGTGCATATTTTATTCACGATGAAATTTTTATGTAAACGATAAAAAAATTGCATTGACAAAAATGTTATTTTATGGTAATGTTATAAAGTTTGCATTTAAATCCATACCTATTACATTTCTCATTTTTATTGGTTTTATTTTGTGCAAAGAACACGAACATGAACAGATTGTTGGAAAACACATTGAGAATGTCATCGTTATTGTGAAAATTATATCAGTTTCAATTTTTGACACTTTTCTTTTAATTTTTGTTATAGCACAATGGATGGAACTTTTTGAAGATCAGAAGATTGCATTTGCGTCTTATATGTTAATGGGATTCTTTTTAGTGTTATGAAAATGTTCCCTTAATTAAGTGTCTATAAAATGTACAGGTGAATATTACAAGAGAAAAACGTTATAAACCCCGCAATGAGAAACATTTCAATATGTAAATGTGAAATGTTGATGGGCTAATAAAAATGTAAATAAATTTTGCCTTGCCTAATTCATTTTAAAAGAAATACTTTTAACCGTAGCTTTTAACACATGAGACGAAATTTTGTAATATACAGAGA
Organism: Silvanus unidentatus; assembly: GCA_963930825.1. Lineage (NCBI taxonomy): Eukaryota > Metazoa > Arthropoda > Insecta > Coleoptera > Silvanidae > Silvanus > Silvanus unidentatus. The sequence continues at coordinate 16,051,992 of OZ005760.1, forward strand.
TCATCATAAATCAAATATGGTTTAATGTGAAAAAAAGCTTTTATCGTAAATCATAATAGAGGTGTTAAATTTAAAAAAAAAACTAAAAATCACAAAATAATTAAGTTGTGATTTTTTCTACACACAAACAATTTAATAAAAGTCAGTTATTTGGATATACAATAAAATATTCACATGTCGAAAGAGTGACTTTCCGCTGAGAATGTGAGCCATTATCGTTAAAGAGAACTAATGGGATTGAAATGACAATGAGGCCGTCAACATTATCACCTCTCCCAGTAGGTACACTCACATATTATATAACACACATTCGCTATTTGAAGGAGTAACATCTGTGCTTTTGGGTAATCGGTTATCCTGTCCGGTGGTTGAGAGCCAATGGGTAAACATATATCATTCCAGTTGCATCGAAAACCAGAGAGAACACCACAACAAACTGTCCTTTATTATTGCATGCTTTGTAGGCTTTGTTTATTGATAGCCATACAGTCTCTATTATTATTGATGGATGATGGATACCAATCATCTTATACTGTATTATGCGCTTCTGCTTACACGGTTTAGCTTTCATATTGTTCTGTTATGGTTAATGTTTGATTTAAATTGTTTCTGGTTTATTGACAACATGAATATTATGCTTAAGCGCGTTTAAACAGGACGATGTTTGACCTATTATGGAAAGAATATCCAATCGTATAATTTCTGGATTTATCGAAGCAACAGTTTAGAATCTTTTTTGAATATTTTTTTAATACACTTTCACTAGCGATCAATTTCACAGTGTTTTTGCCCTTATGCCACTTGTTAGCGCAAGTTGAAACTTCAAAGGATCCATGCGTCGTCAGAAATAAGATTCTTGCATTGAGTTTTATTTTAAGTTTTTTTGTGTACTTTCTTAACAAATCAATATAAATTGATGAATAAAAAACTATTCATGTTCCAACATAGCAATAAAGATCATCTGAAAATGTCATAAATCTTAATAGTAGAGGATATAAGATTACAATGTCCTAAAAAGAATGCCTAAAAGTTTCTGATAAATTATTTGTAATAGTAATTTGATATTCTTCTAAATTACAAAGGGTATCCAATCCCTTCATGTTGAATGGTAATTTTGTGCTTGACCCTAGACAGACTCAAAAAAAATAGAAAAAAATGCATTTTTTCTGAACAAGGATTTTCATTTCAGTGCGCAAATTAGTAGACCATAAACTAAAATCAATAGAATTTCATTTATAATACGAATATATTATGACAATGCATTTTAATTTTTAATAGATAAACCGAGACATTAGGTATGCATTCTGCCTCCACAATTTCCAAACACATTGAACAGCAAAGTGGATTTTTACGTCAATACACGTTCCCATTTGATCGATTAGGGCTTCGCAGGCTCAGTTTAACGTCTAAGTCACTTTACCAAACACGAACAAAGTCTATCGAAGAGTTTCTGTTGCCGATTACAATTATTCTACCAATAATATTTAGTTCCACTTTCATTTTCCCCCTTTATGATATAAATTAAGTAAAGATTTAGGCTTTGAGATTATCGAATGCGAGATCGAATGAAAAAGAAGTAAAATCGGGAAAGTGATGAGAGGCTTCTGAACAAAAATATGGCACGGAAACACGTCAAATGTACCGGAAACAATGGCTGAGAAAAATCTCACAGAATAAAGGAGGGTTAAACAAAAAGATAATATTTTTTCAATATAAAAATTGTTGTAATAAACCTAAATTTATATACGTACATTTTAGCAAAATAAAACGTAGATGCTGAAAATTGTTAATTATTTACACCCTTTCTTATTAACTAAAACAGATATAAGTTAACGAGCAAAGAAAGCTCCACTTTCAATTATAAACCCACCTATTGGTTGAACACCTTTTGTTGCCCAAGTGCTGATTAACTTTAATTATTCACAATATGGTCCTTCATAGTTAAAGTCTAAGATCAAAGAGAAAATGTTACGGAATAATTGATCAAAAACAGTACCATAATTAATAACATAAATGGTTTTTCTGGACTCTATCTCTAATTTAGGAATAGTTCTAAAGGCAAATTACTCTCCAACTCTCTGGGGACAAATTGAAGATGTTTCTTAATTTTCCAACTGGTCCTTCAACTGGAAAGTAAAGATTTTTTTCCGTTTCGGTTCAACATTGATCCTTGTAGTCTGATGACTACAACGCAGAAACTTTATAATTTAATATAAGTCGACGAGTTTCAACTTAGGTAAAACAATTAATTGATTTATGCTTCATTTGAAACGCAATGCGATATTCCCTATAGAATTGTGCGATTTTATCCATAACGATAGAGTATTAAAAAAATTCATAGCGAGATGATAAAACGATATTAGAATACAGATCTGTACATTAAATCTAGAAGCAAGTATAGCAGAGTTCAATGAGGACAAATGCAATATTTATGCAAACCGAGAAGGTTTGACAGAAATGGCTGTGTAGAAGTTGTTCCACCTAATTCACGATTTGTGTAAAACCATAAATGCAAAACTGTAACACACAGTTGATGTATGTGTTGGTTATTTTATCTACACATCTCTCTGGTTTTGGTTTACTAATTACATTACCATAATTCTGTTAATATGCAAATACAAACGATGTTTTCCTCTTTTTAAGTATGTTTATAGTTAGAGAAAAATCCGTACAGCTCAGTGTGTATTCATTTTGGGATTTTTCTCTATTTATTTAAAAAAATTAAAATTTGCACCAATGCAGATAACAAAAATGCTTACCTTCGATCTAATTGTTATTAAAATTAAAATGTGAGAAATAAATGAAGTCGCGGGAATATGTTTTAAAATAATTTTTTTCATCTCTCCACATTATTATTAATTCAGGAATTTCCACCATTGGCAAAACTAATGTATCTACATGCATATTTGTGTTCTATGTAACAGAAAACAAAAATAAAAACAATAAATTATATTTATGAACAATACTTTATAAACAGTGGGGAACAAATGGTGGATATTTTTACACTCCACTTATTCTTTCGCTTTGTTTCATATAATATTTGGAAATTTCATAAAATTATAGCTATCTAAAAAAGTGAACCAAATCCAAATGTAGGTATCCTAGCAACACACGCCACTCTCTATCTTTGTTTTGCTTGGTCATCATCTAACAAATTATAGTGTGCGATGATAATTGTATTCGACTAAACGAAAAAGAATTTATCTTTGATATATTATCTATGTCTGGCAACGGCTACACGAATTTAATAAAAGGGAAGCTTTTTATGCCGTTGCTGGTAAAGAAATGCGCACTGTTTACTTTCGCTGTATAATGTTGTATAAATTTGGCAACTTTCTCTGTACACCTACACACAAAAGTAATAGTGAAACCCTAAAACTCGCTAGTCAATCGATAGAAATCTAACAGAAAATAAATTAAATATTTACCTAATATCGATAATTTTTAGAGAATGGAAAAAGTTCAATATGAAACAAGAGGGATCTTAATACTTTGTTGGTAAATGAAGAAATTTGCAACTCTTTAATGATGATACATTTTACATAATATTTTGTATATTATGCACAAATTTTGCTTGGTTTCACTAATTGTAATAAATTAGGATACTTCAGAAATAGTTTCCTTATCCGATGTTATTATGGAAACTTTAGGCCAAGTCATTAAACACTTGACTAAATAATAGTCACAAGCATTAAGGATAATACAGAACTAGTTGTAATTACTAAGAGTGTAAATAAAGCAAATCATTATGGTGAAAAGATCAAAAATCAAAAGATATAATTTTTTTTCGTTCTATATTAAAACAGTAGAAAATATACGATAAATATTTAATAGAGAAGACAATATATACGATATTTGGGGAGTAGAAATATGAAAAATATAATGAAATAATTCACGTACACACATCCTGAGGATGACGGTGGTAGAACAAGTATAAAAGAGCCGAAACTATAAAATGGAGAAAATGCACACACAAACCATTTTCATATTTTCTCTATGTATATAGCAACGGACGATAAATTTATTTCCCTGGATGCGAACAACTGAGAATGTGGCATTAATTTTTTTATTGTTTGTGCCATCTTTACATATAAATCAAAACTGGTGACGCCAACGGGCATTCCAGAGATAACCCTGAATGTATTATTTTATCGTATTTGCAGAGGAAAAACTTTCGGGAGAAAAGAATTTCGCTTTTTTTTCTAGGCTTGGAAGTGTAAATTTTCTCATTACCTCAAAATGTTCATTGTTGTAATTTAATTAGATGGATGAAATAATAAATTACCTTTCCAATAATTAGAGTGGCATGAATTTTGATCCAGATATAATTTAATATATCTGTTTGAAATTGAAACGTAGAATTATGTTAAATATGAGGATATGATTTGTAAACTTTAATTTATTTTTGTATATTTACAAATCATTTTAGCTGGTCTCTATTATTTATTGCAAAGTAGTTTAGGATAAAATTTAAATTAATTTAAAATTTATCGAAATTTGTGTATCTGCATTAGCAATTAATTTTAATGTATAATCCAAACTGAGGGATAAATTACAGAGAATTATTCAACAGTAAATAGTTTATAAATATAATATGTAATACGATATTGTAATAAAGTGTTTCGCTGAGTTGACATCGAATATATCAATGCACTCGATGTTGAAAAGCACTTGATGAACAGAGAATTTTGGAATTTGCTTCCTGATTCTTCTTCAAAACCGACAAAATATAATAAATTCCTTTAATATAACCGAGTGTTTCTAAAAAGGAAGAGTTACTTATCTGACTTCGAACATCTTTAATAGCAATAAGTGGAATTACAGACGAACCCATGATTAGATTAAGCCCATCTGATGTACGTGTGCGAACTCAGAAATTCTTAAGTAATGCCGATAATTCCGTTAGTTGTTTCTTGCAAGTGCATTTTAGACGTTAACGAATGTTATTCGATTGCAATAAATAGAAAAATTCAAGAAAAGTGTTTTTGAAAATCGCCTGCAAATAACTTTTTAATAATCTTCCCATTACTCTTACGTATGTAGAAATTTTTTATTTGTTCTTTACACCCCTTGGGCTTAAATGCATTTATTAGAAAGCATAGAGCGCATTCCTCTTCGCACGTGCACACTACCAAGAGGAATATTATTTTACATATTAGCTAGGGAATATATTTTATTGTAATATATAACTTCCAGTTGACTTTTATAATATTGGTAATGCTTCCAATAAGAGTGCATTAAGTTTTATGGCCGTATGAAGAACCCGTCCAAGGAAAACAATTTTTGCAAAGTTTCTAAATGCAAAATATAAGAAATCACGGATTTCCAACAAATTTAAATAAAAATTTGATGGTTAGATAATTCGAGTTGGACATAATGCGATAGTTGCATTAATCAAACTTTTATATTATGCTCAAGATTATATCTCCAGAGTTTATAATGTATTTATGTTGTTACAAGTTAAGCTCCAATAGTATTTAATGGTGCTTGGGGGTGTGTTTGAACATTTTCTAGAAAATTTTTAATTAATTTAATTTCTAGGGAGTTAAAAACGCCAACAATTTATTACACTTATATAATACAGTCTGAATATTTTTTTATCAGTAACAAGGCCTATACACTTTCCTTTTTACTTTTTAATTATCAGCGATAAAACAAATCTTAAAGATAAAACATAGAAATATACGACTAATATTCTTAAATTAGTCTTTGTCGATTTCAGAAAGTACAAAGTTTACTAATTTGTTGGATAAATATAAGGAAAACGGGGAATCGTTGTTGTGAACGTAAATGACTACTTTTCAAGCCTTAAGGAATCACACTTATCAGTTATCAAGAATAGAAGTAAACGGAAAAGTTTGCTCTACTAACGATCTATCACTTAAGACAAATTTTCCTTTAGTTGAATGGACACAAATGCAATTACAAGTTGTGAAATAAAATGTGCAAACAATTTTCAAAAGAGATAAATTGGCGGTTATTGATTTACAAATAATAAATGATTGTGTGTATTTACAATGAATCACGAGTCAATTTGGAAAAAAAAACAAGTCATTTGCAAGGGAATTTAATTGAGAACAGAATACTTGGGCCGCTTAACTGCTTAACTATGATATATTTGTATAAATCGAATAATAAATCACGATATTGTTGTTTATGTATTAAAGTTATGTGAATAGATAAGTTAGAGCCAAGTTTACATTAAAGATTCCAGCAAGTGCTATGCCAATGCACGTCTTTATACGCACCATTCTTGTGTCTAGTAGTTGTAAATATGTATTATGTGTACCTTATAAGCGCGTTTTTGATGGATGAACAATGTTAATAAAAGTCAGATATTTCAGTAATGAAATTTTAAATTTAATTGGATTAATTTATTATCCACCTGCCGGTCGAACCCTGTCAATACTTCAATTTCTATTGAAATCCTTGCGATTTTTTTTAAGGTAACTTGAAATGATAATTGAATTGTACAACAATCAAGCATATCATAGAGCTATTTCTACGCTCATTACATTCTATTCTTACGTGTTTCCAATATTTTTTAGTATTATAGACATGAAATTTGGGGCTTGAGAGGCACGAAAGACTACACAAGTGCACGCGAATTTTTTATTAATAGAATCATGCAATATGTATGTTTGTTTATAGTTTCGCAGGGAAAATCGAACAATTTCGCCAAAAGCAAATATTATTTGGTAATTAACTACCTTCCGTATCTGTGTTGTATAAAACAACAATGATTCTGGGTATTAGGGAATTAATAAACTCATTTTATCCAAGTCGTAATTAGAGCAATATTTCTTTTAAGAACACTTGAATAAATTTTACTAAATTAAAGCATCTGTTCTTGAACTAAAGTCGGTGACATCTGGAAAAATAAAATAAATTGCTACTGTAAAAACGTGTCCTGCTTAAAATAAATTTTGTAAAAGCTTGCAAACACGTTTAGTTTCAAAATTATTGACATGTTTATACAATAGCGATTGCAGTTAATTTGAATATATGTTCACTGAATGAATATTTAATTTGGCAATTTGGTAATGGGCGCTTTTTCAAATCATATACATATAGGTACGGAATATTTTTTGATGATCTAATATTTTTAAGTAGAGCAACATAGGTACGCATAGCAATGATGACAATTATGAATAATCGTCGGTAAGCTACGGATATAATTATACAAATTCAATCATTACCATTTATATTAAAATCCTTTATTGTTTAAATATGTATTTTAATTTAAATGTTAATTTTGTTGACGCAATAAATAGGTATAGGTATACCTGAAATTTTATTAGAATCAGGACAATCCAATAATATTTTAATTAAATATATGTACATACATTCATTTTATTTTAATTGTATTTCAATTAGAACATATCCTTCCACAATAGTTTGATAAATTAAATTAGATATTAATCAAAACTTATACTAAATGGCGAACCGTAATGAGTCCAACTTCCGACTATCGTGTCATTATACAGGATGAATTTTCATTGTTTCACAAACATGTTTTCTCTTTTGCACATATTATCCATATGTATATATTTATGAATTTTTATTTCAAACACTATATACACAAAAGAAAGATTTATCATATATTTTTCACAAAATGAATTTAAAAACAAAGCCTTTTTAACTAATATAGCACAAACATTGTTTAAATTGAAATTTATTGATTATCATGAATCCTTGTTGCGTATTATTACAAATTATAATATATCGTGCTTGTGTATTTTTAGCCCATTTTCATAATGCCTCTTAGCAGTATGTTGAAATTGTTTATAAAAATCCATCGTAGGACATTTTTATACACAATTTAGGTTGCAAATTTATACTTTTTCTCATTTAAGGAGCAAAAATGGTAATAACTGAAACTGTTTCGTAAGACATAAAAATCTTTTTCAATTTTCTATAGTTGTTACATAACGATAAGAAATATTAGTTATCCTATTGGTATTAGGGATTCCCATTACACCTCGCAATTTCCTTGGGGAGACAAAGTAACACTGATACCTTTGTAAAAATCTTTACTAGCTTCCCCACAGTTCTCAATTACACTTCCCGTCATTTAATGGCTATTTGTATGATTTGCAAATAACGCGTTATTTTCTACACAATTTTGTTATGTTAAAAAGCGCTCTTAATTCGTCCACTTCCTTTATTTTTCATTCAAATCGAAAGTAGGGAGTAGATACGTTTACTGTAATTTATTCAGAAACTTGGAAATATATCAGTTTGATGAAATACTTGTTGCAACTTTATGTACTTAAATGCCTGTAAACTTTCCAATACATTTCTGTTCAGTACCTCAGTTAGCCAAGGAGTTACAAGGAATTATTGTTCGAATTATACGTATAGATCTGAGTGCAATAAATTTTTGTAAACATTATTTTTATTCCTTTTTGTACAACTACACAATGCATTTTGTTCAAATGCAATCAATACGTGCTATTTTTCGGTATCGACGATAAATTCGTAATTGCACTAATAAATTTTACTATACCTTTTTTTGGGTTTGCACATGAAAATGTGCGTCAAAATCCAAATAATCCCAAAAAAGTTTTTTTGAATGGAAAACTGACTATTTTCTTTTTTAAATACGTATAAAATCCATAACACAAATAAACAGCAAAAACGAATTTTCCATAGTTCATTTGACGATGTAGGTAATATTCGCTCTGCATCCACCTTGTTCGATATTAATTAGTTTTGTGACTTTAAATCGACCCTGTCATTTTCAGTTGTGATTCCTAGACTAGACCATTATGTCAAAATGAATTTAAACAGAATTTACAACAAAGGACACATATATTCAAGTGTTGGCGTCGCTTCTTCAATTGGCGACAGAAAATAATTCACTGGAAAATGTTTACGTATTGTAATCGTCGAAGAATGGCACTGGAATTGAATCATATCCGTTAATTAATATTCCACGTTTCGCATTTATTGAGTTGCAATGAACACCTCTTTCATAGTTTCAGTAAGCATATTCAATTTGTCTAATGATTATCGAATCAACAGAGTAGTTTGGCATCGCGTGCATTTTCTATCCGACCACCGGTGCCCCATTTGCCTTGCCTTTGCCTCTCTGTCTCTGCCTCTATTCATACGAGTTCGGTTATTATGAACGTATTCATTTTAACACAATGCTATCTGCTTATTCTATAGAGCTCTATTACTGTTGATTTTTAACCCTTTTCACAATAAATTATTTATAAGATACAGAATGTAAACTTTAATAACAAAAGCTGCAATTTATGTTGGCATTTTTTCAATACTTTGTATATGCATGTGAATTCTGCTTTTAAAGTTTAAATACAGCATTCTATTCTACCCCATAAGAACCATAGTCTTAACATTGTAAAATGTACTAAAACATTTTTACAGGCGACTTACATAAAATTTACTAAAGTGAGTAGTGAAAATATTAAGTGAATAGAAGAAGTAGAAGCAAAATATAGTATGGATGCAGTGAGAAGACGTCTTTCCTGATTGCACCCGATAGAAGTCGTGCTTCGAATTTCTGTTCAACTTATGATAATACCGTGTACAAAATATTACTGGCAAAGTTGCTGGTATATGGAACAACATCTTCCTGTATGTGTTTCACGATTTTCATGAATAATGCACAACCGTATCAAGAGATATTGATAAAACATTAAACTCTTTGAATGTAGAATGTAATTAAACAAAAATAAAAATTGCCTTTTTTTAAAAAAATAGAAATTTTACTATTAACGGTTCGTTTAATCACCGTTGTAGTTTTTTGTTAACAATAATTTGTCTGTGTGCAATTGTCGATTGAACATTTCAATTATTTGTTTTGTGAAAATAATTTTCAAATGAAACTTTCATTTTTCACTCTTTGACCTATTTATTTTGAATATTGGACAAAACGTAATTTGGATGGTTTTAATAACAATCGGAATTAATTATAATATAAACCATAATATGACTAAAAGTAAATTAACTGAATGAGTTCTATCAAAAATACGACTTTAAAGTATTGAATCAATAGTAGATTTCAACTGGACACTAATACCTTTTAATGGAAATGGGTCAGTTTATAATAGTATCATCAGCTTAGGAAATTCAAGTGATGAAATATGCATTTTATACTCATTTGTTGTAAAATCTTTAGACGCATCTAAAAAAATGTAAACATTATTAGGTACCTGAAATTTTTTAATAATTGTGTTCTAACCATTAAAAAGTTACAGACATTTTAGATCTACATATACTCTGTGTTAAACAAAATAAAAATGTATCCATTTCAGTAATTGTTTAATATACGAAAACAGACTCGTTATATCATAACGTATTAGGTGAGTACTTCATAATTTTATTACATATAGAAAAATATGGTCGAGACGATCACTTTATTATAGTTGTTTTTCACATAAAATAAAACGCAACTTTTATAACCGAATATTTTTCAATAAATACATCTAAGGAAATTACCTTCACGATTATTTCATCAGAATATAAATAAATGAGATATCTGACCTTATTTCAACTGAAAATGAAATTATATAAATAAAATACCACTTTATTTATATATGCTTCTATGGATTAAGTAAGGTTGAAACATTCTTCAAAACTCATTCAATATACTTTCAACTTCAACAGTTTTACTAGTCATTGAAGAAGAATCGAACAGAGACATAAAAAATATCGAAATTGACTTAATTTCTTCCAGAAAAACCCTCCACAAAGAATCGATATAGAAGCACAAAAAAATTGTAAACATGGAAGTGAATTGAAAATAAGCAGAAAACAGTATCAATTTTGATAAAACAAACATGTTAATTAGCGCCATCCTTTTATAAACAATTTATTAAAAGCCCCTAATCTTCTTAACACAGAGAGCGGCTAACAAATAGGAGCTGTTTCTAATGGCCGTCTCCTGCCAGTCTATGTTGCATGGATGGCTCTCCGGTGTGGGTTGGGCAGTTTGTCAAGTGTTTCTCGCCGGAACGACATGACCTGGAAAGTGTTATATGGATGGTGCAAGAAACGAATTAGGAAAAGCGGCAAAAAATATATAGGTTTTAGTTTGAGTATGTGTTGGATTCTACATGCAGCACACTAAAAGAGTACAGTTAAAAAATACCTTAATACATATTACATGATGGACGCAAATATATAGGTAAATGGTGACAGTGGTGTGTTGGTATATTGATTTGATTTTTTATATCTCATATTATGCAATTTTATATATACATATCTATATTGTTTTTGGGAGTTGAATTAAACAGAATGAGAATAATAAAACAAAACTGTGTGTTCACAGACAGAGAGAAGTTTTGTTGAAAGGACAATTTTCTTTTTCCATATAATAATAGAAATTAAATGAACAAAAGGATCCCCTCAAGATTTGAACAGAATAAACCACTGTTTCTCGTTTTACTAATTATCTACTTAGTTCTCGCTGCAAGATAAAACAATGGCATGAAATTTCATACTTGCGATTTTCTTTAAGAGAGGAATCGCTGAAATTCCTCATTAATCGTTCTAGTCACATATACCTAAACTACAGTATTTTTCATAGAATTTCTATGGCAAAGTTCTGACTAACAATTAAGGTTTAATTCAACTCTTATGGGTCTTTAATTTGTATTATTATCTAGGTGCATGGAATTTTTGGAATGAATTGTTCTTTTGATAATTTTTTGAATAAGTGTTTTGTATTTAACGTTCATAACTCAAGCGAAATATTGGAATTAGTGCTCGCTGTCAGTCAACGTAAGAATTATGAAAACCATTCCAACTAAGTACTATGGAAACAAGCATCTCCCATTGTCAAATGTGTTTGTTAAAACTTACTGTTCCGTGAAAGTGTAAGTTGGAAACAAAGACATTAATCCAAACCACAGCAGTGTACCCTGCACAAATGCCATATATAATGTTCCAGTTTAGAAGTAATCTGTTACGATGAAGGCATTCTCCAAAGTCAAGGTAGATAAGATCAAGCTGTATTGATAAATCTAATGCTTATATATAGATCTTGACCATTTCTAACAATTTATTGAGATACCAATGAAATACGACATCTTTAACAATTTCCTCTCTTATATACACCGAAAATCTATTGATCCATTTTGACACAAACCATTTGTTTCTATAATAATTTGCCATTCAATTAACTATACGAGTTCCAAATACAATTACTGGCTAATTAATTGAGTGAAAATGCACTCCAATATAAGAGATCCCATTTCGAATCAAAAAAAATTTATTCATTTGAAGAAAGTGGAAATCTCTCCAAAAACCAAGACTATTAATTTTGGCACTGTACAGTGTCCTTACACATCGTGTCATATTGTAATTCGGTTAATTTCCCAACCGAATCTCGGTACTCATTCAAATAAGAAAAAATCAATATAATAATGTTAAGTGAATTTCATGTGTACACAAATCGAACAGCTTATAATTAAACTGAAGCCACAACTCACAATGCGGCATTACGGTCTTGAATTCTTCTTAAACACTGCGCGTGTATAGTTTCGCATATGTAATAGACATTTTGAATTGAAACAAAATACAAACCGAAATTGCATTGTTGAATACCACAAGATAATTAATTCGAATGAATAAGATTAATAGATCTAAACAAAGATATTTACTGAATCTTAATTAAACTGTAGTGTCTGCCTCCCATGTATGTACATATCCATATGTATTGTGTGTGTGTGTCTTAAACCCAGCAAACAAGCTTTCATCAAGATATACAAGAGAACCAGTAAACATTATATTAAGCCCTGCCAAGCTTCTTTACAACATTGTTTGGAAGTGTTTGCGTTCGTATGCATGTAAAGTTAAAATGTGTATTTGTGTTGTACGTGACATCCACATATGTTCCTCATTCGCACGTATTGGCGTGTATCATCATATAGAGGTTCCCTTCGTGTGAAGAGATAAGTGAATTTCTAACACTCTGCCTTTAGAAGAGGAGTCTGTTATAAATAAGAATGCCTTTTACTGGATTCAAGTGGAGGATTATTTATTTAGGCGTTTCTTAAATGTTGGATTTAATAAAGTTGTTTCTTTACAAAATATCTGCACTATCTCTAAGAAGAACTCGTAAAAATAGTGATGGAAATATAAATAAAATTTTGCAAGTTTTAAGCAAAAACGATGTACCTTTTTCCGTATCGTGCACTAGGATATATTGATCCGGTTTTGAAAAAGCGTTGTTTCATTGGTAACACGAGATCGTTATTAGATGTATATCAAAAGTAATCAAAATTGTATTATTTATTCACATTTAGCGGTACATTTTAATGACTTTGAACAAGGATGTAAGTGCTTGTTCGCTTGTTAATATTAACAAAAACAAGGCTCCATTTGAATATTGGAATTTTTTCATTACTCAACTAATTTTGTGGCTGAACTCTTTTACAACAAAATGTCAAAATTATTTTTAAAGTTATTTAAATATTTGTCTTGTATGGATTTCTAACCTTTTCTTTCATTTTTATTATCAAAGCGCCGCCCTTGACACCTTGCGACGATAATTTCTTTATTTGTTCAAAAAATCTGTAAAGCTCGCAGAATTTCGAATCGATTTTAATTTGATTTTAAAATTGAAATATTGTGTATGAACTTAAGGAACTTCAACAATTTCTTGACGTTATCTTAGTATTGTATTCTTCGAAAACATTATTTGTTTGTATTGAGATACAAAGACATTGTTTCTTTGCAAGTGTGAAGGAAACACTTTGCGAATATGATCTTGACGTGTCGCTAGGGGCGTAATTCGTTATGGAAATTTCACAGTGATTTTCGAATGATATTTGATGCGAAAGATTGAATTTAAATTTCTGGAAATGTAAACTTAAGAGTAGGTATTCGCTATTCGGAAAACACTCTGTAGATTATTTGTACACCAACAAATGCGTCCCAGGACTTTTATTAAAATAAAACCAAACTGTCTTTTATAAAATCGAAAAGTACAACAGGAAAATTGTTTAGAGACTAGTTCCATTCAAAGTGAATAAAAACAAATAAATTAATAATTGTTTTTATCCAATACGAAATGTTTGTCTCATTTGAAACGTGGATAGGCGCATTGGAGATAATTAGCCACATTCATTTGCATTCAAATGAAATTTACAAAGAATGTTGAAAGAAATACAATGAGAATAAATCTTATTATGGATTTTTGTGTGATATCTTTGTCTGAATAGAGTTTGGTCTCTGTTGCATCTCTACAACTTTTATGAGAACACTTTATTACTGCTAAGAACAGAGTATAGTGTTCAAATTACTATGTCACATTAAACTGAAGCAAAAAATCAATATTATTATTTGTTTAATGAATCATCTATTAGCCAGTTATAAATAATTTCTTTTTTTTTTACTATTACTAATCAATATAATGTTATTTACTAAAGTAATTAGGTATTTGGGATGCAAGTTGCATTCGAAACGAACGTAAATAATTGCCATAGAGTAATTAAATGAAGAAGAAAGATAAACAAACGAAATATTTTCCCGGTTAAATTAACGTACCTATATAATAAAAGTATGAATTTTTAACACAAGGTAATATATGAATATGTACGATGTGTATACGAACAAATGAAAAATTTCCAGGCCCACATTTGTATAAATATAATTAGAACATGTACATACATTTTTAATTTGAAATAATGTCAGTAGGTGTGTATAACTTTTTAGTTCTTTTATGGTGTAAAATTTGCGTCAGAATTAAAAAATACTACCCGTAATTCATTGTGTGGTGTAGAAAGTGTCATTTGTTTTGCAATATATGTGGAATTTAAGTAATTGTTACATTCATGTTAAAAAAAACGCAACTAGACAAAGTCCCTTTTAGAGGAATAGAAAAGTGGTGAATTGGATAAATTCGCTTAGTGGAAATATTTTTTCCTTGTACGTATAAAAAAAGACGAATGCCCCTACGAATAGTGTTATTGGGCACAGTTCTTCATGCACAAAGACGATCCATTTTGGGCTAGTTCCATTCAGTAAGTCGAATAAAATAACTATAAGAGAGAACCTGACTCCCTTGGGCACAGTCCACCAATCTCAATTTTCGTAATTTTGTCGAGCTTTTAGCATTATACTACGGCGCACTACTTTAGAATATATGTTCATGTAAAATAGGATATATGCATAATTTATTGTACCTACAAATAAATATTCTTTTATGTTGATCGCAGATTCAGTGGCACGTGAACGGATTTTCCAAAGAGAATAACTATGTTTTTATTGAAAGTGTCACATGAAGAATTTCCATGCATGTAACTTAACGTGGCGGTGTAATGGAATTGTTGTTAAACTGATAGTATAAGAATTTCAATCTGGAAACATGTAAATTCTTGTTAAATTATACTTGAAAAAGGAATTCTACACATCTGAACTATTTATAGAGTTATTGATATAAAAAAATCCATAAAACTCTCTCTTGAAAATGAAGTTCCAATTACATCGTGTGTTATTATTGAAAATTCCATATTAACGTCAATTTTAAACACCGTATGTAATAAATAATATAATAAATTTTTTTAAAGCCTCTTCGGTGACATTGACGAAAATGATGACAGGACGTTTGTCCACATTTGAGCACAGCAAACCGCTCAACACGCCAACCAACCCCCTAAACCATACATACACATCCACTTTATACCCGTAAAATTCCATATAGTACGCAAACAATTTGAAAGCTTTTCACAAAACCCTACCCCCATTTTACTTTTACATGACTTCTTTATTCACATCACTTCACACATATCTGGAACGTGTTAAATAATAAATTATAAACGTCATCCAACGCTATGAATAATACTTGTTGTAAGTTTGTAAGTGTAACCTATACCTTATAGAAGAACTTTTATCTTCAATGAAGATTAGCATATCAATAGAAGATACTGAAATACTCATCAAACCGCTGCGAGTGAGACAGTGACGGGAAAACCCCTTTAAAGGTAAGCTGGAAATGCCCATAAGGCACTTCTGGAAATTATGATTTTTTTCCAAGAAGTGGCACTTCAATTTTTCCGAGAATTTAATATTTAGTTCGAAAGAACGAAAAATCCCCTTCAAAAATGGAAATCTCAATAAAATCGCTGTTTTTGTTTATTTTAGAGCAAATTATGGAGTTAAGCACGCACGATTCACATATAATCTAACTAAGTTAAATAAAATAAAGGCTTGATATAAGGTATAATATACTATTGTGCATTTTTATGTTAAAATAAGGAAATGATGATATGAATTAAATTCTGTTATAAGTTCTACTTAAAAAAGACCAATTGCGATACCGCAAAAAGTTTGCTATCTACGGTTCGCTCATCAGTTTGGTCTTCAGGAATAAAATAAGACTCATATAATCCAAATACCAAATAGACGCAATATTTTTTCCAAAACGGTGCTTTCTAAGTGGCAATTGTTAATTGTAGCAAAAGTAAAAATTCTCATAATTCTGAAAATGATAATTTTTATGTATAGTGTCAGGAAATCAAGAGGAGGTTTTTTCATTTTGTTGATGATTTAAAATTAAGCCCCACATTTGACTGCACCACATTAGTAATAAATTTTCAAAGCGAATTTTCGCCATTAAATTAGCATCTTGAATTGATATCAGGTAATCCAGGTAAATTAATTATAAAGAAATTAAATTAGTATGCACATTGATTTTACTAGTAGGTAAGGTAAGTTGAAAAGTCCCAACGGTAAAACTTTGGTGTGCAGTAATCGCAGGAGGTTTTGCTATTTAATTACAATCATAAACTAATGTAATCTCATGATTCCCTTACGTTTTCCTTTTTCACAGTCGAACTAACATCTGCAATAGTTTAATACTATTACGGTTTTGAATAATGCTGTGTTGTACAATTTCTTTTTGAATAGCTATTACTACCTCTAAGTACGTCCTATTATTTTTCTAATAACTCTATTTACTCGTTCAGCGCATATTTTCCTTATCTAAATGTTTTTAATTTCCATTTAATTTAAATAATTACCTAATAAATTACACTATATCTCCCAATGAATAATATTTTATCGTCGGCTGTACGGTTACTTGGCACTATTCACGTATTCTTTGCGCCACCCTTACGATATTATTCCTCCATACAGTTTACAACAATTTCCATGGAGCAAATTAAATATATTTAGCCTGTCCGTTTCGTTATAAATTGAAAAAGGGAACAAAACCGTTTTAAGCTCTGGGTGTACCTATAGAACGTTTTACTGGCCTGCAATGTCAGCACATACTTATTAAAAAAAGTTTTTCTATATTTTTTTTATGCAGCAATTAATCATTTAGAATATGCAAACCGAATTTGGTAATAACATTTTTTCATTGTTTACATTTTAGGTGAAAACAGTAAACAAAACTTATTTTGATCTTTAACGCATGCAACTGCGGAAAAAGCTGGAAGTAAACAAAAATATCTTCATTGAAGGTATGAAATTTAATAAATATAAAAATTAAGAAACAATTTGACTGGGGAATTATTAAAATGTTATTTTCATCATTTCATCTTGCAAATGAATTCGGTTTTTTATACTTATTTTCGTATATTTTCATTTTTCTCTTCTAATGAGAAAGACACAAAGGCAAAAAAAGTTACCTCGGTTTATTTACACAGCTATTATTTGCAATATAAGTTCCCTTACATTTCTGACAGCATATATGTTTTCCAGAAGCGTTTCTATGTAAATTTGAATATCCCGTACACGCATCCACCTTCTACATGCTATACATTTCCCTTCCCTGTTCATGTTATACATTTTGGAACAAAACGTGATTCCACAACTTTATATATACCTTGATCGTTGTTGTTTAGTGTTATTTAAAGTCTATTTCTAGGTACAGATGCCGAATCAACTTTTCTATTCGAACGTAGATATTTACGGTTTTCGGTCTTGGACAACACCAGTTTTCAAAGGGAATCTGACATTTAAGATGTTAGGTTTTTCCGTTTAATCGTGGAACAGAGAAGGCATTTTACTTGTACAATCTTCCACTTGTGTGCTCATCATTCTCTCCCTTCTTTCAATTTGTTTCTCAATGACTGCTAGGGAATAGCTGCGGAACTGGGACTGAGATTCAACGACATTTTGGAATTTTTTCATTTTCTACCCGTGGTTCTATGTGTACGCCGCTTACATTACTTCACACATACAAATACTTATACAATGTGTGTATGCGGATTACGAGAGTGTATGTGTGATGTTTCATTAGGGTTTAATAAATAATGATATAAAGCTTCACAAGCGTAAATAATTAATTAAGGATTACCATAAAATGAGAACCATTAGATTGAATAATGGTTTTAGCTAACTCTATACATACCTATATGTATATATAATAGTTAACAAATTTTCACATTTTATGCAAAATTAAAAAACGGCAGCATTTTCCATGAGTTTCGTTATTTTTGGTTTTTTTTTTCTCAACAAATTTGCATTTTGTTGGAAAAACAGCTAGAAAGTTTAAACACATTTTTGGACAATTGTATTATGGTTGTTTGGTCTATTTTATGGAGTGCATAATGATATACTTCAGCGAAAACTGGGAAGCACTTTCGTACCAGGTGTAAGGAAATTTATTGTGCTAAATGTAAATTTAATTGTGTCCAGTTTTGCTTGTTTATTTTCAGCTTTTCCAACCCCTACGGGGAAATGTGGATGCAATCTAACATTCTAACAAAATTTAATTCAAACATTTACACTTACGCAAAAAATGCGATAACAATTTCATAAATTTGCTATAGAAACTTACATAAAACGCAACGTCATGACGTCTATATTATTTACAATACCTATACAACACAAATATAAGCCTTTAGGTGATTCGGTGTGGGGAATTCGAACGTAATTGAAAATCAATCGATCAAACGAATGATATGAAGAAGTCTGGACACCAAAAAACATCTAATATTATCTGACAAACGAAGAGATTGAATACTTAATGAAATTGGCGACCATAAAGGTGCGTCGAGTTTTAGATTTCTCAAAATTTTCAAGTTTTGATTTTTTTTATTCAAAAACTTCAAAACGATTTTATTACGCAAATCTTAATTTAAGTTGAATAGTTTCCATATTATAGTTTCATCATATAATGAGTAGGAAGAGTAGAGTAGAGAGAGAAACATTGTTAAGTTAATAATTGCATGAGAAACAAAATATCCAAAGCATTACAATTAATGAATAAACTTAGCTCGAAATGGTATGTTAGGATAGTTTGAAAAGGCGCTGTTGAACAAACTCTGCAAACTGCAAAATATTTGGACCAACTTAAAGCATAAAAAATACCACTCTACAAGTAGAAACAATAATATTTGAAGCGAACCGCAAACAGCGCAAGTTTTATCTGTGAATACGTTAATATCGAAAATCTTTTCAAGAAAGACATATATTAAGTTTCAAAATTCTAGTTTTTGAGAAACAACCAAAAAAAAACTCAAAAACTGCGAGTTTGATACTCAAACAAGTGTTAAGTACAAGTACAAAGTAAAGTAGTTTAGCGTAACTATCATAATTTCAATTCTGAACGTGATTCATTTACGGTTCCATTCTGCTGGTGAATATCTAAACGATTAAAACTAAGCACCTATTCGGCATAAAACATGACTACAAAATTCCATATTTAAAAAGCTACATTAAACTTACATTACAAAATTTACGCGTTAGTAAGGGAGATTGCTTCTTCTAGTAATTATTCGCAAATCAAAACCAATGGCATAAAATTACAGTCCAACAACAGTGACCGAAGTAAAATGTTTACGTATATTCACATTTCCAACTACGGTTATCAGCAATCATTCACGTTCCTGTAAACAATGTGCAACTCCGACTGGTACTGACTACTGAAAAGACGCAGATATGCACTACCACCAGCAGGTCCCTTAAAACACCACCAACCGACACACTAGCAAACTTGACAAAACGCGAAATTGCACAAGCGCGTTTACCTTATCCTTTCATTTGAATTCCATTAGCTTTACAACTAGCCGCACCAATGTCCTGGATTAATTTCCAATCATTTATTAAATGCGACAAGATGATTTATGCCCTTATTATAACGGAAAGATGCGAAAGGTGTCTGAGCATTTTTGGAAAAAATGAATTAGTGCCAGATGCTGAAGTCCCGCAGACATTCCTTTAGTGTCTACTTGTCATCATGAAACTATTTCATCACTGATTTAATGCAAACAATTTAAAATACTGTTTCTGTTCATGGAAAATGAATGAAAGCTTTTATACAGGAACTGTAAGCTTACTGCAGGAACCTTTCTCTCTATAATTTAAATCTCAGATAAAATAAATATTTTTATAATTTCCTCTAAATTATTTAGAAATTTCGTGGGAAAATGTTTTAGTAAGAGAAATTTTATTTTACAATCTTATATTCATTCCTCTGTAGAGATTAGCAATACAAGTCTAATTAAATATCGCACAAAGGAGAGAAATAGTCTTTGGTGAATCCATTTGAAATTCAGATTTCAACAAAATCGAGTTACTTATTTGTTATTATACTCACTGTATCTCTAATAATTACAATGAATCCCAAATAATATAAGTGAGTTGGATGGCAACCGAATTGAAAAACTTTCCGCCAAGTTTATTAAATTGAAAAAATAACGTAATAACCCGTTATATAGGAAATAAACAACATTATTCCATAATTGGCAAGTTATGCTCCAATGAAACTTTGTGCCTTTGTTTATTAGGTTTATATTTTATTATTTATTTCAGGAATAGTACCTACATTTTATATTGAATTACATATTTAAGCAACATCTTCAAATTATTCTGTGAATTTGATATTTTCTTATTTAATTTTTTTATTATTATCATAACTGCTCATGCATTTGCATATTAAATTAAATTTGATTTAAGAAAGTTTTTTTTTATTTAGCAATAAATGATGAAATTGATTGAGAATAAAATGTGAGTTTTTTTCTTGGTTGTTTCGAAATTTTGTTCTCCAAGAAAAATTGACTTACTGCTATGTACTTACTTGAATATTCCTGTATTTCTCTAATACTCCTCAAGCTTCAAGCATCCCTCAAGACTCAAGAAATCTAAATCGAATGCATCGAACAGACCTCTATTGGCTTAACAACTAACCATCTATTGGGGCAAATAGAGGTCCATATGCTGAAAGAAACATCTTACGGTAAATCACAGTGTTGGCGCATGATTTGATGGTTTGATCTATTCAAAAGTTATCTTGTATAAATATTAAATACTATATTAAAATTTAATATACACAGTTATGTTTAAACTTTGTTTATAGATAATTTTGTTTTAATTATAATCGCAATCTCTGTTTATGTAACTGAAATTGCTGATCAATGTAAAGCAGAAACCACACGTAAAAGCAATCAAATATTATTTATGTTTTTTATCTTAGAAAAGCGCCCTGTAAGAAAAGCGTACTGTCAGTGTTCTGTGAAAAATGCGCGACTCTTAAACAACAGTTCAGTTATAGCTTAAAAAACTGTGGAAACTATTCAAAACCTTAAAAACCAACTGAATTGAACTACAAGTGTAATGAGTCCTTTAAGAATAATTCCTTAATCTCCTAAATTTATAAACAATACAAGGTCAAATTACAATTGCGATAACCAATTTTTTCATTTAATAATCAGAACTATAAAAGGCAATCTTCCTACTTCTTAAAATTATTGGGCAGTGTTTATTTCATTGTAACTTCAGAAATAAAAAAAGGGGAAAATGATTTCCATCAGGTTTATGCTTTTGATTTTGGCAGTCAGTGTTGGTTTGTAATATTAATAATAAAGTGATTTAAAAATTAAGTTGAAATTCTCTTTTATAGTGATATCACTTGCTGCACCACCCGTATCCGAACCAGTGCCCCCAACACCTTCAACATCAACCACAACAACAATTAGACCCACAACTATTCCATCAGCAAATCTTGATATCCGTTTACTTGGCAATTTTGATTTACGTGTACTCGTAACACGAAAACTCCCCACAGTGGATGAGCAGGGCATAGCATTTAATGTCATAATGTCAAACAATTAATAATTAAATTTTGAAATAAATACTATTTTTATAACAGCAGTGTATTATTGGAGAAAAGTGCAATTTTTATATGAAAACACAATTTGGCTTGGTTGCAGTTTTGTGTTTACACGAAAATTTCAACAGTAATAAGATACAGTTTGAAATATATTTGAAGGCTAAACTTTTTCGTAATCCAATCAAAAACGTCTTTGTCTGGATTTCTAAATAAAAAAAACTATTTACTTTACAGTTTATTGGAGGTTGTTAACAATGACATGATTTTCTTTGATATGTTTCAGAAAATATAGGTTGATATTGGTTCTACAAAAGGATTTCATCGTTTTTTTATTTTATATACATTACTCAATGGTTAGTAAAAATATTAAGTTGTATTAAAATGTTATAAATAACAATCAAAAAAACTAATATACAAACTACTTGTTAAGTTTATATTAGTAAGAAAAACTTTCATACTATATTATATAATATGTACTATCAGATTTTGCAAAAATTCTAACAACCAGAAATACAAAAAAAAATGCCAAATAAAGGGATTTACAAAGAAACAAACACCTAGAAAAACGGAAATTAAAGTATGTAAACATTCATTTGAGATTAGTTTTTGTAAATAAGTATTTCTAGGTGAGCTGCTTTTGTAAAACTAAATATAAACAATAATTATAATGATTGATTAACATAAATTCAGTCTCAATTAATTATTTATAAAAGTTAATGATAAAAAAGTAATAAACCATGACAAAGCTAATTGCCATCACAAACAATTTTTTTATTTTATTTTTATTTTTTTGGTTCAAAACTATCATCTGCTAATTGTGTGAAATTTGAAAGATTAACACAGACCTGTAACTTCATCTCTAAAGGTAACAAAAAAATGTAAACAACTTATCTTTTTTTATAAAATCAAAAAACCATTTTACTAATATCCAAAACTCAACTTAACATTTGGAAGACAATACAAATATTCTGATGAAAAACATTTTGAATAGCAGAAGGAGATGCAGTTGCAAGTTTGCATATACAAACATGTTTAAACAAATATGAAGGCAGATTCAGATTTACAAGTTTTCGTCGCACATTTTCGATCTGGTTTCACTTGAGCTCTTATCCACTTGCCATGACAATGGGGTGCTGATAAAGCTGACCAACGTGTAATACGACCTTCAACACCATGTCCTTGACATCTCCAACCGAGGTTCTCATGTAAAGCTTCCGATTCGCATCTTACACACACTCTATCACCTAGAAAAAAAACGAAATTTAACTAAATTCCTCAACTAGCTCAATATATTAGTACCTTCTTTAAGGGCATTATAACTGACTTCTTTTCGACATGCCTTTGATGCTTTCAGAATTTCGAATTCTACGCAATATCTGAAAAATAACATAAATCAGTTATTAATTGGCAAAAACTGTTCTAGAGGATTAATTGGAGGAAAGTTTTTTTAACACTGAAATAATGTGAAACCGGATTGATTGTGAGTTTCTTTTAGTGGGAATCAGATTGGCGAACATATACCCAACAACAATATTCTCAATGGTACAATCGCTCAGACTGGAGAACAAAAAAGTCTTTATCGAATGCGTACGCTGCACCCTTGGGGAACATAGATAAACTTACCTAGTTGTTCTTCGGTTTACAACATCGAAAAAGCGCAAATAATACGATTTAAAAAAAAGTCATATAAGGACGAGGAAATTGTGCAACGAGATTCCTATTCAAATATGACATGTTAAAAGGTATATCGATCTTTTTGAATAACAATTATAATGAAACAAGTGGGAGGAAATGAAATGGTCAGTATTGCAAGTAAGTGGGAACATAATTGTGCCAGCGGAGTCTATTAACAGATAGGTATACCTACTGTTGGCGAATACAATGACAATGCTCTTAAATCTCTTGAGTTGGAGGAATGTCACAATTGATATGGTGCCACAAAGTTATCAGTATCAAACAGAGATATTATTACACAATAGAATTAAGTTTGTTGGCAAAATTGGAAAAACATATTAGAACACCTAATAGCTTTTCAGACTTTGTTATACAGCCTGGCAACCTGTATTATGTATTGTAAGGGAATATAATAAATGGAGGCGTCTAAACAGAGAATTGTAAGTGAAGTTGTATGTATATGGATACATAGATTGCTGTCGATGGCTTTGGTACAAGTTGCGATGAGATGAACTATAGTAGGCATTTTGATAAATTCGCCAATTTCCTCCCTTGTACTAAAACGATATTTCACCAAGACTCGTCCAACATTTCCAACATATCGTAATAAAATTTTCAACAGTTGCTTTTCACATCAAAATCAAGACATTTGGAATTTTTTAAATCTTATAAATCCATATATGATAATATTTTGTGGCCATAAAAACGGGAAACAAAAAACTCTTTATTTAGTTTTTAAATTATACTTCTTTTGGCCATATAGAAAAGTTTTTAGGTATATGGAAAGTGACGTTATGTAACTACATAATATTTAAATATATTCTCAACATCAAACATATTGTCAGAAAAATGAAACTTTTTTTCAAAGGTTTTTTCATATCCTGAGTTATTGACAATAAAAGGATAGCGTTGCAATTTTCTCATAGAGAGGCGACCAAAGGAAAAGATTGCCTTATATACGCT
The DNA here is from genome assembly GCA_963930825.1 of Silvanus unidentatus. Lineage (NCBI taxonomy): Eukaryota > Metazoa > Arthropoda > Insecta > Coleoptera > Silvanidae > Silvanus > Silvanus unidentatus. The sequence continues at coordinate 16,076,662 of OZ005760.1, forward strand.
GTTACCTTTTCACAACATTATATTCTTTTTATAGGTATGTGTGTATTCATAAAAGAAATATTCTGTGTTAACTGGAAATTATTTGATGTTTTTCTAAATAAAATAAATAAATGTGTTCACATATAATCTTTTAGAGCAGATTCTATGAGAGATTTTAGATACACATTTTAAGATTACCCCTGAATTTTCCTCTTGTAAATAAAATACAAGTACATTTGATAATTTTCTTATTTATTTCCATCATTGTCCATCAAAAAACCATCAACCTCAAAACCATTTGGAAAACAAACCAATTCCTTAGTCCATCCACGTTTTTATAGAGGCAACTTTTATTCAGAAATACAATTTAAATAAGTAAAAGTGAAGGTGAACTTACGTTTTTTCCGGATCGTATTGTGGATATTCTGCAGGATCACGAAGACGTAAATTTTTCCTTATGTCCCTTGTATTGTTCGCCGTTCGACTGTGGGCTAAAGAACCAGGTAGGAGCATGGCAATTTCTGTAAATAAAAATAAACAGAAAATTTACTTCAAAATCCATTATTTATTATCGTCCAAATAGAAAAAAAGATAAAATTTATATTAACAATCAAACGTTATTAGTATAAAAGTGAAATTTTTCATCCTGGCACGTTTTTATAAATAATTCACGATTTTTAGGGTAATAACACGCCATTTCCATCATGGTAATGTCAGATAGGGCCCCACAACACTGTGTTGTTATTGTTATTTTTCGGTAGTCAAACACTATCTTGATAGATGAATGGCTAAATCCTGTTATGATGTTGATTTATATGTGTATAAATAGAAAAGAATTTCATCATATTTTCTATAGCTGATTTTTAACAAATTTCGAAAAAATATAACATAATGATTTATTGGTTTTTCGAGCTTTTCTATTTATTTTATAAATATAGTGATGTGGTTGAACAAAGACGATTTACTTTTGAACCAAAAATACAAGTTCATCTTCCTCTTTTGGCTAACACATCAATAATAGAAGGATTGCACTGTTCCTTACATTATTCAATAATCTGCTTATATTTTAAGATGAATTTATTGCTGTTATATGTATAATATTGTTAAACTTGCAACTATTAAGGCAAAGAGGAATATAAAAAAATAATTTTTCATATAAAAATTCAATTTGTTTTCATATTAAATTTCCTGGCTCGAAATAATGTTTATCATTTTTCTACAGTTCAAATTATCCTTATCTCCCAAAATAAGACAATTCGAACTCGTTTCTGAAGTGGGATACATTTGTATAAACACCCAAGTCCAATTTGCATAACTACGTAATTTATATATCTTCTCATCTAAATTCAAATTGGCAATATAGACTAATTGCAGTTAACATTGTACGTATGTATTATAACGAACACATATATCTTCATCTAAGTACTTTAGTGAATGCTATTGATAGCAATTTTGTATCACAGCAATCATATTTAATATCCATGTACTGTATACAATGTTAATGTCAATTTAAATCAAAACAATCATCATTCAACATTTCATATTAATTTAGTCGATTTACTACTGGATTCACTTCCACTGTTATGCATATGCACACATGTTTGTTATTTTCTGAATAAGTGTTCGCCGTGTTTTCATCAATAATCCATGATTTATCGGAAAACTAAATTAATGTGCTAGATATGCCATTTGTTATTTATATGGATGTTTCTCATCTATCATGTATTCGACTTTATGAAGATCCATTCATTCATTCTAATTACCAATACATGCTATGAACAACGCGCGCGTGTCTTTTAATCTATCAAAGTGTTTAAAAGATTTATTCAAACATTCAATATTCTAATATAAAATGTTGCTTAGGGCAAAAGTTTTAGCAATTCAAACATAAACTCTAGGTATTAAAATGAATCTAGTCGAATGAATATCAATCCTTTAGACAATGATAAACAAACTAAAACTAGTGTGGCGGATTAAAGTTCATATATTGGGAAAGTTTCGCTATGTATTAATACAGTGTGTTTAATAATTCTGCAAACAATTAATTAGCAAAAAATTATTCAGGGAAATTACAATGGAACCACTCTGCAAATACATTGTGGTATAATACTGCACCAATTACAAATATTGGAATAATTTTAGATGGAGAAATACATCAATCCAAGTCACAGTTCTACCTAAACATTATTATTTACCATGTAAATACGCATTATGTACGTACATGGTGAGCTTGTGTGTAATAACAATTTACACACCCCAATAATTGTATTGCTCGATTGTCTTTCTCACATTTTAATTGTAGGATGTAAAGGAAATGGACTACTTTCCAATTAGTACAATTAATTAGTAAGTTTCTATTTAGACAGAATCGCTATTATTTGTCTGTGTCAGTAAAGTGGACTTTCGAAACAATGAAACTACATTTAGAATCAAACAGAATGATCCAACTATTCAGGGATGATATATTGATTCCATGTTGTGTACAAACTTATACTTGCTCTAACTTTGAAAAATGATTTATTATTAATTACAGTTGCAAATTCACGTTCATTTTTCACTAACTGATACAAAATTTAAAATCGAATATTTGACACTCAACTGACTTTTATCCGGAGGCGAATTTCTTGTTTTTCCAGTAAATCAGTTTGAGAAGTGTTGTTGGTGTCAGGAGTTGGTAAATAAAATTCGTACGTAGAGAAATCAAGTTAATAATATTCAATTCTCAATGTTGAACAAAAGGATATTGAAACCATACGGTGTTCGCTTGGCGGCATTTAATGGTCCATTGTTTTCAACATACCTATAATTCGTCTGTAAATGACCACACATTCAATATCCAGACTTCCAATACTGCACAACGAAAAACCTTAAAGTCTAAATGGAAATTATAATTTATTTCCACTGCATTTAAACAAATTTGTATAGAAAATGTAAATCGACTCTCGCTTAAAGAAAATTCACTCATCAAGAGATTCTATCTTAATCTTATCTCTTTTCATATTTACGCGGAAACTCTTGAGAAACTTTTGGTTTGACTGTCTGTAATGTTGGATTTTAGTGGCCTTCTTGTGGGTGGAAATAGGCGTGTATTTGCGTGGATGAATTTCAAACTTCCAACATTCCATTTGGGAGATTTTTCATGGTGAAAACATAACTTCTGTTTGACTTAACTGAAATAGCGATTTTAATTGAAGGTGCCTATATTTAGGGCGCGTTCCCCCACATCATAATTACTTAGGAAGCTATTTTCTAGTTTCACTAAGTAGGTACTCGAAATGAAAAGATATACGAAAAAATTCGAAATAAAAAGAAATGCTTGCGTTCGTTTAGATCAATAAATGTGCACAGTATCTAAATTGCATGTTGATTCACTTACGACTTTCGTAACTTAGTCGCTTCATATTGCCCTTTGATGAGTTGGAGCAAATTTAAAAGACGTATAAAGCAATTTAATTTTTATAAACGCTTATGACTGTTTTCGTGTAAAATTTACAAGAGAAAATGTATACTGGAATTCGATGAAGTTTCAAATCAAAAAGCCAATTTTCCACGATGGTTCAAGAATATGGGAAGTAATTCTTATTTATATCCCGTAACATCAAATTTATATTAACATAAATAGAGACACCTTTCCAAAAATAAAGTCAATACCGTAACATTCATCTGAAAGGTGTTTAAATCATATTAATCTGCATAAAACCGTTTCCCAACCATCTTGAAATAAAGAGATGCTCTCCTAAGTCAACCTTCCCCGTCCAATACCATAAAATTGGAATAAGGGTCCCGTTGGTTTGATGTTTTATGTTAAAATTTGTGTCTTCTAAATGTAGGGTTTGTGGCTAACATGTGTGCACACTCCTTTCATTCTGAATATGTGACCTGAAAGTCTGTGGCAATGTTTTACTTTTAATAAAAGAGTAGAAATTTCGGTTCTTTCATTTTATAATTACTATAATTGTGCAAGCGGTACGTGAAAGACACTTGAATAAAGTCTTCTCTTAGAAGATTGCTGTAAATATTGACTCTATTATATTAAACAAAGGACAACTGACTATTTTTGGTTGGCTGAAAACGCAGAGTGCGACTGAAAGTAAGCAGATAAGATAACACTTATGTACTTTATAAAAGCGAATGGAATATATTATGTCGACATCATTCTTTAAGTGAGCTATAACTTTTATTGTTGTCTAACAATAGGGCTGGAAAATTACGTAGGTGACTGAAAACCGCAAAGGAACTCACAGTTTTGCATCATAATTCGCTTGAAGGTCCAGTTTTGGTTTATTGCAATTCAATTTATGAATGGTAGAAAATAAAATCCATGTAAATACAACACATATAGTAATCCCAGTTCGTAGAGATTACAGGGGTTGAAAATTGAAACAAAAACTGGATTTGAACAAGTTTTCGGCAAAAAGGTACGTACTATCTGTTTATAGAGCATTTTTAAAGAGGATTTAATGTAATACAATTTTCAACATATACGAGTACTATTATAAATAGTCTTCTCAACGCCACAAAATCCGTTTTGAGAATGTTTTAGTAACAGAACTTTAAAGTTTTGTAATGTTAAAAAATGATGTTACACTGCATTAGAAAATATGTTCTTTTAATGGACGTTTTTACAACGCCATTTGGGAATTTTATCTTTTAGTCAATAAATAGAGAGGCACTCGGACAAGACAAATAGAAAAACGAATTAATCCAAAGCAATATATTTCATTATGTTGGATTCACAATTTATAAGCATGTTGGTCTTATAGAATGTAGAAGTTTAAATGAAATAATAAAAAGGATTCAGTGTAAAAGGTCGCACAACCTGCACAAAAACATTAGTAGCTTAAAAAAAACATTAGTCACGTACTCGCACTCGTGTTCAGTTTTGATGGGAGTGCAAGTAAAGTATTATATAATGCATCGCACCTTCCACATATGTCGAATCCCTAAATATGAATAAACTGTCACTGTTATGCTGAAACCTTAACTTTGTTTCAAATTTCATTTGTTTGAAAGTGTACAAAATAGAATTTGTATTTTGAGGTGGAGCGGCTGCAATTTTCTTCTTGTTTAGAAGACAATTTGAAAATTTAGCGATTGATCATCATTTTAGGAGAGAGTAAATTATTTAAATCAAATTAAAGACACATGGAATAATATAAGTTTCCTTGGTTTTGATATGTTAAAAGGGCGAGAATCGTTTTTTAACAGACTTACGACCATTGCTGTAACCGGAATTTCCCGTGTTGCTGTTAACATCTCTACGAACAATGCACAAAACAAGCAAGAAACTAAAGGAAACACACACAGTAACAAGTGAATTAGACACTAAAAAGAAGTGGCATAATTTTTCTTAGACGTGTGAGGAAAAAGTACCAATGAAATTCCACGACTGAAAACGTTCTCACTTATTTATAAAGAGAAACGAAACGGAGAAATGAAAGATTTAATACATTCTGTGGAGTGTTATAAACTAGATTGGATTAATGTTTTCTAGACGCTTATGCATTTATATTTAAGGGGCTAAAAGTTTTTATGGGGTGTGATGTGGTTAATGGGAAACTTGAATACAGCACAATGCAAAAATGCAATCCAAAAAAAAAATGTGAGAATGACTATTGAAGCAAGGTTTATAGGCTTGTCGTATAAATTCCTTATCGTCTTTCACATAGCAATTATCCTGACAGGGAAATCCTCCAAAAAAGCATCTGTACATCTTAATCAAACGAACTTGGAGACGTGATGAAGTAGTGGACCATATTCGTTTTTCATGGGCTTTCTCTAAAATTATAACAAAGAAAGGATAGTATTTTTATAACATCATGAAAAAATATCCTTTGTCAACAAAAATCGAATATGAACAAAATTCAAATAACCCAAAAAACTGTTTTCCTTTGTATTTCATTCGATGTGATATTAAATATTCCGGGATTGAATCGATTGTGTATTATTAAACCTCTCATTGAACATCTATTTTTTTCTAATTTAATCTCAAAATAGGATTTCGATGCATATGTTATGAATGTATTATTGAAGTTGGTTGCTGGATACAATATTGGAACTGAGCTACAAATAAATGGTTCAATTTCATAATAATTCACAAGCTCTCGCGCCCGCTTTGTAGTTGAACCAGCTAGAGGGAAATTCAGCTAGTTTTCATTTTCCACAAGGAAATAACGGTGCTAATATACATGTACCTTCAACCATAGATCTGTGTCGTGTTGTATATATATATATATGTTAAATTTCTTTTGATGTTGCCAAACTCCCGTGATACAAAATATTCACACCAGCAGAAGCGCGCGTCAATCCCGAATATTGCAATATCGGCTTTCACAGAAGAGATCTATGTACATAAATGTATATCACTTGTAAAAGAAGAATTGTTTGCTAAAAATTGCAAATTTATTTAATAAATCATGCAATGACAGACGAATGCATAAAAGGTTAAATTGATATGCCATCAAGTTTAGAATTTTGTGGTTTTAAGTGGAATTTAAACATACTGAAAAAATGGAACCTCTGGAGGTTTTTTAAATTTTCATATCCATAAATCAGTTTAAACAATGAATTGTACTATTATTTACAATTTAAGTACAGAGCTAAAGTACATAGGTAGCCTTTTACGTTACGGACCCACTTTACTTTTATATTAAAGTATAAGTGCAGAATTTTAATACTCTGACGAGAGACTAACAATGAACTTGCGAGTGAAGTGAAGGTTAATTTTCTTATGCAAAGTGCATTGTAAATTATGAATGAATAAATATGCAACAATTTAAGTATGTACATTATTAATACACTGGCATAATGAATTTTTTCTAACTAATTGAATTCATTAGTTCTTTTAACCACATTTACCGACCTGTAATAGGTTGCAAAGCTAGTAAAAAATAGAAGAAAACAGTCAGTTAAATAAATTTAAAAAAACCTACTACATTATGCAAACCTTTAATAGCTGGATCTGGATGATGATGACAAGTTGATACTTGACAGCCTCGCCTTTGTTCCAAACTGGGACAATGTCTACCGCCGTTTTGTGGTTGTACTTTAATTGATCGCGTTCTTAGCATTGTTCCTGGACCACAATCGGCATCACATGCTGACCACATGCCCCATGGAGTCACTTGACAGTCCACCACTACAACCAAAAACAAATCATTACGATAAACAGGTTCCTCGGTAAAATCAAACGGTTTTTTATAAGTAAGTTTGAACTAGAAAATTTCAGAGCTTTTATGCACTAAAATTGAATACTAAAACCTGGTTGAAATATTTCCACCGATGGACTTGTAAAGTAATAAATAACACTATATAAAAGGGATTAGCTTCTTCGGTTTTATTCATTCGACAGGAGAGAGTGTAAGCTAAATGGAAATAAATGCATTTAAAATTCATTACTTAGCTACTGAAGTAGAAACTGTTCAAACACTTTATTCAACAAATATGTGCTCTGGAATTATACTTAATCTAAACCATTTAATTAGACTACTTTATAAGTTTAGCGTTAACTTCCATTAGTAAATAAGTATTTTACATATTAACTAAAGACGGTACTTTGAATCAAATTTTTTATAACGATCGATGCACGAAATGGAAAAATTCTTTTGAATTATTAAAAGCGGTACACGGTTAATTTACAAAAAGGACTGAATCAACTAGAAATTTATTAACAATTTCAATTAGAACTGCTGCAAATGCGTACATCATAAATTACGTGTTGAATAGATACACAGCTTCTAAGGATGATAAGAGTCTTGAAATGTGCTACAAGGAATATACATGCTTTAATGTTAATATGACAATAATAACTCCTATTCGAGTTGCTATAGTCGTAGTGAAGGCATTTCAGTTGAAAGATTAAAACTAAATTTGCTCACATTGTAATGTTAATGTGATAATAGTAAAATGGGAGCTATTTCGAAGGGTGTTTAAGCGTGGAATGACTTGTAGTCTTGTGTGTTACAGGAAGTGTCATTGCTCATTTAGCTTTACTAAAACACGGATCATTATGTTCATGTTTTGAAGAGGACCTTTTTGCTTCATTACATGCACACAGCTTCCAAGTGAGGGAGCGAGAAATTTATCAATAAAATTATGATTACATTATAGTGGAAGTGTTTTGTGGAAAGTATTCGACATTATTAAGTGCCCAAAATGATATTGTAAATATTTGACATGTTAAAAGTTTCTAAATTTTCAGTTACACAGAACGTTAAACTAGAAAGAATTCAATTATTTACAAAATCACGTATTTGAAATTAAAAAAATGCTTTATGAAAATATAAACGTTGGGTGGTCCTTATGCGACATCCTTTTAAATTTTTATCACGTATAATGAATTAAATTTATATTTTTATAAATTGCCATCAATCAAACAATTTACAATTTTTTTAAATACATTAAAATTCCTAGTGAATACAATATAAATGTATGTAAAAGAAGTAAAAAAGAACGTGGTTTTAATAAAAAGTGCAAACTTTCAATTCCATTACTGCATTATCCCTTGGGCTAAATTTCAACTTATATTTGTACAGTTGACTTTAGGTTCAGTTTGGCAGTCAGTGTACGTGAATAACATTTTATTCCTTAAAAAGGACATTTCACGCCCTTTGTGGTTATTTCTCATTCAGTGAATGTAAAAAAGTTTAGAAATCACTTAAAAAATTACAAAAAGCGTGAAAATTATATGGTTTAAGAAATATTGTTAATCCTGTGTAAAAACACGAAAACTAAGACTAAATACTGTAAGGCACGAAGGCTTACTTATACTTGAATGATTTTATCCTCTCTTCCAGAAACGCAAGTTCGGTAAAAACCATGTGATTGATGGTCTCCTTATTGGCAGTAAATTATAAACATGTTCAATTCGACCGAATTTTTTGAATTTGTTCTAAGTTTTATATCGACTGTTTAATTATATTCATGTTTTTAAATAAATCAATGTTTGTCACTAACACATAGGAATCAATCACATACTTCATTTTTTATATGTTTTATATTATCCTTTTACAAAAAAAATGCAACATCCGGAAATAAATTGCCGGAATCATTAACCTAGCAATAAAATTTACACTTTTTCCACTTTTCGACTTGTCGTTGTTAGCTGGCAAAAGTCACATGTGACCAAACAAAACGAAAAAAAGAGGTTTTTTAGCCCTGCTGTTATGAATGTGTCGTTTCGGATCACATAACTTTCTAGCATAGCTTTATAGTATCGCATTGCAGTGCCTTAATGTAAGTCTCTTAAAGGATTTCGTGCCATGACGACCTGTTGAGATTTACCAACAAAATCTTGTCTATATTGCGTTCAAAAAAGAAAAAGAAAACTTTCTATATTTTAACTGTTATCGAAAATTCGTTTTCGAATTATTTTGCACTTGAATAAACACAAAGTAATACAGGAATTAGATAAATATCAGGACCTATTCTGTGCCATAAATTTTCTAAATTATTGTTTCAAAATGATTTAGTAGTATAATTAGTTTGTAAGTTTGTCTTGTGGTTGGTCTGAGGGTTGCGCAACGATGAAGGCCTGGGATGACTGGGTGCACAAGGCGTTTGTTAAATTTTGTTATAAAGTGCGGTAATATGTTAAAGACATTACAGTCTGGGCGATGAAATAATATTGCGGTAAGTACGTGCATTTGTGTGGTAATTAAAAATTGCCATTCAAATATTTAAACTTAACCCTGACTTGGTTTGGGCCCAAAAGATAATGTTCCTGAAATTCAAACACAATTACAACAGTTTTGGACAATGTTCTGATATCTTTGTGACAGTAATACTATAGTGAATGGCACTATGATGTTTCAGAATGATATTCATCTTTATTCTTGTGACAATAGAATGAAAGAAACCTTTTATCGGGCGTGTTATCTAAAAGAGAACGTGTTCTTTGTCATTTATACCTGGCGCCAAACAAGTGCAATTCTTTATATTTCTCTTGCCGAGATTTTACCTAAAGAGCTCTATGCAACAATAGTAAATAGTTTTAAGGATTTCTGTGTGTTCTTTGTATTTCAGTGTGTAAATTTATAAATGACAAAGTTATTAGTATTATGTAATTAATGGAAGAGAGGAGAATGAAGGACATAAGAAACGAAACAAAAGTGAATGAACATAGAGGAATTATAAGTAAAACTGAAATGATTTATAAGAGGAAAAATGCTATTGTTTACGGAAAATAAATGATGAACTTACAAGTTTTGTTATTATTGTGTCATATTGTGTGTATTAATAGAACGGGAAAACAGAAGGACAGATTTTATGATTTTAATTAATCATTCAAAGAAAAAACCACAATATTTTCTTCAAAATTAAAAAATGCACTGAAATGTTTCTACATGTATTTTCTATTTTAATTTTGATATGGAACTATATAAACCAATGTTTGTTTGTTTGTGTATAAATCTACTGCCTTTTCAATTTTCCAACTGAAAATGTAAACGCTACATTTGTTTCTGATTTCATTTACTTACAATAAAGGAAGAATTGTCAGGCACAGAGACCTAATAAAAGAATATAAAAAACGGAGCGCATTGTATTGACATCGTCAGTTATCAGAAAATGTAAGTTTTTGTATACACGGAAAATATTATCATTTTCTATTGAGATTTTTTGACAAATAAAATTATCGACAATTTCACCCTGTATGGTAAAGTTTAATTAGAGAAAACATGACTAAAAAGAGATATATGTATGTAGTACATTATTGTCTACATTCACAAGCATAAATTTTAAATAAAACACTTTAACGTTAATCCTCTTTCCAAAGAACTCACTTGACGCGTACTTAATTTTAATACTAAACTAAATAAGAATTTCTTTATATACCATAATTGCAACTTTATTTAATCCCTTAGTGGATTCAACTTTTCCTTAAAACACAAATACAAGTTGAACCGAAATTTATTCCCGTACGTTTCTGCATGCTTGTATGCAGATTTGGGGCTGATAATAATTGTCGAAATTATGACGGTGAACAGTCACCAAAGGCATTAAAAGTGGCGAACTGATTGCATTTGCCCTTCCGATTTTCCACTTCCTTTTCCATCTGCCTCTTTCATTAAAAGTATGATAACACAGATGTTTCATCTAACCCACATTTCATATTTTATCTGAGAATTTGTTGCACACATACTTATCCCTTTTATATTACGGATTTCACGACTGAAATGAGCAGGTCCAATGATGTCATGCGAAAAGTCATTACGATGTGATATTATAAATTGAAAATTAAAATCGAGACAGATAATTTTATTAATTAAAAAATCAATTACTTTTAACTTTTCCAACGTAGAAAAACTGTAAAAGTGTAACGATTCTTTTTACGATGTTTTATGTCAGCAATTGATATCGTCCACGTTTACGTTCAATTTTCTCTGTCGTTTGGCCAAATTGCATTCGTATTTTATGGTGGCCCATCTCAAAATTAAGTCTCGAAAAGTATAAATAAAGAAAATTTGGAATCGATACAATTGCACCTGATTTAATTAACCGAAAAACCGTAACGTTTTATTGTTATGCCGACGGTTTTCTAGGGAATTTTTCGCCTACATCGGTATTTTGAATTGCAAAGCAATTTAAATTAAACATTAAATGAGTTTTACTTTAACGAATTCAAAATGCATACATGAATGCGGTTACAATGAGATTTTAACAGGGCAATTTGTTTCTCACAATAGGTATAAGCATTGTTAATACATACATGCATAGTTGAATGCAAATTTGTAAAGTTACCTATACCAAAGGTAATTCAACTAATTTTCAACTTATAAACCTTTTTCTCTTGCATAATTATTCGATTACATTGAAGGTGTGGGTGGATGATTATTCAAATTCTTTGAAAGGTAGAGAATTGTGTTTTTATGTTGACGGCTAAGCTATTTTGGAGAATGGCTTATTTGAATGTTTTTTCAATACTATCTGTTATGAATTACTCTAATATTTTTTGAATAAAGGGCAGAATGGCAATCTTTTACATGATGCTGGTAGATTTTTTTTGTTACGTTATTTATAGGTATTAGAAAACAGTTCGTGGTTCTTTGTTTATATTCTCTGTGCTGGACAAAAAATAAACAACAAATTAATTGTAAAAGTAGTTACTACTATTATCGTTTATTACCTTCTTGGTAAAAAGAAAATAAGTAAAATATAAATTAAAATTTCACTCAATTTTATAAATTTATCAAAAAGATGTTCGGTGTTTTGTGTTTATCATAAAAACAACAACTCCAACATTTCTAATTTGTAGAATTTTAATTATTTAACCGCAACAAAATGTAAATTGTGTTTTATTCAACATTTAACTGCAGTCTCGGAAGCATTTCAGTCGTTGAGGAATTGACACTATCAATTTCAAGGAGACGCATTATTTAAAGTTGTTTATCCTTATTATTATAATTATACCAATGGAATAAATTAGTAGGATTTGCTTTTGGGAAACAATGGAGCGAAGCGTCTTCCGTGATTATTGCTGAAAGGAAAAAAGGTTCAGTGAACAGGACGAATTAGAAGATTAATTAAGCCGTTAAATCTAACAATTAAACGAATGTAAATAATGTAAAGAGCTGAAAATATTGTCGTTAAGGCTTTGTACAGGAAATACTACCTAAATACCACTGTAAGAAATAGAAGAATTTAATATTATTAATTCGTCGAATTGGAATCTATTGTTAAAAATCAAATATATATGAATATATTTAAACTAATTAAGAATCTCTCGGTATGCGGAAATACAATTTAAAATGAAACCAACTTTTATACTGCCATATATTCTCGTCCGTATATAAATAAGCCTCGAAATAAAACGATGAATTTAATTACATAATTCAAAACTGGGTTTAATGATTTCAATAAAACGCGTCCAATTGCACTTTTACGAGCGGTTTTTTATAAGATAAATAATTCAATAGATAGCAGCTCCCAATCCTAATATCCTAATTTAATCTGCGCCATTATTAATATCTCAATGTATTTAATAATATGATAAATGGCCTCATTTCACATTCAACACTTGTCAAAACATTTACAAGTACAATCACGTTTTTTACTTGCTTAAATTTCATGAGTTTCTTGGTGGTTTTTAGTGAGGATTTTAATTACTCGGTCCATTAGAGCTTTACAGTCTTCGACATCGTAAATAATTGCCGCTTTGGTCAAAGCTAACAAACGATCGTTAATATTTTCTCTCTTAACTCTAATAATACGAATGGAAGTAATTTTAGCACACACTCATAGAATTCTGAATAATTGTTCTTTTTGGAATACCGACTTGTACAAGGAATTAGTGTCTTATAAACTAGTATATGTACATATTCCAGATAAAAATAGACGCTATAAAAGCTGTTTTCAGGGTGTTCAACTATGAAAATACTGCTCGCAATAAAAATCCATAATATAACAACGAAAATATAACTTTATTATTTGGCATACACAAAACAGGAAAAATTGCGCTCCTATTAAAATACATATGTTTGTTTTTAATCAAAATAAACAATTCCAATTGTAAATACATAAAATCAATGCGAATATCCACTCTTTGTAATAAAACGATATGCGAATTAACTGCCCAATTATCGCACTTTGCATGTGGTTATCATTTTAGTGAACTTTTTCAACAAAAAACCATTTGGTTAAACGACTCCACACTCGTTTCTGTTAAATCCATTTTCAATGAATTAAGTAGCTTTTCACCCGTTAAAAACGATATTGCCACCGCTCTATTATATTCATGTTATAATAGTATTAATTTTTAATGCAAGAAGGTGGAAATTGCATTGCCACCCCTTACACCTAATGTTGTGGAAAACCATTAAATTGTCACGCTACATTGCGACAAAAATGGTTTTATTATTTCGAAATGGTATTACCGTCTACCTGTGTTTTACTGCACAAAATTAATTCACATTTTCCATTTTTCTTTATTTAAATGAGCCTTAAAACGCCTTACATATTTTACACGCAAAAACGTTTCAAAAAGAAATTATATAAAATATTAAAATTACACTTAAGAGAGACGTCTAACTTTTGAATCATTTTCAAATTGATATTTTAAAGTTTAACATTTGTATTGGTAGGAAACTCTTCCAAGGCTCAATATAAATTTTAATTATAACAAACAAGTTTATTATATTTCTTAAAAGTCTTATTAAGTTTGTTGAAGGGAATTTTCTTAAAATGTAGCGCAATGTTTTCACGGTTTGATTTATATGTATACCTATGTACATACTTGTGCAAACAAACATGCAGTTATAAAAAGAAAACTAAATATATTTAAAAACATTCAAATGGGAAAGAATACAAGAACAACGCAAAGCACCATAATTTTCTCATATTCCCGTCTCGTTACATCGAAATGTAGAATGCCGTTAAAAATAGATCAGTATCATGTTGTACGATCTTAGACATTCACGTAATCTTTTCTTATTTCATTTCTACTGTTGTTTCCGTTTGCGTATTTTTCCTTTTTTCATCTTATTTTATGATATTCGAGTACAAATGTTTCTTTAACATGACCAAAACACATTAGTAAAATAACAGAAAATTTGTTTATATAAAACACAATTTTAGCTTAATGTTAAAAATGATCCTATAATTGACAAATAAATCACATGTGATTAAGATAAATAGCTCGCTCTCCATATGTCAGAGGATTTTTTACTATAATAGATCGTACACTTTTTCTAGTGAATGCAGAAGAGGAAAAAACCGTTCCCTCGTTACTTCATGTATTTCCTTAGCAGTGTATTCTTATCTTGTCAGAGAGATTTAAACAGTGTGCAAAGTGATGTGCTTTTAAATCAAATGTAGCTCTTTTTCGGGGAGTGACTGGAACATGTTTTGTGTAACCGAAATGTCGAAAGAATACCATCTTTCATTATGCTATTGAAAGGCAAACAAATAATCGTTGATACAAGAAATGGAGAGAACATGCCACTGAAATGGATGTCGAGTAACGAGTGCATTACATCTCATTTATAAAGTAGCAGGGGATTTTCCAATGTGATAAACCAAGCTCGAGTTTCGTTTCCCAAGTTCCTCTGCTTTATACGCTTTCATATATATTTCCGTTCGTAACTTCATAAGTGGACTATGTGTGATCATAATTCGTTGGGTGCCTTCATAAGGGCGAGTAATTTTCTTTGTTATTTTACCACAAAGTGTCATAATTATGCTGGGTCGAATTTTCAACTAAAATAATATTGTCACACTTTCCTTATACAATGGACAATGACATTTTACATATGTAGAGTGTTAATGTGGGCTCGTTAATCATTATTTTTAGACATGTTGATTTAGTTACAAACAATGATAATAAAAAACCGCAAAAGCAATGGAGAAAACATTTTCCGATGAACATAACACGAATTTTGATCAACTTAATGGACAATATGGATATTCCGCAAATAACTTTTATTATCTTTGAATTCAAATAGACAATAACGTTTGATAACGAATAGCGAGACGAATAGTTACTATTTTTTTACATACCTAGATACTTGTTGTGTGATCAATACGTTTGTCAACAAATTGACAATATATTGCAAAAATAATTCAATATTTCTGCAATAAATACAATTTAATACTATTAGAGGTACGTTTTTATCATCAGAATCAACAAAATAATAACGTACTGGTTTTACGTTTTTTCCTTGTTTCTTTTTGGTTTCATATTGTGACTTATGAAATTATTATGAGGTATTTTTGTATAATTTTTATACACAAAAGTAAATGGTATAAATGTATTTCACAATATCCAAACCAGAGTCTGATTGATGTGACAATTTCACGTAGAAATCCTTTCAATCATTAGCATGTCGATTGTTATTAAAAGTAATAGAATTTTTTCTGGTCCAGTAAACTCATTAGTTTGATCGAAATGAAAAATGTTCAATTTTGTTCTATGAAAAGTTGCATTTAATTCAGAAATTTCATTTTATCTCCTAGTAAACATCCACCCCACATTCACATAATAAAAATGTTTTTTATAATGCGATATAAATATTTTGCGAATAAAGTTGACAAAGCATCCTTTTATCCATTTTCATTGTTAAAAACAAGATCAATATAAATTTAGGTAGGTTTGCATTGTATGTAGAAATGCTCGGTGTAATTATTTATGTAAATAAAGTGCAAAGCGAAACATGTAAATGTTGTGCGTGCTTTGTTATAAGCACTGTACGATGAAAATGGCCACAAAAATGGATTGTGTGAAGATTTTCTGAAAATTTTTTTACACAAGAATAAAATGAAGCACCACACACATTATTTCCCAGTGAACCGTTAAAGCTATTATGTTAATTTACTGAATATTCGCCATACACACTCCGGTTTTTTATCCTTATACTATAGATAATGTATATCTACATGTATGATGGTGATTTCTCATCTTTAAAACATTTCTCTTCCTCTTCTATAGTAAAACTCTGTTCCTTACAATAATTCACCGGAAATGTTTAATGTGGCTTACAGATATTTGTTCGACCATAGATTTCATGTAGATATAAGGGAAAATTAAAATGTGAGCGATTTACGTTCGCTGCATATGCTGTGCATGGAAAACATTTCGTTTGTTCAGAGTATTTTAAATTTTAATTGATAACAAAGTTATCCGAAATTGAATTACACGTGCATACCTGGAACAATAGGTAAATTATGTTTAAGCTAAAAACTAAATTATTTTGAGTTCCTGGATTTTTTTTTATTATTTGTATTTTTACATCATTCTGTTTTCGTGCTTATTTCTATCAAATATCTTCTTGCCTTGTAGAATCTTGCAAACTCACCATTAAATAACAGGAAATTACATAAAAATGGTTCATAAATTGATTTTCGATGTAGGTCTCTCCCGCATAACTTATTTTCTTAAGTGCTACTTATTCATGATTTATTGATTGTAATAAGGTCACCTCCCTAACAAAATCACCAGCCTTAACCATAATAATTTACACTTAGCTAAGATTTGTTATACCTTCGTAATTGGAAATCTTTTGTTCACAAAAATCTCAAGCAGTTTAGTTTGGTGAGTAATAAATGACTTGGTTGCATTAATTGATTTGTCAAGAAGAAAATCAATTATATTTGTTGGTAGTAAGAATTTTAATTTATCTATGAACGATTTGAAGGTGCTTCCAAGCTTTTTTTTAGAGTACGGCAAATTTAACAAGGGAGGCATGGAATTAATTTAATATGTTTAGTTAGTATTAGACAAGCAACCTTTATATCAAATTGGTACATGAAGATGCTGTGCTCAACAAAAATCATGTCGTGTTTGTCAAGACAGCAATTAAGTGTTGCCAAGTGTACGTTTCCATTCCACCTCACTTGAAGGTGATTTGGAGATGTTTTCGAAATTGAGAAGAACGTCTACAAATGATCGATTTCCAGGGTTCACAAATTTAAACAGTTACTTAGAAAAAAATTCAAAACAAAATCCAGACTGCTTTAGATTTAAAGATAAACCGTTCAATGTGTGGTTATTGGTCGTTCTCTCTTCCACCAGTATTTGATTTTGAATGAATCGTTGTGTTTCCCGTGAAAAATCCATCAATTTCATTTAAATCAAATGTGTATGCGTCACATGAAAAACCAAACAAAAGCCAATAATGAAAGAATAAATCACTACAAGCCTTATTTTATAAACGGTCTCAATTTCCGTCATTAATCAAACAGCCAAAGTAGCCAAATGGCTAATTACACTTTTTCGGTTATATTTTTTATCTCTGACAAAGTCACACTCAATACATGTTCCACCCTTAAATTGATGGCTTTTAGTGGAAAGTTTTTTTTCCATATTGTTGCACTGGTTAATTTGTAATCCAATTTTTATTCCGGCTTTCCATTAATTCTTTAAAAGCAATCACAGAGTACGAGAGGAGGCCGCCAACATGTGTAAGTGTTACTTGTCGCTTACACGCTGCCGCCCAAAGCTCCAAAAAGAAACTTTAAGACTGTTGCATTTGAAATAAATCGGCTTTTTATTTTTAAACAATTTCCAATCAATTTTTAGCTTCTAAAATGTTCATTTTTCTCTTGGGACTTTTTTCATAAAATTCTCCTCGTTGGAAAACAAATCATCCTAATGAGGATTTAGTATTTTAATTTCAAGGGAAAAGCGTTTTTGTTGAAAAAGCATACCGGAATAGGAGATTGCTGCTAATTATTGACATAAATAATAAATACTACCGGTAATAAAGCCCTTAAAGAAGGAATTTGTGTTTTAAATAAATTTACACAATCGACCAGTTAATGGGATTGCGAATACAATGGAAGGAAAAAAATCCAAATTTAATTAATTAAATAGTGATAACACAGAAACCGTTTAAAATTTCTTCTACTCCCATACCTTTTTACAACTGATGCTCTAATCGATTTATTAGAAATAGCTCTACTTTCTGACATTACATGATTGCTACAAAATTTAATCTAGAAAAGCTGACAGAAGAAAAAGGAAAAGTTTACATTTTGCTAATAGTTAATCGGTTGTACTTTCTTAATTAAATTTAATTTGAATGTGAAAATTTAATTTTTAAATAGATTTTTCTAAATACATACATGTACCTTTCTGGATAAAAAGAAGAAGCTTTTTTAGGTATAGTAAAACGTTAATAAAAACTAACATTTGCATACCTTGAGGAAGCAATGACATAAAGTGGTGGGTGCTTAAAAACATATTAATTAATGAGCAAAAGTTTTCAGCAAAGGTTAGTTGAAAAAGAGCTTTTTTCTTGCGAAAAAATATGAGAGATAAACATGAAAAATGAACAAACATATACAAGTACAGAAAAAAATAAATGAATGATTTTCATTGTTTTGCTCATTATAACAAATTGACAAAAATAGGTACAGTAGAAAGAAAATACAGATAGGTATTTATTATTTTGTAGATTGATTATGATCTGGCAATATTAATAATAAAAAAACACCCATTTTTCCTTAAAATGGAAAAAACTGTAGAGTTACTTTTAATTACGAAGTATGAGAAATAAAAGAGTAATTATAAAAGAATTTTAAAAAATATACAGAAAGAATGGTAAAATTGCTTTTAAAAGAGTATTATCCATTTTATACTAATGTAATTTGGATACCTACATACATATATTAAATGTAAATGTGTCTGGACGATTTTAACAAATGAAACTGTCGTGTCCATTATATATTGTAAATTACATATTCGTGTATGAAATAGCTAAAAACCATTATATGTTAAATAATCTCCAATTAATCTCAAAATGATCATTTTAACAAACTATAAAAGTGAAAAATAGTATATTAAAGAATGAGTTTGATAAGGTGAATTTTATTGCAAGAGCGGATTGCAATAAAATGCCTTATGAAACGAATTCTTTATACTATTTTATGTGGCACAAATCACTGTCTTAATTTTGATTAAAAATTACTTCATTCAATTCATAATGCCAGCAAATCATAATGCATTCAATGACAGTTAGGTGATGGTATTTTATATCGTTATTTCTCGAAACATTATCCAAAGCTATAAAGAATCTTAAGCGTATACGATAAAAGAGACTGAAATATGAACATTCTGAAATTAGTTTAGATTCAAGGAACGTCGGAAAGAATTCCTTCATTATATTTTATTAGAATAAGAATGTTTAGAAGAAATGCACCGTTCTTCAATATTTCACCTTCTAAAATGTCTAATATTGTATATGTACATATAACTCGTAAAAGTTAGGTAAGTGTATACATGTAGGAATATTTTATAGAGTTTAATTAAAGACGACGCAGTATGTAATTCAATTTATTTAACGATAATTAAACATGCTTTAGTAGAATCATAAATATTTTCATTTTTCCGCCCATTTGGTGGGAAAGAGGAAAAACCTTTTCAACGATGTCACATGTTATAAAACCAATTTCGATTAGCATTAAGAAAAGTGTGTGTTCCTAGTTTCAAAAATAAGTTAAGAAATTACTTGGACATCAAACTCATTTTCGAGCTCATTTTATAAAGTTGAAAGTTTATGTGTCGTGTCTAGTGCTGAATAACACATTTTAAACGAATTAAACTCGAATGTGATGTTAAATTTAACTTTGGATGTTTTCTACTTAGACCGGCTCGTTTTCTAGTTAAGTTAGGTACAACAAGAATAAAGGTAGTATTTAAAATAAGTGAAATTTTTTGCAGGGTTCCAATTTAATTAAACGTCCCCGATTTTGTTTGTACAGAAGTATTAAAAAGTCTCTCCAAGCAGGCAAATTCCACTTTCAACCTGAAATTTTGTAATATTGTCATCATGTATTTTTGATGAATATGTCAATTGTGGTACTATGTCAAACAATTTAGTCGTTAAAGTGAATGTATTTTAAGCAGAATATTTAATTAAAGACAACACAGTATGAAACTCAATTTACGTAGTAAAATTAAACATACTTTGGTTCAGTCATAAACGCTTTGATTTGATGTTTGTACTAACTACTAAGTGACTTTAGTTCAAAGTAAAAATTATGTCAACATTTTTACTTAAAAGTACTCTCTTAGGAATTCGAAAATTCTATGGATAACTTTAAAGTCATTTTAGTACTGTGAGGTAAATTTTAAGGTCATTTTCTTCGGACAAAGTTAAAACTTTCATCCAATTTCTGTTTGGTACATCACAAAGCTTTTTATACTCCCATCGAAAGTCTTAAACAATTTGATGGGATATTGAATATCTAATTGTGAAGTTTTAAGGAATCACTTAATCTTCACATGAACAGAATTTCATTTTTCTTTGTTTTATTTATTATAAAAACTTAATGGATGAATTCTTCAATTAATTCTTGTCGAACTGAAGTACTTCAAAACTTTGACTTACACCTCTGTAATTAAATGTAGTCGCAAAAACAAAATAACAAAAATAATAAGTTTTCTTCCATCAACAGATTTCTAATCGTACTGAAAAAGCCTTTAATCGTAATTAAAAAATATTTTCTCTCTCACTGTTCAACTTTTGTTTCAGTCGAGATATATAAATAAAATTCCGCAAATATTTACAAGAAACGAAGAATGTAATATTCCGACGTGAAAATGTATATTTACTTAAGGAAACTAAAAGGGGTGTTCAATAAAACGTAAGAATTATCGTCACTTTAAAATAATATTTGCAGTCTAGTGGCAGAAAGTCGTTTAAACTCTACATACAAATTGGAGAACATGCTAAACAATGGAAAACAATTTATGTATACATCATCTACCTGCTTGACTGGACGGTATTTTTATAGTACACAGGTTAAGAGTCGCAAAATCTTTATTGCACACAAAAAAAGTGAGGAATGTCGTTTTGAGGGACAAAAGGTGTTATGGGCGGTCTTGTTTCAGAAATTTAAAAAAGTCTTCCAGCAAGTCGTTTGCTTGAAAATTGATCCTTGTTGTGGTTGTGTGCATTTTTGAACTAGTTAGGCACGTGTCACTTTTGGGTCGTTTCGGTCCCATTACAATAAAATTGGAAATCGACCGATCCTGGGCCACAATTTAAATTGAATTATGAGCAACGCCTTTGATATCTTGCAATATAAATCAAGTATCTTATGTTTTCTATATACTTCATAGCTTTTCTAGAAATTCCGCAATATTCATTTCATTTAGGTACACGAAATTAAACTGACTTGTAAGAAAGTCAGCAAAGAAGCAATTAAAATTCATTAAATGAAATAAACTCAAAATGAAATAATAATTTTAAACACAAGCGTATCATGTTTTATTTTTCGCTTATAGTAAAACAGTTTTGGTCCCGAAAATTAATTAAAATTTAAATTATGAAGGTTGGATGGACGACAAGTTTACTGTGAAATTCATTGTTAGTGTCGCCACCCTTCGTTCCTTTGAACGTCAAGTCCTGCTGTTGAATTATGCTGAATAGGTAACGAACATAAATAGTCTAAATTGTATTAAATCGAGCTAGTGTTTTAATTTGCAATGTCTTTCATATTGTTAACGTATGCATCGTTAAGGAAATTATAAGTTTTTACTTTGTTTAACAGATTTCCAATTAAAAATTAGCTACATTTCCGAAAGGTGCAGAGTATTAGACAGTAAAATGTGTGGAATTGAATTTAATTGTTCTAATGCCACAAATGGTTGAATAGGAAAATTGTGTATAGTTATAATTAATTCAATAGGACAACTTCCACTTCGCCAGTGTAAGAACAGACCTAAAAGAGACCTCTACTAACTAAAACAGGGAAATTTAATACTACAATAAAAAAATATAGTTATGTATACAGGGTTTGAAAAAGATTTTAAAAAATAGGTGATGTTTGAATTTTGCACAATCAAATAGTAATTAATTTTGTTAAAACTTGAAGGTGGAATTGTAATTTTTTGAGATAGAAAAGATGTTGTTTTCCCAATTTCGCAAAGTAAAGAAAGAAGATCCGAATAAATTGGTAAAATATGTATATCACATCGCCTTAATGAACGACTTTAATAAATCTCGTTGAAAATATGCATTGAGTGTAGAGTAGATGAATACATCCATCCACTTTAGGTATCAGATATGTACAGACTTTTCCAAAACCGAAATGTGGTAGGTGTCTGAAGAGAATTCTATATAAATGTAAATTTTACGATGAATTATTGAGTTTTGAATTCAAAATAGTTGTCGACCAAGTTAGAAACAGAAACATTATAAACTTACTATATTTATAAATGATAAGTGCATTTGTCCACGTGTTGTAAGAGTGTATGATCGTTTGTGGAAGAAAAACTAGAGAAACAATTTTTAAATTACTTTGGGCACAATTTTAGAATAAACATGAACTTATGTATATAATATGTAACTTGTCAGCAATAAGTTTTCATTTGCAACCCATCTGACGTTTACGATTTTGTGTTTGGAGATTTACGATCGCAGCAACAAAAAAAAAACATTTAACCAATACGAAGGTAAATTCTAAATACTCTATGGATAAATTAAGTCAGGAAGAGTTAAACGAGATTCAGGTGGATGGGATAAAGTAAACAGCAAAACTTTTACTCTTTTTGGCCAATTCAAGGTTGGTTGGTGTCTACAAATATTGTGAATGTCTACAACATGATGAAGTTTTAGAGTAATTGTTATCTGTGAAAATTTTCTATAATGAAGACACTTGGAGGTATTTTATGAAGTAGCTAATTTAGTGGCGGTTATTTTAATACTCACACAATCAACACATTTCTGTAAAGGGAACAGGAAAAAAATCACATCATCAAAAAAGTGCTATAATAACTTTTCCTCTTATAGAAAAGATTAAGATGAAGCCATTTATAAGAAAAATGTAGTATAACAAAAGAAAATAAAAATAATCACAATTTCTCTCGAAGGGAAAAAATAAAAACAGCCCGAAGAGTAGAAAAACTTTCGTTTCTTGCATTATTCTTAATATCAGTGTGAAAGGTTCTTTTTTAATAGTGTCTTTCACCTACTAACATTTTTTTCAGTTTTCAGTCACCCTGTGTCGCAATTCATAAAGAAAAAATTTCAGATATTTTCAAAAAATGCTGTTTTGATTCCATCTTGTTAATTAATTTAAAAAAAAACTAATTAATATTCATTTCTCTAGAAATCTTTTAATTTTTCTGATCGTTGATTAAAAAATTCAAAAAGCCTATTATATTCAAATTGAAGGCAAATTCTCCCTCTCAGCGTGTAGGTATATTATATAAAATATCTACGCATGTTAAACGAGATTTAACAAAAAAAATTCCTTTACATAAGCATAAAAATGAAGAGACAAGCAAAACGAGATTTTTCTCTATTAAGCTAATATCAGTATTTTTCCTTCCTGGTTTCTGACTGGTGAGGTCATTGCCTTAATTATTAAAAAACATTCATAAAGAATACAATGCAAAAATTCATTCAGTTAAGAAAGTGACAATTAATGTCCCCATTTTATATTCCTATCATTGAAAACCAATAAAACGTGCATTAATCCCAAAAATAACAATGCATTCCTTATGAGTTATAAGTAAAAATTGTGGAAGACTTTGACCCAAGTGGTATGACAAGCTATCCAATAAATTAAGTAGTGAATAGTGTCTAGATGCATATTAACAAACTTAACGAACGTGCTTGGCACACAAAGTTTGTGCGTTCAAATTTGAATAATTTTTAATATGAATGCTGACATTTAAAATGTGGAGAAAAAAAATGTTACGAGTCATTATCGTCTAATGCACTTGAACGCAACACTTTTAGAAGGATTCATATTAAAATAAATGCCTACAGTAATTCAACTGAAAGAGAAATATTTTATTAAAAAAATCTAACTTTCTATGTGTTGTAATTCAGAAAAATTGCTATGTACTAAGAGAAGTGAACTACGTTCGACGCAAGGACGCAACGATCTGGAAAAATCAATCCTGATTTCCTGATCAAATTTTATGAATATTTTACCTTACATAATATACTAGAGTAAACTTTTTTGCATAGAAAAATTCGTTGTGCAAATGAAATGAAAATGGATTTTTTATTTTAACAACAAAAGTCTATTTCACTTTTGAAAAATAAGAAAAACTATAGACTATAGTTCATAATCCATATACAACGAAAGGACAGCAGTTTGATTTAAAGTCAAAAATCATTTTATGAATTAAATTCCTGAAAATACAAAGAAAATTGTACAAAGAAAAGTAAAAGAACAAAAAAATCTATTCGATTGTACAATGCAATGAAGAATAATATTTTCATTTTATTGTGAAAATAGCATTTTCTTGGTGAATTGTGTTTACTACATTCAGTTTGTCATGTATATTACAGGGAACAAAGAAAACTGTTATTGTAATATAAACTTTAAATGTAGAGACAGAGAAAAAGTTTTAAAAGGCACTTTTCGCGTAATAAAACTTTTTTTTGTGTAAATAATAAGACTTGACATTGGACTTTTTTAGATGCACGTTTCTACTCTTAAATTGTGATTGATTTTTTTAATAATTTTTATAAACTATCTTGATTATATTCAAGTAAACTATTGTAAAGTGCGCTGATGATCTGATAAAATTACTAAATTATGTTTACTACCTCATTGCTACTATAAACGTAATGGATAGTATCAATGAAAATTATCCATCTACAAATTGCATAATTGCTTAACAATCTAATCGCATGTTTTTTAATCGTTAATTATCGAATTATACACTTACCATGACCCTGATTTAAATAAAAAAAATGTACAAAAATAAGAAGTAAATTAGTGTAATTAACTAATGAGTTTAACCAAATATTAACATTGAAAAAAAATCAAAGGATTTTCTCGCTGTTTCACCCATTAACAGATTCAATTCCAGTGAGAAACTCCATTAATTGTCACTCGAATGAAAAAAGGACCATGTCCCCTAATTAAATATGTATTAAACAAATTGCATTATTCGCCAGTTGAATTAATTGCAAGTGTTTTGGAGATGATGGAAATGCGGACTTTCAAACCAACCCAACCAGTTATTAATAATCGATTTTGGGCAAATACGAATGAGAGATTTGCCAAACTTCCTTTTGATTATAAAATTACAAGTTATTTATAAACCAGAGAGAGGGATAAACGGAAAGTCGTAATTACCAAACCATTTAACAAGTCTAAAAGATTTTTCACATTTTTCATCAACACTAACAACAAATATTTATGTGAATTTTTGTATTTTAAACGAGTTGTATATAAATAGACATAAAAAATGGAAAACCTCACATGTTTGGTATAATTAAAAATAAAATATTTTAAACCACATACCTCCACAGGCGTCTTTAAAATCAGTGCAGCAATCACCGAGTTTGAGACAAGCATGGTCACAATAACACGGTTTATCACTTAAATCTTCAATAATAGCATTGATTGGCGCTTTTTGCACCACACAGGATGAATCGCGTCCGGTGCAACATAAATTCGCTTCGCGGCAACTACCACTTTCCACCGCATTGCATACAACTGCAATTATTGCGAAAAAAAGTAATATGTTTCGGTATTCGAAACACATTGTCATTTAAAATTTATAATTACTCCAAGAAAAAAAAATTAATTTGAAATGTTATTTTCCTTTTTCTTTTATAACAGGAAGCGAAAAACGGAAGGAATTATTTTTTTATACAAGAAACGGAAAGAATGTTTCGAGAAGTGCAGAAACAGCGGACAAAAGTGCTGGAACACGAGAAATGTGTGTTTGGAAGAGGAGCGACCGCACCACCTTACCGACTGATATAAAATGCCATCCGATGGTTGGAACGAAACGAAAACCGCCACACGAGAGCCAGACTATGTGTACACCTCCTCTCGGTCCTTCGTGCCACTTTGTGATATGCGAGCAGGCGGGCGCACTGGCTATTTGCCTCAAAGTAATTTCTCCACTGGAAGCTTTCACTGTGTATAAAAGGGCTGCAATGACACTAATGCCAAAAATATTCCAATACTGCAATTTACACAAATATTGAGTAACGTTGTATTTTCCAAGTGTATTTTAATCTTAAATCTACCGCAAAAATATCATCAAAAGCGAATTTATTTTCACTCAATTACATCATTTTTTTAACGGATATACCCTTAGATTACATATTTACAAAACTTACATTATTAAAACTAATCAACATCACAGAATATTACAAAATATTAATTAACTCATCTTCAAAAACTGTACATTGTCTGTAACAACTAAAAATTAAACGGTTCTGGTACAGAACTAAACAACGAATCTAACGATGGAACAATATTTTCCAACGCAAATGTATCTTCAACATCACTAAAATCAGTGGGCGAAAGTAAACCAACATTCGCATCAAAATCATCCTGCACTCTGCTTTTTTCCTCGTCCTCCTCCTGTGACGAATCAAAAAACATTCATCATATATTTGCAAACTATACAAGCAAACTACAATCATCTACTTCTACATATGGAAACAAATTGATTTTTAAACTCAATTGTTCCACACTCATTCTCATCAGTACCTGATTTATGTCCACTGTTGCTATAATATTTCTTAAATCATTCTCTTCCGGTTTACTACCATAAAAACTGAACTCTTTATTCATCACACTTGGTTTTCCAGTCGATTTTCTTGCTGTCACTTTCTTGTTTTCTTCACTAACAATTTTTGCAGATGCAATAATCGCCTTCAATCCAGTCACACAATCATTCACCATTTTCTGATCGACAATTACACTTTCCGCTTCATTTGGATGTTCCGCTTGATGATGTTTCTTAGCAAATTGTATCCCTTTAAAGGTTCTCCCACAATTGCCACACATGTATGCCAAAAAGTGCGACTGAAAGTGCACTTTCATATTCGCCGATTTCCCTGATTGTGTTGTATATTTACACAAAGTGCATGTAAACAATTTCTCTTTGTATATTCTTGATGGACCCGCTTCTGGTTCCACAATCAATGGTAAATCGTCTGATTCGGTGATTTCTTTATACGCAAAATTCGCATTCGGATGTATATACTTGAAATGACTCTTTAAATTTGATATTCGAATCGATCTTTTACGACACAATGCACACACATATTTAATGGGCTTGAAAACTCGATTCGGATGGACCAGATTGTGATGTCGACGTAATTTCAATTCATCACCAACAAATTTACAATAATAACAGCCCAATGTTTCAAGATTATTCACGTATACCTCTTTAAAGCGATTCTCATGGATGTTATGTATTGCTGAACAATGATCTTTCACTTCTTGTTTTGTGTTTGCAATATAAGCACAAACTAAACAGAAATAGAACCGATTTGGATCGATTTCTGTATCGATTATTTCACTTCGTATTAGAATTGTTGGACTTTGTTCTGGCTCATCGAGTGATTGTATATCAACGTCCATGCTTTCATCTCTGCTTTCGTTTCTAGACGTTGAAGGTTCACTTAAAGAAATCGAACTAATTGATGAATTTCCGTCCAACAAATCATTGCCAGTTAACAATGCGGACGACTTAAGTTTATTAAACAATTTCGAGCTTTTCTTAATTGTTTCATTCAACAAATCTTTGACGGTCAGAGAGTTTTTAGTAAAATCAATCTTCTTAAAAGAACCATGCTGCGTTTTACAATGCGATTCAAGATCTTTCACCCAGAATGTCTCATAATCGCATTTGACACAAGAAAATGGTTTCCTCGACCAATGGACATGTTTGTGTCTTGTCAAATCAGTGTATTGTAAAAATCTGCAAATCAAACTAATTAAAAACAACATCTATTGATTTAGACCCGTGAAATATCTTACCTTTTTCTACAAATTTTACATTCTAAAGCACCTCCAGATTTTCTCTCATCAATCCTCGGATTATTTTTTAATATAATTCTGCTTTGATGATAAATCACCATTCGTAGCCAAATTTCAATAAAATGATTCACTACTATATCATATTTCGGTGCATTCTCTCTAAGATGTTTAGTATACAAGTGTGTAATGATTGAATTACTTGTAATTGTAGTTTCTGGGCAAAGTTTACACGCAAATCTACAAAAGAAAAAATCAATTAGACTTGGAGAAACTTAAAAACCATCTAAATCATACCTTTTATAGTTTAAATCTTTAAAAACATGATGGATAAATTGTATAATCCGTTCAGTTTGGAACGATGTACACAATGGACATCGAAAAGCACTACTTATAGGTGACCCTAATGAACCAAATCGATCGATCAAACTTTTTACTGACATTTTCTCATCCTCATAATCGAAATGTGTTGTTAGCATATCTTCAATTGTTCCTTCTTCCATTTCTTCGTCGTCTATCACAATCACATCTTCTTTTTTCCTTCGTACAACATCAGACAAATTCGTGCTACTTAATTCTTTTTCAATCATTGTAAAAATGTCATTGTAATCCTCTGGCGTTTCTGTATTCTCTTTTTCTATTTTTAGAATATCTGCAGTACCTTTAGCGACGGCATCAATCGCCGAATCCAAATGTTTGCTACTTGTTGATGGAACAACCTCAGAAATAGCCGGCTGCACAGAAGTGACAACAAATTTGGTTGTTTTCTTAACATTCTTCGGTTGTGGAGATGATTCTTCGAATAAAATACCACGAATATGTCGTACCCTCGGCTTGTCTCTCAACCACAACGGCGTCGTATCGAAATTATTCGGTGAATCAGTTTTCTTACCCTCATCCGTCTTACAATAAGCCGAAATAATATCAATTGTCTTATCAGGATGTGCTTCTTTAAAATGGCCATCGAATCTTTCGATATCGTTCGATTTAAATGTACATAAAGCGCATTTATATTGCGAATCAATTTCATGTTTAACCAAAACATGATTTTCGATGTCTTCTTTCGTGTTACTTCTCGCTTTGCACATACAACAACGCCACGGTTTCTGACTTTTTTGCATGATTTGGATCGATGGAGTTCTGGGTGTTGGATCATCAATTGACGGTTCCGCTTCTAATGCTCGTACAGTAATTATTTTCAATGGTGAATTGGCATGATTATCATTGAAATGACGTTCGACTTTGTGTCGTAAATGATGAAGAAACGAACAATTACCACATTTGTACAGATGCAAACCGTGTAATTTGAAATGTTTTATTAATGTATCCGCATCCGTTGGCCCTAAATTCATTTTACAGTGTGCACAAGTGAATTTTGTGCTTTCATCGTGAAGAGCGATTAAATGATGACGTAAATTCGCTTCTTCAGGGCAAAGATAGTTGCAATCTTCGGCACAACAGACGTAACGACAGTGAATTGGTACGAATTCCGGCAATTTTTCAGACTCCACTTTGTCAACTGAAGCAAAAAAAATGAAATCAAAAAACTAACAATGTGATTTTAATGATTGGTTTACCTTTCTCGATCTTTGATCCCATCCGTCCAGTGCCAGTGAACGAACTAATTGCTAAATTCGTCATTTTGTCAAACATTTTCTCATTTTTATCTAAACATGGTACCGGATTCACTGGCGCTGTATCAGGAACGTAAATTTCTTGTGAATGGAATTGCAAATGACGCACTAAATTCGTACGAACTTTTGTTGAATATTGACAAACACCACATTTAACTGGAGTACTAAATATCGATCTAATTGGAATTTTATCAATTTGATCCGGTGTATAAGATTGTTGCAATGAATGTGAAGAAGTTTGTTCAATCACTGGCGCCTCTTTCTGACTTTCAGGTGCTATTGTTAATTTTGGCCTAACGACAAATTCGTCACTTTCCAAATTCTTCTTTCCTGGATTTAGTGGAGTGTAAGTTACTTTTGTTATATTATGGCGGCACTTCATATGTCCCCTAAACCAAACAAAAAAACATTCGTACAGTTCAAACATTCTCTAAAAGTTAAATCCAATTCTTTACCTTATTTGTATGACTGAAGGTGATTTTGTATTACACAAAGAACAAGAAAACCTCAAAATACCGTGATATTGAATATGTTCAATCAAACTCTGTGGATTTCTTGTCATCCTTCCACAATGCACACATTCATAAGGTTTTGAATCATTTCGTTTACATGAAGGTGACGAGATTAAATGTTTTTTCAAACACAACGAATTTGAACCAGAAAATCCACATATACATCGATATAAATTCCCTCCTTTCAAACCATCTTTAACGTTCTCTTTTTTACTTTGATTTAAATCATCATCATTCGTTGACACATCTAATTCATGACTTGTATCCATCTCGCTGTCCAAATTTAATGGATCAACATCATTCGTATTAACACAAGCATTGATTTCAATTAAAGGTTCTTCGGACAGTGCCATTTCCTCAACGATTTTCTCTACAATTTTCTTATCAATTGACGTTGGTTTGGGATTTAATGTGAGTAAAGGAGGAGGAGCTGGATCTGTGATTGTAGTTTTCGATTTTGGAGATACTGAAGCAGAAACTGACACAGACGGAGGGCTAATTGCTTTAAGTTTAAGTATTGGTTTCACAGTTGTAGACGATTTCAGCACACTTATTGGCTGGAAATTGGCAACTTGTCGCATTAATTTAAATGCGTCTGCACAGTAACCCTAAAAACATCCAGTTTTATAAAAAAAATCATTTAATATAATTTAGTTTGTACCAATCCAATGTGCCCTTGCCGTATATAAATATATGGTCCAACATTTTGATGATGATTCGCAAAATGTTGTTGCATAAATTTCATTTCATTTGCACTGAATTTACAATAGGCGCACTGCAATGTGCAAACGGAATGGAAAGACATCCAATGACTGGCCATAACTGATGGTGGATAGGAATAATTGCATCTATCATAGCCACAATAAAGTATATCGGCTGATTGGTGATCATTGGTTAAATGATGTTGGAAATCGTTTACATAGAGGAACTCTTTCCCACACGCTGCAATTCAAAATATTGAAAAGCCATTAAAATATTTTTAAATATACTGTAATTTAAAAAAAACTTACGTTGTTTGCACACCATTTTAGTGCATACAGATTGAGGATTGGGCACTCTTTCACTAGCCGCAGCAATATTCACATCGGACGTTGAAATTCCAATTGGTACAGTTTTTACGCATACTTCGCGCAGAGGATGCATACTATTCTGATGGCACACCACATACTCACTTAAATACGCACGATATAAACAATAAGCACATGCATACCGACAATGTGCATGTCTTAATTCAATATGTCTACGTATATGACGTACAGTCGTCTTCATATCACAATAAACACAAGGAATCATCACATTCGGATCATCTTGATGTGATTTGATATGTATATCAAACATATCTTTGTACTCCGTTGAATATGGACAACTAAAGTGTGGACATTTGTACAATTCATTCATACGTTCAAGCAATTTCTGTAAAGCAGCTTGCGTTTTGCGCACTTTATTCAATTCGGCTGCAGTCATTTTTGTTTCAGAAGAAACTCCAATGGTTTGTAATTTCAGTTGAATTGGAGTTAACGGCGGAGGTTGCGGTTCTGCCAATGACATAACACCGGTTATCCTGAATGGGAATGGATTGTCATCATCCATTTGTAAATTAATCATTGAAACTTCTTCGGATTGTTGTGTTTCTTCAGATTCTTCTTCGTTTTTTTCTTCTTTTTTATCATCACAAATTATTGATATATCTGCTTCAGTTAGATCTGGGAGTTCATTCAACAAATCGTCTTTTAGTGATAACATATCACCACTTAATTTCCGTGTTCTTATCGCCAATGGCGAAGAAATTTGGAAAAATTCATTGTGATTATTAATTAAATGAAGAAATAGATTTTCAAAAACTGGAGCTTCATTTATGTTCTCATTACACACTTTACAAGTGATCAGAAGTACTTCATTGTGCATTTCTCTACAATGTATTTGGAAGATGTCTTTGTCTGTTGTTGAAAATGCACACGGTGAAACCAAACAGGAGAATGTGATTACATCGTTGTTTTTGATGGCTTTTATTAAACCAGCATCGAATGTAAGAATGTTTGCATCCACTGGATTGTATTTAACATCGTTTAAATGGAAAAGGGGAGGTGGATTTTTCGGTTTTTCATCATCTTTGTCCTGTGAATTATCAGATTCTAAAACACCTTTAAGTTTTTGCAATAATCCACTTATAAATCGATTATTCTTTTGCGGAACTGCCACTCTAGGAGATGTGTATGGTGTTTCTAAAACAGGTTTCTTCAAATGTGTTGAAAGTATTGGTGAAGACATTTCAGATTTAGGTGAAAATTTCATCAACTTTTTGTCATCTGGTTCACCAGCTACAACTGTTTCATCGAGATCAAGTTTTTCTTCTTTTACAGTCACTTCTTCCTCAGATTTCTCATTTAATAATCTATTACTCAATTGGTCAACAAAATTCAATGAACTTCTACTTCCAACACTTTTATTTAATTCCTGCATTTTCTGTAAACGTTCATTTTCTATTGTTTCATTATCTTCCAATAAATCTGTTTCACATGTGAAAACATTTTTCTCAATTTGTTTTGTAGCTTGATCTTTTTTGGAACTAGTCGAAACATTTGACGAAGTTTCTTCATCCTCATCCTTCACTGAAGATTTATTATATTTACTGGACTTTCCTTCTGGATCATCCTCAATCTGGCGTTGTAATTTCATTTTTTCCTCCGCCTTTTCCTTAGCTGCTCGTTTCTTAGATCCTACTGTTAGCTCTGGAGTCTCCAAATCGTTTTCTTCAGGTTCTTTATTAACGCTATTAATTTCCGCCACGTTCTCAATCTTCCGTTTCTTGTCCTTTTTCGGAATCACTTCAACAGGCGCACTAGACATATTAATTTTAATCACTTTAGTATCTCCAAGATGATAAATTTTAATATGTTCCTGAACGTTCATTTCATTCAATTGAAAGTAATTACATTCACTACATATATATCCAAATATGAAATTCCTTAAACTCGCTTGAATTGTGTGAATCTTTCCTTGATGTCCCGCATTAACAGCACAATGATTAGTCAACGACTTTTTATTACCACAAATAAAATTGCATTTATTGCAATAGTATCGAAATTCTCCCGTATGTATTGTAATATGGTCGTAAAATATATGCTGCTCACGTCGAGTTGTAAAACCACAAACTCTACAACAAAACTCAGAAACCCTGGTACGTCCCTCACGTTCTTTCTCATATCTCTCCAAATTCTTCTCAGAATCCTTAATGGCTTCTTCAGCTGCTTCAGGTGAAAGTCTCGAATTTAATACTTCATAGTCACTATGCTTTAGTCTATAATGACTACTTATAAATCTACCAGAAAACGAGCAGAGTTTACAAGAAACTTTCGTAGACGTTGCGAAATAGTTCTTATCTGGTTCGATATACGCTCGATCATTAATATCCTCCATTAATTCACTCTCTGAGTCACTAACATCATCAGCAGACTTTTTCTTCTTTGGTTTCTTTATCGTGCCTGTAGCCCATGAACTTTTCCGCTTTCTCTTCAAAATTTTCTTTTCCTTTTCTGTTGATTCTTTTCCAGAATTCTCATCAGCAATTTCCTTTTCACTTTCTTTATCAGATTCTTCATTATAATCATTTGTTGTTTTCTTAGTTGAACTTCTTAATAAACGTCTCTGATCGTCTTTCACAAGTTCATCAGGCATTTTGGACAGGATAACACGAACACTACTCATATTCTTCATTTCTATATCGTCCATTAATTTTGTTTTGCATTTTGGACCAGGTTTCCTTCGTTTTGTGTTATCAGTTGAAGATGATAATGCGTTTGGATCATTTTTCAACATACGACACATTCGTTTTCCAGTTGCTGTTAAAACACCATCTCTTATAAACATTTCTTGTATATCTTCATGCAGCATGTCCAATTCCGAACGATGTTTCTTTTTCGGTGGACTAAGGGCCTTCTTTTTACGATTTTTAATTCTCTCCCCGATAGATTCAACAACTTCTTCTTCATCTTTTTGTTTTGTTTTGCACTTAGAAGGTGTCGATGTCTGTTTTCCCTTTTTCGGAAGAGTTTTTGGCGTTTTCTCTTTATTGTCTTGCTTGATTTTCTTTGTTTGCTTTTTCTTCGGTAAACTAACTTCCTCCTCTTTTTCATTCTTTTTCTTTGATTCTTTTTCGATTTTTTCACTCTTCTCTTCTTTTTCTTCTTCATCGTCTTCTTCTTCATCACTTGATTTGTCACCATGTTCAATAATATTTGTAATTCTTTGGATTTGCTTTTCACCAATACTCTCAGAAAATGTACTAATTATAGAAAGTAAGGCTCCTTTCTTTTTGTCTTTATTTTGGGTTCCCAATAGGTTCGCAAAGAATTTTAATAAAATATTCTTCTCATTTATTGTGGATTCTTCACAAGCAGCATCTTGCTTTGTTTCAGGTTGCGAAGGTTGAGATTTAGCCTCGGAGGGTGGCACTTCTTTCACTGTATCTGAACATGGTTCGGGCATTTTTTCAGGAGATGTTTTGGGTTGCTCAGAAACCTCTTTCTGTTTGGCCTCTTCGATTTTCTTCTCTCCTTGGACAATTTCGGTTTTTTCAGGTTCAGTGTGATTTGTTTTCGTACTGACCTCATCTGTACCCGCCTGGTTTTCTTCAGCAAATTCATCATTCTCATTAAAAACTTGATTTGGTCCGACAGGATCGGTATCTTCTTCAATAACAATCAAATCTGGTTCGTCATCATTTAATGGCTTCGGAGTGTCAATTTCTTCCTTTCGAATTTTCGGTATTCGGAAATTGTGCATTCCATATCCCTTAGAACCTTGTTGCTTATTACCATTATAAAGTTTGTCCAATGGGGACACAAATGAATCATTTGTATAGGACGTGCCTGGTCTTGAACGTGACCTTGAACGAGATTTCCCAAACCGATTATTAAATCTTCTATCTCTACTCCTAGAACGATTCCACTTCTCTCTTATTCTTGGATCTCGTTCAATTTCTTTCAAATTTCTATCTCTGCCCACATCTCTATTACATCTTGGATCTTTACTGAATTCATTTGGACTATGCACATCTTTCACATTGTCCCAAGCGTCTCTTGGCTCATTACATTCCTTCTCTTTCATCTCCCTATATTCTCTATAATTTCTAGGGTCTCTTTTAATTCGCGGGTCTCTTTCATTCCTATTCCACGCCATGCGATTGTCTCGTTCTTGTGCCATAAAATATTCATTGTTCATTTGAGTAGTGTTATTATTCATTTGATTAATGCTATTGTTCATTGGACTAGGGTTATTAACAAATTCTGTTGATGGTGATACCATAGGCTGTGTCATTATTGGTGTATTGTTCCCAAAGTTTGGTGTAAAGCGGTTGGCGTTTTGATTGAAATTCACGTGATTCGAATGTGGTGCTTCAAAGCGAAGAGAATTATTTGGCTGTTGAAATCCATGTGAGGTTTGTGGTGGTGGACAAAATTGACTAGTTGGCGGAACAAATTGCGGTCTTACATTAAACTGATTCACTGGATTATAAACTGGGGCTGGCACCATCATTGGAGGACCACTATACGTGGCATTTTGATGCTCGAAATTCTGTGTATGGTAGGTCGATTGATTATACATTTTATTGTTTAACATACTGTCATTTGTGTTATATGGAGTGTTGTTTAAGATTATTTCAACGGATTTATTTGAGACATTCGACGAGTCCGAATAACTTGGCGACAGTAAATTAATTGTAATATCATGAGAATTAATTTTCTCTGGAAGAGTTACTGGGACAGTGTGTTGAGACTTGTTTGTTTCCGTGGTCTCAATGCTCGTTTTTCTTGGCTTTGGATTATATTTATGTGCTAACCTTTGGTATACAGGAGCATCATTTTTATTATTCCCCTGTTTTCCTTCTACGTAAGAGACAATTCTAACATCATCGTCATCTTTACTAATTTCTTTGTCTGTTTTTGTTAAATCCACCGTTGTCACTTCTTTAAGAGTTTCTTTTCTTTCTTTGTTCACCACTTGACCATTTCGCACATCATGCGACTTTTTCTGATCTTTATAACCATTTTTATCATATTTACTATTTTTCTGTTCTACCTTTTTATCCTTTAACTTATCATCGTCCGTCATTGAATTCCTTCTATCATCCTTCTTATCTTTCTTTTTAGTTTCCCGTAATTTATCGTCAATACTACTTAAAACATTACCAAAAATACTGTCTGGTTCTTTAATCACTTTGGAGGGTTTATTATGAATGCTTTTTACAGAAAATGGTTTCACCAATGGTTTCTCCGGTAATTTCGACTGAACAGACTGAGTCTCTATGCTATCTTTGTCTTTGGTTTTCGACGTAGTTTGTGTTGGTATTGGTTTCACATTAACAGGAACTGTTTGATTTCTTTTGGTTGTGTTAATTGACTTATCATTTGTTTTTTCTGTATTCTCTTCCTGAGCAAGTTGTTTTTCCAAGAGTTCTTTCATGGAATTCAATTCTTGAAGAGAACTATTTCTTAATTTATCTTGTTCATCTTCCTCTAGTGTTTTCAAGTCTTCAATAGAAATTGGCGGTTTACTCATATCGGGTATCTTAGTGCCGAGTCTACTAAAAACACTGCCCTTTTCTGTTGGTTTTGTGTTTAAAGTAGTGGCTGCACTACTGTAGATATCCACTTTAGGGATATGATGCCTTTCTGTGTATCCAAGACGTTCAAATACACTAAAAATCACATACAAGTTAAATAAACGCTTTTAGAATGATCTAAAATGAATAACAACCTCTTGGATGATGTTGATTTCTGTTCGATTGCATTGCTGACTTTTTCTGTTGGTATTACTACCGGTTTGGTGGAGTGTATTTCTCTTGGTGGACTTGGACTAGCCGGTGTTTGTGGTGGAGTTTTCTCTCTTGGAGGTGATTCTATTCTGGGTGCCGATTTGTGATTCTAATAAGCGTGATTAAAAATATATGTATAAGAAAAAGTTCCTATAGACATTAGGGGAAACTTACAACCTTCGCGTACAGTTTAACAATAACATCTTCACATTTTGAAAGTGTTTCCAATTTCAGTCTGAAAAATCATATGGATTTAAAGAAGACATTCCCATTACAATTTTTAAACGAGTTTTTACCTTTTCCGTTTGTCAGTAATCATGCTATGTAAAGATTGCATTTTATTTAATTGATCATCTCTGTTTTTTTTACTAGGATCCTTTAGATGATTAATCATATAATTTAAAAATGGAACATATTTCTGAAGACTGGCTAATTTTTTGTAATATTCCTCGTCCGACATTTTGTTTGAATCTGAAAGATTGAGAACTGTTTTCATACTCTTTAATAATAGGGTGCTTTCTGTTATGCACGTTAATTTTATCGCACTGGCAGAGACAATCCCAGGGTTGTCTCTGCGTACTGGTTAAATTTTTTGTCTTTATCATCACTCATATTCATTCTGAAGTAAACCTAACAATATTCGTTTAACAAACAATCCTGTTGGCAACTTGTATTTCCTTAAGCTTAGTTCCGTTACAGATTCGTAATATTACTTCTTTTGTGTAACATTTCTTATACTTAAAGTTTAATCCTTTCTCTTTGACTATAAATTCACTTAGTCATATGTCTAACGCCAGTTTGTATACTTACAAACGTAAAACAAAAAACTCTTTAAGATCTTTACTTACCATGAATAAAACGATAATTTCTTTAAATCACTAACCGAAAAATTATAAAAGAAACTTTTTAGCACATAAACAGTAGGGAACATTTTACGAAAGAAATTGCAACAAACGTATTGTGGAAACTTGCAAAGATAACAAATTAATAAGTTAACGTAAGTAACAAATCGAAATTGCTGATTATTTCAACATATTAAAATAGAACAAAACAATTATGTGTTATGTCTATGTAGCCATTTTGCGGACGCTAAACAGGCGCTTCAATGAACCCCAAAATCAAGTTGCCAGCTGTCGTTCATTACGAATGCATTCGCCTTTCACCATTTGTCTTACCTTTTATACACTACAAATAATTATTGAAATTGTCCTTTTTATACACTATTACAGTAATATTATATTACTAACAAAATGTTGATATTAAAAAAGCCGTTAACAAATACAAATATGTCTTCCTTTGTGTAACAGCGTTGAAGTTTATTGTTGCTGCTTGGTTCTGTTCGTAGATCCTCGTGGAACCGGTGATTTCGAGAACGTAGTAGACAAATGCGCACAAAATGTCAACGATGTGTTGCGAACGGACGTGATCGATTCTGTTCGTGTTTCCTAATTTTCTATAGGTGTTGTTTATTATTAACAATTAACATATGCAATAATGCATATTCAATTATAATAAGAGAAATCGTTTTCCAATTCACTCTTCCTATTACTTTATTCACACATTTTTAGGCGGTTTTGTAGAAGTCAGGATGTGAATATAAAACAAGGTCACTGTTGCGTGTCCTGCACGTGTTCGGTTTAGATCGACTTTTCGACTTCGACTATTCGGCTGTTGTTCTACTCGTCGCGTCTCGTCAGTAGCCTGTGCCTGTGTGTAAACGGTCCAAACCCATATCCCATACCCAACCAAAGTTATAATGTAGTGTAGTCGAGATAGTTGTGAGAAAGGCGAATTAACGAATTAATTAATTTAGTTTTGTCTAGTTGTTGCTTGTGAATTGTGTAAAGTGTAGTAAAATATCTATTTCTATACATTCTAATAATGTTTGGATTATGTATTTTTGATGGTTAACTAACTCGTAAAGAGTACGACAGTCAATTATTATTAAACACTTGAAGTGAGATTGAAGGCTTGTTTTCTTGCCACTCCCAAATAATTGTTATTGGTCCTGTTATTTGTATTTCTACATTAGTTTTGGCTTGAAAATCAGCTGATAGGTCAAGGACCTTATTACTAGATTATTATAACGGAAAACTGATAATGGTGGCAATAAAGGGACGCGGTATATTAAAAAAATCAATAATTGACATATGAACAATTATTTAGATTTGTTTTGAATAGTAGATTTCACACAGATAATCTTGGATTTACGAATGTTTGCGTTTACGTCATAATCAAAAATATTGTCAGAACAATGAATTTCGATTATTGCGTAAACGCATACATTTCTTAATCCGAGTTTATTCGAGATACCGAAAGGGTCGCATTTTTCTCAAGGGAAAATGTGGGATTTAAGTCAGGGATTATACACCACTTGTTTAATCATAGCAATAATCATAAGCATAGACATAGGAGTTAAATACAATGATTGCCATTGTAGTGTTTATGCACGATTTTGTCAGTCATGAAAGTTCAATAATTTCAACTCAAATGACGCTTATGATATGATTATGACTATAGCTTGGTGTATAATCCCTGACTAAGACTTATTTGAAACACCTGTGATCAGAATCTCTTTTGCCAACATATTCATGATCGTTCTTTGTTCATTTCAACGACTAGCAAACTAGCATGTAGACAAATTTAATTGCTTTATTGCAGTTTTACAAACTTAGGTAACGAAACGATTCATTCTGAACAAAAAGAGTCCATATTTGCGACCTTGCAAGTAAAGAATTTCCTCTTCGATCCATCCATGAATAGTGGTCCTTCCCAATCTCGAAGAAAGTGTTGCTTTGACGAATAATTCAATATTCTTCTTATTGATTTTTCCTGTAAAATTGCGGGAATAATAAAACATGTATCAGATATTAAACAATTTTTAATGGTTTGGAAACAAAATCATGTCAATAAAATGATGACATTGTTTTTGTTTTTATTTACGTATTTACAAAATGAGAGAAGTTTTTTCATAGAGAAAGAAAAGTAACATTTTTCATTTATCATAAGATTAGTTTTACATTTTCACTCACTATAACA
Organism: Silvanus unidentatus; assembly: GCA_963930825.1. Classification (NCBI taxonomy): domain Eukaryota; kingdom Metazoa; phylum Arthropoda; class Insecta; order Coleoptera; family Silvanidae; genus Silvanus; species Silvanus unidentatus. The sequence goes on from OZ005760.1 coordinate 16,116,828, forward strand.
AAAGAAGAAAACGGTCAGAGTTTGTTCACAAGAAACTGCCATATTACATTATAGATAAAAACTGTTTAATTACAAGCTGATATTGACTTAGTTAATAATCGATAAATTATTATAAAATAAGGAATGTTTTTTTTCATTTTTAGTAATATGGTCTTTTATCAACAGAACAACAAATTTATGTGCACAATCATAAAACATGCAAATTATTAGTTATTTACATTGGCATATTCTTATTATTTATTCACAAAAAACTTGAAATCGGAAACAGAACTGCATATTTACTCTCTTTTTCAAATGATTTGTAATATTTAAAAAGCCCTTTAACACGAGAACCTAACAGAATGATAGAACACAATTTGAAATCAGTTCAAATACAATAAATACCTTATGTATTTCTTTACATTGTACGTTGATTATATGTTTTTAATATACGCTTTTAAATTATTTATAAACTAAAACTAATGGTTACCTGCTTCTTTACATCAAAAACAAACTGAAGAATCCCTAACACACATCAAACCACAAACTAAAAAAAATCATTCTTATTCTCTATCTTGTAATCAAATAAAATATCCTAAAAATCCTAAATACGACTTCACTTCAACAACACGCTCTTTTAGACATTGTTAAATTAAAGAAACATGTAACCAATCGTTCATTATTTTTTCAAATTCTTGTTTGGAAATATTTGCAATAAATTTGCTACTAAACCTATCACAATGTTTTTTCATTTTCTTTCTATGTACAAAATGTTACAATTCGAAATTTTCTTTTATATGGACAAATTCATTGCAAATATTCCACCAATATTCAATATAATTTGTTTTTTTTTCTTGTGAATTTTTACATTTCAATTGACAAGTCAACTACGACAATTAATTTTTGAGACATTTAAAATATACGTTTTTCTCCTACGATTACGTGTTATGTTGATGTCGTTGAAAATTTGTTTTATATCTGAAAAATAAATTCAATCTTTTAATAAAAAAGTGCAGTTTTAAAAGAACATCATGCTATTAAATGTATGTAGTACCACACTAGTACCCGTACTTGTATTGCTGAATGCATAAAACTGATGAATGTCGTTTTGTGTCATTCTTCTCTCGTTTTTGATCTTTGAAACAAACTGAAAACGCTTAGAATAGAAAACATCTCAATATCGACTCTCGGAAAATAAATATGTAAAATTTATAATCAACTGATAAAGAATCAATCGAAAAATAACATGATGAACGCACTATTTTGATACAACCAACCAATAATCATGTTTCCAACCTTTATACCCGATTGCAGAAAAGTGGATTAAATATAATCCAGGATTAAAGTGTTTTGTCCTTTATTTTAAACAAATGAAAAAAAACGGATAGCAATAATGAATAATGAAACAAGTTTGAACTCGTTCCACAAACATGCAAAAACTTGAAACAAGTTAAACCGTTTTACACTTGCAAACGATCTTTATTTCGACAATATGAAAGCAAATTGTCATAAAATCAATTACTAATCAACAAATCATGTTGTCCGACCAAATATATCAAATATTAAAACCAATAACAAAAATACCAAAACCATTTACCAGTTACTCATTTTTTTATTAAGGATATTTAACAAAAAATCAAACGGAAACAAAATAAAAAAAACTTCGCTATTCTTTTTCATGAAAAATTAAAAAATTATTCTAAACTCACCATATAAATTATTTAGAGTATGAGTAGACTTATTTTTTTGAACAAAAGTCCAGGTACAAAGTATAAAATTAATTATGGACAGGTGGAGCGGTTTGTCTTTCAATCTCTTCCAAACTCAACACTGGTTTTGTAAGGCCCGCTGTACTAGGCAACTCACCACCCCTTGCTCTCTCCAACAAATCGGGCGAAAACCAACGCGACAATTGATTCGATGTTGGTGAACGGTCACCATCATTCATTCCACCTCTTCCAATAACATTGCTAGTTCTTGTATCTAAATAAAATTAAAAAAACAAATCAATAGCTCAATCGAATCATCACCCAACTCATTCAAACGTGTTTTGTAACATGTTCACACAATTTAAATTGAACTATTTTGAAATTTCAAAAAGTAGTTCAAATCGTTCATTGGAGAAATTAGTTCAAAACACATTAAACAAAAGCCTACTTTGTTGTGTAGAATTTAGAAACTGCTGCCAGGCCCCAACTTGCTGTTGCTGTTGATTTCCTTGTTGGAAATTAATTTGCTGTTGCAATTGACTAGCTGGACGCGCCTGTTGTTGATGTTGGGCACGTAATTGTTGCTGCGTAAGTTGTTGTGTAAATTGCTGATTTGATGGATAATGGGAATGTGATGGTTGAGAACCATTGACAGCAGCACCGCCTCCATTGCCACCACCACTCATATGATATTGATTATTTTGTTGTGTCGCAGCACTTGATTTCCTTTGCTGTTGTTGTTGTGTTTGTTGATTCGACATTGCATTATACAATCGTTGTTGCTGTTGAAACATAAATTGTTCAGCTTGCGTTGTGGGATAATTGTTATTCGCTTTCACAATCGGACGGCCTGGTGGCTGTTTCATTGCATACTGTTGTTGCTGATTCCATTGGGGAAGTTGCTGTTGTTGTTGTTGTGAAGGCGGCTGCTGTACTGTTTGACTTTTCATACCTGTTACAGGACGACCTTGTGGCACTAACTTAGAAGAATCGTTTAGACTTTTTGCATCTTTACCTAGAAAAAATATATAAAACAAAACGTTAATTGAACACTATTTCATTTATTTTTTGTATTGTCTTCTATTACCTTCATCCTTTTCTGCAGTCATTTTTCTTAATACAGATGTCGGTGTAAATGCAAATTGAGTTGGAGACGAAACACTTTTACTTGTTTGATTATTATTTGTATTTGGACTTTGGCCACGTTGTTGCATTTCTTGTTTTTTGCGAAAATTCTCTTGTTGCTCTTCTAATTTCTTCTTAATTAATGCTCTTTGTAAAATCTTTTGGGTGTGCACTTGCAACTCTCTGGGTGATGGAATTCTTTGATGCATGGCTGGAAAATAAAACAATTTATTAGCAAAAAAAAATATTTACTCTGCATTCTTTTTGCCGACATGACTGTAAATATGACTTTTACCACAAAAATTCTACCATGCATACTTTTTCTTCAAATTACATAAACAGTTTTTGAAAATCCCCTAAAAAAATCCAATAATTTTGGTGACTTTTCCTTTTAAACCACAGTAAGAAAATCGTTGAAATCATCCCTCGCTCTTTCCTTTCCCTCAATTAAAAAAGAATCACTCACCCGGTACAGTAAGTGTATTTGGACTTGTTGCCAAAATAGGTGAAACACAATATGCTGCATGTAAAAAGGGAAATTTATTTATAAGTATGTATTTTAAAAAGATGTGTACAACTTTGGAATTGAATTATGATAGAAACAAACAATCTACATACGAGTAACATGCATTTCTAAAGCACATAAATTAAAATCTTAAAACTTAAATTAAAATTCTGAAAAAAGCACTGAATTTATAACAGTCACATTGGAAGCAACAATTTTAAATACTCGAAACAACATGTCAATAATGAAAAAAAAAATATGAACAAACAAAAACGTGCTGAATGAATTTGATTTTTTTGTTTTGCATTTTATATTCTTTACAAACTCACCAGTTGGTGGCAAAGGAGAAACACGTAATTGTTGTTGCTGTTGTTGCTGCTGCTGTTGTTGTTGAAATAAATGTGGCGGTGGTACAGGACTAAGAACACGTGGACTTGGTCCAATACCGCCTCCACCGCCACCATTTTGCAATTTCAATATTGTTATTAACATGTCACGGTGTCGTGTTTGTAACGCATGATTAGACAATTGCTGATATATATGTTGTGTTGTGATTTCTCCACGTTTTAAACCTTTACGAAAGTGGAAATTCAAAAACAATAAATAAAAATTCTCGATAGTGTTTTTTTTTACTTTAGGGGAAAATCACCAAACTAATTAACATCTACCATTTAAATTCATACTAAAGAATACAAAAAAATAAAAAATAAAACTTTACCTTGTAATATGGCTTGTGCCTCTGGACGATTTAAAAGCTCTCGACTTTGTTGTTGTAAATTGATGTCATGTAATGGAGATGATCTCATCTGTGGATGTACATTTGGATTCATTAATTGATTAAACATGTCTATTTGTTGTTTCTGTTGGGCAGCTTGTTGTAATTTAATATTTAAATCATTTGGATGATGTGGCATTTGTAAATTTGGACTAGCTGTGCCTAAAAGACGTGCTGCACGCGCTTCATCTTGTTGCTGGGAATGATTCAACATCTAAAAATACAAAAACCTTTCAAAACTACATTCTCTTAATTTTATATCAATTGACTTTTACCTCTAATAAAGTCATCGGTTGTGTAGGCTGTTTGGGTGACGAATCCAATCCAATATTCGCTTGAGCCAACTAAAAAAAAGACCGAAAATTCCAACATCCGAAAATCAACTCTTTGACATAATCACTTACCAATTTTTTAAATGCTGCCATCTCATCATCCGGCTTTGTATTCTGTTTTTGTGGCATAATATTGACATTTTGAGTAAATGATTGTATCATTTTCGATTCTAATTCATCCACATTCATAATATTACCGCCCATTGCTGAAAATCATATACATACAATCAACAACAAACCATTCACATTTCTATACATACGTGGTTTAATTTGTTCAAAATCATTTAGATTTTGTTGTTTTCCACGTTGTAACATTTCTAATATTAGCGAACCTTGTTGATTTGTATTCTTGCTATTACCAATACTTGGTCCGGCGGTATTTGCAGCTGGTGATATCGGTGCAAAATAGGAATCGGTATCGCCTGGTGGTATTGTAACTGGTTCAATATCATTTAATAAATCCTTTATTATTGGATGTTCATCATGTAATGATGAACGACGACTTTCTTCTTTCAATGGACTTTCACGTTTAAACCAACGACTGAAACGCGACTTAGAATTGTCACCTTCGCCACCATCTCCATTCTAAAAAACACAAATTCACATTATTATTATTATTATTGCTGAAATCCGTTCATTCTGTAAACATACCGACAACAATCCCGGAATCGAATCACATTTAAAAATCTCATCAAAATTGAACGCTTGCTCGCCAGATGAACGTTCATTATTCTCTATTGTACCATCAACATTTTTCATAGCTTGTTGTTGATTTGTTTCTGTTTGTTTTTCCTCTTCATCACCAGCCTGCGGTGTTGGAGAGTTTCTATCCATTGCATTACAATCATCTTCTTCTGTTAATGGTTGTGTATCTGCTTGTTTCTTTTTCCAATCTTTAAATCGTTTATTAGAACGTAGAGCTTTTTTATTTGTACCCTTTTCAGGTTCATCGAAACCGCGTAATTCAATTGTATCATTCTGGGAGATTGGACCACTTGAAAACCTAGACAAAAAGTTACAATTAAAGTGTTTTTTTCTAGTTTTAAACTCTGTTCACTTACCATTCCGGCTCTTCCTCTTTGCATTCACTCGATATACGACGACGATCATTATATCGTCCATTATTACGTCGATTATCTTTCTCTTTGTCTCTACTCATGTCATAATCACGTCCAAAGCTACGTCTTTCACCATATTTATCCTCACGATCGTTATTACGTTGCTGTTGTCCTCTATTATACATATTGTAATCGTTGTCGCCCGTTTCTGATTTCTCATTAAAGTCCCATGAGTCTCTCAAAATTCGTCCACTGCCAATACGTCGATTTCCGGTTTGAATGTCTCGAACACCTTAAAAAAGAATCAAAAATTCATTTCTAATTAAAGAAATGTTAAATATGTATACCAATGTGAGAGGAATCGTTCTTTCCCAGAGGACTATGGGGCCGTGTTGGTCGCACTGGTACAAAACAACCGGAATTGAAACTTCGCCGTTGTGGACTTAATACAATTCCGTCATTCTCTTTACGAATACGTTCACGGGGATCACCTGATCGTCTCTGATTCTAAAATAGCATAAAAATTAATAAACCTAACAAGTTCGTTAAAAAAAACGAAAATTTACCCTATGATCGGTAGGATCGGCATTTCTAGGTCCATTCTCAGTAGGCGTACTCGACTTTTTACGGTCAAAATTCCAACGTTCCGGGTCAAAAATAGACGAAGACCTAAACAAATTCAACATGATTACGAATATTTAAATATTCTTTTTGTTGAATCAACAAAAACTTACACTTCAGCAACATTAAAGAAATCCGGTTTCCTTTGAGACAATGGAGCTTCACGTAATTTAAAAAGTTCTTCACGAGAATATTTAATTTTTGGATTCTCACGTACAGCCAATATGGCCGGATCAGAAAATTCCGGCATATCAGCACAATTTACACCGTCAACTTGTTCATCTACTGAAACAGAAAAAAAAATACAGAAATTGATTTAATTTCTAATCTTTACAAAAAACCACTTACTCCAAGACACACGTTTAACTCTCTTTTTTTGCATTTTCATTCGAACAAAATTATGTAATTATATTAAAAAGACCATATACAAAAATTACGAATAAAATAACAATTTCAACCACCACGTGGAAAATTAACAAATACGAATATAATAAAATGAAAAATAGAATTTAATGAAATAAAATATTAAATAACACGTCAAAGCACTTGACAATAAATATGTATTTTTTAAATTAATAACTTATTTTATAAATATATTCAACTCAATTAAAATATAAAATTGGTCAAAAGTTTCAATCACACATGTAAATGGAACGAATATTCTTACAAAAGTGAAATATTCAACAGATTATCTAGAAAAATTCTAGAGGAAAAAACAACCAAGTAACATTGAAAAAATTAATGGAATTTTATAAGCAAGATTAGCAGGATTTAACTGTAATGGAGAAGTTTTTTTTCAAATTCACCATATTAACAATGTACGAGACAATGTATTTGAGAAAAGTATATAAAAAATAATTTGCACATTAATCATAATAATATTTAAATTTTTTCCCAGAAAATAAATTATGTATTTAGCCCTAAAACAAGGTAAACTATCAGGAATTTTTAATTACAGGTATCTGTATTTTTTCAAAATTTCACAGCTTAAATTTTGTTAAAAACATGTAAAAATCCCAAAATATTAATTTCATATATGTATAAAATTTTTGTGAGAAATTTTCAAATTGGTCATTGTAAACTGGATTTACTACCAACCCAAACGAATCCACTAATAAATCACCAAAAAATCATCAGGAAATGTTCGTTAAAATACAAAAAAAAAAATAGATTTACTAGAAAAAGTTGAACAAAGAAAGAACATTGCAAATGTGATAAACACACTTCAAATGCAAAGTGAAAAGTTGCCTTTACCTGATGGCAACAATGATCCATTGATCCATACCAAAAAAATTCCCGATAGATTTTAAAAATACAGTTAGATTGATTAAAAATTAAATGAAGTCAGTAACATATTCATTTTGGCACATAAGGAAAAATCAGGTCGCAGTGACAAGAAAAATGTCGACTAATCTAAAAATCTAATAACTAAAGAATATTGATTGGCACAAAATAAAAATGAAACAGCAATTGTAAACGACATTTAAAATAGCATATTTAATTGACAAGTAAGGGATTGTACTTACCATTTTGTGTCTGTTTGTCAAGCAAATTAATTTTCACCTGCATATTATCTGAATCTGACGCCTCTGTCACCGACATAGCCACAATCGTTCGTTTTTTGTTCCTCTCCTATTTTCTTTGGTTAATTTTTGTATAAAGTGACCTATTACTTTAATTTCACTATTAATCTAATTGTACAATAAATAATCAAAATTTTGTATAAGGAAACCTATATAAATATACAACTAAGTTTAATATCACAGGTCGTTATATTCGTCAACAAAAAAATGAGAAAAAAACTCCTAACATACGCGCACACATAAACATGTATAATAAATTTAATAATACAGTTTTCGTATATTCCTTGTACAATTATAAACTGTTTTTCTTTTCTATAGCACTTAAAATATCAACGAAAACAATCACTTTTCAATTAAATTCTCTACATACGGACACACATAATATGTTTTAATCAAAATTTCATTTATAGCAAAAATAGATACGTTCGCCGCCATATGCTTTTCCCTACTCTTCTTTGTGTACACTGCTGCCATCTACTCTACTGGCGCCAAATTCAAAAACACCCAAAAATCTATTTCATCATTTTATTTTATTTAAACAGTGGCTCTATTGCACGTAAAAATTCCTCTTGGAACTTTTTCGTACTAAATCGATCCACTGACGCTTTTGCACGTTCTCGTATTTCATTGATCTCATCCTCATTACATTCTAATATAAATTTAATAACATAAGCAAACTGATCAGCTGTTATAGCCAAGAAACCCAATCTGGAACCTTCTGAAGTCTCTATAATATCCAACAAAGGGCCACCAGACCTGTGTGCCACCATAATCAATCCTGCAGCCATTTGTTCCACCACACTGATTCCAAAATGTTCATCCAACATTGTATGAATACCGATATACGCTTTCTCAAACTCCTCCAATAATTCGTCATAAGAAATGTTCACTTTAAACTCAACATTGTTCTCTAAACTTAAATGTTTACTTAAATCCTTTAAATCTTTCACTCTGTTACTATCATCCGTGTTTCTACAGCTGCCACAGAGGACCAAAGTGATGCGTTCGAATACACGTTCTGGCAACAATTCTCTAAGTTCATATAAAGATTGCAACTGGAGTGGATGGTTCTTTTCCGGTCGGAATTGTGCTAAAGAAAGGATGCGGATATCCTTTGGAAGTCCACGTTCGTGTTTTAATGACTTTAGATGGTCTACTTCGCATGGGGGATAGACAAGATGTAGAGGCTTGTTCCATAAACTATTTAAATGTTCAATGGTGAAAGTGGAGTTGACTAATGTGCTATCGGAACAGTTTCCAGCCAGGGAATACGCCTAAAATCCACATATTTTAACGAAAATTCAATATGCATTTGTGTACAGTGTTTACCCAAGCGAACGCTTGGTAATAAAGCAATTTCGCTGTTGTCAGAAAAGGACTGCGTGCAATCACACTTCGATTATTGTAAATCACCTCCCTATTCGACACTCTTTTCAACATTTCACGTGTAATTGTCGGATAATGTACATAACAGCCTGTCTTACATTGTCCTAAATATTTAAAGACAGGGAGAGTGAATGAATAGCCAGTGGTTTCGATGAAAATATCTGGAAAAGTACAATTAAAATCGTAAATTCATTGATGAAAGTTTGTCACCTGGATTAAGTTTATTTATCGCTTCGAATCCTAAATAAATCGACCCTAATGCTTGTCCTAACAGAGTAAAGTAAGGATACATTGATCCTTCAACCCATTTTCGATTATTTAAGTAAATAAACTTGATATTTTCGTTAAGTTTAATGTTCATGTTTTTATCGACTTTTTGTAGGATTTCAGTCGGTGTCGCTTCCACATCTCCAGTGTAAATGTAAAATTCGGCATTTGGATACCTGCAACAGGATATAAGTAGCAAAAAGAGGATATTAAAGAGCATTTTATACTTTAATTGAAGTGCTTTTACGGCGACCCACAAAACTTTTTCACCGCCTCCTCCGGCATTGCAATAAGGATGAAAAATTCCAACAACTACTTTATTTGTCTTGCTTTTATTTCGCTGTTGAATTACTTTTCGTCGATAATAAATGAATAATAATGGAAATAATACACCAAGTAATAATAAAGCTACAGAAATTATCACAAACAGTAATTTTGCGGAATTAAACAGAGAGAATCTGAAAAAAGTAATGTTCAAAACTGCATATAATTTTTTGGTTAACCTTACAGTATTGTCGAAAATGAATAATACATCTTGTACACTATTACACACTAAATAATATTTCGTCAATCGTTGCAAATTTGCATATTATCTTAAATAAATAAAGAATAGAATAACCGATAATTCAATAACAAATCCTAGGGATTTTGGGTGTTTTATGTTACGTTTGTGGCAATGAGTGTCAAACTTTAAAATTTCAATTGCATGCAACCAACAAATCATTTTGTTTTTAAACATGTTTTTATTTATTTGTACATACATACACAAAACATAATATTGCATTAATTATTAATCGTTTAAATGATACAGTTTGTTATTTGATAACAGTCTTAATCAATAAATAAAATTCTTCACTCACCAAAGCCACCATTTTCCATATAACTATTCTCTAATAAATCTTCAATTTGCAATTCACCATTCGACAATTTCTCTTCAAACAATTCACATACTTTCGCTCTTGATGGAAATTCAATTACCTGACATTCATCTAAATCTACTCTATCAAATTGATCAAAATTCTCTTTCTCTAAAATTGGAATCGTCTTAAGGCAAGAATCAATTTCCGTATTAATTGACGTAAAATTCGTTACAAACGATGTTACAGCTTCATTAAATAATGAGTTGATCGAATTTGTGTTCTTTACAACATTTTCTAGTCCAGAACGCATTGTGCTGGACAGTTTCGTGCATTTTTCTTTATTACAAAAGAGCAGTTCTTGAGTGTACTAAAAAAATTATTAGTTAATTTAATTTATTAACAAAATATTTTATGTTGGAAATTTACCTCGTCCAATTGTTTATCAACAAACGCAGCTCTTTCGTTTAACTGAACTTTACAGTTTCCTGTTTCAGTAGAAACACACTTAATATTTTCTTTTACACATTCAGAATGGGATTCCAAAATCTGCGATTTTTTAATCAAATCCCTATTGATCTAAAATATGTAGAAAAAATAAATAAAAACAATCTAAAACGTGATTGATTTTTCTTACCTTTGTAACGGAATTACTAAACTCTTGAACAAATTGATCAGATTCATTAATAAATGTGTTCATAACTTTATCAAATTGCTTAATAACTTGATCTCTTTCAGAAAACAAGTCCTTTTTAAGATTCCCACATTTATCAACTTGATTCTGGTTATTTTTCATTCGTTCTCGTATATAAAACAACTGTTTCTCATCATGTTCAATATCCATCTCAAAATCATCAATCAAAGAATCAATTTTACAAATAAACGCATTATTTCTTTTCTCATTTTCATTTGTGTCATCCTCATATTGTTTTTGAAACGTTTCAATCGAATTTTCTATCCTTATCATCGATTTTTCACATCCATCGGTAAAATCATTTGGAAAAGTCACCTTCTCCGACATATCTTGCATTTCTGCTTCAATTTGTTCCATAAAACTATGAACTTTCCCATAATAATCCTCATAAATTGGTAAAATCGCTTGTTGTACATTAATAACTTCTGGTACTTTCCGTTTTTCATCTTGCAACGTTTCCGTTGCTATTAAAACCATGCTAGACAAAATCTTTGAACAATCTTCAATCAACACATCAAAATTCTCCAAACTTATCGTATCAATATTCCTTAAATGCATTTGAATCTTTTCAAATGTCTCAAAAACTGTACCAACAAATATTTCATTACTTTCATACAATTCTTGCAATCTTTTATAATAACATTCATGTTCTCTAACCAAATTCTTGTTTGTTTCCACTAAACGTTCTGCCAATGTTTTCATTTCCACTTCAATATTCTCATAATAGTCGATCATAAATCGCTCTTTAGCCAACTCTAATCTCTTTTCATGTATCTTCACTTTATAATTCTCCATCAAACCATTTCCTTTTTGTAACATTTTACTCAATTTCTCATATTCATTATTAATATTCTCCTTATCACTTTGATATTGTTCCAATTTCAATTTCAACTCATTTATAAAACCTTCTTGTACTCTCACTTTATCTTGAAAATCTTGCAATGTCTTTACCATATTCTCATAATTCGATAAATCAACATAATATCCAGATGCTGAATGCAATGCTTCTAAATCACGTTTTAAATTCTGTAATTCCTCAGCCATTTTTTCATAAATCTCCTCCTCTTTCACTTTTAAATTCACTTCTGGACAATTGGTGATTTTTCTCGCTCTAAATGCATATTCTAACGTGTTTAAAGTATTGTCCATATCCGCTGAACTGGGCCCCACGGTGGCAATAATACAAGTTTTCGTTGCACCTCCCAAACTGTCTTGCAACAAGCGCGTTAACTTTGAATCTCGATAAGGAACATGAGCGGCTCCTTTTTCAGTTAACGCTTGAATCACTCTTCCCAACGTCCATAAAGATTTGTTAATATTCGATGACTCAATTGCACGTTTCTCTTTAATATTCTTACGATTTAAACTTTCACTGCCTGCCAAATCGACTAGAGTTAATTTACCAACTTTTTGAAATTGTACTCCTTTGTCGTTGGTTTCATTCACTGAAACTGTGACCATAAAAACGGCATGCGAGCGTGATGAGCGTTGATTCGATGCTGTTTCTGCTTTAGAGCGTTTTGTTATGCCTTGGAGAATTAAATTTGTAGCTTGTTCGTAATTGTTTACTTGAATTTCTTTTAAATTACTTAAACATACACGCCCCTTTTTACGTGGATCAGTGTATAAGTTTAATGCAGGTGAATTCTCTCTGGAATTTAACAAATCGAATATCTCCTCATTGTACATTTCCACAAAGGAGATTTTGACGGTTGATTTTAGGTTCAATGTGGAGATTTGTTGGAAGATTTGTGCTAAAGCGCGTGGAATGCAGCCACTGAGGGAATCTTGGGTGTATTCCTGTAATTCGGTGATGTTCTCGCCGAGCATTGTAAATGTTTTGCCACTGCCGGTGCAGCCATAAGCGAGAACTGTGCAATTGTAGCCCCCAAACAAGTCTTTTATTGTTGGTTTAATTACGTTTGCATAAATGTCTTTTTGACTTGCATTTGGGTTAAATACGTTGTCGTATATGTATTTTCGATCGTTTATGAACAATTCGTTGGATGTCAAAAGAGTAAAGAGTTCACTTTGTTTTTCGTTTTCAAGAAATGGTCTAAAATTAAATTAAGTTCGATTGTTGGTTAGATGGATATTGTTTACTACTTACCGAACTCGAATTGAGACAGTTATGTTGCACTCCTTTTTCGACATATTTAATTGTTAATTAGATAATTTATTTATATATTATAGAATAAAACTTTTGAAGATTTTGTTGTAATCTAACCTTGATAGACAAGCGACTAACATGAAATGACGGTTATTATTTGATTTGAAAACATTCAGAATTGCCAACTGTTGAAAACTAAATACTACAAGTGGCGACTTGCTAGAGGCAAAAATTTAAACTAACGAATAGGGACTACACTTAATTAATAAGCATTTAAACTTTGTTGTTAAAATAACCGCAATTGCACTTTTAAATATGTACAAAAAGAAACATTTATTCCACCAATTTAATAATACACATAAAAAATAGAAATCAAAAATCCCTTTCCATTAGTTGAAAATTCTACCTTCAGAAGGGCGCTGTTTGTACATCTTGCGCACACATGCAATACCAACCATATGCAACTGTCACCAAAACCGGTTCTTTGGTGATTTTAATAATAAATGTTTACAAACAGTAAATAATTAAGCACAATGGTAATGTTTCAATAAATAACTAGATCAATTATTAATTCTTGATGTTTGCTTGTTAACAGCGTCGTAGTTTAGCACCAAGTCAACTTCACAAACGAACCAATTCACCACTGTCTCAGAATACAATTTTGCCTTTGAAAAGACTACGAGATCGTTCTGTAAATGAAAATGATTCAAAAAGCAAAAAATCAGCCAGTGAAACATCGTTGGAAATCACATATGCATCCAATCATGTAAAGTTAAAACTGGAATGCAAACCACAATGTAACAAGAAAATTTTCAGGAGGAAATCATTCAAAAACTCTCAAAACCCTTCAAATGTCCAATACCAAATTACGAACTTCCACCAACGACAAAGAATTTAGGAATGCGTAGAGTACAAGTGAAAAGAGCTTTGTATGATCCCAATATGCCGAATGCATTGGTACTTTATTCGCCACCGGAACAAACAGAACACGAAAAATTAAAAAGCGATGGGTAAAAATGTAAACAAATCATCACCAAACATCACTAAGAACTTAATTTTTTAGCTCAACCCTCGTCCACGTTGTCGTAGATCCCGTTTTAGGTAACATCTTACGACCACATCAACGTGAAGTAATAAATTTTCTAAACATTTTTACAATCTGAAAACACGATTTTCTTAGGGAGTGAAATTTATGTACGATTGTGTGACTGGCGTACGAATTCCTAATTGTTATGGTTGCATAATGGCCGATGAAATGGGTTTAGGAAAAACATTGCAATGTATCACGTTGTTATGGACATTAGTTAGACAGGGTCCAGAAGGAAAACCAACAATTGACAAAGCAATAATTGTTTGTCCAAGTTCCTTGGTGAAAAATTGGAACAATGAAATCGGAAAAGTAACTTCTTACCCACTTTCCTCTTTCAATATGATTTAATAAAATTTTTAGTGGTTGGGCGGTCGTTTGACGTCCATCATGATGGATGGTGGAACCGATGCAAAGAAACGTTTAACACAATTCATGCAGGGCCAAGGCAGGACTGCAACACCAGTTCTTATCATCTCTTATGAAACGTTCCGAATGCATGCCGCAATTCTGCATGCTAGTGAAATTGGACTGGTTTTATGTGATGAAGGACATCGATTAAAAAATTGTGAGAATCAAACGTATCGAGCTTTGATGGGGTTAAAAGCGAAAAGGAGAGTTTTACTTAGTGGTACACCGATTCAAAATGATTTATTGGAATATTTTAGTTTAATTCATTTCGTGAATGAAGGACTGTTAGGTAGTGCTTCAGAATTTAAGAAAAAATACGAAAACCAAATTTTAAAAGGTGACAAAAAATTAAGTATGTTTGAAATTGATTTTAAAACAGTTTTTTTAGGTCAAGATTCGATGGCTAGTGAAAAAGAAAGACAACATGCTTCGGAGAAATTACAAGAATTATGTTCACTTGTGAATAAATGTCTTATTCGACGTACTGCTGCTTTGTTAACAAAATATTTGCCAGTAAAATTCGAGATGATTATCATGTGCCAATTAACGCCGCTACAAAAACAGTTGTATTTAAATTATATTAATTCAGATAGTATAAAACGAAGTGTAACGGGAAATGGAGATGTAAAACCGACATTTAGTACTTTAGCTAGTATAACAACGTTAAAGAAATTATGTAATCATCCAGATTTAGTGTTGGAGCAAATTCAAGAAGGTGCAGAAGGATTTGAGAAGTCAAGAAATTTGTTACCACCAAAAAAAGGTGACAACGATGTTAGGCCAGAACTGTCTGGTAAATTAATGTTATTGGATTGTTTTTTGGCCAATTTAAAAGCAAATTACAATGATAAAATTGTACTGGTCTCAAATTACACACAAACATTGGATTTGTTTGAAAGATTATGTAAAAGGAGGGCGTATTTGTATGTGAGATTGGATGGTTCGATGAGTATAAAAAAGCGTGCAAAAGTTGTGGAAAGTTTTAATAAACCGGATTCGGAAGAGTTTATATTTATGTTGAGCTCAAAGGCTGGTGGTTGTGGGCTGAATTTAATTGGTGCGAATCGATTGATTATGTTTGATCCTGATTGGAATCCAGCGAATGATGATCAAGCGATGGCAAGAGTTTGGCGTGATGGACAACAGAAACCGTGTTATATTTATCGGTTTTTAGCGGCCGGTTCGATTGAAGAGAAAATCTTCCAAAGACAAGCACATAAGAAAGCGTTAAGTTCAACAGTTGTGGATATGAATGAGGAGACGGCGAGACATTTTAGTGCGGCAGAATTGAAGGAGTTGTTTAGATTGGAAACAACTGAATCGGATACACATGAAAGATTGAAATGTCGAAGATGTTTGAATAGAATACAGATAAAGAATCCTCCGGATGAGGCAGACTGTAATTCGGATTTGGCGCAATGGTATCATTGTTGGGATAAGAAAGGATTAGCTGATATGGTATTGAAACAGATATGGGATATGTCCAAGTGTATTTCGTTTGTGTTTCATCAAAAGTCTGCATGTCAAGTTGTTAAAGCTGTTAAACAGGAAGTGGATGAAGATCCGGATTTTCAAGAGAAGGAAAATTGTTATGAATCTGATTATTCTGATTAAATTACATATTTCTGTTTGTTAATAATTAAGAAAGGATTTTTAAAGCTTTGTTAAAATTTAAATAAAAAAATTTGAACGTGGTAGTGTTTGCAGTTTTCTTTACTAATGGTTTGTATCTCCGCTAAAACTGTCATTTGTCATATAAATGTCAAATGTACGTCATCTTTTTACTAATAATTGTCACAATATTTTTAAAGAACGAAATAATTGATATTAAATAGTATATAATGGCTCCTTTGCAAGAAAGTATTGAAGAAAAACCAAAAACGAATGAAGAAGACAAGAAAAATCTATGGTCTCAAATATTAAGCGATGTCCAGAAGAATGGTAACTCTAAACTGTCGCCCCATAAGCAAATTCTTGTCCTGGGCGACAACGAATCCGGCAAGACAACAATGGTAGCAAAATTACAAGGAATTGAGAATTCAAGTAAAGGTTCTGGATTAGAATACGCTTATATTGATGTACGAGACGATTATCGTGATGATCACACAAGACTCAGCGTTTGGGTGTTGGACGGAGATCCAGCACATTCCGATTTACTGAAATTCGCACTGAATGAGGAGACATTCCAAGACACATTAGTAATCTTAACAGTAACAATGACCAGCTCGTGGGCAATATTGGACCAACTCCAGCATTGGGCTTCAATTTTAGCCGATCATTTAGACAAACTGAAAATCGATGTGGACGCCCGACAAAACCGACGTCAGCATATCATTAAAATGTGGCTGGAGTATGTGGAACCAGGTGACGAATTGGATCCAGCATCGCCCATGAAGCGAAGTTCGAGAAATTTAAGTGATGGCGAAGAGGATGATTTCGATGGTTCACCTTTGCCTGAAGGAACGCTCACCAACAATCTAGGATTGGATATTGTTGTGGTTGTAACGAAAACTGATTACATTCAAACGTTGGAAAAGGAGCACGATTATCGGGACGAGCATTTGGACTTTATACAGCAATGGATTCGCCGTTTCTGTCTCCAATACGGCGCTGCTTTGTTCTACACTAGTGCGAAAGAGGATAAAAATTGCGATTTGCTGTACAAATATCTCACACATCGTATTTACAATTTTCCTTTCCATACACCCGCTTTAGTTGTTGAAAAAGACGCTGTCTTTATCCCTGCTGGATGGGACAACATGAAGAAAATCGCAATTCTTCATGAAAATTTGCATTCCTGTCAACCGAACGATTACTATCGCGATGTTATTATCCCGCCTGTTCAACGTAAGCAAGTAGCACGTGATGTGGAAGTGTTGGCGGAAGATGAACAAGCTTTTCTCACAAAACAACAGCAGATTTCATTCGGTGGTGGACCGCAGCCTGGCACTCGATTGGGAGAGCCCGCAATTCGAACCACGCCGATGCCAGGTTTGCAAGGTTCCCCGAGGAAATTGGACGGTTCGAAGGTTGTCAGTTCGCCGGGCGGTGAGGGTGTTTTAGCGAACTTCTTTAATTCATTGCTGAGTAAGAAAACTGGAAGTCCGGGTGTAGTGGGTCCGAAGACACCGGGAGCCGAAGGAGCGACGCCTGATAAGGTGACTATTCGATCGGACGCTGCAGCGGAATTGGATCGACTGGCGAGAGGAGGAAAGAAACCGAATTCTGGAGGCTCGAGTTTGGATTTTAATACGTCAGATTGTTAATTATGTAGATTAATTTTTTTCGTACTTGTATTTCTATTTTAATCCTTTCTGTGATAGAAATAAGCTAATTTTCGTTCATAATTTTTGTTGGCTTTCGATTTTTTGTTTATTATTAAACTTGAATATGTCTGGTAATAAATTGCTTTGCAAACAATAACATAATAATAGCAACAATTAATTTATTTCTTAAATAAATATTTATAACATTATTAAGAGTTTGTTAGACTTTAATCCTCGACATCATCAATCAAATACAGAAATGCATCGTTTTCAAATGTAGGGAAATAGTATCTAAAATAAATCACTAATTTATTTCAGATTTTCAATATATTTCTGACTACTTACTCTGGTTGGTTGTAAACTGAAAGTTCTGGAAGTTTGTAATGCTTTTCTATTTCCATATGGTTCCTTAACATTATTTGATCTTCACATGTTTCATTACAGTGTATACATTTATTGTTATGAACTTGTCGTCGAATGTAATTCACTAATTTAATACGTTGGTAAAAGTCTAGATTCTGTGTAACATCTGAAAAGTTGAAATTGTGATCAGTCTCCATGTGTATGCAAAGTAAATTGATATCGGTTTCTTTAGTTTTACAGAATAAACAAATTATTTGATCTCCAGTGTCGTTCCAGTCAAAATACTCTTCATCGTCGTTGTCTTGAACTCCTCTGGGAAGGGCGTATTTGTCGTCTTCCTGTTCAATTGCCTCCCAAGTTTTATCGAGCTCTAAATAGTTGACAATGTAGTATTTGTCATAGTTTTTATTTTGTGGATTAATTCGTTTATGGAGCTTTTTTCGCATATGCTCTTTTAGTGTGTTTCTGTCGGGGAAAGTCTTTTCACAGTAAATGCAGATGAATTTGTTTAATTTTGATTCGATGAGATCCACAAGTTCTTCGATGTAGACGAGATTTTGAGGGTTTCCTAGTTGTAGATTGTGAGCTGTTGAGAGATGCTGAAGAAAATCGTGGGGGGTGCCTGGAATAGTCAAGTTAGTAACGAAAAGTTAATTTTCAGTATCTTGTACCTTCAAAGTTTAAACGACAAAATAAACAGGATTTTGTGTAGGACGTGTTAGTACGTTCGTTTTCCTGTACATTAAGAGCATATTTCAATTTTAATTTATGTCTTAATTCCTTGTCCTCTTGAAGCAACGTTGAAAGAAGGAAATATTTCTTTTCACTGTCAGTCACTTGAACGGCTGGAATTATTTGTTCAATAGGAGTCGCCTTGAATTTATCTCGCCAGTATTGAATATACCTGGAAGTAAGTAACGTGAAAAAATGCTATTTAACTTACAAATTGTGTTTATACTCATTTAAATAAGGAATATGTTGTACATCTTCTATGACAATATTATGTACATCAAATAGATGCATTAAAAAAATCTTAAATGATATTTGTATGTTGAAAATGTCCTCACAAAAAACACATTGGACTTCTAAAAGTGTTTCTGTATTCTTCTCCTCATCGAAATTTAAAGGACCAAACATCCTTTCACTTCCAGCTAAAAAAATATTATTAAAAAGTGCAACTATTTAACCTTGTGATTTACCTTGCGATAATATATTCATTTTGTTTATTAAATTGTCTGTTTAATTAATTTATTTGGTTTATTAAATTTTTACTCTGCAGACTGCACTGCCAAAAAACTAGAATTTAAGGTTATGTTTTAACCTTGACTTTTTGACATTAGGAAGGAGTGTTCCATTTGATGCAGTAGAGTAGCAAAACTTCCATAGTACGTTCAGAAATGTATACCAAGGAAATTAAAATCACTTTTGCAATTTTACAGCAATTACACAAGAAAAAGAAAACATTCTTCGCTAGAGCGAAAAATTAATCGCAAATCTGTAAATCATTCAATTGGATATAAATAGAACTATCTTTAGGGCGGTTTATTTCAATTTACGATTATGTACAGGGGTGAGAGGTGCAGTGACATTAATCATCGCAGGTCAGCTACAAATCACTCTGGTATCCTGATCCTGCCAATTTCTGCTACTCTGCTTTGGTCGTCTCCTTCTGCAGTCTGCAATATTTCCAAGGTTTGGTAAGTTATACCCAAAATTTCTAATCAATCTAATGTTGTTCTAATGATTATCATCTTATCAATTACGTGATCATGGGTATCATTTATGACATAATAATACAATATGATATGGTATGGTATTATCATTTCAATATAATATGATGAACATATCTATGTTACCTGTAGGTATCATTTTCCGTACTTTCCGTATTTAAACACTCGATCTATTATAAATAATTTTTATTTAAACAAAAAACTAACCCATATGAAACAAAATTGTTGCCAATTGGCATAATTACATAAACATATAAAGATAAAATGTAAAAACTGAGCAATAATTACACATTATTATGTAGGGAACCATTTTTTCCCAAACTTAAACTGCTATTATTAGTAACATTTTCATTAACATTTAAAATCACAGTCTCGTTATTGCTTATCTTAGGCCAATTAGAATGTTTCAAATCGTTTAAAATTTTCATATACCTTGTTTTCGGACTAATATTGCCTAAACATAAAAATCTCTTTGACCCATTCAATACGTATTTTATAAACCCATCTTCAATTGCTATATTTACAACAAAATTCAGCCCTGCAAAGGTAATAATCGTAAAAGGCCCATTTAGTTTCGGTGGCATTTTCAATTCCAGTAAATTCTTCAACCAAGGTGCAGGATCTAAAGTGATATATGTACAAACGAACGTCATAACAATTAAAATCGCAGTAAATATTTTATTTGTATAGATCGGCCTTCGATACGGTTTCCCATAAGAAAACACCACAGCCATTGAAAGATATTGAAACATGGAAATCGTGAAAATGGCATAATTCTCATACGAGTCAAACAAATTCGTGTTCTCCTTATCCAAAACGAACGGCAGAAACCAATCAAACCGTTGAATATAATGATAAGAAATAATTTGAAATATTATTGTAACCAGCATGAATAAAACGATCGAATTGAGTTGTGCAAAGTCCAAGAGAGAAGTGGCTGGCGGTTTAGTTGCAAGCACTTTGTACGCTTTTGTATTGCCAAAGAACGAAGCGAAATTCAAAATCAGACAAATGTCGATGAAGAGATACTGGAATGAAGTTAAATTGGAATCAATTCCATATAGAATGATGGCAGACACGAATTCAGTGAGACTATAACACATCATTAGTTTAAAAACGCCAAACGAAGTGACTAACGCTGCTCTCCCTTCTTTTATCACCTTTGGAACACAGGAAATATTTTGCTCTTTTGATGTAAATGGAGAAGCGACACTGGATTCCGCTTCGGAGAGTGAAATTCCGACATGAGCCGCTTTTAGAGCGCCGCAATCGTTGGCTCCATCCCCACACATTGCTGCAAGAGACAATTTAAGAATGTAGTGATTATTTTAAGTGAGTTTTTTCTACTTACCAACGTAATATCCTAAATTTTTCAACTCTTCTACTAGTTGTTGCTTCTGTATTCCCGACATTCGCGCAAAAACCACCCCTTTAACCACAATATTCGCTATTAAATCGGGAAAGTACTGCACCAGATTCGCCCAGGACGTGCCAGTTACCACAAAACTATATTTTCCAGCCGCACAAAGCTCCACGTCTTTGTCATTATTACAGCCATTGTGGTTTTTGATGTCTTCATTCTAAAAATTAAACAAATTAAAAAAAGAGTATTTTTAAATCTAAATTAAATTTCTTACCAAAACTGCTGGTAAACCAAGAGAATAATAATTAATCGCCGCAAAATCATATTTCGTCGGTTTTGTAGCCACTACTTCAATAACCGTCGTATCGGGTTTGATAATCTTGCATTCCTTCGCTACATGGACGGCAGTCTGGATATTATCACCTGAAAAAAAACTCGTGATTCCACTTTAAAATTTCTATTCCCAAATTTTACCTGTGACCATAATGATCTTCATCTGTGCATTCTGCAATGTTTCAATCGCCGCCGCCGTTTGTGGTTTCAATTTATTTTCCAATACAATTAGACCGGCAAAAACAAGCTCCCTTTCAATGTCGTCACGATTTAATTCCATCACACTCTCAAATGGCACATTCAATTGCCTAAATCCCAACGCAATCACCCGATACCCTTGTTCCGTGTATAATTTTATACTACTACTTAACTCGTCCGGTATTGTTGAAGGATCCGACAGACTCATTATCATTTCCGGCGATCCTTTACAGAAGATTGTGTAATTTTGTTGATCGGATTGTTTTGTAATGACACTCATTCGTTGAAGGAGTGAAGAGAAATGAAAGAGTTGGACGATGGAGAGAGTTACCTTCGATTTCGGATCAGTTATGGAACAAAGTGGTTCATCTTGAATGTGATTCAATCGCCAATTGGTGCATTGAAACATTTTCACGTCCAGTGGATCGCCGCATAGTTCACCATCGAATTCATTTAAAGAGTGACACGAGGCCATCCCCCGAATGAGGACAGAATCGTGAGGCAGAGTCGAAGCGTCTTTTACTAACTCTTTAATGATGTTGTTTTCTACTGGAATTACGGCCCACATGTCCAAAGCGTCTTCGGTAAGTGTGCCTGTCTGAATTCAATCATAAAGCTACGATTTGAGGTCAAAAGACAGGATTTATTACCTTGTCAAAACAAATGCAGTCAATCGATCCTGTTACATTGATAACTCGCGAATTAATACAGAAGATTTTGTTGTTTTTCAGACGATTTAAAGCGTAAAGTTTGCCAACAGTCATCGCAGCTGGAAGTGCTGGTGGGACGGCGATTGTTACCAAATCAAGAGCTTTTATTAAAATATCCAAGGGGGAAATGTTTCGTGATATCTAAGAAAAACGATTGTTTAGTGGTAAGTCGCCTTTTCTATTTTATTTTTTACTTTAGAGGCAATGGTGTAAATCACTCCTAAAATCGCTATTATCCCCAAAATGCCCAGAAACTTATAACTGTCTTGATCAAATTTGAAATCAGCTGGTGGCGGATACAGAATACTTCTCACTAATTCCCCTTTAGTCGTTAGAAATCCCGTACGAATGACAACTGCAGTGATTCGTCCATCGGCACCCGGTCGCGTTTGAATAATTTTCGTGCCACAAAACAATGTATGATTTACATCGATTTTAACATTGTACATTGTCGAGTTATTTGGTATGGGAGTTTTTGTTATTGGAACAGATTCGCCTGCAATTCCATTCAGTAAATTGTTTAGTAATGTTGCGCGCTTTTTGTTTACCTGTTAACATGCTTTCATTCACAATGCAATTGCCACTGAGAAGAACAGCATCACATTGCATATTACAGCCATTGGGGGGTATTATGATCACATCTCCCGGTACTAATTCAGTTGTGGCGATCTCGTCACATCTGTTACCACCTCGACTGATTAAAATCGTATCCGATGAGTGAACGGTTCCTTTTAGATTTTTTTGATTCTTTAATTGACAAAGATTAATGGTTTATAAGAAAATTAAACAGTTTGTTTACCTTCCGGGTTTGAACGATTGATGTTAAAATACCAAATGCAGACATAATAACAATTGCAACTGTGTAATAATAATAACTTTCTGCTAGCCAAACAAGTAAACTAAATAATTGGAAAATGTAAAATGGTGTTAAAGCTTCTAATATCAATAATGTTAAGACAGTCTGAACGGGGATATCGATTTCATTGCTTTCATAGATGATTCGTCTGAAATGTATGAAAGATTTTGGTTTTCTGGTCTCGTAAGTTAGAGGTTTGTGTTACTTAAGAGATTGTTCTTCTCTTGATTGGCCATTGAATTTGTGCAAATCCGATCGACTGATACAATTTTCTAGACCAGCAAGTTTAAGAAACTTGTTCTTCTCCTCGTCCCAAATGTATGTAAGCTTTTTACAGCGGATTGTCCGAACTTGCTTGAGCGCTACGGGTGGTAATTTGCTAGGATTATTGTTTTTTTCTGGTTGCTTTTAAGTGTTACTTACACTTGGTAGTGCCATCATGCAAGTGGAATGTTATAGTCGATGATGAATTGCTGGAAATTTAAATTATGAACAAAGACAAATCGCTTATTGGCTGAATTTTACCTTTCAGGTGTACGAAGAGTTTTAATATCTTTTACAAAATGCGACTTGTACTTGCCTTTGTAATTATCCTTTGGAATTCTCAATAAATACCTGTTAACTAATAATATTTTTTTTGTTACTTACGATGATAAGCACTTTTTCCGCATATTTTAAACTACATTGCGAATGAATAGCCTTCAAATGCCAATTTGGATACCAATGAAATAATAGTCTAAGTAATCCGAATGTAACAATGTAGAAAAACCATGTTGTTTTTGATTTGAATGCATTGTACACATATCCTTGAATTTCCTGTGTTGTTTTTGGATAAACAGAAAAAACAGACGAAATTTAATAAAATTAATTATGTATGGAAATTCTTTACCATTTGGTCTTCTTCGCCAAAATTGAGATATTGGACTTTGTGTGTGTTGAATTTAGAATTGGCATTTTTATGGAAATTAACACTTAATTGAAATGATTGACCTGCAATGAGAGGTGCTTTTATTTGGTAAATTGGTTTCTTACTAATTACGATTAAAGTGATTAGAGGAAATTATGCAAAAATGGAATTAGAGAAAAGGTTATCGCTTGGTTTTATGGGACTATACAAATGTTTATTGTATTCACCGCATAAAACAGTACTTAATTATCATTGATACAATTTGATATAACGTCTAGGGCAATTATTATGTTATCATTATTGTCCTTGGACTTCATAGGATGATAAGTCCTACTTATATATGTATGCATGTAGGTTCGCTATTATGTAACATGCCTCTTCCTGGTTTAATTTTTTTCACGTTACGGCATACATTACTAGGATAATAAATTTTCTTCTATTAATTTTTATATATTTCCGCTTTCAGGTAAATAGAAAACTAGCTGATAATAGTAATTAAAAAATGATAAAGTCGATGGCCCTGAGGAAGGACGTAAATGCATTTCTTTAGAGCATCAGAATGTGGAAAAGCTTAAAGGTAATATTGAATAGTTGTTACTATCTGGAAGTGTCCAGTTTTCCAACTAAGTATATTTAAACAAATTTAGAGCGATTTCTATTCGATTTTTAAATTCGACACGTGTACGAATTACGAATTTTGTATCGACATCGAGTGAATGAACAGTACTTACGTACTTGTATATTTGTAATCAGTTATAAATGTTTGTTTTTGTATTTGATGAAATTTACATAAAAATATTTTACCTCGAAGAAATTTGTTCAAGAAAGAGAACTTTAAGCTTTCTATTATCATTAGAAATCACTTACGGTTGATTTTAAATTGGTTTACCATTCCATAAACTTTTAATCAATCACATAAAATACACAATATAAACAATGATTATGTAAAGGTGTATGCGAAACAGTCACTTTCACTAGACTGAATAGAATGCTGTTCATGCATATAAGCTTAAACACTAATTTGCAGTTATATCCAAATGATATTATGTAGAAATTTGGGGGATAAGCTCACTGTTATTTAAATGATTGTTTATTAAATTTTTAAGGTAGACTCTCTTGGTGGTTTTGCATAAACTTTGCAATTTTTTTAATCAGTTAAAGAATAAAGATTGCATTGTTAAATGTTTACGTTCATATACCCATAATATTTCTAGTCTGTAATTATTGATAGTTGAACGTATATGTTTGTTTACTTGCCATTAGTTTTTTTTTAAATATCTCACCAATTTGTATTTTTACTGAAACAATTGAAAAATTTAAAAATCTTCTCGTAGCGAATTAAAACATTGAATTTATGACGCATATAATTTTGCTAATCACATTTAGAAGAACATAAAAAATAACGTTTTATTCACAGAGATAAATTAGTTAATTAATTGAAAATTGGAGTTTACATTGTTGTTTCCTTTTAATTTAATGATAAAATGTTAATTCACAAACAATGCCTCTATTCTGGATATAATTCGAAGGAGACATCTTTCTATTTTTAGCAATAATATCTAGTAATAAATAAATATTTTATATATAAACTTTTTTTAATGTTTAAAAGTAATGCTGTTTTCCATTAAAACTGTAAAAATATGATTATTGTAATTGATGTACATGCCAAAAGTGTAATTGGGGTTGTTTTCTTAAACTTACCATCAGCTGTATTAACATTACTGACCATACCGTGGATGAATGGGTGTTAAATTAACTAAAAATGAACTAAAAATCGAATTTTAGGCCATTTAGAGATAAGGCAGATCGCTAAGGGATAAAAAGTCGCGCTTTTAGAAATAAGAAAATTGTTAATGCACACATAAAAATAGTTTTTTTAATTTAGTTTATCGAATATTTTTTGAGAATTTTATATTAAAATTAAAACAACGCACACCAGATCATGTACCGCGAAGAAGCTGAGATCAACTGTCAATAACATACTTAATATTGATAATTTTTATCATTTACAACTTATAGATTAGTTTATTAGGTACTTGTGTTGTAAAGAGTTTATTGGATAAATTATAAGCAGATTCTATTTGTACATTTAAAGGTTTTTGAAGTTTGTTTTGGTGCCTTTTGTTACAAATGCAAGAACTTTAGTAATTGACTATGGAAGGTATTTTTAAGAGTCTTCCTGTTTGTAATTCGTTTAGCAAGCTTTGAAACATGATATTTTGAAATTCGCGCACTCGTTTCTGAACACGGTGATTTCTATTTGTATTCTATTTAAAAGCAACTCAGATCAGAGTACTGGAGACTGTCTACGCCAACTTAAACAATTCATCTTTTGACTTATTGTGATAATCGTGGCAATCTGTGCTAATAATTGGTGCAATTGTTCAGTTATTGACGTTGCCGTGTTAAATTTTGAGCTCTTATAAAGAGGAATTTGTAGTTTGTCTTTGAAATACAGTAAAAATGTCTGGGGTGAGTATTTGCAGAGTATTTCATGAAAATTACCGGCTTATAAATCGATAACTTGTTTTTATTAGATTTTTTCCCCTGATTTTTAGGTAAAAGAACATCAATATAAAGTGACAATGACTTGTGAGGGATGTTCAGGAGCTGTCCAAAGGGTTCTTAACAAATTAAAAGGTCTGAAAAGTCATTTTAATGATAGAATTCGTCTCTTAACTGTTAATCTTTTTAGGTAATGGAGTGGAAGATTTTAATATTAGTTTGGAGACCCAAAAAGTTACAGTAAAGTCAACATTGTCAGCTGAGGAGATTTTAGAAGTTATCAAAAAGACTGGAAAGGAAGTTCAATATATATCATCTTCCTAAAGTAATTCATTAAAAAAAATATTGCTGTACTATTTTAATATCATTTTGTTTTATATTCCAAGTGATTTTTATTATAAATTTGAATAATGTTATAATTGTGTTGGTGATGGAATAAAGCTATTAGGATAAGATAAGACATTTCAGTATGAATCTCCTAAAATTTTGAAAAAGAATCCCGCTGCCATCTACATTTCATTCCAGTAACCAAATTGTGCGATCAAGTAGATCTCTCTTCAATTTGACTAGCACAATGCACACTTACTTGCGGGATATTCATGTATGTATAAATAATCATTTTTAATTTGATTTTTTAGTATTCGTTCAGCGTCAGTCAGTGTTCTTGTTTCTTTGTGTTTGCCGACTCTCAGTCAGACGATTATAGATTTAAGTGAACTAGGGAGCTGCAGTTTCATTTGTTGTTTTTAACCTAAAATTTTTTCCTCTGTTTCTTTTGTTTTTAACAATAGAAAATTATGGTGCAACACTCGTGACAATAGTGATAAACTGCATAATTGTTCAACAATGTCTGTATGATTATACGATAATAATTTCTAATAAAAAATGACTGTAACTTATACAGCGGAAGTTGCAACTGTTCGAGGTTTGGGGTGCTTTTTAAAGTTATTAGTGAGGTAAGGCCTACATTGTCAACTTCCTGTTAAAAAAGCAATTTTTTAAATTAAAACAGACAAAAAACTGTTCCCTTTGTTATTATTTCATTAAATTATGCATCAGTAGTGCATGTTATGGAATTTTTAATTAACTGATCAGTTTTTCTTTGCCTATTAATTTCTGTTATTATCTATGCATGTTTTTGTTGTATTTTCAATTTTATTTGTTAAACATGCATACGAAAAATTTAAAATCTTTACAAGAGATCATTTAAACACTTTTTTACAATGTGTACACAATTTTTCTGATAAGGAACAACCTTCTGAAATCAGAATCTCGCTTGTTGATTACGCTAAAAAGATTAAAATCAGCAACTTACATATTTTATGAATGAATCTCAAAATTATAACCGAGATTATAACGAAATTTAGATTTTTTTTTTCTAAGAAATAGGCTCCAAAATAAATGTTGTCTGTTTTCAACCGTGATGTAATTAATATATGTAAAGTTTTAGATAAATATTGAACTAATCTATTCATTTTGTATAGTAAGTAACGGATTACTTTAAATAAATAGTAAATGCATACGTAAACTCTCTTAAAAATAGATATTTTTTATGGGTCTACTCATTTCGTGGTCAATTAATGCGAATTGCTGATTTGGCATAATTCAACTGAATTCCAAATACAAAGAGATTTATAAATAGATATTTTATGGGCAAAATTTCGTTACAGTCTGTGGATCTTTTTGGACAGTTGATGTAAATATGTATTTAAGGAATTACAGAAAAGAGAGTTTTGTGTGTAAATTCGAATTTCTATTGCAAATAAGTATAACAGTATACGTTTCAAAACAATCAGATAACTTTAATTTACAATAACTTGAAGGACTCAATGGAAAATAATGCACATTTACTTTGTCGTTACTATTGAATGAAATCAAAACACTTTGCCGACTTATTTTTGCAAGATTAATGTTAATATCTATAAGATACAATAGATTGTTTTCCTAACAAACATTTACAACTGGGTTTGAAATCATCGAATTAGCACATTTTCTTCAACAAGCAGATTTACAACATTATAAAGCTGTAATATCGATGGCATTTTAACACTTCAGATAATTGGTATGTATGCAAAATAAATTATCGTTAGAGTAACAATGTTCTGAAGGCCAGTTATATCGTGTTGATACCTATTAAGTATTTTTTTAAGTACATGATTATGTTTTGTAAAAGGACAGTAGATATTTTACTCTTTTTGATGTAATAACAGTGTTTATAAGTGATGAATGTTCGCCACATCTTTTGGATTCTGATAAAGTCTGTCCGCTTTCGGTTATTTCCTTTAAACTAATAAACAATTGTTTTTGTTACAGATGGAAAGGAAGTATTTACAAATTAGTCTGGTTAGACCTTTTGGTGTTTTTAACACTTTTCTACACGTTAAATGTGATATACAGAGTATTTTTGGATGAACATGGAAAAGTGTAAAAAAAAAATCGAAAACAGTTTAAAAGAAAATTAATTTCTCTCTTTTTTAGGGTATTTGAACAAGTTGTAAAATATTGCTACAATAATGGATCTCTTATACCATTATCCTTCGTTCTTGGTTTTTATGTAACAGTTGTAATGACTCGATGGTGGAGTCAGTACACTTCAATACCACATCCAGATCCGTTGGCTGTGTTTATTAGTTCTACCGTACATGGACAGGTAATAAAAATGATTCACTATATTTGAACGTTCAAATTGACGGTTTTTTACAAATTAGGATGAAAGAGGGAAAATTATGCGACGAACTATAATGAGATATGTGTGCCTGTGTGTAACGATGACGTTTACAATGATTTCCCCAAGAGTTAAGAAACGTTTTCCAACATTGGATCATTTTGTGGAAGCTGGTTTATTGCAGCCAAGTGAAAAGGAGATTATTAATGATATGAATAAGAAGTTTCCGAAATATTCAAAGCATTGGTAAGTCAAATAGAAATTAGAAAAAAGTTAATTAGAAAGAAGTAAGTATTGTTATCGTTTCAATTAAATGAATACGTAAACTTATGTACGTAATTAGAAAAAATGAGTTCGAAGTTAATTAAACTGGATAATTTTTCAATCAGTTTGATTGACAGTTTATTTTCATTCAAAATCGAAACAAGTTTATTTTCTCAGACAAATTGTATATTACAAATACTGATATAAAATGTGATATCTTGCCATTTTTTTATTTATTTAGTAAATCATTAACAATCACTTAAATTACAGACTTATGTTATACTTGAAATTTCCATAATTGTATAAGTTATGTCAAAATTTACTTTGCTTTACAATATGGATATGGACTTCCTAAAATTAATTCAATTTGTTATATTGATAAGTATAATCTTATCTGAAAGCAGCGCGTAATTTTATTACACGCTACCCATTATAATTGAAAGTGTGTTTATAATAAAACATGTCGCTACATAATTTTCTCATGTGTTACGATTTTTATTGCGAATTCAAGTACAAGTAATTGTAGTACTGAATCTTGTAATTTCCCA
The DNA here is from genome assembly GCA_963930825.1 of Silvanus unidentatus. NCBI lineage: Eukaryota > Metazoa > Arthropoda > Insecta > Coleoptera > Silvanidae > Silvanus > Silvanus unidentatus. Next base: position 16,147,035 of record OZ005760.1, read on the forward strand.
ATTAAATTGCACACTCGCATGAATTCTCCATCTGTAATAAATAACATCGTCATGAAATATTCGTCTTTTTTTTCTAGAATTCCAGTTCATACCAAGATAATTGCTAGTTTAATGTCAATCAAATACAACTTTATTGTTAACAACTTCACCTTAGATATTTATTAACATATGTGCGCTCGTTTTACATAAATAACTATGTCAGGATAGTTATTTACATTTGAAAATTGTTTTATTTAATTAGAGACTTTTAGGTTGCCAATAGTATGGGCTGCAAGTATAATAACACGTGCCAGAAAAGAAGGTAGAATTCGAGATGATTTTGCAGTGAAAACAATTATTGACGAATTAAATAAATTCCGTGGACAATGTGGCCTTTTGTTGAGTTACGACAATATAAGTGTGCCTCTAGTTTATACTCAAGTAATTTACGGTTTATTAAAGGGAACATTGTTTACATAAATTGTTTTAGGTGGTAACATTGGCGGTTTATAGTTATTTTTTTACCACTTTAATGGGCCATCAATGGGTTGAAGGAACACAATATAAATTTGATTTATATTTTCCTATATTTGCAACATTGCAATTCTTCTTTTATGTTGGATGGCTTAAAGTGGCTGAAACATTGATAAATCCATTTGGTGATGATGATGATGACTTTGAGGTGAATTGGATGGTTGATAGAAATTTACAAGTATTAATAATTGTTTAAGATTGAATTCGATTTAAGTTATTGATTTGGTTTTATTAGGTTTCTTATTTGATTGTTGATGAAATGCATCACGATCATCCGCAACTAGTTAAAGATCAGTATTGGGACGAAGTGTTTCCCGATGAATTGCCACATACGATTGAAAGTGTGCCATTCAGAGATTCACATCCTTTACCATCAACTGCTAATATTGCTGTGCGACCAGAAGCGATGTTATTAAATCCAACATCAGTAAAAGTTGACGATATGCAATCGTATATGGATAGTGGGCCGATTATGTTTGCGGCAAAACCGCAATCGGTTAAGTCGAAAGGATCTCAGAATTCGGTTTTAGGATCTTCGGTTCCAGGTAGAATAATAAATAAAAAAATTTTGAGTTTATTTTAAATGGTTATTTATTAGATACGATGACTAGAGTGGGTTCTGTTACCAGTATTCTAAAAAAAATGTTTAATAGAGAAGATAGCAGAAATGATCAGAAATCTGAGAGTCAAGAATTGGCGAATTTAGTGAATAATCAAAATGCTAAACCGATTGTTACACCAACTGGAAAACCAGGAGGATCGATTAGATTAGCGAACGACGTTATTGAAGAGGTATGTGATTTATTTATTTTTTGTTCAAGTTTTTGTGAAATTTTTTGTATAGGTTGATGAACAATTAACGATTACATCTCAACGTTCTGCAAATGATCAAAGACCGACTGCAATGTCGATATTCGGACCAGTTAATCGATCTGATCCAATTGATGTTCCGCATTCAAATAGTGTGGGAAATGAGTACGTTTTTGACATAATTAATGGTGTTTATGTTTTATTGATTCGTATTTTAGAATGAGTTCTGTTTATGATCCGTATCCAGTGTCTAGGTCAGCACCGAATCGAACAGATTATGGACAAGATGAACTTGATAGAGTTAGTATAAGTTCCGACTCGGATTCTGAAGCCGATTTTAATTTATTGAAGAAGAAAAGGAGTGAGGAACGTTTGGAACGGTGAGTGATTCTTGTATTTTGTAGAGTTGAGTAACTGATTTTGTGATTTTTTTTTAGTTTGAAATTGAATTTGTCGAAATCAGTTAGTAATAGAAGTGAACCGAAAACACCTGTAACACCAATAGATATTACAATGTCATCGACGCCTTTTTTGCCGATGATTTAGAGAAGTATTAGGAAATTGTATATTTTATTTACGTAGAATTATTTATTTTAAGTAAGAGTAGTATTTGATTTCTACACATATTTATATCAAAATATCAAACAATTATGCAGTGTTCATTCCATTTTGAGTGATTTCAATTATGAATCATTATTCAACGAAGTAGTATTTGCAAGTATTAATAAAAATCTAAAAATGTTAATGTTGTGCTACTTCTTAGCTTTTGTAGGTTTTTTTCTTTCAAATCATAGTGGCTTATTATGTGATATTTTTTATAAGAGAATTTGAAGTGATAAAGTACTCTAATTTTAGAATACAGATTTATTAACTAAACAGTTTATTATTAACAAAATATACAAACAAAAATGACGGATGTAAAACTCAGTCTTCGAAATGATCTTGTTCTTCAAATTGATTCTCATAGTTACCCAATAATCGTTGATTTTTCGGATCGAAGGGACTACGTAAATATAATGTAGCTGGATATTTTTTATTTCTCACTTCAATTTGATATCGTGCATTTTTTAGGGATTCTTCTTCAAGTATTTTTCCTTTCGGATGTTCAATGTAACCTGTGCCAATGCTACAGTCTAAATTGAAAGCGTATTCACCGCGACGTAAGAAACCGACAATTTGATCATCACGCCAAATGGTTTCATAGCCGAATAACGCCACTTGGTCATGCAGAGTGAAGAAAACACGGCGTTTTTTAATGCCTTCTTGTTTCAAGCGTTCTACGTGCTGTTTGCCTAAATAATGACCGTCTTTACGGCAAACGGCACCCAGATTTGCTTCGACTGGATTGTCGTCGATTCTGAGATCATAGTTTAACAAGTGGTAACCTGAATTAAAGAAAAATTGTAGAAGAATTTAAGGAAACACGAAGGAATGTACCTTTTTCACAGCTTAAAGAGAGTAGTGATCGGAAGCCAGAATGTCTTAAATCAAAACCACGACCAGCATCTACAACTTTATTGAAAATCGAGACACATGAAGCCACTGGGATGTGAAGCTCGAATCCCAATTCACCGATGTAACTCACTCTCATCGCACGACAAACATGGTTATTGACTTTAATAATGTGCGACATTCCAGGAGGGAAATTTTCATCTGTTATTGGAGTTTCTGTTATGGATTGCAAAAGCTCCCGACTGAAATAAAAAAAATTATTAATTTAATTTTCATCTCTTCTATGAAAGAGTGCACCTTTTAGGACCTTGGATAGAAAGAATACCTAGTCTGTCTGTGATTTCTGAAATCACAGCCTTGAAGTTTTTGCGAGCAATTTCACGTTTAAAGTGAGCTAGAGATTGATGACCAACAGCTCCTGCCACTACCACATAGTATCCTTTTCCCTAAATTAAGATAGATGTGAAAACAGTTTAAAATTTAATTGGAAATCACCTTTAAAATTGGCCCAACCAAAGTACCGCCACCTTCTTCTAAAATTGTTACAGTTGCGTCTGCCTCTACACCGCCTTTGGAATTCAGTGAACACGTGTACACAACTTGGCCGGGTTTTCTGTCTAAATTCGCAGTGAAAAGCCAATCGGCCGCTTGTTGAGCGTCGGGGCCGGTTAAGTACATTTTTGTGTAACTCGAAGTATTGAATAAGGCAACATTATTTCTTGCTGCCAGAGCTTCTTCTTTTATCTAAAAACAGCATTATGCCTGTTTCTGTTTAAAGAAAATTTGTAATTTACTTACCACTTCTTGCTGTTTCGAGAATCCCCACGTGTAATCTTCGATTAATTCATTGTAATATCTTTTATCAGTATTAGGAACATGATCATAACAGCCAAACCAATCGTAACCGCGCACTGGAGCGGTACGATCTTTTATAAAGTAACCAGGCCGCTCCCAGCCTTGGGCTTGTTCCATGAAAGCGCCACTAGCGACCAGCGCCTAAAAATCACAAACATTAACTTCCAAAGGAAATGAAAACTTTATGTTGTTTACTTCGTGGAATGGATCGATTTTGTGGTTACGTCCAGCCAGCGGCTGATCGTGCGGGTAAACAATACTATAAGTATGTATATAGCATTCATGACAAGTTTCAATAATCCACGCTCTGTCAGTACGTTGGATGGGCGTGAATCGGCGGATGTCGTACTGATGCATCGGTAAATCCGGCCGGCCAGTTGCGATCCATTCGGCCAATTGTTCACCAGTGCCGCCACTTAATTGGATACCAAGTGAATTGTAGCCAGAGTTATGAAACAAACCAATCAATCTTGGATCCTCTCCAAGAAGCGGTTTGTGGTCTGGTGTGAATGATTCAGGACCGAAGACGTCGGATTTAATTCCAGCACTCTCAAATGATGGACACAATTCACAAGCTGATTTCCAATGACTTTCGAATACTGTTTTATCCAATTCATATAAACTGAATTTGAAATCTTCTGGCATTTCTTTGACAACTATTGGATTTCGTTCGTAGCCGCCAAGAATGACGGAATCACCTTGGGGTCGGATGTAGATGCCACCGTCGTGGTCTCGAATACATGGACTGCCTTTGATTAGAGGGACGGTGTCGGTGACGACATAAGCATGCTTGAAAGCGGTTAAAGGTAATTCAAGACCGACCGATTGTGAGATATTTCGGGCCCATACACCACCACAGTTCACCACTACGCTTGTTTTTATTTTACCAAACGGAGTTTCAACACCGACGACTTTTTTCCGACCGGATGATTCTTCTGTGAAGATATTAGTGACTGGACAGTCTTCAATTAACTAGAAATGCGATAGTTAAGGTAAGTGGATTGGTAAGTGTGATTTTATTACTTGGCCTCCAGTCATGGTGGCGCCTTTGATTAAAGAGTTCACGTATCCTGTTGGATCTGTGTAACCGTCACCAGGGGAAAACAAAGCTCCAATGAAGGATTTCGGGTCTAAGATCGGGGATAATTTCTGTGCATCCAAAGGACTTATTAATTGACTTTCGATGTTGAAGAAGTGTCCTAGAGTGTGGATACGTTTATATTCTTCTAATCTTTCCTGAAAAAAATTAAAAGTGAGAAAATATGGTTTAGCTCATATATAAAAGTTTTACTTCTGTTCGGGCGATGAAAATGCCACCATTGTTTACCCATCCCGTATGGACGCCAGTCTCCTTCTCTAAACTTGCTAATAATTTTCTTGTTTTGTATAACATTTGTATATCTACATCGCTGGGTCTTAAACTCCATACTAATCCACCTGTGTGCCAAGTTGTGCCACTAGTCACTTTGTTTCGTTCCAAAAGTACAGCTTTGATGCCCTTTTTTGAAAGGTGGTAAAGTGTGCTGGCACCAGACACGCCACCCCCTTAAATATAATTAATATTTTCTTAATTAAATCATAATTTCAGAGATATATTTACAGCGATAATATTTTTTTTTCTCTATAGATTAACCCCATGAACTGTCCAAAGAGCGAATTATGTTTTGAAAATGAACCAAGTGCATACTTGTACTTTTAATTAAGTAAAAGGTTAAAATAGCTAATTCTAATGGAATATTGGATAGTTATATTAGGTAATTATATACATACCAATAATTACAACATCGGCTTGTGTTGGAATATTTACATCTTTGCTAAATTGTTTATGAAAGTTTTTTAAAATACTTTTTGAACAGTTGAAAACATTCACATTTTTCACCCTTAACATTTTTTTATTTTATAATCACAAGAAATTTAATTTGAAAATTGTTTATATTTTACATACATTCAAATACCTACACACGAGAACATATAAATATGTTATACTGCTTGTTCAACGAAAATACACTTCTGACAGCCTCTAATCTAAATCAACATTTATTAGACTCGTTATTCTATCAATTCAAAAACAACTTATGACCCCTTACTTATTTGTTAAATATTTATCGTTGATAATAGAGAATAACTTTGACGTTTTGCTTGTTTGCCTCTTCTCATCATTACTTAATAATTATGAATATTTTATCCAAAATATTTTAATATTCTATCCGATGTAAGTGGTTATGTTTAATAGGAGATATTTCATATGTTTGCATTATCAAGTTTAATTACACAAAAAAAAAATATGTTATCACTACACAGCAGCAATTGTTTGTTGCCCGTTTGGTATAATATGATTATTAAACTGATTTGTAATTGTTGCAAAACAATTTTTATTTGCGACCGGTTTTCACAAGAGAAACTTTGTAACAGAAAACTGATTAATGTGTTTTTTTTATTTCGCGTTCAATTGGACAGTGAAATGCACAAGTATTTATTTACTGTTAATATACATGGTTTATATGTATTTTCCTTCTGGAAGAGATAAGAGTGATAAGCCATTTTCTTGTTGAAATTCCGGTAAATATTTAATACATGATTCTTTACGTGTGATCATTTTTTCTTATAAAATTGACTTCCTTGTTGTATTAACGCACAACCGATCAAACTGGTGATCTAATCGATTAACACAAATACTAACTTGTGCGAGGCTTGGTAGAAGAAATTATTATTCAAGGTTTAAAGAAGGCGGTTGATGTTCGATTTATTTGTCATATAAACACAACATATGTACTTAGGAACTGTTAGAAGATCAGAAGATGTATAAACCAGATTTATCCTGAACGATTTGTGTATGAGACTGCATTATTAGATTCTGAATATATTAATTACAGACGAAAAATTTAAAGCGCAAAATTGAAAAACTCGGTTACTTCAGAAAAATTGTTGAACTTACACGCTTTTTTCATTTTACCATAAATCTAAGTTAATTCTGAGTTAAATAGCCATTTCCACCAATCAAATGGCTGTTTAACTCAGAATTAACTTAGAATGTGTCAAAAAGAGAACGGCTATTAATTACAAACGAAGAAATTTAGGAGCACAGTTAAATGCGTTCAAATATTTAAATATCGTTTTTTAAAACACCAGCCAAATTTGATTAAATATCTTTTGGTCTTTAGATATAGAAAATTTTTGGTTTTATTCACGTATTGCCGGATTATCCAATACGCTATAAGGCTAACTATGCTATAGCCTAAGGCGCCGTTCGGAAAATAGGCGGGAAAAAACACGTTAAGAAATAGGATATTGTTTATTAAGTCTAGAAAAAATATTACAATAGGAGACAAATTTCAAAATATTTTTATTTTGTTAGCATTGATGTTTTTTTTACTTTTTCTTTTAACAATATACAAATATAAATGAAAACCCTCGGTACACAGCTTGTTATTTATTATTTAATTTATGGCTCATCAACACCCCACAAAAGATTCCATCTTAAACGAAGAAAGCTGTCTCTACTGACATGTGGTGGTATAAGGAAAAGGGCAGTTCACTGAGTCTTAGCGATGTGTGCGGGTGTTGGTGCAGTGAAATGTGTCATTGACTTGGGATTACCACTGAATATTGTTTTACTGACTTATGTTGACTCTTGAATTCTTTATCTCCAATCCATAAGCCATATGAGAGCGCTCTCGCGCGGCTCACCCTTCAGCGTGGATGGCTGTTAACGCACATGCATATAGCGGCTTATTTTGATAATTGATTCTGTAATAGCGTAATTCCCTCAGAATCCGGAGACGAGGCGTTGTTATGATTATCAATACCGTTTCGGTGTAATTTCATTCAGTATTCAGAGTGACGAATATGTTGCGTTAGAAGAGTACAAAATACTCGTGAGTCGTGAACGATTTATCTTTCTGTTTTAGACGATCTCTTCTTACCTATGGCTGCAGGATGGATATGTTATAAGACCACCTTGTTACGAAATGTTTTAACGCGGTGTAATTATACTACAAATTAATATCTCGTTTGTCATTAAATAACATTTTATCCTCTTACAACATATACAGAGTATCATTTTATTATTATCATTTTAAGTAAAATACTGTATAAAATTTGAATACAATTTTTTAATTTGTCAATTGAATGAGAGATTGGCGCTTATTTGTTGGGTATTGTTGTATTACTTTTCTGCGCGACTTTGCACATAAACCCTGTAGAATAGTTTATTTCTACACTGTCTGCAAAAAGTACAATTTTCAATGTCTCAAAACAGTTTATAAAGAAACACTTTCCATGTAAGGCGTAGATAAATTTCTTTTGTCAAAAAAGAAAAAAAAATTCAAAAAACAGTGTACTTATTTTACACGAAGAAAGAAATTGTTCAAAATTTGCAGCACATGCAAATACAATTAATCTACATTTTAGCAAAATAGCATTTATATTTTTCGATTGTTTATATTAAGCGGTAACATTATTGCATGTACCATTGTTCCTTTCCTAATAGCCGAAAGCGGAAAGCAGGCAGTTTAATATATCAAATCAGCTTATCTATCGAATTTTGTGATTGTCTATTCATTATTAAGTCTTTTTAGTCGTATTGGGACTCTTTTAGTTTAGTTGTTTGTGTTGTGCGTGCTTATCCAATCGAACAAGTTTAGTCGTACCTATTATTTTTTGCGTAGGGTTAAATATTAGCGATTAAATTTGTAATTGTGATTCTGATGTTGATTGTTATACGAGGGTGCATAGTGAGAATGAGTGGTGTTAAAAAATCTAAGAAAATACGTAGATTGAAACAATGGCTTCAAAAAGTACATAATCTACAAATCTTTTATCTTTGATATAGCTATTGATTTTAGATGAATTTTAATTTCTAAAAGTCGTGATTCGATAAAAAAAATGGTAATTTAATTTGTAGGCGCAAAAATATTTTTAGCCTAGGGCCGGACATGAGCTAATCTGGAACAACAAAAAACTATACACCCCAAATATTAAAGAATTTATATACAAAATAAAAACTTATTTGAAAGAATCCTATTTCTTAGAGTGTTTAAAAAATAGAATATCGTTGGATCAATTCGGACATTTCTCAAACTACGACGATTTGTGTAATAAATGCAATTTTGGTATTAGATGTACGATACGTGTGTTAATTTACATAAGTAAAATTATGACCTTTGGATAGGTCCAAGAAAATGGAACCTCATTAAACCAGAATAATATGCGTAGTTTAGTAATTTTGCATAAATAGAAACGCAGATGCTTAAATTTGATTTGAAGATTTACATAACTTTTTCGAAATCCGTGTTTTGTTGGCCGTATACGTTTAATATTCAAATAATCACTAGAGGCGCCACAAGCCCAGCTGCCGCTTGCTGTAAATCCAAGAAGAGGGCAGCAGATTCCGGGATTCCTAAAGATTTTAGTTTAGTAGACCTGTCAAACGTACGTATGGTACGTATTTAGGGCGGGGAGGTTTTCGTTTCAGTGGCGATCTAATTTAGTGTAATTTATTAAAGTGAAAATAATTTCGAAAAAAAGTCATTTATATCATTTAGTATCGAATCATGTTTGTGGTGTTTTAGATCCGTTTTACTGTGATAATAAATTGTGTGTTGTGTTCTTATAAGATGCATTCACAGTATTACCTATGAGTGCAACATATAATAATCAAAGGTAAACAATATACATTTCCATCTCTTTCTTTCTTGCAATTGTCTAAATAATTTCTCTTGTATGTTTTCAAGTTGAATTTCTATGGACAAAGTGTTGGTTGAATACATTTATTTTCTAGGACATTAGTGAAGGTTGCCACCAATTTTTCCTCTCTTCTTCTTTCTACTTCACAGTTTTCCTTTCTGGCCGATTTTATTTAAAGCACATATAAATACACATCATCTTTAAGGGTTAATCGATGTACTAGAGAGGCGACATTCTCTTTGTAGGTACAATCGAGAAGGCGCAGGTTCTAGTTTCGAAATTTTATGTTGAAATAAATTTGGGCACATTTTCTCAGTGTTGTACATATATAGAAATTTATTGTGTCTAAAAGAATTTTCATTCTAACTATCCCGTATTGATTTAGTTTAGGAGAGCTTAACTGAAAAGGTTTCAGGTAGTGATCTTGATGTATATGTGAGGATGAAAGGTGTATTTCCAACTTTCTTTTTTTCATTTGCCACATTTATTAACTCTGCCACTGGAAAAAAACGCTTCAATCATATAGTGCACAATGATTTATTTTCGTTAATCAATATACAATGCACAATTGTAACTGTATTAACATTTGAAAGCTTTGATCTTTCACTCTTCTCGATTGGAATATTGGAAACATTCACTTGAGTTTCCAATGCAAAATTTTAATTTTACTCGAAATGCCTATTTTCTATTTAATTGAATTACATGTGTACCTACATGAGGGTTATTTTATTTCATGCTCATGAAAATTCCAAGCGATATGTTATAATTTCATTATTTTCCATTTCCATATTTATACAACAGCTGCACTATACAACATTGCTCTTCAACTATATAAAATAATGTGATTAATTTTTACACAACGTCATGAAAATGTGGCACATTTATTTAATTTTCCAACTTTTTTCATGTGGACAAAGATAAAATGATATTTAAATAAATTCACCTTTTGTTTGAAACGCCCGGCATATAATAAGCTGTTCATAGGTAATATGAAACTTGCAATTACTTATTCTTGACATTGTAACTGAAATTCAATTTGCATATTTAAATATAGTAGGTATATGTATATACACTTAGGTATAGTATTTTCAACAATGCCTTATTGTAAAAGGAGAATATTCGAGTTTAAAACAATATCTTCTAATTATAAATGAATGCAATGTTTTGTAGACGATTCAAATTGTGAATACAGTTTCACTTAAAGTATTTCAATTTAAAATTCAATCCGCATTCACTTTATATCATTTATATTGTTTCCATATCAAGTGCGAAAAAATTCAATAGACTGTCGTGAATTTTTTAAGATACACGCTGGAATTGTTAATTTGTGTTAAAAACTGAAACCGATTGAGAAGAGACGCACTTGTAAAAGACAGTCCTAAAAATATCTTATTAGAGGTTTTCCAGTTAAAGTGTAAGCATTTTTCTTTGGAAATGATGTTGATGATTGTGTTTGTGAGAGAGTTTAGTAGAGAATAAGAGCAAGTTTATGAGATAAATCGGGATTTTCTGAAAGCCGATAATCATTTAGTTAAGTACTTTTCTGCCATATATGTTTACTAATTAATTATATGATAAATTCTTCCATGGTAGGTAATCCTGAATACAGAGCTAGAATTGATTTGCCATTCAACGTGTTATAAACTAGGGATTCAACCTATTATTTACTCTATCTCATAAACTGATGTTTATGTACTTTATTTCAGTAGATTTAACTTGCAATTGCATTAATCCTAAGATTAATAGTGCCTTTTGCCCCATGAACCATGGCAGAAATCACGTTTATTAACTGAAAATTGACTCTTGTTCGAGTACAGAGCGAAATGCATTTGTTGGTAGATGACGTTAAATCCCATTTATCATAGCTAATATTTCAATAATAAGTACTGCAAGTGCTTGAGAAATGTATATATAATGATAATTTTTAAGTAAATTGTATATTAGCTATTAAAGAAAATAAGAGCTATGCTTTTTTCATATTAGGTTTTTGAAAGTTGCACGCCAAGTATATGGGGCGCAAAGAAACCATTTATCTTCCTTTGTGTTCGCTTTTACATTAATTTGTTATCGCTTCTTATTTAGGATAAAATTCAATTCACAACAGTATTCAGTGTGTAACGAAATTTCTGTGTATTATTAATTAATTTTTATTTTTTAAATAAGTCCACCTTAATAAATTTTAAATTTTTTAAAGGAACAATTAAAGGTGGAACTTTATAATTTTTCCGTTTTTATTTAATTGTTAAGTTGTGTGTATCCATAAAACGTACTTTGTCTCTCTTTTATTATTATATTTCTTTTTTAATATTAATCATTACAATGAAATTATACGCATTTGTAAAGGAGGCATAAATGTCTTGGAATGGAATGTTTTATTATATTCTCTCAAAGAGTGTAATAAAATGTTTATTTATTCACCGTTTCAAAAACACCATCATCGTGCACGTATACTTATTAAATGGTACACATTATTTGAATAGTTTCATATATATTATAGGTATGCTTCATAAACTTCTTTATAATGGTGTAACACTTGATTTTCGATGGTCATTTACTTGCTCTTGAATCCGTACATTTCGCTCGCTTTTTATTAATTGTTAAAAACTCATGAATCACTCACAAGTTTTATATGCGACAAATTTCGATATACGACTTGTGTAATGTTATAATAAAACATGACTAAACGAATAAATGTGTCTTTCTTATTATTTCAGATCTCCATGCGAAAAAATTGAGTGCACGAAAATGGAGGAGAAAAATTTAAAAGAGAAACCCACATAAATCATGCCAACTTTGCAAACACAAAAAGGAACTAAGCGAACGAGAATAATGAAAATGAAATCAGTTCCTGTTAAAAAGAAAAAAGTGTCCCAATTGAAGCAGCAGCCGCCAAAAGATACAATTTCTGAAACGATTTCATTTGTTATAAAAGGAAAAGTGACGCCAATAAAGCAGAATTTGCTATCGAAAAAGAAGGAAATCATTTTGAATCAGAAAAAGAACAATAAACAGCAACCGAAAGACAAAAAGTCTACAGAGAAAACCAATAAGAATAAAAAACCATCTCCAAAAATATGCAAAAAAACTGACAAATGTTCATCAGTAGTGGAAACAAAAGTTCAAATTAAAACTGCCAAGAAACCGATAAACCCCCCATCGAAAAGTCTTAAGAAAAGTTCGGAGAAAAGTGCTGGTGATATAGCAGCTGCAAAAAGAAATAAAAATACAAAGGTTAAAAAGAAAATTAGTGTACCGACAATGAAGTCAGTTAAGAAGTCGGTTAAAGAATGTAAAACAGTTGGTAAAGACGAAAAGAAACAGTCGAATAAGACTATAAATGTAAAGAAGACTAGTCCCAAACAGAATATAAGCGAAAATGCGGAAGACATAAAATGCAAACTAGATATTCAACAGAATAATAAGGTGTCCGATAATAAAATTATTGAGCACGATAAAGAGACACAACAAACTATACAGAAATTGTTGTTACAAGCCCAAAAGGCGATCAAACCGAAGAGTACAATAAAAAAGTCAAAGAAAAAGGAAACAGACATAAAAGATAATAAAAAGAAGAAATTAAAGAAACCGAATTTGTCTCAAAAAGTGACAAATAAAGCTGGTAAATCGACAAGAAACAAAGCATCCGATTCACCCTTAAAAACACAAATCAAAAGTGAAGTAAAAGACAGAGATTCATCGTCGGAAAGCTCTTCTGATAACATGTCTTTAAACGATCTACGAAACGCTGTTGATGACAAAACAGAAATTAAAGAGAAAATATCGAAAAACCCAATCGATACGAAAAAGACAAAGAAGGAGCTTTTAGCCGACAAGAAAACGAAAAAAGCTCTCCTAAAACGTCATACACCCAAAGGAAAAATGATAATAATGAAGAAACGTCTCCCATTACCACAAGATAAATCACGAATAAAGGAAGATTTAAAGACACGCAAATCGAAATTGTTCGGTTTCTGGAACGGTCCAAAACGTCATCGTGTAGCTTCTTTAAATGCATTAGCTAAAGTACACTGTTTATATGAAAATGAGTCACGTAGCAATATATTGGACTCAATCGAAACGACAACAATCAAAAAAGAACAAACAATAATCAGAAAAGATGATGTGGAGAAGCGGAATGATGGTGTAACGACGCGAACATTAAGGTCTGTGCCCGGTTTACGGGCTGTGGGCAAACATTGGGACATGCACGATACTACCTCGAGTTCAGATGACAATAATAGCGGTACGGAAAGTTCTAGTGAAGCAAGCAAATCAAAAGAACGCAAGAAGGAATTGTCGAAAAAGAGCAGTAATACAGATAGTGATGACAGTAAGAAGCCGGTTAAGAAACGGCGTCGAAATCGCACCGAATTGATAATGGATTTGAAAGATATGGTGGTGAGGAAACGTATGGCCAGTTTGAATGCGAGTGCAATTTTGGCGGCCAGTTATTCGTTGGAAAAACGTGCCGAACGTGGTGGTAAAAGTGATGATTCATATGAGAGTGACTCGTCGGACGATTACTTTTTAACAACCGATGATGATACGGTGGAGGATAAGAAGAAGAAATGCTTTGAGGAGGATGTGAAAAAGGAAGAGCAAGATCGTAAAGTGATTGAAGTGCATACAACACCAAATAAAAAAGTTGCTGTAATTTTAAATCAGGACACTGATGTTACAATTACTGGTGTGTATGTAAATAGTACGACTAGAAGTACACACCAAGATGGTTACTGTAGTATTGCCGGAATGCAATATAGAATATCCGCTACAAGTCATACACAGACAGCTGCTACTGCTGTTGCTACTGAAACACTGTTGCAGTCATCGTCCTGCAGCGCTCCTGAAAGTGTAAGTATGCACGTTTTCTATGTAGAAAGAGTTATGTTCGTTTATTATTGAAATGTATTGTCGAATTATGATTGATGAATGATATGAGAGAGGATTGAAAAGAGTTTTGGATTTAATTGATTGTTAAATTATCTAATTTGGAAATACTGTTTTGTTTTTAACTGTAGAAAACAAACGCGGCCCACATGTTCATTCTCTTATATTACATTAGAAAATACAAACAGGTAGTTGAGGTGAAAATTTATGTAGTACTACATATTAGAGTTATAAACAATAATTAACTTTGAAAGATTTTTACTTTTATTGCAATTGTTTAAAACAAATTAAAAAATTAAGTGAATAATGATCTCGAAGTGGACTGGATTTGTATACAGTTTGTAATTTGTTTTTTTTTTACCGTTCGTTGGTTTAAAATGTGGAATTACAAAATTTATTACACAAGTAACATAAAGGCAGTAATCATTGTTTTCGTTTTTATTTTGTGTAAAATTTTTCACTGTCACAGAAAACTTGTTAACTCTGTTTAAGTATTTTATTTATGATATTGGAGAATGTAAACAATTTACATACCACAAAGTGAAGTTGAATGGATTGTATGTACAACACTATTATAATATTTCGCATTTATTTTATATGTAATGTAATTTATATTTAATATTTATCCAGTCATAAGCTAATAGGAAATATGCGCGCTTTGTAGACGATGTCGCTTTTATTGTCTTTTCACACACGGCAGTCTAATATTGTGCCGTTTGGTAGTATTAAATTGTCTTTTTTTACCTAACAAGACTCTTTCATGTTTAACAGAGAGAACCTTTCGTTTTTGTCGCTTGTACAAAAACTAATATACTGTCGGATTCATCGTCAATTTGAACCCGTGTGTTACACGTATGAATAAAAGATTAGTGCACCGTTTTTTTCCCGTCTTTCTCATAAATCAAATGAATAACCGATGGTGTAATGACGCGTTTTGTGCGCAACATTAATAAGGTAAAGTGTGAATTACTTGAATGTTAAATTATGTGCAGCAATATAAAAGCGTATAAGTCAATAAAGTTGTCCTAGATAAGCTTATAAAAATGTACTGTGTTCAAGTGTGTGCAAATATGGCAAATTTCTTGTTCAAAAGAGTCTGTAGAAGGTGCAATGAAAATACTTGACTGAATATTGATTAAATGGCATCTGAACGTCAATCAGTTTGATGTTTTCCATCAAATTGGTCAAGACGTTCAATCCTTAGAAACTTTTCACATGGCCTATATTCGATGAATGTAAAATGTTTGTATAATCTACATAAAAATAAAAAAAGACAATGTATGCATATCTTAATCAAATTGCCATTTGTGACCTATTTAATAAGGTCACAATGAAAATGTTTCGAGTCTGCAATGTTAATTTGATGAGTTTTTCTTTTGTCATTTGAGTCTTAGAGCGATGGTATAAAATGCAATTAAGTTAAACTTGGTTTTTAAATGATAGTGCAAACCGCAACGTTACACGATCTAAATGATTTGTTTTGAGGTTTTGCATCGATTAAATTATTATAAATTCAAACTTGGAATTGTATTATTTTGTTATATCGTTTTTATTAGTTTAAAAACCGAGTTAAAAACATTTCACCGCATATTATATGTACACATATTTACATGTTTACTTGTGGTTGTTGTGCTTTTCATGTAAAATATTTACAGTAGACTTTTAAATGTATATGTATATATGATCGAATTTGAAGAGAGCTGAAACTTGGACAATAATTGAAATTCGTGATGGCACCAGAAACATAGAGAGAAAGTAAAAATAGCCGATGCAATTTTAAGTTTGTATTTCATGGAGCAGCCAAAAATTTGGCAATCAACGTCTTGAAAAAAGACACGAAAAGAGAACGAATATTATGAATTAATTGTGGGTTGTGTTAACTGTAACATTAAAATGAATTATAACGTTTACCAAGTGCCAAAATTTATGTAGAGTATTGTACAATAGCAATCATTTAAAATGTATTTACAAATTATTTATACATGAATTTCGATGCAATTGCTAAACGTATAATAAAATGGAAATATGTTTAGCGGGCATTAATGTGAAATCGTTTGCTCTAAGCTCTATAATTATGTTTATTTACCTTCAAACAACTAAATATGCTTAAATATATGAGCTGTACAGGGTGTAATTGACTGAAATTATAACAGCAGTGGTCTGAAATAGAAAACATATCAATAAACTACGAAGAATGCACTCCTGTGATCATCAAGGTTTTTAACAATGAAAATATTTCCCATTTTTGTGTACCAATATTTTTCATTCAAAAGGAAAAATAAACAAATTTAGAAATCTTTGATCTTTAGAATCTTTTGAAGAACTTTCTGTTAAATATAGTATTTTGCTCAATTGCTTCATTACACCCTAGACTGATCGGTATGCAAATGAGAGATCTGCACTCCACCGCAAAATATGATCCAAGCGAGTTCTTCTATTCAATTAAGAGTGTGTGTGTATTTTATCCGTCTGTGTGTGGTATAGAAATGGTTTCCAAGAACCCATCCATCCATCAATCACTTTTTATCAACACTCTATCAGTTGTATAATTTGTTGTCGGTAATTAGAAATTCAATTAATTGCAGATCAATAGTGATTCAGCATCAAGTAAATCGTATACGCCATTAGATGCATTGTCGAATATGCAACCGCCACCGGGACCGGGACTCCAGCACGGCCATCCAGTGTTACATCATGCGAGCCAACAGCATCACATGGGGCCACCGGCATTGCCACTGCCGCCGCATCAGCTCTCGCCGGGCCGTCGACATGGGTGCTCAAGTGCCTTCACGTCGCCCCACGCCAATCCACCGTATCCACATCAGTCGGTGGCGGCGGCGGCAGCGGCCGCTGCAGCAGCTGCCAGCCATCACCATCTACCGTTGACGCAGGGCGAACTGGGCTACATTCACGGTTAGTATCTGCATGTGTTCTATACATGGTAGGATTATGTTACAGGGTGCAATTTTGCAATGTTTTTTTTCCTTTAAATGCATGAAAAACTTTGATGAAATATAAGATAACTGCATTTTTTTTCAATAAGAGTTTGTTGTATGAAATGAAATTCAAATATTTGGTTTTTGATGTTCAATGACGCTTTGAAGGAAGTCCAATTTTTTTATTCACAATCAGTATGTAATGAGGCATTTTCCGATATTACGGCCTCAGCGGGCAAACTTCTCGCGGCAGTAATGCTGCCCTTTCGGCCTCGGTATGTAATCTAGTATTATTCGCAATCAGTCAGTACTGTATTACTTTCAATCATGTTTTGGAGATGGGAAGTGGCTTATTGCTCTTCATAAGAAAAAAATTTTGGTCGATTTACAAAGTCGGTCGTAGATAGGGTTTCGTTCACGAATGTTGGTGGTTTGGTGCAACAATTAAAAACATTGTTGAAACAATGATTTTTGATTGTTGCAGAACTATACAAACATTCGTGAACGAAAATACATATAAAGTAGGTACAGTTCAATTGAATAGCTGAAACATGTACAGAAAAATTTTCGGTTTCTGCCGGGAGTCGAACCCAGGACCTTTGGCTTTAGCCGCCACTTTCTTAGAAAGTCATGTGGGGGTAGCCAATTATTCTGATATTTTACAGGAACATTGTCCACAATGACCTGAATTTATGTGCCAAATTTAATTATACATGACATTTTTAAAGGACTTTGATTTCTTTAAAAGAGCTCTTCCGAGAAAAAATTATTGTACACCCTGTGTAACAGTCGAACTACGCGCTCAGTACATATTTATCTGAATAACAATGAATTACTGTGCCTGGTTAACAATGGTCTGATAATACTGTTCGTTTTATAAATAAGCGAGCTGTTTTACTGGCATTATAGCGTTTATGTGGAATTTTTGGGGTGGAAACAACGTTTTAGCTTGATATGTTCTTTTGAATTCGTCCAGGACTGGTGCCCGAAAAACTCCCATCAGTTGCTCACTTATAATACACACACAGACATACATATACGAGTATAACAATAGAGATTCAATCTAGATATTTATATAGAAAAACTCTTTAAAGAATTATTTTAAATGAAATTTTTATGTTGGCCAATTATTTTCATTTGGAGTATTCTCAAATTGAAATATTGTGTTTGTTTTATGAGGGGAGAGCAACAATTGGTTCGATTATTTCAACTGTGTATGCTGTTGACTTAGAAATTTTAATTTAATTTTATAGAAAATATATTATGGTCAATTATATAGGTGTTATTAAATTTTGTTGAGGTATTTCAGAAATGTGGTTAGTTGACAGATGATGAGCCTAATCATTTTCTCTATCGCTTGTAAACGTGTTCCTCGCTATACATGTATAATAATATTGCAATTGACATTGATTATTGTAATTCCATTTTGATGGTCTGTGTGTGTGGAGATTAAGATGCGGTACTTGTGTAAAAAAATGCGCACAATTATAATTAACGGAATTATTCTAACGGATTTCTATAGTAACGTAAATTTAAATGTTCATCATACATGATCTTAAGGCTAGATTGTTTTCCAAGTGTGTGCTGTATTCGAGATATCACGATTGGTGTGTTTGTCTGCTGTATGTGATTATATGATTTGTTAAAAAACAACATATTACTGCCATTATCTGTGTCAGTGATCGTTTCAGTGGTATATTTATTTATTTCAAAGTTGATGTCTGGCCTTATCTGTAGCTTTCAGATAGAGAGAATTAAGCTAGGTCACTTTCACTTCCGATATCTTCCTTTCTCTAAACACTTTTAGGAATTTTCTATAAAATACTCTTAAAGAAAAAGGAGGTAGTTTGTTTTAATTCAGTTATTGAAACAATTATATGCATCACACACGATATTTTTCATAGCCTTGAATTCCTTTTTTAATAACGAAGAGAAATAATAATGGTTTGATATGTTGGATTTCCTGTTAAACCGGAAGCTGTTACAGATTGCGCAAAATTATTTGTATATATTCGACTTTGTATGTGAATGTACAGTAAAATGGGGGTTTTATATGCTTATAGAGCTAAAGCTTGTTTAATATTTGGATGAATTAACTAAATAGAGGTTGAAGGGTGATTATAAACTTAATGTGTCTTGAATTTATGTCTGTGTGGTCATATATAACTGTTTAAAATAATTATAAACGACTTGAACAGAGTTTGTCCTGATCTAAAAATCTATTTTTATGTTTTATAATTTACTCTTTTCTTTGTCTATGAAGAATAATTTTGCACATTTGTATCTATTGCCAAATATCTGTCCATTTTCGTTATTTATTTAGAAAGTTTTTTTGCTGCTGCAGCAATGGCTTATTTTCAATTGTAAATTGTATTTAAATTAGGTAACAATTTGAATATTAGATAGACAAATAGAGATATGTGTGTTTGTATCACAAAATTGAATTTGTCAATAATATAATATGTTATGTATAACCAAAGTATGAGAGAGAATAAGTTGACTGAAATGAAATTTCTATTGAAAAAGCTCTTCTTAGAGAAAAGATTATAGAGTTTGATCAGATTCTTACCATTCCATCGGGTTATACGAAATATTTGTGGAGTGGATTTTATATATTCCAGCAAGATTTTGCTGAATTATTTATACATTTCTTGACGTTTTGTACGGAAGGTTTGTTAATTTTAATTGAAAGTCGTACTAAAATTGGCTTAAAAATTATTCTTTGTGTATTAATAAATAAATGCACAATTTTTCGATGATAATTAATAATTGTTATGCTAAAGTGCATGCAGATCTTTTGTATAATATTCCACGATTATGGAAACAAGTTTCCATTACAGTTTCCAAGAAAATATAAACTAATGGAAAAGCGCGCATTTTCCTAGTTTTGTTTGGAAATTCATAGCGTGAAACCACATATAATTTTCTAAAATTCTCCAGAAATCTTTTGCATAAATCAAACACTACAGTAGACTTGACTATATAGTTATAATATTCAACACGGGTGTTTATACGCAAAAACAATTACACTTCTAAATAATTTCATAATATGAAACGGTGAATTCGAAGTCACTTCTCTCTTTGAATGTGATGTGCCCAAACATGAAACTTCTGTACAAAGTGGATAATATAACAAATCCAGTTCGTTCTCTTCCCTCAGATTATCACATTCGCCCTTAATTCTGTAACAGAATATTGTGTTCACTTTAAATTTGATTACTAGGTAAATTCCGTGACGAATTAACACGAAAACTTTTCATTGACTTAATTGAATAATTCATATTAGAAAATGGTTTTCAAAATATGTAATTCTTTTTTGCGTGTATACACAGTTGGCAATCGAAAGTGTCTTTTTCATTTTAAAAAGTAACTGCGTGTTTGTTGCCCGCGAATTGGCTTAAAGCCGCACTGTGCTTTGATGTAAGAATTTTCAGAGATAAATCTTTTGAGGAAAAGTCAGGGAACTCTGAATAGCTACTTAATTGAATAAGCACATTTTTATCAACAGCTTCATAAATTTTAAACAATTAAAGAATTTATTAGAGTAAAGTCGTTGTCAACATTTTGTGAAGTTATTATGTTAATAAATGCGGTAGGTTAATTGAATAATTGTTAATGATTGTGTGATATGATAGACGTACCTACTAAGTTCAATTCGCAAATTCGCCATAAACTCGTTTTGTCTTTTTCAAAATGTTAATAAATTAAAATGATAGTCGAAAGATGTAAGTATAGGGTAATAAATAATTATAAGGTTAATAAAGCTTTTGCAAATGAATATGGTGTACCTATCTAGATTTAATTACCTATAGGTAGGATTCAAGTTAGGTACATTTATTACTCGTCCAGTATTTAATTATTAAGACAGTACACATAAAATATCATAATTATAGTTTTTGATTTGTAAAAAAATCACGTAATTACGTTTTACTAATTAGGAAGTATCGCCATTTTTGATAGGATTGCATACACAGGGAAACATGAAACAAATAAAATGTAGAGTACTGATAGATAGAGAGAAAGAGGTATGAGACGGACGGAGGTGGAAAACGTTTACATGTAATTGAAATAATATATCAAGAGGGTTATGAAATATGATGCTATACAAGTTTATTACATATGCAAAGTGGAAAAATGAAGTTTTATTCCAGAACGATGTAGATTTTCTGCTGAAACAACGGATCAAGGAGTGTTCTTTCGACAAAAGCTCTCGTGACGTACACGTGACGTAGGTTAAATTCTCGTTTATTATTGGTTAGACTGGCAGTGAATGAGGTTTTAGAGTGAAGTGACCGAGAGAGCCGAGGTTAGGTTTTAGTCGAGTTTCGACTGCCGGTGAGGTAGTTTTAGTGTTGAATTTTCGTTTGAATTTTTCACCCATTCGAAATAAACGAAAACGTGTAACGTAAAAATCTGTTTTATCGGAGACGCGTAAAAAGTTACGCGGTTTTAGTGTTTTCTTTCAAGGAAAATGGAATTTTAATGTTAAGGAATTAGTGTCAGTTTTCCACTAATTCATTAAAACACTGTTCACAACTTGTTTTCCTTCACTAAATTATATTCGTATTTTGTTATGATTGTTGTGCGGATTCTGTGCGCGAAGATGACGGATAGTGCCAAGTTTGATTAAAAACGTTTTATTTTTGCGCTCTGCAAGTGCGACGTAAATGCTTTACGCTCGACTGAATTGTATACGGAACATATTTTAAACGATACAGAAAACAAGTATTTAAGTTTTAGCGACTTTAAAAAAAACTGTTTTTTATGTTTGCAAAATTTTCTACTTCAAGTTTGTACTTGATTTACAAATGGGGAGGGATTTGCCTGTCTTGAATCCAAATATCTGCTTGATTCTTTTTTGAGTTTTTCCAAGAAATTCCAATGATAGTGCCTTGTTGAAGTTTTTTTAATTTTTCGTTCGATAGAGGAAATATTGTGCTGTGATAGTGAAAACAAATTGTGATTTTGCGTAAATATTAAGGAAAAGCCAAGATGAAAATCAAAATGCCATGTAAATTGTGCGAATTGTCGGTGGTTGATCAGCAAAAGTTCGGCAATAGCGGATGTACACATACACCATTTATGGTCAGTGATCAGATGCCGCCAATTGTGCAACCCTTAAGATTGATACACAACAACCCTTTCATGCAATTGCCACAAATTAGGGACATGATGTTAGCCGCCTATTTACTTACAGGTGAGCCTTAACGCACACATGTTTGTGCATGCATTTTTAAATGGGCAAAAGCGATATTTGTTTGATGAGCAGAACAAAGTATAAGAATAATGTCGGAATATAGGGTCCGAAGGCACCACCATAACCGGAAACTCATCCTAATGTTGTTGGATGTATAGTTTTGTTTCCGGTTTTGTGCATATGGTCATGTTTGTACGTGTTTGTATGGGTTGCTTTATTGTTGTGTATATGAAGAAGTTCTCACTGATGTGTGCTAGATATAGCAATATATGTATATACACCTGTTGAATTATTGTTATTCCCATTGATGATGAGTAAGGAATATAATATCGTTATCTTTTCGCTCCCCTTATAAATTGTCTATGTAAGAAAGTACGAATGCAAGTAACAGCGGCAGAAAATGTCTAATAGCTGCGGTCGAATTAATTATCTACGTTATTTATTGCAATATTATACCTACAGGATGTGTATACGGACAACAACTTGTGGATTATTATGTTATTTACTTTTCAAATTAACTCTCCTCTTACTGGAAAATGTTCATTATTGTTATTGTATAAGAAGAAGTTGAATTTAATCTGTCGTTATCATTAAATTGGAAGTCTTAAGATGTTCTTCTGGAATTGTGTGT
The DNA here is from genome assembly GCA_963930825.1 of Silvanus unidentatus. Classification (NCBI taxonomy): domain Eukaryota; kingdom Metazoa; phylum Arthropoda; class Insecta; order Coleoptera; family Silvanidae; genus Silvanus; species Silvanus unidentatus. The sequence continues at coordinate 16,170,001 of OZ005760.1, forward strand.
AGGCGTTTTACTTTTATGTTTAGAATGTTTCCAAATATTAATTTCTTTAATCTGTTTGAAGGTCTTTATATGGGACTTCCTTGTATACTTATTTGCGCATTTATTACAAGCTTAAACGAATCAGGTTTCATTGTGAATTCCAACTTCTGTTTATTCTCGATGACATTGTTAACAATCTATTAAGTTTGGTGACAGGTATTTCAATAGAAATTCGCGCAGCTTTAAGCTGTACCTATGTGAAAAGTGGATTTTTTCCAACGTATCAAGAGCTTTGATGTACATATAAATTGTATAATATAGAAAAATAAAAAAAAAATTGACCAAGATCCTTTGACGATGACAAGCTTAAGCAGTTGTGTATTAATTTATTAAAGGCCGGGTAATCAATAAAACATAACAATTTATCAGATGACTGTTACGATTTATTTTATTTGAGTTTGTTATTAATTATGGTTGCGCGATAGGTTTATTGCGAATGTCACATTTAAGTGTTATATAAAATGTGATATTCAATTGGCAAATTGTATACTTATTGTGGTTTACCACAGACGGAATAATTGGAAGAGACATTTTTTAAATGTTTATTATAAATATACTTGGTATCGGGGTGTTGATAAGTTGGTATTGTTGCAACCAATTATGGAATTTATTGCTTATATAAATCATTTTCTTTTGTTGTTATTTGATTCCTAATCCGTATTAAATGTAAGAGAGTTAAATTAGGATAAACAGCTGTAGGAATAACATTTACTAGTGCCGTTCAACTTTGACTTGGTAAAAGTTTGTTGTCTTCTTGAAAGTGTGTGTTTTTTTAGCTTGAACGGTATTGTATAGTTGGAGTTCAGGTATACGTCATGTACACAATGTCGTAAAGTAATGGATAAATACACATAAATAGATAATGCATAAGAAGTTTCCTATCAATAAATTGGTAATTTTATGAATTTAATAGAGTGGTGATTCGACTGTGTCCATAATATATCGAATTGTGAACATATGAAAATGAAAATGATTTAAACAGGACTTGTAATAAACGCCTCTTCGTCATATTACCAATAGATATCATTTTAAATATGCAATTGTCATGTTTATGATATAATATATTGTTTAGTTTACAGGTTTACATGAACATATGGTTATTGGTAGTGTGTATAAGTATGTACTTTTCTTTTTAAATGGAATATGCTAGCTAGTTTCAATTAATAACATTTCAAATTGCTCCAACAGGTAATTGAATTTCAAGGGAATTTAGAGAAAGAAAAAAGGACGAGTGAATTTTTGTAATTGCTTAAAAGGAGAGGGTGATCTGGATATATTTATTATTTTTTTCTCCATTAATTGAAAGCAGTAGTGGCTTTTGTGTTATTTGAAAATGGAACCAAATCCGCCTGGGTTAATGAACGCCTTCCTCCAGTCTGGTTCATCAATTCAATGCTATTTTTTGCGTCCAAAGTCGAAATTGTAGTCTATTAGAATAAACGAATCTTCTTCAAATGTTTGATGAAATTATTGGTCGTCACCACTATTTTATTATTGATTGGAAGATGTATGAAAATTTTAAAAATGAATAAGTGCTGTACCGTTAAGAATATGTTTCCTTACAAATTTATTTATGATAAAGTGTTGATAATGATCAACTAAATATTTATTACTCATTATTTCAATTTAACAAGTTGCGTATAATTTTTATCAGATAGAACACACCGTAAGTAGGATTTTAAAGATAGATACTACAAAATGCATTATGTATGTGGCTCGGTTATTGTGGCCTTTGTTGGGGCATGTTTATTCATTGTTTATGAATAGGCATTAGTTTTGTAAGAAATTTTGTTCAAATTTAAATATGAAAAGAAATATGTTACGTTTATCGGCACAACTAGATACAGGGTGGATTGAAAGAAATCTTTCACTTTGTTAGCAAAAATTGTTTGTAGTATATAAACAGAGTTCAAATTTTAAGGGAATGAAAATATAAAAAAATTACTTTTTGGGTTAAATTTTTATTTATAGGGCTTGTTTGATGAAAAATTTCATTATATACTTAATTGTCCCTTATAAGAAAAACACCTCGAAAAACACAAAATACCTGAGTTTTATGTATGTAATTCTTCATGAAAAAATAAACACTTCTTCAAAATTGAAGTTATGTGACAATTATCCAGAACACTCTATACATAACCATAATATGAATACGAGCATTAAGTTAATATTTTTTGCACAAGGAAACCAGGTCGTAAATTATACAATACTTTTTTAAAGAATTTCGGAATAGTCTAAAAATTTTACGAGACTTGGAGTAAAAGTTGGCAAATTCCCCTCTAAAATTTAAAACTTATTTCAACTTAGTTATATATACCGAGTCAGTTAGTTGGTTAACAAATATAAATTTTACATAAAAAGTTTTCAGCACAAAGTTATTATCTTAAATTCTTGTGTTGAATGAGGGGCTCGGCCTGTTTTTCCATTGTAACAATGTGTTTTAACGGCCCCTCTTTTAAGTGCGTATATTTTCTAACGATGATGATCGGTTTTGCGTTTTGCGGTGAGACAGATGATTTAATTCCTTTGGTGACAACTAATTAAATTCGTATCGAGAATGAGGGGGAATCATTTCAACAAATAATATCAAATGTTTCAATAAACAAACTATTAATTGGGTCACAATAAATGCTTTAATACTAGTAATTGATGATTTATGAATGAGTAGGCACTAATTTACTACCTGAGATTCTTTGGGTTTCATAACGGCTACTGACGTTGTTGGCTGTTTGAACAGTTTAACTTCCGTATTAAGGCGGGTAGAATGTTCTTAAATGCTACCGATTTCGTCCTTATTTATTCACGTGCTCAGGATTTGAATAAGTGCATTATGATTTCATCATCGTTTCATCTCCATAAAACACCTGTTTTTCAATAAAGACATTAATTCCAGCAAATTCTAGGGATGATTTAATTAAAAATTAAATTACCCGTCATTGTTTATTATTGTCTGTACATAATTAACGTGATAAGATAATTTATTGTTGTATTTATTTTTCAATTATCCTTTTGAGTATCGCTTTTTTATCATGAAAAGAAAGCGTTAAATAGGTATCGTCTCGGGTAACGTTTTCGCACGCAAACATGAAAAAATTACTTCACTATATAAAAATAGATGTATACTATAAAGTAGAGTTGAATAAGAGGTTTACAACCTACCTTAATAATAGTGGCTGTTAGAAAAATAAATTCATTATTATTATACACGTAATTTATACAAAAGAGATCCCTTTTGTTGGTGAAGAACAGGAAAGTTTATTAAAATGGGAAAACTTTCAAAGGTACCTAACAGAAATGTGTGGGGGTCCTGTAGGATGTAAATTGGAGTATTTTTGTTGATTGTGTACAGAAGTCACTTAATTTGAGTCTTAATTATATTTGTAATTCATAAAAGTGTGTTGTAATAACATAGCATTAGCATGTCATTAGTAAAGGGTGAAATAATGAGAAAATTATGAAAATATTTTGTTTGAAAAATGGATTTTTTTAAAACTGCCTTTGAATTATGAGGTAGTGAAATTCAGCGTCATGCTTTATTATTATTTCATTTAAATTTTTCGGTCTAGGTGGAAATTATATTTTGAAATTGATTGTGTGTGAAAATGTTGTTATATGTATATGGAATATGGTTTTTATCGTTACATTATTTAATGTATATAAACTAGAAAAGCCATATTTTAAGCCACAGAACAGAATTGGGAATTACTGAATTAAACAATGGGAATTGCTTGTCTATTTGAGAGATAAAATAAATTTATTTTCTATGATTTATTTTCGCAACTCACTGCTAAAACTGTTTCTTTTCTATTTACACTTGTTTTTCGAGTATGTTTTTTCATTTCGTGAGATTGTAGCTAAAGTTCAGTTCCTTGAACTGGCCACAACATTTACTCAATAAAATATAAAACCTTTTTAATAATAATAAGGAATTAGTATCGTAAAAATTTAACGACTTATTGGAGACTTGGTCTACTCGCAATATATAATCGATGGGGGAAAAAAAGTAATACTTATATTGACGTGACCCAATTCAGGAATATATTATCTAAAATAGGACATCTTATGTACAGGGTGTTTAGAGACCGTTGGGCAAAGTAAATTTTATGGTCAGAAAATTTGTTCCGAAGATCGTTATACCTGCAGGCCATCAAAGTTCTTGAATACGCATAAAAATTAGAAATCATAATTATATTAATTAGTCTTCCAAATGTTAAAAATAGTTGTGCGAAAGAAAAGCAAGACAAAAAAATGTTGAAGCTTTTAAAAAAATGATATCACAAAACTTTTACACAAATTTTGTCATGAACTCAATTTGTTAAAATTTGCCACCCTGTATAGGTACATATCTATAGTGCCTCTTTTGAATTGATTTCGGTTATGTACATAAATATGTGTATATTTTTTATTGTCGACATGTCGTGTCGAAGGAGATATCGGTCAAAGATACATAATCGTTGGAACATTTTAACACGGTCTCCTTGTAGGTATACATACATATAGATATATTGTGTTTGGTTTTGTATGTGAATGTATGCGAGAGCATGGTGGCCCCGTTCGTTGTCGTTTCACGTGTTTACTATGTACAATAGACTCAAGTATACACTGTATAGGTGTATTAATCTTGTCTATATGGTGTTGCGCTTCTGAAATCCGTCTGAGGTCCGGTTATTCTCTCACTTTTCGTTCTCTGACCTTATTACTCGCTCATTAAACAACAACAGAAATTGTCATTTATATTTGGTTATTGTTCGATTTATGTAAGAAGTAAATTATACGTTAGCAAGAGGAAATGTCTGAATGAGTTTCACTCCTAAACACAAATAGGTACACAGACGTCTGCCGTAAACACAATGATTATCCATTTTCTTGAAGGAAGAGATGAAAAAACGCAAAATGACTATCGATTTTCTTTTATAAACATTCCAATGGATAAAGTGGAGGTATTACGGTTGAGTGAATAATTGATTAACATAACACAAATATTGATAAAAAAAATATTAAAAAACATATATTATATTAGTAAATTTTAACAGAAAACACTAATGCAATTAAGCTTCTAATTATGTAAGGTAAACAGTCTCCTTAAGTGGAAAAATGCCTCGGAAACGGTTATTTAGAAGAGCGATTAAATAAATTTATAACCTGCCGTTTTCCACAATTACTTAGACATTTAATGAGAAAAGAAAAAAGAAAGACACGCATTATATAGGTACGGTTTTCGTTTAATTCGTTTAAATAAAGGCCGCCATCAAGTGAACAATCTAGAGAAAATGGATTCCAAGTACGACCAGACAATTACACTTACATGCAATATTCAGTAATTAGTTGTATATATAAAAGAATTGAAGAACAGAAAAGAAGAAAATTGAACAAGTGATCAAACATCTTTTTCGATTCTCATAAAATATTCCAAGTGCAACGTTGGCCTTCAACCGAAGAACAACTTGGAAACACACAAATGTTGATCCCCTTATAAATACTTATACAACTACTGGTCGGAGATGGAACATAAAAAATTTATTAAATGAAGAGAAGACAAATATGTGTGTAATGATTAACTTGGATAAAATGCGTTTGAGTGCACTTGTTTCAAGTTGAAATTATAAATCGTAAACTTTATTCATGCACACACATGTGAATGCAGGAATTATGATGGCTTGAAGTTTATTTTTTTTTCGAGTTTTTTTCTATCGTTAAAATTTGTAGAAATTAACTTGTACAGTTTTCGCCTCAAGTTGATTGATTTTTATTATTATTGCAGTTTATACTCTTAATGCAAATTAACAAATGTTTTAGTTTTTTTCTTAAAAACCCTAATCCTTGATAATGAGTTTTATATAAAAAATGAGCTTTTCTCATTTTAATTACTCAATATTATATACATAAAACAAAGACGAAATGAAAACTGTTTGAAAGTTTTGCATTTAATGCGATTCGAAAAGTTTTTTCAATACTTTTCTTAACGAAGATCTGTTTTTCTGTGTGTTCCTTCTTCCTATTTGGAAGTGAGCTCTAAATCACCATAAAATAGAAAATTTATATTTAAAAATGATTAATAAATCAGTGTTATGTCTGTGGAGTGGTTTTTATCTTTTCTACTACTTTCTACATTAACTTTCGATAATAAACTGACTACATAAAATAATGTAATACAATAATAAAAATGTGAAAAATAACACATATCTCCAAGACAGTGAAGATAAAATAATTTTCTAAATAATTTTATTAAAAAAAATCTATTAAAACATTTTTGATAGCAAATATACTTGTGTTTGTGTGTTGAATATGTAGGTTTATTTATATGATATAGCGAACGTGCAAAATACCTGCCACGTGTTATGTAAATCGGATAAATAACGTAGTAAATATAGATACTAGGCCCTCAGGATACTACAATCATATATTGTTTGATGAACGTGTCTTGTGTGTTATAATGTGAAGGCAAACACTTAGCAAATATTACAATTATTATTGTAAACGGAATGAATACAAATAATTACTGTATAGATTATTTGAATAATGTCTCTGTAAATTTGCGATTCAATGTATATATATGTGTGTGTATTTTGTAAAGTAAAAGTAAACTTTATATTAAGCCTCTATACTTGACAAATTTTATTATCTCAACAATTTGCAGTCTCCTTTATATTTGAGACTTGCGTATTTAAACTTTCAATTTAATAAAAGGTTTTTGGTAATTTTGTTGTTAACTGATTACAAAGGATGTTGAACATGTTCCTAAAGATGTTTGTTAACAAAGCTGAAAACAAGCTTTTCGAAAATTATGGAAAAGAATCGTGGATGGTCAGTTTTGCTTAAACACAGAGCAATAAACTCTTTTGTTGTAGAATTTATAAATGAATAGTGTTTGTTTCATTATGTAATTTTATGCCACTCACACTGTTATGTGTTTATGTTATACAATAGTAGCTTTTAAATACGGAAAATAACATTGTTGGTATGAACGGACTTTTTATATTAAGAAATAATCTCAATAGTTATTTAAATGTGTTATGTTATATAATAACACACAATGAGCGCTTAAAATGTTCGATTAATCAGACATACTAATTTCCAAACTGTAAATTACAGCTTGTAATAATTAAAACCGTTTTATACATTTTTTTTATTCATTCGTGGATCAAAAGAGAATGTAAAAAATTAATTTAAAGCAATTTCGCCCCGTATCTGATCTGATTAGTTGATTTGATAAAAATTATCTTTACGAACGCGAGTAGGCAATAAAAAATGATGATGAATCTATATAACTTGAGGGCCATAAAGTGCGTTTTTTTTGTTTAATGTCTGACATTATTGAATAAAACAGTTGGTTAAAAAAAAAGGTTTCAATTACTGTAAAATAAAGAGTGATTTCTAAGAATTGTGCAAACGCTAAAAATGTGTATGAAAATAAAAATGGTAACAGTAAACAACAGTTATATATTTAACGGTTCGAAAATCAAATTATTTCATTTTTTCCTCAACTATATTTATAAGTTCGTGTCATTAATCATCAAAAGCTTTTTATAGGTAAATGTTGTTATAAAGTGCAGGGCGACAGTGGAGATCGCAGTCAAAGGGACAAAACAATTTTAAACTGACTTGAATCGCGAACATAACACGTCATTAGTAGTCATTACAGGCTCACATGCAACACATAAGTGCATTACAGGGTCAATAAATTGCCATACAACTAATTTCGTATAGAATGATGATGGGGCGAAACGTGAAATTGGAAATTGTTTTAAGCGTCTTATTAATTTGATGAAATAAAGGGCATATCTTAGAACGTTTTCTTTGCACTGTTAAGTGTCTTTTCACTTTTTATTTTTATAAAAATTTTTTTGTGCTCTGCTGTAGTCTCGAGGGTTTTAAGATGTATGTAGAATTGGTTTGGGTAGACCTCGGGGTAGACACTTGAAAACATTTCTTTGAATATAATTAACTAAGAAAAATGCAAGTTGAATTTAATAAGCAACAATACAAAAGAGTATTATGATAGAAATCGGAATGAACTGATTATTCAGATATTCTTTGTATAGATTGTAATCTTAAGATAAAATGTTAAAGTTTACAAAACAATTGCCAGCTAAATACTTTTAACAGCTGCTTAATTATAAACCGAACTTATTATTTACTCAGAAATAGCTGATTGTTGTTTGTTTCTTTTTTAGGTACGTATATTGGCGATTTGTTATTATTGGCATCGTGACTAAGGGCTAACAAGTCAATATAAATATCCATTTCAATGGGGGATTTTCAAAACTGGTTTGTGTAAATGACTTTTTTTTAACTGCCCTCAAGGTCCATAAGAAAAGAAGCTTTTCTGGTAAATTGTAAATTTATAATAAGCGCACAAATGAAAGCTTTTGGATTAATAATACAAGCGCGGGTTTATAAATAATAACTATGTGGATGTTTATGAAAATTATATACAAGTATAACTTGTCGATAATTTTCTAATAAGCCATTATGAATGTTTAACTGATTTTAAAAGGAGAACGACAATTGATTATTAGAATCAATTTATTCATTAATATTATTGAATGTATATCGTTAACAAATTTGTATGATTTGATTCATCCTTGAATAATAATATAATTTTGTCATTATGTTTTCGAATAAGAAGATATTGAATGTGATGTTATAAAAAGCGCTAACAGATTAATTTCGTCTAATGATTAGTGATTCAAGTTGAATAGATCAAAGAGAAACGGTTTTATAATATAACCAATCAATATGATGTTCTTAGTTTCTTTTTCTTTAATTCAGTTTAGTGGCATCCCATAAAGCTTTTAATGTGGGTTCGTAAAGTGAACTTTCTAGACGAATGATCATTTCATTTAAAAAATCTTTTGACATTTTACTAGCCGATAACAGACATCCAATGCGTGGAAAATGAACGAAAATATAGTTTCAATTTTCCACGAGTTGATGTGTGTTTATTTAATTGTTTTAACATCAGCGGTTTTGTTTTTGCATTCATACATAATTCGCCACTAATAAATAATTAATTATATTTGTGATGTTGTTCTATCATAAAAGTGTACGGTTGGTAAAACCATTGAGTGTTTTAGAATGAAACCGGAGTGGTTGGTCCTAAATAGGCAATTATTTGCACGCCAACTTCTGGCCTCCCTTATTATATGTACACTTTTCATTGGAAATAGCGCACTTATTTAGTAGCCACACAAGACAACATAACTACATATATGGGCAAAAGAACTTAATAACCATTATCTAAAAACAATTGAGTAGATCTTGATATTTATTTGCCTTAATTCCATCTAATTTCACCGTAATTCCATTGTTGAGTATGACAGGAAAGTCGAATTGAACAATTGCAATGACTGTTGAAGAGCTTTTATTTGCATTTTACAACAAATATATGGACTAACTTGACTAGTTTTTTTCGTAGAAATTCAACAATGTCACGAATTGCATCATATTAAGTTTGCGGTCTGATAGTAAAGTACTTACAGAATCCTTACGAGTGAGGCACTTAATTTACTTAAAAAACACACTTTGAAAAATATTTTACCAAAAACAACCTGCGTGTTCCTAAGGCATATAAAAAAATTATCAAGTGGAAATCTTGATCTTTCGAAAAACAAGACGATAAAAATGTTGTCAACTCATAAGGAATAAAATAATATGGTCCGAATGAATGCAATTATTTTTCCAAAAAGGGGGGCGCTTTTTAAGACAGACTTGTTAATTTCAGGTAAAACTTAATATTTTCGATGGACACAAAGACAATATAAAACAGAAACAGTTTTTTTAGACAAACGCCCACCTTTAATGTCTTTAAAAAGATGTGAAAATCGCCCAGATAAAGCGCGCTTTTATTGATACAATTGGTAATAAAATGTAAGCTTTTCCAGACAAACTTTTACATATGTATGCATATAGTTTGGGAAATATTTCGAAAATTGTACATATGGTAATAAAAGCAAATTATTCCATAGTGGATAAGTTTTATGTAACAGCGAAAACACACAGAGGTACCTATTGATCATAATCTTTGACATTTAATACAGATTATTACATAATAGCGTTCTGTTCATTTACAAAAGGCCTGTGCGGTGTGTTTGTAAAATGGAAGGTACAATAACGAATAATTATAGAAATTACATAACATTATAAATTGTCAATATAAAAAATGATTTGTACTTTCTCCACAAAGAACAACGTTTGGTTTCAAATAAAAGCAAACTATAAGCCTTCTCTTCCATCACTTGCTTTATTCTTATAAATAGAACTATTAATGCGACCATCCAACTAATATTCATTACCAGTTAAGTTGTAATAAATATTAAGTCTCTGAATGAAGATTGCACTAAGAGTTCTCGATATTTTACGACAATAATATCACAACACGGAAAATTGTTGGTTAATATATATTGTTATTAGTTGACTATCGCCAGGGAAATGTTTTGCTCTTTTACTTAGGTATATTAATGTGTTTTCGTGTTTGAATTTATGATGCACATTGACATGTTTTGTACAGAGTGTTTTCTAGGCCATGCTCCTTTTATTATGCGTATATACACGCTATTATAAATAAATTACGTCATTATTCCTTATTGTTTTTACGGCTTTCTCAATTCCCTAAATACCGAATTATTGTAAATTGAATCACTTGGGCCGGTTTTCTCTCTGACACCATAATCGGTATTAAAAATAGAATAAATTGTGAGTTTCACTGTATAATGTTTTATAATTTGGTACATTAGGCGTGGTCTTGTATTCATTGTGTATGTGTATAAAGGTTTCTTTTTACGAAATTAATTTATCGTGTTGTTTCTTTGAGAATTTTATAATTATTGTTAATTGGTCATTAATTGTTCTAATTGCAGGTGTGTGCTTGACTCTCACTATCTTAGGACAATTGAGACGAACACGATGTTGAATGAGTAAAAATTTATTACCGATAAATGGATGTTGGGTAGAAAATGTTTTTTTTTCTGTTGGCAGAAAATTTGTCTTGACAATTACCGTTATCCAACAGAGAGGAGAAAGATATATACGAATATATGCCTTACTTAACCCAGTTTTATATAAATGAGAATGAGACAATATTCAAAGCTGTACATCGTAAAGATGTAAACCGACAGTAATATCTCAATCCAATTTTCCATTTAATTACATCCATAACTACTAAAGTAATATTTATTGTCTTGTCATGGAATTGTGGATGTTTTCCACTTGGGTATTTAATTAATTTCATTTCATTGTATCTCAAATATATGCAGAGATAAATAAAAATGTTTATTTTCAATTCAGTTATCTTGAAAGTACGTAGGCATGTTGTGGTGGAATAATTTCTCTACTGGAAATTCGCCCAAAGAGTCTTTTGAAAACCGTTAAGTATTTATTAGAAAATCCTTAGCTACCTGATACACTAAATAACCACTTAGTCGTGACTTTTACGTCGTGTTCCTTTAATTAATCCGATACTTTAACCTAAGCTTCTAGTTGTTATCCTATTTCGTATAATATAAATTTGTTCGCGTACATAAATCGAGTCGATGTTGGTTATATTTTTCTAGAAAAAGGTGTCCGACTGATTTGTTTTGCAAAACAATAGAAAATTAACATATTCACTCTATACGTACTCGGTAGTTGGATTTGCACATAATTTCATGAAAAAATAATTGATTAATTAAATATTTATGTTTTACTACTTTGCAATAAAGTTAATTGAATGTTGAAATTAGGATAAACTCCCGATTCGCTTTTGTTCAATATTTAACACTATTCTAACAGTTTGGTTGCTTTCAATCTAACTAATGGCATTGGTACATTAGTGGATTTATTCTAATTTAGATAAATTCATTGATATACAACACACTTCAGGGCCTATTTAAAGGCAATTGTAATATTTCCACACGATTAAACGTCTCCCATTTGTAAGGGTTAATAATTTTTCAAATAAAAAAATCATTTTGCGAGGGTAAATAGTGCAAACGACCACTTGTTGGGCCGCTGTATGCGTTTTTCAAGTAGTTTACACTGCCAGAATCCCAACACTTGGTAAATAATTACAAATTGGTCCATTTCGCGTCCGCGGACTAGTTTCAAACGAAATCACCTCCTAATTAGCGCATACATAAATAAAAGATTTCTCATAAAAATTTAATTAAGCCAACACAATAATATAGGTTAAACGTATATTTTATGTTGTCACTCATTATAACCGGATTAATTTTAATGCCACTTTATACATTTTACAACACGTTTAATTAGCTTAATAAAAGTGTGTGTTTTTTATAAAAAAAAATGTCGTTTTATTTAATGTTGACATTTAATATTTGTAGTTTATCTTGTTGTTTAAAAAGCGATTGATCGGATGCTGTGTTCTGGATCCCATAATCTGATGCGAGATCTGATGTCAATAATATCATCGGTTTTTGGTAGAACAAAAAGGACATGATAGTCGTAAAATGGGAAGGTAGATAGTGCATGTCTGTGTGTAATGCACGGGGATTTTGTTAAAGTTAATTAATTATTTTGTTAAACGAGGATGGCGCACACTTTGGCGCCGTATATACGCCATACGAAATAAATTTACACACACAGTTACAGTTGATAAACAAAGCACAAACGCAAATAATTAAACTAGCTAGATATATGTAGAGTTTAAGCTAGTTAGCTAATAGTGTTTGGTATACAGTGAAATGAGATTTTATATTATGAAATAGTTTATTATTGCAAAAAAATAAATGCGACATGATAAAAGTTTACATATGGTAAAACTGTGTACAAGTTGACACTGTTTTCACCGCTTAATTAGCATTTTAAGTGAATTTTATATAGAAAGGTGGGTGCATTTGTTAAAAGTACATTTCGTTTGTTGAGTTCATTATGCTGGAGAGGAGAGTTTTTAGGGATCGATTGATATTATGATGAGCGCTTTTAGTTAAAATGATTTTTATAAAATTGCACCTGCCGTTTTTGCTGTTCCACCTGCCTTTAAAAAATGACAAGGGGGCCTATATCGCATTTACTATTACAGAACAATATATATTTTATGTGCTAGAGAACAAAGGGGAAATTTAAATTCGATCAAAAGAGAGGAAAAAGGAAAAAGGCTTGTGTTGGTTCTCTTTTTAATCAGTGGGCTGCATATGTGAGAAGAAAAGATTTCCTGGGGTGTTAAATGCATCTTTCCAAAGCAACAGCTGTTCAGAGATTCTTTCTGTGCGCGTATTTTAGGCGTTTTTTCAGGTCAATTGTTTTACAATAGGTAATGAATTTGTTTGTGTGTTTTGTTTTGCAGTAAAATTCAATTGACAAACTAATTAGTTAGACAATAACCGCACTATATAGAGTTATTTGTTTTTGTTCGGTTTTGTTAAGTGGCCGGAATAATAAATATTTAAAATAACAAATTAATGTGAAATTTTATTGTGGTTTGTCAACAATATCCAAATTTAAATTTAATATTGTTAAAATTGTTTCAGATTCTAAATTTATATCAAAATGTTGTGTGTATATACATTTATAATACATTTTTATTATCTATTTGATTGAAATTTATTCAGCGATTAATTTATTTGCAAATTTCAAGTCGTAAATCTACTAAGGCTACCTGAAAATTGGAACAAGGTTCCAGTTTATTTTACAACTAATCGTTAATTTATTATGTTTTCTGTTTTATACTTTATTACATTTGTAATGCAGCTTTTTTCTTCAATTTTTATTTCGCTGTAAGAGTGATCAATTTTCATTATATTCTTAACTCTCCTTATAAGAAGCGATATTTAATCAAGTAAAAACATTTCATTTTCAATTCAGATCAGATGCCATAATATGCTGTTATTGTTAATAAAAAAGAAAAATGTTTGAGTTCATTTAACACTATGAGCGGATTTTAAGTGAATCGCCTACAGTTTTTGTCCAATCTGTTTATGTTTCTCGGAAAATAAATTTGGATTATATTCCAACATGTACATTCATTAAGGAAACTTTATAATTACCAAAGTTTTATGTTTGTTTAAATAGGTAGTTCTGAAAACACGTTCTATTAATAATAATTTTATTATTTATCGCCGTATTAGAGCGGAGATCTACTGTATTATTATTGTATGTAAAATACATTTGCATTATTAAACCATTTTTTATCATTCTAATGTTGAAATTGTTTCGCATTTTAATTATGTATTTACACGTAACTTGATCTTGGTTGGTGTGAGGTAAGCGAATTTTTTCTGCTATTTGATTAATTTATTATTTAATTTAATATTACTTGATATAATCATTTCAAAATATCCTATCTAATATACCTTGTTGTATATAATGTTAAAAGATATATTAAATTTTTTCTACTTTTGATTTGCATAAATTAAAATCGAAAATTTGAGTACCGTTGCGTTGTTGTTCGGTAATTTATAATAAAAAATATACGGAATGACAATGGAGATGATGAGGATAGGAATGGTTCGTTGAACCGTGGTTTTTGTTTTAAATTAATTTGCAAAATTTGGTCACTGTACGAGCATCGCCAATTAAATTGTGTAGGTATTTCTTCTTACAAAAAGCTAATCATTCCCGAGATCATTCCCTTAATAGGAAAAATGGTTAATAAAATAAGGTGTAAATCTATATAACTTGTTAAAAATGTAAATGTTTCGTCATTAAACAAGCTAGAAAATGTTAAGCAACAAGTTTTAAGCGTATAATACATGCAATTTACTTAATATTTGCTGAGTAAATTGTTCATTATTTATTAAGCGATGGAAAGCGTCTATTACTTTAGTTAAAGCATCCCACCTTGACTTAGCGGGGGATTTGATGTAATTGGGGTTTTTGGGAGTACATGCAAGGTAAACCAAAGCACATTTTCCTTACAAAGTACATATTTAAAACCACTCAATAAAATCTGTACACATGTGTGCAAGAACAATTATAAAATTATTGAATATTTTATGTTAGTCCAGATTTGTTCAACCATTTAGGGACAATCGAGTTTCTTAAACATGAAAGCCAATTATTGAGATCACCAATAAATCGTTGTATATTGGTTAGTAACACTCAAAACGGTACTTTTATTATGTTTTTTTCTACAGCTGATGTACTGATGTCTGTTTCTCTGACAGGAACGGTTGGTAAAGGGATGGGGGTGTTTGTGGGCTGAAAGAGAACAGATAATTAGACTGCAGCTGTCGACTGCTTGGCCCCTTCAAAATATAAAGAGTCTGGAAGTACACATGTAATGAAAATTAAAATACAAAATACGAATTGAAATGAAAGAAAATTCGAAATACTTTTCAGCGATGTCCTATTTACCTGTTGAGATATTCTAAAATGAAATTGATTAAAATACTCGTTATTATTGGCACTTTGTAGTGCATTTCACTATTATAAACGTGCACTTCATTATATTGTAATTTCACTTCACTGCCACTGTTCTGCACCTGAAATTCTTTGACTTTATCAACCCATTGAAAAGAGAAACATGCAAAAGGGTGACGTTAAAATACAATGCTAATAAAATTATGTCAAAACCATGCGAATATTAAGTTTTTATTTACTAAAAGGTGAAAGCGTATTTAAAAAAATGGTGTGCATATTAAAAATTTTGTTAAATGGATGATATAAATTCGATACTAATATCGTTTGATGTTTAATAGCTTTTCCACGTAACAATTTCAGTGAAATGTTTATGTTAAAATGCAACTATTAAATAGTTGAAGTTATATAATTAAGTAAATAATGTTGAATAATTGCTTAAAATGCTTGAAACAATTAAAGTTGCCTTTAGCACTGCTTTAAGAACACGTACCCATTTATGCTAACTGCTGTCAAGAATCAACATTATCTAATCCAAAAAGTTTACTTTTAGAAACAAGTTGTTATGTTGGACTGTTATTGCTTGAAGTTGTAGGAAAAATGACAAATTTTTCTGAAAAATTATGTTTAGTTTTTAAATTATCCTTCTAAATCTGTCATCATTTCCTGCGTCTTCTTTTGGGGTTTTTAATGTTGGATGTTAAACTAGAAATGACTTTCATTCTACTTATAGTACATGTATTACTTGGTTTACATTTAATGGTTTGTGTTAACTAATTTAAGGAAATTTTATGACAAACATATACTTAATGTTTACTAAAGGAAAAGTTCAATAATTTCTCATCAATAAATCTCGAATTCTCTCCACTCACTCCCAACACTTTGGTATTCGATTGAGTAGTTTTTAAAATCAATTTTGTGCAATTTCAACGGAATATTCAGTTATAAAAGGAATATAAAATTACTTACAGACAGTTATAAGGAAATTATTAGACCAGATAAATTATGTAGAAAATGTTTTGTCTTTCAATAACGTTTGATAAAAATAGCAATGCTAAGCAACTTCATTTCACAGTTGTATAAATTTCAGTTATTGTATTTTTAACAACCACACAATTACATATACCTAGGTATATATCTACAAAGCGACTTTATATTATTCAAACTACATAATGAGTATTTATTATTAGGGCAGAGCTTTTGAACTTGGATTCCATTCGGATGGAAATATGTTCATCTTCTAAAGAGACGTTGAATTTTGAATAGTGGAAAGATTTATTCTATTGGGTGGTAAAGTTGGTTAAACCGATCTTAAGTAAAGCACTTATTTACTGTTGTAAATATAGATAAATAAAAGAAACAGTGTTGATGTTTACACAAACGCATTAATGAAACAAAGCGCCGTGTGTGTGGTTGAGTGATGAATTTCAAAGTTGAGAGAACTTTTTCGTTTTACTTTCTGCTCGACTAACTTGTGTTGTAAACAGTATTTAATAGGATCCGTCGCTTTTTTTCTCTCAGTTCATAATTAAATCATTGGATAAGTGTATATTGCATTTGTTGTTGGGTAGAAAAAGAATCGTTTTTAAATATGCATAATTTATGAGAAACTTTTCCAAAGAGAGTGGAAAAGAGGGACTCTGTTGGAATATAATCCTGGAGCTTAACAATGATTATGTAGTGAAATGTTTGGCTCATACCATATAATAAACATCTGTCAAGACACGATTCACCAGGATAATGTTATGAATTAATTAATAAGTAAGTGAGTATACTCTGTTATCACGCGTATACCAATTTTCTATATACACAACACATTTTCCCCAAGTTAAACAATCCTTTAACTTTCTAATAAAGATTAAAGTATTTTTCGTAGGGTTGAATACATGAATTTTACGAGAAGTAACAAATTTTCTATACATTATTAAAAATCTATTCTAACTTGCAGTTGGTTTTACCATCGCAAAATGGTTATTTGCGCTCAGATGAGATCAGCATACTTCATAAACTGAAAGTCATCGTAAACTTTGGTCCTGCTACAGAAATTATAATTAATTATAGTAGTTTGAAGTAAATTTTTGCTGGAATTGGTTCACATGACCGCATAAAGAGTTTTTTAATAAGCTTTACTTGTATGCAAACCTAGAGAGAGAAATGATAAAATCGAAATCATGAATCTGATGAGATGTTAGCCTCTTTTCAAAGTCCACAAATTCGACAAAGTCTATTTAATTTACTCGGAACTGTTAGAAAACAATGTATTTTCATTGTTTCTGTTTACAAGTTTGTTTCAACAAGGCTAAATACAAGGACAAAAAAACCAATACATATATGATGACTATTTATCGAATTACGTTAACAAACTTGTTTCACAATACGAAATCCTCTTAAATCTCTACGAATGATATTTTCGTTAATAAATTGCGTTTTTAAACACCCTTTTCCGACTGTTGGAATTATATAATGGAATACAAATGAATTGTAATAGTGCGAGGATATAATTAAGTTAAAAGGATGGCAGGAAATGTGCTGCAAACCGACAGAATTTCCATATTTTTTTCGTTCAAAACAGAAAAAGACACTTGCATTATGCATTAAGTGTTTGTCTAGTTGATGTAATAAATTTTTTCGACTGTAATTCCAACAAATCATCTTTATATACGGTAATATGGTATAAAATTACAAATGTATACATTTAAACGCTGATTAGCACTGAAAATTTATTAACGTGACTGTTTTATGTGCGTTTAAAACCTTTGCCACCCAGCAAAAGAGCAAAACGCACACATGTTAAAGCTTTTTTTAGTACAAATTATGTTTTAATAATAAATTGCTTGGGACCTTTTAAAATATTGCATGAAATTGTCAAGAGGGAATTAATTCGCAACATTTCACTGAGAATTGAAAGAAATTCAAGTATGTATCCCAAAGTCAAAGTGTTGAGGAACTTTCCAAATAAGTTATGCAAATGAAGTGAAGAGGTGCGTTTTTAAATGAGATATAATTTACCGGTCGTTGACTATGGAAAGGAAAACGTATTATGTGTATAATTATTTGATAATTTGACAACAGTGCTATAATTATTTTCCGTATAATTTATTATTTAAATGTCAGTGTAAATAATAGAAAAATCGTACAAGGGAACGAACACACAGAGAAGAGCGCAAACTTTTCATCGTTGATTGTCTTAAAAAAAGTTACGTTTCTATCCTATAACGTAACTGTAAAATATCGAATACAATACCGCAAATTGAATGTTGCTTGTATTAATGATGATAATAATACTCACGTTTATTGATTGATTTTTTTTCCAATTGCAATAATATATCATGTTGTTTTTATTTGTAGGTCAATTTCGATTGCCCATCACAGTGTAATGCTTTATTTAAACAATATCGTATTATACGATGTTTAAAATGTAATGGGGAACAATATTAGGTACAGCATAAGAAAACAGTAATAACGATATTGTACTTTTATTTGTATAGTTTATTGGAAGCAATCCAAAAACAAAAATAGCATTGCATTTTTTTGCTATATGAATTTCTATAAACTCAATACTTTTTCCAATGTTGGAAAATACTTAAAGCCCATGAAATTTATAGACTATATCTTTATATAAAATACGTGACATATTGAAAAGTTGATCATTTTCTTCTCTTACGTTTCTGATATTTTCGTTTATCACATTTTTTCGCTAAAAAATCGCAATTCCGTTGACGATTTTATTAACCTGAAGAAATTGTTGTTCTTTTCGCCAGCTGTTACACATAAATAATTATTAGAACCCGAAATTTATAGCTTTTTTATGTATATTTTTATCATCCGACATCTATCTACTAATTATTCACCGTGTATGATAATAAGATGTGATAGATTTGAATAGCAGTGCGAAAGGGGCGAGATAATTGCCACAAAAAACAAACTGATTTTAATGAGTTCATTTAAGTGAACAGCAAACATTTGTCAAACTCAATTAATGTGTTAAAACGGAAAGGTATTGTTTTAAATCGGGATTAATTGGTCCGATTCATCATCGTATCAAAATTGTATTTGTGTTTTCTCTAAACACGATTTATATATGTATTGTTATCAAGATAGGAATATTTGAAATGTGCAAATAATTGAAAAAAGACCCTCTCAGTCGACCGTCCATTAACGTTATTTATAACATGATTATTTCCCCAAGTAGCCAAAACGAATTATTGCAAAAGTGAGCACATAAATTCAAGCGCTGTAGATGCGTTCAGTGAAGAATTTCATAGTAATTTACGTTAGATATCGGTGTTAAATAATTTTTCTCCAATTCGCTTGGTTTACTGTTAAGCGTCCAACAAAAGGGCTATTCTTTATAAGAAACGTGACCAACCATCTGTTGTCCGGTGTGTTTGGCATCTTCTCGATGTAATTATCCAGCATACAGTAGTATTGTCGCTGGTTGGATTTTAAACAGATACCATTTACCATTCGACAAGAATAGCCACTGCCGTTAGAGCGCCAACCAATCGATAAATATCGATTTACACACACCGTACTCGATATGGGATCCTTTTTATTACTTGTCCACCTCATCATTGGCTCAATTATGGTGCACTTTATTAGGAATCGCTTATCGTTTTGACGAGATTGTAAAATTTTTTTCCGCTTCTTGTTTGGGATGTTCAGAGAGGTATAGACGAGCACCAGGTGTTTGGTGTGTCTATTTGTGAGTTTTGTATGTTGATGTTTGGTGCAAGCTGCGTCCCCTAAAATTATCAGTTCGGTATTTTTATGTATTATTATATATATAAGGATGTAACAGTGGGTTTTGTGAATACCACAAGACGTGACAGCTGTTTCCCTTTTCTAGACTCAAGGATCATTAGTGTTGGCGTCCGTTTATAAGCCAACATGAAGGCGCGCTGTTGGCGCTAAAATATAAATAAAATTACACTAAATAATTTCCCCAAGATTTTTCGAAAAAAATATTATGTTATTTTCTTCTTTTTAACGGTTTAACACTTGTAACAAGTGTGAAGTGTACAAGAAAATGTTGAAAAGAAAGTAAAAGGCAATTTGGCCCCGGTTCCTTGAAGATTAGTGTTTTCCTCGTTGTTGTGTAACTCTTTATTACGTTTCATCATTGACACTCCTCTTTCGAGCAACTAACAAATGTACCTAATAATCTTGTACACATTTGCGTAACATTTTTTTCTATATCTCCTTTCCATAGAGAAATGTGCATTTGACTATGCACCGCACGGTTTCGAATATAAATCAAATTATATACTTTTATTATTTAAATTACTTTATAATTGTAATCAAAGTTTTGTTAAATAAATATAGAACCGTAGTCGGGAACATAATATTAATTTAATTTGCATAAATTAATATTTATAAAGGTGTAAGTGTTTAATCTCGAATTAAAAAATTTTATGTCGACGCGAAAATGATTATTATCTCTCATGTCTGTCCTCTTTTCCTCTTTTTTATTAACTATCAAATGGTTCAAGTTGGAGTTTATCATCCGCCTCTCTATTGGCTAGTTATGCTCATTAATTGGCCAGTTATTGATTAATTTAACGTTTAAAGTTGGTGAATGAGATGGCCCATTATTCATTTTTTAGGAAATGAAATCCTGTTTTATTTAGAGTAGGATAATTATCCTATAATTAAGTGTCTATTTATCTAGTTTACTTAAAGGTGGTACCAATAAACTATTTGCCTCGTTGCTACATAAGCCATTTCTCATTTTTCATGCTACATTTCGCAATGTTATTAATAAAATTGTGATTAATGTGGATTGAATTGGATAAGGGGTCCCTGTAGCGGTTTTACACTTTTTTTTTTCATTTGTTCACTAGGTCAATTGCAGTGTCAATTTGTCGAGTAAAATGATCAATAAATTGTGGGGATGATTGTTTTTTGAAGGGGCCATTTAGTCGGACTAAACTTATAAATAATATCATGGATATGTGATGCGGTGCTGTGGCAACTTTTCCGGGAATCTAGTTGAAATGCCAGATATATTTCCTTCATTTGGATCACACACGCGTTCATCTACCAATTTAATAATCGTTTATATATTTACATTGAGATAAAGTCGTGCGAAATGATAAAAACACGTTTTCCAATGCCGAAATTGTAGATTCAGTCGCTCTTGGACGGGGCTTCATGTTTAAGAATAAGAAAAGATTTCAAATAGTGCCAAGGTGGTTTAAGTGTTTATTGCGACATTCTTAAAGTGCAGTGTTTTAAACACGTGGTTAAAAGAGAATTAATGGCCATTAAAATATAGGTTTAACATTTTTTTCTCTTTTTTCTCAAAGGATTATATGCGGAAGTACGTAATTATAATTATTCTCCATGTTGTGTTGGTTTTAATGCAGGTCTGATCTAAATTGCAATCGAGTGTATGAATGGGATTTATTTTTAGATTTGTAATTTAATGGGAGTTAATAAAGATGAAATTCAGATTTGATACAGGAAATCGACTACTAAAACTTGATCATTTCCATCTGTTGATTTTCTTATCTGGTCGATTTGTATGTATGGAAATTTTTTTATGTGTTAACTAGTTGTGTACACTTTCTTTTATTGGCTATTGGATTTTGGCGTTTTAATTATTTCCTTGGGAAGTTTACGAGTGTAATAATCCCAAGGTGCTAATCGTAATGATAATTCTATGTTACATTATGGGTTTAGAAAGCCGGTTTTAATGAAGCCCGAAAATAGTTAATCATAAATGAATTTGGCAGAGTGGAACAAAATTTTTAGATTTGCAGATAGAAAAATTCAAATATTGGCCCACTTTAGTGTATGTACAATACGTTCACTCGTGCTTTTATTGTTCCAGCAATAAAATCGAATCTAGAAAACAAATAGAATATTACTTTGGCACGAATCATTTGATTTAGTTGTACAATAAAATCCGAGCATATTGCTAGCTAGTGTGACTTATTCTCCATGTCGGAGTTAGGAGACTTTTCTTTCATTCTTTTTAAAAAGTTGGGTGTCAGCGAATGCATTACGAGTATATTATATACTAACATTGTCAACATTTCTACATTTTGTATGTTTCATCTTTGTTTCTACCGCATATAAATGTGTACTACATTTCCATGTATATATTATGTATTTTGTTGTTTGTGTTTCTCAACTTTTGCCACCAGTTTTATGAATTTGCATAACATTGTCATACATTAGTGTAGAATTTTTTTTCTTGCAGTTTTAAAAACAACTCCATAATCGACGATAAGATAATGGCATTTTTAAGAGAAATTGTGTAATTGCATGTTGCATTTGCAAATTTAAAATCCGTTTTTCATCTGATTGGAATCTCTTTGTGTCTATATGTATTTTTAGATGAAATTTTCAATGAAACAATAGAAAAGTTCGTTTTTGCATTATTTATTCAGTGGTCACGGTTACACTTGACCTTTCCTTGTAAGTTTTTTAGACGATTCCGAAGACGTTTTTCATTTCTTCAGGATTCTCTAAAGCAGTTAAAGTAGTTCGATTACAAAATCAATTTTAAAAAGTGTTTCTACCAGTATTTATGCGACACAAACGCAGGTGTGTGTATTTATATATATTTTACTCGATATTTTATAAAATGAAAACGCACTGGAAGAACAAATCTGCATGGTTAAACTTGTACGACATGTGTGTCGTATATATTTTATATGGTAAACAATTGCCGGAATAAAATTCCACCCATTTTATCGTAAATTAATTGAATGTTTTAAAATGTAAAGCATTAAATCCTGACAGCAATTTCTTATCGACTTAAAAAGTGTATAAAAAGCTGCAAGGGGTGAAAGTAAAGCTTTTACTTATTAATTTTTAATTTGTATTACTTCAACAGATTCCACTTTTTTAATGTTTGTATATTTAACGAAGGGAGAGATTTAAATTATTTTTGCGAGATTCTCTTTGTGCAAATTATTTATTAAACAGAGTGTTTACATTTTAACAGTCAATAACTGTGTAATGGTTGAAAGAGACCCAATATCTCTGTATTTTTAATGCACTACTCAAGAAACGGCTATTAATCCAATATTACAAACTTTTATCATGTCCATATAAAAGAATTCCTCTGCTATATAACGTTGTTTATGGTTTTGTGTGTCAAGTCAGTGGGCATTTTATTGAAAAACGTTGAAATTATCATGGTGCAATTCGGTTGAATCCTCTGATTTAGTTGCTTAAAACCGATATTGTTCTGGAATTTCAAAATTAAAACTAAAGCTGCAAAAAGAAGCATTAAAGCTTTATGTCATTTGGCAACAAGCGTAAAAAGTCTTTTGCTTTTAACGCTTTAAAAGGCAACAAGAAGAGTATTTGGGTGGTTTATTCACCTCTACTTAAAGTCAAACTGTTGATTGCATGAGAATATACACGGCGTTTTCAGCGAGAAACTTTTTAGAAAAATAAAAACAAAACTTAAAACTGTACAAGCAATTACAACAACTTTAGCTTTATTGATTGAATGTTTGCCACTTGAATGTGTAGAGGAAAGTTTTCTTCCTTTCTTTATGCTTTTATTGATAACTAACACATATTAAGTGCTTAGAAAAATTTCTATTTGCGTGCTAACTAGCGTTACTCGGACTACCGTTTTACTACATGGTGGTTCTCTTCTCTATTTATTGTGTGTCTGCCAGATCGACTTGAAACACACACTTCCAAACGTCTATAATTAGGCATTGTCTAATTATATGTATTAATGTTGGTGGAACATGAAAATATTTCGCAAAAGATCTTTTGTTAGTGATGAGTTTGTCTGATCTCAAACAATTATAATGTTTTAATATGCGGGATGTGCGCGCTTTTATGCATTCTCATGAAATTTACGATTTTTTTTTTCAGGTTATTATCAGCCGGCTGGTCCACTGATAACAGTGCCACATGGGCATGGTCTAGCGCCACCACCGACAAAAAGTGCACCCCTATCAGAGACGTCTTCAACGTCCACTCCACCACCTGCCAGCCATCAACCACCACCACCACCCACAGCCGCACCACCTGCCAGCTCGAACGGCGATACATCCGATAATGAGGTAATTTATTAATAGTTTTTTAATTATTTTACAGTCTAGCACCTTTTATTGGCGTGTTATTTATATGACCATCTGGGTTCCTCTCTGTTTAAGTGGATTAATCATTGATTTTTACACCCATTTCTTTTTTAATCGTGCGGTCGGCGGACTTTTAAAACTATAAAATGTAAATAAATCAATTTGTTGTAAACTGAAAAGTGTTGATTTTTCGCAAACCTCCAAGAGGAAATGTTGATTAGTAGTTGTTGAATATGAATGAGTTAAACAGGTCGTCGATGAACGGGACATCGTACAAATCAAACGGACCGAATCAATTGATAAAATAAAAAGAGTTTAGTTGCATATCAATATGTAATTGTCGATTGAAATTATGTTGATTCACTTGTTGCAAGCGATGTTTTAGTTGTATATTTATTTTAATTGGTATGTTGTATTGTGTTAAGCTACTTGTAAAATATAAAATATGTTCAATTTCTTGAATTTAATAGCACTTTCCCAGTGCACACACATAAATTATATTCCACTGTAGTTTTCAACTAGTAAAAATGTCTTTATATGTTGTTTGTATATTTATTACTCTCGGTTTTCATGTCAACTGTTCAAATCAATCCAAAAGATATGCGCTGCTCTATCATAGTGCGCTTATCTAAATGTATCATTCATCATGCGATTTTAACATTTTTAATAAAGCTGATTAATTTTTTCTAGTCGCAACTAAACATGATGAATAAACATTGTTGCCTGAAAACAGAAATTTGTTTTTTAAAAAATGCACAATTCGTTTTTAACAAAGAGTTTGTAATTATGAATGTAGGAATAAAAAAAGAACCCAATTCAAAACAAAAAAGAAGGTAAAACTTGTGTTTACATTGTCTTGTTAATTAACGCGTTAATATACGAGTAGATATCGTTTTTTAATTGATACAAAATTTGTACAAGTTGATAATTAAATCAATACATTATATGAAATAACATTTATCAATCGCGGCTTTGACATTTTTTTATAAACAAATAATCAAAGTCCCGATTTAAAATTAAAACCTTTTTCTTTTCTAGGTGATCATAACGTCGGTGACCACAAACAACAAAGAGGCAATCTCACAGAACCAACAACAGCCGCCGTCTAGCTACCGATGCACCCAATATCCATCCGGACCGGCGGCTTACTCGTATAATTTAGCACCGTATCACTACAACACACCACCGCCCCCGACTGCCACCTACGGCCATCACGAATTGTGCTATCCTCCCGCCTCCTACATGCACCACAAATACACACCGACCACATATAGACGGTACATCACTGGGGCTCCATATTATTCCGCAAATCCTCAGGAAATTTATCCTCTACAGCCCACGGGACCGTCCCAACAGGTAGACAATTAAAATATCTTGATGAAAATTCATGAAAGAGAGAGAGAGAGAGAGAGTTTCAGTTGTGATTTTTGTGCTTAATTGATGCATTTCAAGTAGGCAATTTGTAATACGTCCAGTTATACTAAATGGCACTTGTTTTCTAGTTGGTGACGACAACACCGGTGCAGGCAAGTGGCACCACTTTCCAAGCGGTTCCCAACGGTCCGCCGCCACCGCCCACATTAATAGAAAGCTACCCTCCACCGCCGCCGCCTACGTTGGTAGAATCATATCAGCCACCACCTCCGCACTGCTATCCAACTTACGGTCCACCCCCGTCATGTTACACTCATTCGTCCACCAGAGCGATACCCTATATGAGTAAGTAGACACACACATTTCCCAGTCTAGAATTGCGTCACAGATAGAAACTGCTGTCTATTTGATTGTCTGTTGCATTAATTAGCTCAAAAAATAAACCACAAACTTTATTTTTTTAATTACTAATTTGTAATGGAGAATGAAATTTAATGTCTTATTTGAGGCCATGCAATTTGAATGAATAAAAAAAAACTTTAAAAAAGGAGTATACGATTTCTAGGTCGTTTAAATGGCATGTATTGTCGACCTACGCTCTCTCAAACTGTAATACATTCAATATTAAAAATAAACAGTTTTAAAAGCAGCTACGAAGGTTGATTATTTAATTGTTCCAACACTAATCAATATAATGTGTATGTAAATTTTCGTATACATTTTTTGGTTTATGTTTTTTGTAAATGTGCGACTAATTACAGAATAAATATTTATATTATGCACTTATGCAACTAGAGGCTAGAGAGATAAATAATGTAGGCCTTTTAGGCAAGGTAAATAACGCAATATACAATTTATTGAGTTTTTTCACATTACGAATTGTGCGGATATGACAGGTGCGTGCAACAGTAAACTTCAGCGTGTCACCTAAATAAAAAAAATGTTAAATATATGATCATTATCTAGATTATTACTGAAAACAACAAACTACATAATAAATTGGTTTTGTTTTCTAATGACGTGTTTATCGAAATAAAACAATAATAAAGTAATATGCAAATTAATTTCATTAAACGAAATAAATCTATACGATTTTTATGTACAAGGAAAATTTAATGTGTTTTCAGTGTAATGCCATTTAAAAATAAATTTCTCATAGACGCGCGTTGCGCTTTCGTGGTTGTTGAACTCAATAAAACCGCACACACTTTTCCTGTCTACTGAAATTTCCAACTATTTTTGAGCTAATTTTTGATGCGATTGTTCAAACTGCCGGATTCGACTGCATTACTTATATTGTCTTTTAGATACCGCATATCCAGGTTGTCCATGTCCAATGCAGTCGTGTCCAAAAAACGTACATACTGGACCTCTTACTGGTGAGAGTAAGAGGTCTACTGTTTCCACAATCGTCAAGGACACAATGCCCTTACCACCTGTTGCCTTAGCGCTCCCTTTGGAGCCGGCGAGTGCGACGGGACCTCCGAGTCCTGCACGCGGTTCAGCGGGCATGCCACCACCACCATCGCCAGCCGGTGCCGTCTACCAACCACCACCGCCACTGCCTAAACAGGAATCTCAATCGCCCGACGCTACGGACGAATCGAAAACGGAAGTGAAGCGGAAGGCACGCATCGGCAAGGACATGGTGCGACGGAACACAATGCTTCTAATGTGCAATCCGACAGTGAAAAGGGAAATCGAAAGTCCAAAAGAGAAAGAATTGATCGATCAGAAAAAAGAGATTACATCGGAGAGTGAAGAAATGGAGAAAGAGGAATTGATCTGCGAAGCACAGAAATTGAAAGAGGAAAAAGTGCAAGAAGAACAGGAAGAGAAAGAGAATAAAATCGTTGAAGAACTTGGGAAGAAGGAGATTTTAGAACCATGTGTTTTAACAACAGTTGCAGAGAATGTTAAAGTAAAGAATATGAAAAGAAAATTATCAATGTCGCAAGAGAAACAAACGGAACCGGAACCCGTACTATCTCCAAGTAAAAAACAAAAACTTGGTTCCTATAAAGACTTTATAAAGAAGAACACGAATGCTGTTAAATTAAATAGTGGCAAACAGAAATTGTTGCAGGACCAATCAAAATGTGTAAAAACAGCGAGATGCAAACAAAGACGAGCGAACAATAAACGTAAAGCGTGTGGTAAAGAAGAGCCATCGACACAAACAAAACAGATAAAATTATCAAAACCGTTAACAGTGTGTAATGCGAATGTAGCCAAACAGAATTGTAAACAAAGTAAAGAGAAGCAACAGAAGACAGCATCAGTTGCATTGAAAACGTCTGTAACAGTATTGGATAACCTAATATCAAATAATAATATCGAAAAGACTATTGAAAGTGTTGTAAGTGAATCGGTTGAAAGGACATCGTCACCGGATTTATTAACGTCACCGCCTGAATCACCGGCAACACTTTCATGTTCATCAACGACCACCAACACATCGTCATCATCAACATCATCCACAAACAAAGAAACAAGTGCTTTAAAAACAGTGAACAATAAATGTGTTAATAAGGAGACTAAAGAAACAACAACAAATAAAAAGAGTACAAATCTAAAAAAATGCATTAGTCAAGTGAAAACATGTCAGAGTGAGTGTAAGAAAGTGTGTACGGTGCGAAAGAAGTCCAGAGGGAAGGAGGTGGTGCCGCAAGTGGTTGCGAAAGTTCCTAGACGCTCGTTGCAGTTACCACGATGGTCGAATGGATGGCGATGGCAAGGGGAGGCTTACGAGGCGAAAGTCTTTTTAAATGTAAGTACAATTAATAAAAATTATAAATAATAATTTAAATAGTGTGATTATGTGAGAATCGTGCTTAATTTGTTCTAAACCAAACAAAAACAGAAATTGTATTGGCATTTCGAATTTATTTCAAGGGGTTTTCCCGTTTCATTGAATTCAGTTTAAAATTTTCGGAAAAATTAAAGCCCGACTTGTTGGAAAAGTTTCATAATTTCGAAAAGTGCCTATTGGCATTTTTAATTTAGCTATTTGAAGGAGTTTTTGCGTTTATTTCATAGATATTAAACAAATTAGAGGTAAACGCGAAAACAGTTAGGGGTTTATAATTATAAAAAATTTATTCATTTTTTTTTCTTTAGTTGTTTATTTGATTTTTGTTGTTTGGCTAATAATAAATCTTATCTGAATGTTAATTGCGATTTTGACCCTGACATAAAAAACGAAATGCTAAATGGGTGACTTACAAACTCAACGTGCGAGAGATGAGAGACTTTCGTTTCAATTAAGATTATATTTTTTTCAAAAAAATGCAGTTGCGTAATTTGATAAATGCAAAAATTCTCTTTAAAGTTGAATTAATGTAATTCTGTGTCGGTTTTTTTCCAATGGAATTAACAATTTATAAACAAATCGTTTATGTGTAAATAAATTGATGAAAAGTGACTTAACACTCACTGAAAGCTAGAGGTAAACATTGATTGATTAATAATGTGCGTTATCATATTTGTAAATTTTCAATATTTCTTATCAATATTCGATTTTAACTGAAGTTTTGGTCCAATATTCAATTAAACTGTAAATCTATGCTTGTTCTAGAGAGTCTACATTTGTGCTCATTAACATAACGATTTTTCTTAACAATTTTTTAATTGAAACTGATTTTTCTATTTGAAATTATGAAATTATTAATAATAATATATAATAAGCGGTATATATACAAGTTGAAAATTATACACTATTCGTTGGCGTTTGTTAATAAATGACTCGTCTTACATTATCATTAATAATTGACAATTTCATTACACTTTATAAATATGTAGGTAGAATGGAACAGAAGCAATTTTTCCACTCTGATTGCATATGATTATAATGATTGTGTTGTTTCATACTTTAATAACAATAATAATATATGTAGAATGTATACATCATTTATTTACATGATGTTTTCAGAGCGATGAAACAATGGTGGTAAGAAAATGTTATCCGGCAATGAGACATAGTGAAGGGGATGTAATAGAGTCAAGGGATTGTGTCTTACTGAAAGCTGGTCTTAAGAAAAATGAATTACCATTTGTTGCCAAAATTGCGGCCCTTTGGGAAAATCCGGACGATGGTAGGATTGATAAAAGAATTGCGGTTAGTTGGAAGATTACTTAAAATATTTCTCTTTTTTTAAGGTGAAATGATGATGTCGTTATTATGGTATTATCGGCCTGAACATACAGAACAAGGACGTCTGCCAACTGATCAACCAGACGAAGTGTTTGCCTCGCGTCATAAGGACTCGAACAGTGTAGCATGTATAGACGATAAATGCTATGTGCTTACATTCAATGAGTACTGTCGGTATGTGGTTGTTGCTATTTTAATAAACCCTCAAGTAATTTTGTTGTTATGTAAGATGTCCTATTATGGGAAATTCGCAATCGGGTTTTGTACAGGGTGTAACAGTTCAATTAAAACTGTCCAAAGTCAAAGAACTTTTCGCTAAGGATTACAGTTCTTCAAAGAATTTAGAATTTTTTTTAATAACCCTTAAAAGGAATTTTGTCTTAATTTTTAATATAAAAAGAAAAAACATTATTTCTGCATTGTTAAAAAGTTGAAAGACCCCCAAAAATCCATCATTTCAATTCAGTCGTTACACTCTATATAAAAACTGTGTAAAATGACAAATTCGCAATCACGTTTCATAATGTTTTCGCGAGGTTTTTGTACTTAACTGATGAGCCAATGTCAATGCCATTAATGGCCATTCCATGGTCGTGTACGCGCACTTCTTCTCCACTCCGTTCATTAACATTTGCCAATTTGTGGGCGATTTGCGTTATATAACTGTGTGACGAGGTACGTTTTGTTTGTAGGTATCGGAAAAATTTCAGAAGACTCGAAGAAGGAATTGAAGAGACACAAACACTTGTACCCATTCCAGAATCATATCCGCGATTAAACCGACAGCCGCCGTCACCGTTAACAGTGTCACCAGAAATGGTATTCTTCTGTCGTCGTGTCTACGATTTCCGGCAAAAGAGGATCATAAAAAATCCAAGTTAATTACTAATTGTTTTTTTTTATTCTATTACCGAATAATATGTTTATTAATGATTTTCAATGATGAAAAAGAAGAAGATACTTTTTATGTTAACTATTAAGAAATATTTGTTAGTTGTTGATTTATTTCTTTAAAGATATATATTAATATATTTACAAATTGTGAAGATATACTATTACAAAATCAAAAAAATAAAAAAAAAACAGAGTGGGAATTAAGTATTCAATTACTATTTCTATCTATTGTGAAGAATCAATATACAAGTGAACATTTTTTCAAGAGCACGGCCAGTTAATGTTTACAAAAGAAAAATGAACCGTGTAATATAAACGCGTCTTTCAAAAATAAAAAACCATAATAAAATCCATAGGAAAACATAAAATACGGAACAAGTCATCTAAATTTATTACGTATACATATTTATTGTATAAGAAAGGGAACATTTGTATAATATATATTTAAAAATAAAGAAAAAATGATGAAAAAATAGTTGTCAATAAATAAAAATGTTGTATAGAAGATAAAGTTGATTATATTATTATATATTTAACACAAAAAAAAAGGAAATCATATTTATATTTAGTGATAGTCATTGCTGGTGTACAAGGTGTGTTTAGGACGTAGTTGCGTTTTTTGTCTGTG
The DNA here is from genome assembly GCA_963930825.1 of Silvanus unidentatus. Taxonomy (NCBI): domain Eukaryota; kingdom Metazoa; phylum Arthropoda; class Insecta; order Coleoptera; family Silvanidae; genus Silvanus; species Silvanus unidentatus. The sequence goes on from OZ005760.1 coordinate 16,201,442, forward strand.
TCGTCTAATGCAGATCTTTTATTATTCATTGTATTTATATGTGTACAGAATTCACAGAGGATGATTTTGAGAAAATCACAATGTTTTATGTATATTTCTGTTTTGTGTTTGTGTCTATTGTATTTGTTTCAACTTATTGAAAAATGTAAATTTTCCTTTTACACGTCTCTGTGAGTGTTGAACGTAAATGTTTTGAAAAACAATTTCAGTTATGAAATTTACTGTAAAAATGGGTTAATGTCAACTGCTTGTAGATTACTCATTCTCTCCAATTTGTTTACTTCTAAACAAATCTTACCGATAGTGTAAAACAATTTAGGAAAAATATAGTCAAATACTAATACAATAGGGTATATCGTATATATATTTTTGTAGCAGTTTTTTCTTGTCTTTTCAAGAATTTAACAAATTTTAATGATAATCATGGCGATCAAATATATAGATGAAAAATCATTCATGTCTTCAAAATTTACTCATTCATTGTGCTTTTCTCAACACAATATTCTATTTAAAAAGAAGCATTTTTGTAGTCGTATTAATTAAATTTTCTATGTTATTATTTTAAAAATGAAAATCTTTTTTAATCCATTATACGTACCTTTTTATTGTTCATTTGTACTTGTTTTTTAGTAGGTATCCAAAAGTGAATCTTATTTATACGTAAAATTTAATATATTCTTGTTCTAGCATTTAGAAACGAAACAAAAAAAAACCTGAAAGGTTATTTGAAAATTTTTTGTAGCCAAAGTTACTACTACGTTATTATTTTATTATTATTATTTTTCTGTTTATTTATTCTGTTTAAAAAGTATAAAGAAATATTTGTATTAGTAAATATAATAAGTTAATTATTTATATAAGATTATTATTCATTTCACGTACAATTTTACCATTTTTGAAAATTGTCCCCCCAGATTAGCATTGTCCTCAGCCTTCTATGTGCCTTTTCTCTCATATCTCCAAAAGCTGCTTGATTATTATTCATCTGTATACATTCAGTGATTTGTTTCATGTTCCCCATTTCTAAATAAATGCGTGTAAGGCACTGGGTTTGTTTCTTTTCCAATCCCTATACCTTAACAGAGTTATTATATAAAAGTTAAAGACAAATTAAATTGAAATCTGGGGGTTGATCTTCGACATTTCTAGTAATCTCATTAACGAAATTCTCAGGAATAGAGCCCCTGGCCCTAGGAAATTAATTCAAATCCACCTGGACTCCAAATGGCAATATGTGATCCAATGCTAAAAAGGCGATGCATCCTGCAACCAACCATACATATTACGTGAATATTTTATTTATTCAAAGTAAATGTGTTTAAACAAAAGATTTTGGTTTATTTGTCACATTCTTAGTAATCTACGATAAAATTGTCCATAAACCCTAAAAGAAACAACAAATAAAATGAAATAATTCAAGTGAATTTCCTTTCATATCGAATCATGTGATGCAGATGTCTATACTTGTCCGTAAGTCCACTAGATGCCAGCACAATCCTCTATACGATTATTGAGTATGTTGCGGTGTTCGTAAATGTTCGAGTGGCCATCTGCAATATGATTGGTAACGAATAATGCCGATTAGGTCAATGTCTGAGACTGAGCATCAGAAATTAATGGTGAACAGTTGCCCGTTTTCGGACGGAAAAATGTTTTAACGGGTTTTTTGTTACAAACGAAAATGAAGTGTAATTGTCTTTTGTAAGTGATATTAGTTGAATGTATTCCATTAAGTGTATAAGTGAGTGTACATCGGAACATTTAGACGTCTAAATGTCCGTATAGAAGTGGATGTAAAAATTGAACGAAACTTCAGTAGTTGTACGGGCTAATAGCACCGAGGCAAGAAGGGTGTCAGCAAGAAATGTGAATAGGATCATATATGAAAGAACAAACAATTAGGAAGAAGACATGAGTGGACGTCCGAGAACCACGTCCTTCGCAGAGGGCAATAAGCCATTGAATCCAACCCTAGGTGGAATAAAAATTAACAGTAAGTGTACGCCACCGATCGTAGTGACGTCGCATCTCCTCCTCGCCAGTAGTTAGTGCGGTTATGCGGTGTTGTAGTAGGCTGGCAGCAAAGCAGACGACGTTGCGTTGCGTTCCCAACATGGCTGCGCCATTGAAAAATCCCAATGAAATTTTTTAGAAATTTTACCCGAAACTCTTTCGTCATCCATCTACCATCTTCCATTGTGTGTGTGATAAATGAAATGCTCAAATAAATCGTCAACAAGGCTAGTTTTCCTTGTGGTGAAAAAGGGGGTGTTACTCCTCTAGTGGTGACCAGATCAACATCGATCGTCTCCCCATGCATGAGTGTGTGTGTCGGGAGTTGGAATAGATTTTCGGTCGATACTAGCTGACATGAAAACATGCACCTGTGACTGACAGTCGCAAGTCCACCTCGTTGTCCAGGTTCACTGACTGCACTTGTTCCATGGGGGTACAATTGACCAAATGTGCACCCAGTGCACAATTGCACGCATTGTAAAGAGAGTGTTCTCTGAGGCCCAGTTAACCTGAATCTCTTTGGAAGGCGCCACTACGTGCATATCCCCGCCCACACTAAAAATATCAAGACATATACCGCTTTCTTCGCTATTGGAATTCAAGTATACAACGTGAAATTACTACAGTCATCATGAATTCACGAACGGTTTTTCGATGGGGGGCATTTTTGTGGCTAAAAATAGACATCTTCCACATGATAAAATCTTCTATCTAATTGCCTCCTCTTATCTGGCTGAGTTTCTCTTTTATAGGAGAGACCCAGAGAGGCTACTGCCAAATGACTAAATATAGTCCATCCAGTGGTTTTTTTCCCATAAGTTGTAATACGACATTGTTTCCTTTAAATGAACAATGAAATATCATAAATGGGTGGGCAAAGAAATTATACCAGAAACTCCTTTTAGAGTACACACCTAAAACATATTATTTAATCTCGTTACAAGAGTTATTGATATTGACCTGTTAACCCTGAGTATTGGAATTTCTAATACGATATTACATTTATTAATAATGTAAAGAATATCAATGGCTTCCAGCTATTTTGGTCACTGTTTATTCACCATCAAAATAAACGTGTTAAAAAAATTTCAAATACTTGCTAATCATTATCTAACGCAGGCAAGTGAAATGATTATGTGTTACCTCAAATGTAAACTAATTGAATCGGAGAGTTTCCACCTCGAAAGTAATTTAACATTTAATCGTATAAACATAAATTTATTTTCTATGACTAATTTTTCCACTTTAGAATCTAATTGACTTGCTGAAAAAAAAATTTTGCCCATCAAAACTGTGAGTGCTTAATCAATTTCCAATAATTTCTAATTGAACCGTAATTGAATGTATGGAAGCCAGTTTGATGATGATGTTGAAAATATCCAACGAATTTTGGTTACACCCTGGAAAATTCAAGTAGTATGTTGTCAATCATATCGTGATGACAGTGATTTTTTGATCCCAGTCCCATTCAACCTGTTTCCTTTTCTCTTCGAATGGACAAATCAATTAACTAATCAATGTTAGATGTGCAAATCGAGAACTTCTGATTTGATTAATGATTGTAACATTTTTTTGTTGTAGATAAAAATTTAACTTTTTAAGTTGTGTTTAAAGCGAGAAAATAAAAAGATGGCAAGTAAAGGTAAACGGCGTGATTCAAGAGATAGTGATGATATTGAACAGTACGCTGTAACAAAGCCAAAAATTAAATCAGGTATTTTCAACAGCTCTTTTTACAATCCTGTACAGAAATTGTTTACGTCGTTTTTGAAATGTTTGCACTCCTCTTTCCCTGCTCCCTTGCCTCTTTGTTTTACCTTTTCAATATGGGATTGCAATTAAATTTGATGTGCTTTTATAAATGGCAAATCTACATCGGAATTATGAATACTTGTGTTAGTTATAAATTCAGTAATTAAATTAATTACGTGGAAAATATGAGATAATAGTGTATTGCCTTAAATGTACTCGTCTTCAACTTGTTCAAGATTTTTGATGAAGCATTTCCTTTGTGTACATAAATATAATATGCAATATTTTAATTTGTGCCGTTTGCGGGCTTCATTCTATTCTTTTTCACCATACCATTGTACCGTTAGAGATTTAGTTCCTTTCTTAAGTGTTTAGATACAGTTAGAAATGGTAGTAAAACAAGAAATTCACAAACCTAATGTGTTTTGTATAATTATGTGAATGTTGAGTTCATTAGATTTATTTTTCGGTACAACAATTTTTATTTTCATTTAAATTGCAGTCAATGTTCCATCGCTTATCGGAATATCTCGGATTTTTCTAAGCATTCCTATCTAATCCAGATTTAATTATTGCTATTCAACCGATAAGGGTCAATTTCTAGCTTTCATAGTACGCATTTGTGCTTGTAGAAATTTTATGGATTACTTAGTTCGTAAAGAATCGTCCATCAATCAAGTTCCTTTAGTATGTACTTCTATTATGACGTCTATCGCCAATTATCATTACAGTTTAATGATAAGGTTGTTGTTGATCCTCCGTCTAGACAATTCCATGTATATATATGTACATATTTAGTGAACGTATTCATATTTCGATTTTTTTCTTCTGAAATTATATGTAATTTGAATCTACTTGTTGAGTTTCTGGGTCTAACATTCGCAGTATATGAAGTTTTATCAAAACTATTAGCAACTGCATGACATTTAAATTGCGACTCAATTTTCTTATAAACGAAATTAGCTTAGATTCATTGATAAAATCGAATAAACCTTATCTTAAAAATAACTAACAGGATCAATAAAAAATTAAACAGCTACATCACTTATGAGTAATTTAAAATTGACTGTCTTGAAGGTGATGCTTACCCACATAAGTATCTAATTAATCAGTTCGATTTTATGCGTAATTTATTATTAATATGGTCACACAGATTGATTTGTCAGAAGAAAGAAAGATAAAGGTTATTGAAAGTATTTCTTATCAAAGATTTTTTTCGATTTTTTTATTAACATAATCGTATGTTTTTAATCGTTTATAAACATTTGTTGAGTAAATGATCTAACTGGTTTTCGATTGCAAATTAAAGTATTATCGAATTCAGTTTAATTGAAGTTATGGGCATGGGAAAGCAACACGACGCGAAATGTTGTCCGATGTGTTGCTTAAAGGCGGAAGGTTTATGATTTAATTAATTGTGCGTTTTTCCATAATGTGTGTTAAAGTTTGGCTCTGTTTTTTGTGTTGTTTAGGTAAGGACGGTAGTAAAGTGACTACAGTAGTTGCAACACCTGGACAGGGTCCTGATCGACCGCAAGAAGTATCCTACACAGACACCCGAGTGATTGGCAATGGAAGCTTTGGAGTGGTTTATCAAGCGAAATTATGCGAAACAAATGAACTTGTTGCAATTAAGAAAGTGCTACAAGACAAAAGGTTTAAGGTAAATTTCTATAGGTCTCGAATTTAATAAACATTACACCTAAGGCCTTCTAAATCACTTAATTATTTTATAATGATTGTACTAATAGAAATTCAAGGTTAATTCATTCAAACATTGTTACATTAAATTGATATTACATGGTAGAGAAACAGAAGTATAGAGAGAGTTCTTTCTATAGTGTGGCCGATAAAGTTTTATGTCACTTTTCAGAAATCGTCTGCAATGTTTTTCAGTTTTTGGTGACATTTAAAAATTTTTTAGGGGCATTAATCCTCGTATGGCCACATATCTAAATGAATGCTAGTTGAAAGAAAGCAGAGGGAGAAATTCGTGGTAATTTTTGTGCATTTCAACATCGGGAAAGCATATGTGAAGAGACTATATTTATTTTTCATCTTGAAACAGTTTATTTAACGTCCATTCCCCTAACTGAAAGATTTTATATTAAAACATCTGTTCTATCATGATAAGATAATATGGGAGTAACCTTTTTTTTTTTTGTAAAAATAGTGCGATTGCACTCGTTTGATAAGAATAATGTTTTCGATCAATACAACATTTTTTTCCTGTTTATCTTTGTAGTTAATATATATTTTCTTTAAATTGCACTAATAAGTTTTGACCTCGTTAAATGTGTACATATACACATACATAAAAATAAAGTATGATTTTAACTGAAAAGGGTAGCTTAAAATAAATACCTATTTTTGGCCGAATGATCTTGACAACTTCCTTTTTACTTATTCATAAAATAGGTATAATCAAGAGGGAAATAAGTCAACTGTACAATTTAATCTAAACATGAAAATGTAACTGTGTATTTTCAAAACACTCAATTCGTCCTGTGAAAATTTCTTCAATTTGCATACAAAATACAGAAATACAGCAAAAAAACTAGAGAGGAATTTCATGCACTTTAATTTTGTAGTGAATTCTTGAATGGCCCTCTAAAATTGAAATATTAAACAATTATTAGAAATAGCTGTGTTTAATGCTAAAAATAAACTTGCAATCAATATAGAACTGTGTAATGTGTTGGTCTTTGTTTACGTCACATTATGCACATGAACTTAGTACATGAAGAAAATTCTGTAAATTTATACATTTATTTTTTGTTTCAGAATCGAGAATTACAAATTATGAGAAAATTAGAGCATTGTAATATAGTTAAACTAAAATATTTTTTTTACTCCAGTGGAGACAAGGTGAGTTTTATTGCATTCTTTTCTAATTTATAATAAGGGTTTTAAAAAGTGCAGCTTGCATGCGTTACCAAATTTAAAATAAAAAAACAGAAATTTATATGTTAATGTACAAGTTTAGGGGTGCATTATTTATGACTATGTGTGAATAGTTAGGCTTATTTGGCAAAAGTATATGAAATTGTTGATTGAAACACCTTCACACATGTTTAACTTTTCAGCAATAGAAAAGAAGGCAGTTTTAGAAATTGATATTAGATTTTGAACTTTGGGTGGATAGGCAATGTTTTATTAATAAAAAACACGATTTATATGAATAACGTAATAATTACATTGTAGTTTTATAATAGTAGTGACATCATAAATTACGTGTTACAAGAAATATAATTATATTTGTTTGAAATTAAGTTTAATAGTTAAAACTGGGCAGCGCACAGCTGTGCTCATATTTTTACCACATTTTCTAGTTTAAGTTCTATTTAAAAGAATTTACCCATCTATTATTATAACCGTGTTTCAAATGAACATTTTTTCCTTTCTTTTAAAATACTTGTTTATTGTAAAAGTATTCGTAGAATGATTAAAAGTTAATTAATATTTTATCTTTTACAGTGGCTGTAATCAATGTTTTAGTTTTACGGTTGGCTGACTTGTACCTTGTGTTAGGAATTAATTAACACTGTTTTCCTATTGTTAACAAAATAAAATATGAAATTTACGTTTTGTAAACGCATTTCCAGTTCTTTTTGTAATCATTTGCCATTTTTATAATTCGAAATTTCTTTTTATTTTGTGTAGCGGCAGGCTGCGATGCCCTGCGAGTGCGATATGTTCATATTCTTGGCTACAAGTTCGCAGGTACGAACCTGCTTTACCGTTTTTTATACAGAAACAAACAAAAAAATATTTCAATTAAATAATTAATTCATAAAGTGCTATACGAAATTGATAGAGAGAATTTCTGATTTTCTTTGTTTGATTTTTCTATTTAGAAATTTTATAATTTGCTTTCCATTAAACATCTTTCAAGTCAAACTAAAACTTATTAACTAATTATTGTTGTTGTTGGTCATCATTTTGCTTTCTCACAGCGTAATGTTTTTGATTTTTAGTACCGATTACCATTCTATTTTCATTTATTTTTGTTTTTGTTTAGTGCTAGTGTGTCATTTTTACTAAAATACAATTATGATTTTTTTTGTAAGTTGAATTTGAAAAAAGAAATATGCCTAATTACAATAATATCGAATTTGTGTGCCAACTAAACCAAGTTCTTTGCAAATAACATTCTCAATTGACGTCAAATTTCGTGTTTTTCAATACTTCTTATTGCAGTTTAGGGACACAGTAATTTCATTCATTCAAACATTTTTGTTTTAAACAGAAACAAAGCGAGCATATTTTTAGGTGGGTTTTGTTCATGGTTAATGAATGATTTTTTGGCTATTTTCATCAATCTTTGTATTCGTAAAAAACAAAAGTTCATTTTGGGGGTTACATGTTTTCGTTTTCGTCCAGGTTCTATGACGTTTGTCTGAATAACAAATTTTGTTTTTGTCATTTGTAAATTATAAGAGAAAGAAAAACGGGGATTATTTTAGATAGAGAATAAATGTTTAAAAACATTTTTTCAGCGTACATTTATTGCTATTTAACATAATAAATATTGGAATAAGTAGTTTAGATCTTAACAGCAGCAGTAAATTAAAAAGAAATCGAACAAATTAAGTAGTCTAGTAGTGGATTTGTGTAATTGATTCAATTTGATTGTATGTGTTTTTCTTTATGTTTTTATCAACAGAAGGATGAGGTGTACCTGAATTTGGTGTTGGAATACATCCCCGAAACAGTATATAAAGTAGCGAGACATTATAGCAAATCTAAGCAAACAATACCAATCAGCTTTATAAAGGTGAGTTCCATTTGATTTTGTCTTTTGCAATGTTTGAAATAATTTTTTTTTCTTTTTCAGTTGTATATGTACCAATTATTCCGGTCATTAGCATATATACATTCGTTAGGTATTTGTCACCGGGACATAAAACCACAAAACTTACTATTAGATCCAGATACTGGTGTATTAAAATTATGTGATTTTGGCAGTGCAAAGCATTTGGTTAAAGGTGAACCGAATGTATCATATATATGCAGTCGTTATTATAGGGCACCTGAATTAATATTTGGCGCAATTGATTATACAACAAGAATCGATGTATGGAGTGCCGGCTGTGTATTGGCTGAATTATTACTTGGCCAACCGATCTTTCCAGGTGATTCTGGTGTTGACCAATTAGTTGAAATTATTAAGGTGTTGGGTACACCGACAAAAGAACAAATTAAAGAAATGAATCCAAATTATACTGAATTCAAGTTTCCTCAAATCAAGTCGCATCCATGGCAGCAAGTAAGACACTTTTCTTTTATATTTTTTTTGTCTATTATGTAAAACGTTTATTGTTTTATTTTCTGTGTGTGTTCGTTGGTCATTTAATTTAAAATTCAAATTGTTCTCTTGTTTAAAAACACACTTATATAAGAAAAAAATGGAAAACATGTTTATGTGTTTGAAAAATTTCGTATTCAATAATTCGCAGAAAAACTATCCAAGTTGCGTTTCGATTTTCTCAAAAGAAAAAAAAAAGACAAATTGAATATACAAATTAGTAGAGGGAATATGAATAAATATGAATTCGTCCACTTTTTAAATAAATAATGTTTAAAAAATCGAAATTGGGGTAGGAAAGTAAATAATTTCCCTGGAAATTTTCGATCGGAAATGTGTTTGGAGTACGAACGGAAGGAGTGAGAGAGTTTGCTCCTTGGAAACTTTTAACTTTTTTTTTCATTGAAAGACACGTTGAAAAACTTTAATAGGAAACTCGACATTTTCTGTACATTTCGAATGTGAAAACTTAACAATTGCATTTTAAGGGACATTATTGTTGTCTGTTGTTTTAATATCGTAATTAAACTAAAACTTTTTAACAATGTTATTGCGAAAGTGTTCTCTTTTTATTGTTTACTCAACCAGACGTTCTATTGAAAATACATGGAATTATAACACACTAACTAACATTTTAAAATGATCTAAAATTGTTTTTTAATGAAGTCAAATTGAGTGTGGAACGTCTGTTTGCAGTTTTTATTGTCACGAATGTCACTACCCTGTAGTAGCACCGGTCAACAAAAGATTCGCGTAAGTTTATAGATTGGCCCAGTGAAAATATCGTTGCTTTACCTAATTAATTTTATTAATCAATTAGAAAACACTGTTTGGAATTTTGGCTGTTGTTGTTTTTTTCTCTTTTAATTGTTGGTGAAACATTTCACAAAAATAATACATTAATCATTTACACGCCTTGTTGATGATATAATTCATTGTTATTTGCAAATTAATCACACTTGTCCAATTGATTTCTGAGATCTGTTCATTAATAATTAATCCAAACAATTTTGGCTATTACAAAAGCGGAACAATTCTCGTAATAACCTTTATTGGTTTCATGTGTACGTGAAGAATTCATATTTATTAGGAATTGTCGAAATGTTTAAATTATCTAATCAAAATGTTTGATTTTGATTTTTTTTGTAATTTCCAGTTGTTTCGTGCACGGACACCACCGGAAGCAATTGAATTAGTATCTAGACTATTGGAATACACACCATCATCACGAATTAGTCCTTTACAGGCTTGTGCCCATCAATTTTTCAATGAATTACGAGAACCAAATACTCGCCTCCCAAATGGAAATGAACTACCCCCATTATTTAATTTTACAGATCATGGTAAGTGAGATGAAGAAGACAAATTAAAAAAATAGCAGGAATAAAAATGTGTTGTTTGAATGTTGTGTTTTAGAATTAAGTATTCAGCCATCGTTAAACAGTGTATTAATACCGCGAGGAAGCCAAGAAGTGGCGAATAGTCCACAGGATGGTGCCACAACTTCGGCAACGGTGGACTCGAATGAGTCGCCCGCTGCGCCCCTGCAAGCGGCCGCATCCGGTATAGCTTAGATTTATAGTTTAATCGACCTGGTTAGACTGACGAGTCGTCCACAACATAACAAAAATCCACTGATTTCTTTTAATTATTATATATTTTCTAATTATTTGTCTTATATATAAAAATATATATAATAATGGAAACAAAAAAGTATGTTGAAGTGAGTGCCCTCTGAAATCTATTTGGGAAATTGCAGGGGGAATTGAGCAATTGTTTGAAGGGCCGACTTGCCCAGTCACACCACAAAATTATACATAATATAAATATATATATATATATATATAAATATATAAAAAAAATGTAGTGAAATAATAAAAAAAAAAATAAGAAGCGATCTGTGTGAGATTGTTGATTGAGACAGCTGTACTATAGATTTATTTAAAATATACGTTCGTTGTACAGAACTTGATTGTTCGTAGTCGGCATTTTGTATTTAATGCCAAATCTGGTAAACCAATTAATTCTTTTTATTTTTAATCATTATTGTATCAATTTCTGTGTCTACATTTCTGTTTTTGTACCTTAGAGAAAGTATGTAAAAATTATATACGGAAGTACATACGGAATTTATTGGAAAATCTGGTGGTGTGCGTCTGTGGCTGTGTGTGAATTTCTATTCATTTGATAAATTGTAAATCAGCTTTTGTATATAACTTACGAAAACAAATAAATCATGAAATTTGAAACGAGAAATCAATAAATACATGAATTTGTCGATGTTTCAATTGTGCAGCAGTCATGTGGAAAATTTGCATTTCGAATTTAATAAACCAGATTTTTCAATAAGTGCAAATTACAAAAGTGGAAAATGTTTTTAAATAAATTTGTATTGTTAGTCTCATTTCATAAAAAAAACTAGAAGTACATTATAAATGAAAAAATACGCAAAAATAAGTTATTAATTTAAAGAAAAAAATTATATATATAGATCTTTTATTATTGATTTTCACTGTTGTATAATATCGTAAATTAATTAAGTGAATTTTTTTAACATAATTTACAAACCAATTTGGTGTTAATAATTTAAGGTTCTTCGTTTTTTCTTTTTGGTATGTAAGTTGTTACTGTATGATATAAAAAAACCGTGGGCTAATTACTTGTAGCTGAATAAAATACTATTTAAAATATTTGTATGTTTCTTATTTCTCATTCATCATGATGTTTTTTCAACAATTTATAATAGGTGAATGCAGTGTGTAAAATGTTGTTAAATGTAAAAAATGTGGAATAGACAAGGGGATGCAAGTAATTAGCTAGCGATTTTGATGGATTTAATTTTTCATTTTGTTTTTGGATGAATTTCAAATTTGTGTAATAGTGAAAAAACGTGACTGATTGGAATATCAGGGCAATGGTTATGTGTATAGAAATAAATATTTAAATTATAGCAAACAGCCAATTTGTAAGGGTGATTTGAACATGAACAAAAAAAATTATGGGAAGAGGTTTTCAGACAGAGCTCGTTAAAAACTATAAGCTTTTCGCTTTAGAGAATAAAACACAAAACGAGTGACAAAAAATAAAAGCGTATATTAGAAATGATTATCGTTATTGCTTCTGGTTGCAATTGCGTTATAATTTTTCTCAAAAGAAAAAAAGAATGTTTAGAAATTCTTTACACCGTCTTTTTCATGCCCATTTACATGCTACTATTGTAATTGGATCTATTTTTAAATTATATTAAAAAGAGCAAAAAAAATACAAAGAAATATGTGTGTAAACATTTAATAATCAAATCAAGTTTTGTTTGTTAGTAAAAAGAATTGTGAGAGCATATTTTTTAAGACTTCTACACTAGTAGTATTGATTGTAATTGAATGAAGAAAAGAAATGATCTAATTAATTACCCTTTAAAATATTAATTGTAGTCGTTTATTAATACATTATTTTTAATTGTACATATAAATATTATTCTTATTTAAATGACATTTTATTGTTAAAGGTATATTCTGTTATTTTAATAAATGCTCTAGAGTAGAATGTCAAAATATATAACATATCCAAGAAGATTTTTTGTTCGTTTTTTTTTACTTAGAATTTGTTTCTCTCAAAATGAAAGTGATGTATTTTCTCTTCTTAGTTTTCTTTTGTATATTGTAACAAATTAGAAGAAGAAAAACAAAAAACCAATTGGGCACATTAATTGTGTAATTATCATCTATTAGATAACAAAACTGAATTCAAAGTAAAAAAGAAAATCATTGAAGCAATTTTTCCAAAGGAAAAACTGTGTCATGTTGTACAGTTCTTAAACAAAAAAATAATAAATGTATAAGCACGCTCTACTTAGATTTTAGACAATCTTGTATTGCTATTATGGGAAAACCAAAAAAAGTATATTGCCTAAAAAATGAATTTTATCAAATTTCGAATTTCGAACATACTTATTACTTATAGCCAGAAGACAAGTGTGTATAAAAAAGTTTTTAGAAGGAACAATTATTTTTTTGCACCCACCAAATAAACAGTGTTGTCATACTTTTAGATAGTTGTTCTCTCTCTTGTATTTATTAATATAATTTCTAGTATGCCAGAATTAAAAGATTCGTTTTTCTTTCAATACCAAAACTCGAGTTTAAAAAGTGTGTCCTTGTCCTTTAAACAAAAGGATACATCATTTAGAGCCACTTGTAAATAATGTGATAATCTAACTGTTCTTTGGGATAATAATCGATAATGTTTTTAGAGATAAATGCAGTTGCTGTAATGATTCTTTCTTTCACGCTTAAATCGTTTCTGTAACATAAAATATTCATAAAGGAGGAAATAAATTTTTTCTTTAATAATAAAAATAATTTCTATTTTGACCAGAAATACAGTAAAAAAAATATAACAATGAACTTATCCCAGCAAAACTTTCTTCATCAAATACGAACTTGATGGCCGTACAAACTCCTCGTTTCGATTTGTGGCACATTTCGATGAGCACAAATACTGTAATAACGGAATTCGATATTTCCCGCAAAAGTCCACGAATTTGATATGTTCCACACGATTATCGAAGTAAACTCCTGAAAAATTTCTCAAAAATCAGCATTTTTATGCAAATGATAAGAAGTTAGACAGACCTTTGCAATGTGGATTGACGCAATGATGAGCCGAATCTAAATAATGCCATAAAGTCTTTGGCACATCGTCAACCGTCACTGGAATGCCGTAGTGTTTTATCGTCCTAGCAGAAAGTTCCAGCAAAGTCGGAGGATGATGGACCATATCACTAACAAAACGGACCACCAAAGGGTTTTCCCTCAAACTCAACTAAAACCGACATGATCAATTCACAAAGTTTCCAACAAAAAACGAAACTACCTCTGTAAGATTCTTTAAAGCAATTATCTCTGGCGGTAATGTTCGCAATTTGTTCTTATGTAGCAACAAGGACTTCAAACTATGTAAATTGGCTATACTTGAGGGCAGACTCTCCAGTTTGTTATCGCATAATACTAAAGACTGCAATTGCTTTAATTGTGCTAGAGTTGAGGGCACTTCTAACAATTGATTACCGCCAAACGATAAAATCTGCAAACTAAAATAATGAGCTCGATTAAAAATTGCAACAAAACAAATTTATTTCGTTATTTACTTCACCAACTTCCAAATATTTCTTGAAATATTCACCATTTGATTACCGCCCATATACAAATACTTCAAATTGATAAAATCCAATATCTGTTCTGGGAATGTATGAAATCGATTTCCACTTAAATTCAATTCTCTCAAAGAATTGCAATTTGAGAAACATTTTGGCAACGATTCATTAGTGAGTAAATTATTCTTCGCCACCAACGTCGTCAATGGCAAATGTTTAAACAAATTCGGCAACACTTCTAATCCATTATTACTGATATCCAATGTACGAACATTGGAGAATTTCTGCACATTCTCCGGCACTCGATTCAGGACATTGTGATGCAAAATAATATGTTCAATTTCCAGAAAACTCTTTTTCGGATCCTCTGTGAATTCTTCCAAATTCTTATCAACTGTTTCTATGTCCAATAAAAAGTATGCATAATCAATGATTTTGTCCTCATTCTCACTGCTATCGGAGGTGTAATTATCCATTATTTCTTTCAACTGTAACCAAATACCGCACACACACTGTACATGAGCGACCACAGACGGACAACTGACTGCACAGATCAAAATGTACACCAGTTAAATGATTATATTACATTGAACTAATGGCCTCTGAGATTATAAAATACTGATAATTAAAATCCATCGTCATTGTTGGTAGATTTCAGACGCTGCTTTGATAATATAGTCAAAGTCAATTGAACACTTTCTCAGATTATGAAACGAAATAAAACAACACTACATTAAGGTGTGAAATTCTTACCAAAAACACATCCATGAATAATAATGACAAGCTTTTTCAACTTGTGCGTTCACCTTCCAATTCTTAAATTTCATGGTCACAAAAATGAAAGTCTTTATTCAATAAAAATTCATTTATTTACTTCCTACACATAATAAATTACCATTTTGCTCTTTTACCCCAATCTTTCGGTGTCCAATGAAGACATTGTGGATCAATTCTTATCCGTCTACTTTCCATGGCTTTATGATGATTATCAATTGTCTCCTTACTTATTGTTATTATAAATTGCCCTTTATAATAATTGATCAAATTCAAATTTTGTAAAGTTGATATCACGTCCTCTTTCTTTATGCTCGTCATTTCGCATATTTCACTAGAAAAAAAATCGATAAGATTGCAGTTTATTTCCGTCTGGAATCGAACAATGCAGACATCAAATTTATAACTTGACTTTTGTAACGTGCTTAATTCAATTGTAATACGTTTATTTAAATTACAAGTCACATGAAACTGATATGGGCTTAATTTGAAGAAGTTTATATAAAAATAAACAATGTCAATTGCGCAGCAATTTCTTTTAGAAAAACATTTACAATTTTATAAGGGTATTAAACCTATCAGATGCACTTGAAATTTTTAAATAACGAATCAATCATCAAAACACAAATTGTATTAAACTAAATTCATCATTGCAAATAGGAAAACTTTTTTCTTCAAACTTAATCTACTCTCCAATTTAAACAACGATGAAAAACAAACATACGCCAGACAGTACACATATTTGCTTACTTTATTGTAATTTGCGGCTTTTCATTATCACCGACTGGTTTCATAGACAACAATATTTCTAAAATCGTTTGTGCCCAATAGCTTCTATACGATAAAAGTCCTAAATCTGATAAAGGTTTTTCCGGTGACCCAGTTTTGCCTTCAAATTTAGATAACTCGTAACCTAGAATTTAAATAAACTCCATCAAACGATTTCTTTCAATTGTCAAGTATACCAACTCACTAAATTCTATAAGCAATTTGCCGTAACCTTTCCTTTGATATGGTGGCATTGTTAATATACACGCCACATTATAATCCTCCGTTGATTCTTTCTCTTTGGAAAAATATCCAACTATATGAAAACCTCTGTTATCGAATACTGTCATAACGTAAAATAAAAATGGATCTGTATCGTAATACAATGTTTTGTGATCGAGGAACAATTTCGCTAATAAACATAGATTTTGTGCATACACTTTGTTCTTTCGTCCATCAATTTCAAAAAATGAAATGTTATCTTTACGATAGATTTCGTTGCCTGGCGGATGCCGTAAATTGCATTTCACTAAATGTCTTTCTAAACATTTACGACTTTTGCGATATTTTAAACAAAATTCACATATATAAATGCATGGTAAATTTACCATCTCCTAAAACGTGAAAATACAGCATTTGCTTGATAGTGAAACAAATGTTTCTTACTTGTGGATATGGGGCGAAATACCATGGTTTTATTCTATGTCTACCTAATTCTATTAATTCAATGTTTTTCATTCTAGTCACAATGTCATCGTGATGTGAGACCATACTGCCCGATTGACGAGGGCCAGTTGGCGGCTGTGCGGCTGCAGGACCATCCTGCGAGTCTTCACTCTCTATTGAGGGTATTTTTCGTTTTCTATTATTACGTTTTTGTAATGCGGCGGCTAATACTGCATTTCCATTGACTAATTCAGTTGGGGCAACAGGACTCGAGGGCCTACTGTAAAACAGGTTGAGAAAGCTTTTTCAGACAAACATTAGAGACTATACCTTGTGACTGGGGCACTTGGAGTGCCAATGGGGAACTTTTTTGGCGTGGAAACACCAGTGTTATTTCCACCACCATCTTTTCGAGGAAAGTGTACTTTTCGAGTGTCTAATGATTCTTCTGTTACCCACTCATCCAGTCGTTTATTAACTAGAACATACATATTGTTTATCTTAAGGTTTTGAGTGTTTGTTTACACATACAATCGACATAATGAACGTAGTAACATCTATTTCCTAGGACTTCTTTAATGCTAATTATTTCAGCCAGTGCTAAAAGAGTATTAAGAATTAGATAATATATTTAGTTATAAGGGTGATTTTTATTACGCCAGTCATTTGTGCCTACCATATGAACCGGCAACCTACATCCTTCGACAAGGGATGACTACAAAGAGAAGAAATTATGAGGTTAAGTTCAATGAAATCTAACTATTCTAAATTTTGTTTTACCACTGAATCACAAATGGTAGTATCATCAATATCTTCCATTTCAACTTTCATTGATTTGTTTATTTATGTTCAATAAATTAAAAATAATTAAATATTTGTATAAACAATATAATGCACTAACAATTACAATATTATCACTGTCAAATGTTTTGACATTCACTAACATTGCTTCTTCTTCCCTTTTTCAAGCGCATGTGTAGGTTCCTTTTTTAAAATGTACCTATTTGCCTAACTTCACACATGAAAACATATCGGTATTTATAAAATTCAAACAAAAATTGTAACGGCTAAAAAACAGGTTCTTTGGGGCTTTGTTCCTGAAATCTACAATAATTTTATTGAAAGTGATCATTTATGTGTGTGGTGAAGTGCAGTTATTAGTGTTTATTCGTGTTTATTATGCAGTCCCAGCAGAAGCAAAATATTAAAGTTGTTGTCCGTGTTAGGTTAATATTAACGGTTATTCAAAACTTTCAGAAGATTCTAAAATATTTATTTTTCAGGCCTTTTGGCGAGAACGAAGTAAAGAAACCCCTTCTGAATGTTGAACAATCAAATTCGATTGTAATAAAGGACAAAAAATATTCATTTGACAATGTATTTACCGATACTGCCAGTCAGCAAGAAGTCTTTAATTATGTTGTCTCCCCAATGGTTGAGGACATTTTTTGCGGCTACAATTGCACAATTTTTGCCTATGGACAAACTGGTAGTGGCAAAACATTCACAATGTTGGGAAACCAAACGCAAAAAATCGATTTAGAAAATGCAAGTTTCGAACAGTGTTGCAATTTTATAATATTCTCAATTTTTGTGTGACTTCCAGGACCCCTCTATAGGTTGCATCCCACGGGCCGTTGTTGATATATTCCAAAAAGTGAAAAAACTCCGTAACAAACTTGACTACGCCGTGACTGTTTCATTCGTCGAACTGTACAACGAAGAGATTCGAGACATGTTATCCCCCCATAACAACACTTTAGGTATATACAACGACCCTCGCAAAAAAGGCAATGTGTACATTGAGAACTTGAAAGAAGAGCCCGTATGCAGTATTAAAGACCTCCTCAAATTACTTGAATTTGGCATGCGAAAACGTCACACCGCTTCAACGTTAATGAACCAATACAGTTCACGATCCCATACAGTATTCACAATAAGTGTAAACATAAAAGAATTGACAATAACCGGCGAAGAGATATGTAAAACAGGTAAATTAAATCTAGTCGATTTGGCTGGTAGCGAGAATATTGGTAAATCAGGTGCCAAAGAAATACGAGCACTAGAGGCATCCAATATAAATAAATCACTCTTAACACTTGGCCGTGTAATAAAAGCTCTCGTTGAAAAAACACCCCACGTACCGTATAGAGAATCGAAATTGACTAGAATTTTACAAGACAGTTTAGGTGGTGCAACAAAGACTTGTATTATAGCTACTGTTGCACCAGGCACCAATTACCATGAGGAAACTTTAAGTACATTGGATTATGCGTTTAGGGCACGTACGATCACTAATCGTCCAAAGGTGAACCAGAATCTATCCGAATCGCATTTGTATAGACAGCTGAACAACGATATACAAAGGGTGAAAAAGGAATTGGAAGCGGCACGATCACAAGCAGCCGGCTTTCATGTAGACATAGACAATTATAATCGATTGAAAAGTGATTTGGACTTTCATGAAGAAACTTATAGTGAACGTGAAAGTACAATACAAATACTAAACACACAATTGAAAGAATTGGAAGATTTTAAAGAGCATTTTACGAAACAGTGTAAAAACTTAAATGACGCCTTTAAAAAGACGAAAACCACATTGAAGTATTATAAGAAAAGTGTGGCTGAGAAACGATTAGAAGTGGCACAAGAGCGGTTTGTTTTGCAATGTTACACAAATCCCGATCGCCAATTGAAATTGATCAATAATGCAAATTCATTGTTGACATTTGGAAAGGAATACTTGAATACTGTTGAGTTATTTCGTTGTAAATTAATGACAGCGAATAATATTGAGAGGGAGCGACGGGAAAATGTTGCCGGAATATTAAAAGATGTAAGAATGTATTCGGATGTGTATGATTGCGTTATAAGTGCCAAGAATAGTATGGAATGTCTTTCACAAGATACTGTAAAGAAAATTCAACCTATTGATCATGTTTTACAAGACATGACACAGTTTAATAAAAGAAAAACATCGTTTTCTATAAATATTCAAAGCGAATTCTGTCCCATATCAACGGATTTTGCCGATAAAATGTCAGATGCATGTAAGGCATTTGTGGAGCATGTTAGTTCATCTAGTATGAGTATAGAGATGAAAAATTTCGGAGAGGAATTATGTTGTGAGATGGATGAAATTATAAGAAAAGTAAGTATTTTTAGGGAGAATAATAAAATGTTTGTTTCTAAGGGGTGTTTTGGTTTTTAGTACAAGGAAAACGTGAATTTGTATCGTAAAAAATTAAATGAAAGTCGCAATGAATATAGTAGAACGGTTGAAGAAGTTGCCCATCATATAGATTGTATAGAGTCAGTAACTCGACGGCATAAAATATATAATAAAGAGCTTGTTAAATTTCATGAAAACAAACTTTTATTGGACAAAAATCGAAAACATTTGCTTTGTACAATAAAAGAGGAGTTTAACAGAAATATGCAAGCGTTAAGTAAATTACGAAGTGAAATAAGTAGCGACTTGGTAGCATTGTCGTGTAAAATAAATGAAGATTTTGTTGTGATTATTGAGAAGGTGAGTCAGTAGTTACGTTGGAAGTTTTGGTGTTTGTTTAGTGATTGTGTTTTTAGATCAAGAATTTTTTGGATGCACGTATACACTTTATTTCGTCTATTAATGATGAAATGAAAGTTTTTATCTCTAATGTTTTGGAAAAAGCGCAGCAATTTAGGGAATTGTTGAAAGATAAATCGGAGCAATTAGATTCTTCAGTAATTGACGTGAGAAAAGTTATTTGTTTATAATTATTTTCTTGATTGATTTAAATGTTCTTTTCCAGAAGAACGAGAGAAATCTGAAAATGTTAGTTTATTATAATCAAGATAAATGTATGGAGCTTGTGAATTCTGTTAGGAAATACTTCGAAAATATGAAAATTGACTTTAAAACAATGAAGGAAATAAATTCAAATCATATGGAAACAAATCAAGAACTGTGTTGTAATATATCAGAAACTATAAGTTCGAAGGGTGTAAATTGTATGCAGCCGATTATGCGAGTTGGTGATACACCAAGAGCCAAACAAAGTGAAAAGTGGAATAAAGAAAGTTTTACGCCACGAGAGGCGGCACGAGTGAGTTTTAAAAAGATGTTCGCCAACGGAGAGGTAATTTGTACAAATTTAAAATATCTATGTAAAATTGTCAAAATGCGGTATTGTTTCCAGATCAAAATCGATTTTGAAGATTCCATTGTAGCGGAAACAGCTTTCATCGACGATGAACGATATGTACAAAAATTTACTGTGTAATATATTTTAATTGCAATGTAAAGATTCGTTTATTTTTAAATTTATTACGATAGAACAGAAATAGAATTTTAATTATTTAGAGGTGGGTTTGATTGATTTTTGATTAATAGAAAATTTTTATAGGTTTTCATTTTACATGTGAATATTTTTTCACGTGTTAAATTGGATTCATTCAGTGTATAACAATATTAATGTTATGTTAAATATTTGCATTTCATTATACATTAAACAGTGTGAAATGTGAAATTGGAATACCATAATAGCATTACACGTACACCATCGAAGAAATAACAAATAAATCAATAAAGGGTGATTCATGGATATTATCGGATCTATAAGTCATTGCAATGATAAACAGCATTGAAAGGTATTGAAAGAGAGAGAGAGAGAGATGTACACATACAATCAACTGTTCAGTCTGGACAATGTTCCTTTCAAAATTGGGAACTATTCCCACCCTCATACTCTTTCTCCCCTAAATAGAGTGTAAATACCGTAAATGGCCATTGCCACAGACCAGGAAATCATCAGCACACGTACACATCCGTGAAACGATTCCCATTTTTCAGATCCATCGGAATAAAACATCGAGCGATGTGTCAAATGCACATTGTAAATGTATTACGAAATATGTGACGAGCCCCATTCCCTTTTTATGTAAGTGAGTAGGGAGAGAATTTGATAATCGACTGTAATAAGGTAAATATGGCCCTAACACGACATATTGTCCGGTACAATAATATACGATGTGAACTAATAGTTAATATACCATCCAGTCTTTTTGTTCGTCCCTATTTTCGTGTTGGTAGAGAGGAAAATTATGTTATTTTCTCTGTCGTATTTCGGTGGTGGTTGTTGGATTATTAACGCGACTTTGTACACTACTTTGCGTGTCATATTTACTAGGTACTCTCCAGCAGCCACAATAGCCATCTGCAGCACAATAAAATAGAGAATTTGTATTGAATTGTTGTAAATCAAATAAGTTTCATTGGGGGGATGTGGCGATTGTTTGAATCTGTTCTCAAACAATAATTAATAGGTGCAAATTAATTCGCAGCTATTTCATTTACAGAGAAATGCGCGACATGAGATAGATTTCTAATAAACAAGTTTTACGCTAGACAGAATTTTGTTCGAGTGTATATTGGAAGTTTAAAGGAAACCTCGTTATAGCATATTATTGGGACTTAAATGGTTTTCTATCAAATGTATGTAGGTACCATGTATTTTAATCAGTCTCATTTGGTGACGAGAAGGCAACTGGTTGTAACATTACCCAATTACCGATATCTTGTATTTCGTATATTCTAATTGCAATAACTATCATCTCATTTTACATATTGCTGTAAAGTTTAAATACTAACAATGCGATGGAATGAGTTGTTCAAAGCTTTATCATCGCAAATGAATGATTTGTTAGCTTGTTTGCTGCTGAAAAAACAACAATTCCCCCTTGATCAAAAAGTGATTTGATTTAATTACACACGTGAACTTGTTAACTAGCAATGTTTCTTTTCTAATTAAGGAATTAATTATAATTATAAGCTAAAAACATTGCTAGATAACATGTAAAGTTTGAATTAAACAAATTAAATCTGCACCGAGTGAAATGTGATGTTTTATAAATAATAAGAGGTCAGTGGGGAATTATGAGCGCATTTTCCCGAAGAAGACCTAGATTAGAACTCTAGATGGAGTGAATGCATGTGAAATTTATTCAATCATTCACAAAGTTATGAAAATTTGCTAACTGCATTTTGCAATGTTGTGTACAATCACTAAATAAACTACTTAAATTCTGTATAAAATGATAAATTGCGGTTTGTTGCATTATTATACATGCCATTACCATATGATGCCAAATGAATTTACCGAGGAGTTCCTATGTTAGTACGAACATAACTTATTAGAAGAAACGCTTAACTTTGAACTCCCTTGTCGCTCAAAAGAGACTAATCTGTTCATAATTTCCGTGCACAATCTTATGAATAATGCAATTCAATGGATTCTGTTAAGTTTCATTGTTCCCTTATCATGTGATTTAGTTGCGAATTTTCAAGTGGTGTTTTAAAATGCCACAAAATGCGAACAAAAGGCAATAATTTAAATCGAGGTTTAAATAAGGTGTTTAGTTGTACATTTTGAAAACTAAACATAAAACAAGTTGGTGGAAAATAAACCAGTTAATGGCAAATTTAAAAGCGAAACTTATTTCTCTCTTGTATTTTTTCCATACAACCAACTGTTTTTGAGAAAAATGCAAATTTTCCAAATATAAAAATCGCTGTTTTCTAAATATGTAAACCGATGAGTGGACTTTTGGGTTAACATTTCCAGTACAAACAATCCAATTAAATATCTCATATATACACAGTAGAATAATGATTTAATTTATCCATCAACGAGAACTGGGGAGTGCGGCTAAAACATTTAGAAAACTCTTTCAATAAACTATACCCTTAAGCAACTCTCGCAAAGTTTAAAATTTTAATAAGGTAAACAACGCAGTATATTTACTGGCTTTTATGTATTATATACGCAATTTTTATCTTCAAACTTGTATAACGGTTAATTGGATTTCGGCTTTAAAAACTTTTATGAGAGGATATTAAGATGTAACACATTAATATTAAAATTTCTCCATTGTTTTTCTATTCCGTATCCTAATACAATTGTTATTTTCATTTTGAAAATATACGTTAATTTCAATTCATATTAACATTAAATTTAGTGCAATTATATAACGGTTTAAGTCCACCTGTTTTGTGTGTTCCATTGAAACAATGATTAATTTCATTAATTAAACAAAAGTTAGTGAAATAATTCAATTACGTTGCTGTTAAACGAACATATAATGAGAAAAAGTAGTAAATCGCTATAAATTACAATTTACCAGCCGCAAATGTGTGTGCGAATGTGGACAAAAATTGTTCCACAGGACCACAAGAGTATTTTCACCTTGTGTGTACTATGTGGGTGTAATCGAGTTTTCCAAGTGAAATAATAACGAAAAATGGAAAATTATTTGTGGGAACAAAAGAAAGAGACTGCTTTATAATTTTATATACAATTTTACAATTCCAAATGGCTTTTATAATTACCAACATACTACATATACGTAATATTTCAGTTTTTGTTTCGATATCAAAGTAAAAATTATAACAAAAAAGCTAAATCAAATCACACAAATTGTGTTTAATATAATTTACCTACAAAAACAATTTGTGTAATTAATTTAATATTGAATTTGTTTATGTCTATCTGATTTTATATAGAATAAATACGATATTGATCTAATCTAATTAAAATAAATAGTTTTGTAACTAAAATAATAAAAAATGAACAATATAAACATACTACAGTTACGGACGAGATAATAAATTTTCAGTGCTTTTTCGGCTCCCAGTTTTGTTATCATTAATTATTCGCAGTTATACATATGCGTTTGTTTTGTTCAAAAACATGGAAAAATTTTATTGTAATTTATAAAATAGCTTCTTTATGTTATAAAATTTATCGCATATTTGATAACACATAATTAAAAAATTTATTATTGCCTGTGACTGTACGTGTTGGAAATTTATTCATTTGTGCCTTTTGCCTGACAAAATCATTATCAGTTCAATAGTTGATTTTTTCAATTGCAACAAAGTTTTTTAGATATATGTAATAATAATGGTGTATCTATTTATTTTTCCCTACTCTCTTTGTACTCTTTTAAATGTAAATAAATGCAATTTACTTTTACTTACTAACACTAAGGTTTTTCAATTAAATTTTAATCATTAACTGTATGCAAAATTGACATACACTTTTAATTAATTAAAAGTAATTTAATCATATTGAAAAATCCTCTCATTTCATCGTGAGTTATGAAAGTTGATATGATTTATTTGAATATGAAACTCACTTCATTATTTTTTTTCCATCATAATAGGATCAACTTTTCTCTAAGAATCCTAATGAAATTTGACCGTTAAAAGATTTTTAAAAAACTTCTTTAACGCGCCATGTAAAATTACACTTTTCCTATATAAAGTGAAAAGCGCTCACACCTAAATATTTGAGTTAAAAATCTAATAACTCCTGTATCCAATAACGAGTCAATAGAATTGGAATTATTCATTGATAAGTTTTAATATGAGCCTCACAGATTTACGCTTCTCTGATTTTCACTCTTACACAATTTCCAGCGATGCTTTACTTCTTTTGTCACACTGACATTTAAGAAAAGTTTCACTGATTAAATGTTTGAGTGAGAAAAACAGAGGGTTGAATGGGAACAAAAACTTTCTTTATAAAACTTAAACGTCACAAATGATTTTTCTACTTGATCCGCAACTCTAATAAGGGGCATATTTTCCATAATTCCAGGCCGTTATTGTTTTAGCCCTGTTTCCCAGAAAATAAACAAACACTCTTTGAAGAAAGAGAAAAATATCCGAGTTAAATTTAGTTGGTAAACTGTCTGATCAACTCAGTGTTACAAGTAAATAGGAAAATCTCTTGAAATTTCGTTATATATAGTAATAGTTTAGTTGCTTTTAGAACACTACAAGACCAGATATACCAGAAACTTTGATAAATCCACAAAAATATTAAAAACAAAATGCCAACAAAGTGGAAAATTTACGTACTGATTGTTTAATGAAATTAAATGTTGGCATCTTTTATTAAGTAAATGAATTTAATTCGTTAAATAAACATCGACTCTTTCCAATTAACGAAATAAACACATACGGGAATATTTTAAATAAAAAATATAAAATGAAAACGGTTTTATTTTCACATATTTATTTAAAATTTCAACAGATGATTGCCACTTCACTTGAAAGACTGGGTTAAATTATTAACAGTTCCTGTCACTCGTGCAAGTCGTTTACTTATTCATCACGAACATACAATGTTATAAGTATAGAGAATATAGAAGATGAAAAAGTTTCGATTAACATTTAATGCTGCTTATCTCTAATGCGTGTATATTCTATTTCCAGCAATTGTACAAATTCCACCTTTCACAAGTGTATAAAAGCAGCTAGGGGTTGAAGATGGTACGTGGACGTGATGCGATCATCTCTCAGTATGCAAATGTTGTAAAAGTGGCGAATGCGTCGACCAGAATAACAAACAGATACATCATAATTGCAGAGTTGATTACGTGAAGTTTATCAATGGGGGCATAGAAGACATGGGGGGTTGATGTGTGTGTGTTAGAGGGGGGCGTGCGCCGTCCTGCTGCAAAACTTTACCACCGGTCGTGTGGTGCGGTCCACACCGGCGGTGGCGGCAAACAGTCTTCTCAGTCACTGTAACAAAACGTTCACGGTCGGAATTTTGATGCCACATCGCAGTCCGCTATACGAATTTTCCGCTTTCGGACACGCCCACCATTTCGCGAATTTTTCATCCTCTGCAAAACGGAAGCTTTAAGGTAAGCGAACAACATTCCTAATAGTTTGTT
This sequence comes from Silvanus unidentatus, assembly GCA_963930825.1. Classification (NCBI taxonomy): domain Eukaryota; kingdom Metazoa; phylum Arthropoda; class Insecta; order Coleoptera; family Silvanidae; genus Silvanus; species Silvanus unidentatus. The sequence goes on from OZ005760.1 coordinate 16,227,610, forward strand.
CCATTTGGTTTTTGGCGAGAGTTAATTGTGTGCTTTTGGAAACTTTTTCCACACGAATGCCTGAAAGTTTTCTGCACTTTGAAAAAAGTTGGACAGGTGCGAGTTAAAAGTGTGTCCTAGATGTGTAAAAATGTAAATTTTATAGCTGAATTGCACTTTACTAGATACTAGAACCATTTTCCAATTTCGAATTTTATGGGTAATAATTTTTATTCGCATTTTCCCTAAATATATATACGAGAAATCCAATTTAAATAAGAAATGCACTTAAGAGTGGAGGGAATGAGGGGCCAATAAAACATTTGATACTTTTACATTGACATGTAAGTTTTTTTTTTGGAAGATAGTTGAGACGAATTTAATTAATTTCCTCTGTTTACACAAGTACAAATAATAAAGGGATAAAACGATTGGAAAATTTTATATAAGGTAATTTAATAGTAAGCTTTTTTCTCTTCACGTTTGATCAGTGTATTTCAAGTTTGCCCGTACTGTATCAGCAATTTTACTTTAGATTACCTCTACTTCAATATGTCAAACATTTGAAAACCTCACGGAAAAGCTCTTTTCATCTCAACAGCTTGTTTCCAATTCCTGTATTCCGTTTTCCTTCTACCCGATGTGAATGTGTGCGTACTTTTTTCACATTGGAACATGATCTTTTCTCTAAGTGCATCTCGTGCACTTTAATAGTTCAGCTTATCAGTGTATGACATGGCATTTTCTCCAGATAATTCGAATTTTAAGCACACAAATGCGGTGAAATAAATTTCCTTTAGTAAAATGGCTCAAAGGGGCCCGGGATGATATTTCATTTCAACATTGTCAACTTATTTTCCTTTACATTGTGAAAAGCGCCAAACACAAATAATGATGTATAGTTGTTTTCTTTTCGTCCCGGAAAACGTCTTTTCTACGTTGTGCGTAGGTGTAACAACACATTCCAAAGAGGGTCATATATTTCACTAGTCGTCATTATTTCAATTCACTTTTGCTCATGTAGAAAATGCTATTACACCATCCGCCGGTTAATGTTTAAATCATTTTCTTTTAGTTTCCCAGAGTGGTCGGCTTATTAATGGTTTTTTTTCTGATGGCCGAAAACATTTAAAACAAATTTCCAAATCAAAAAGTAAACGCTTTCTTTGTCTGGCATTTTGCTGACTGAATTTTTTTCCAATGAAATTAATGAGATTGTGGACCGTTTCTTTTGCTGTACCTTTATGTGACCCATCCCCCCCGAAAATAAGTGTAAAAAATATTTTCTTCCCCCAAGTTGCGCCGTTTTGTGCTATTTGTATGCATCACAAACTGTAATTGTTTTTGCCACTTAATATTTGGATTATTCTGTTAAAATTGTTCCAAGTGCAGATTTTTAGAGCGGAAATTGAATTATTTACTGTACAAGTAGCACCGTAATGAGATAACAAACATTTCATAATAGAAAATAGCGTACATCATCGCGGAGAGAGTTTTGTTTCCAAACAAGTTCGATTAAAACAACATAAATCGCAGAGATCAAGTTTATTTGGAGAGGGTGGTTTATTATTAAGGTGGCGTGAAATATTAGGCGGCGTCAACAGATGCATCCCTTCTTGCAATGACCCTTGTAATAAAAAGCGAGGGTGCAACTATGACAATGGTTTATCTAGACCGAGACAATAAATCATTATTTATGGACTGCACCTTTTGCTCTGCTCTTAAATATTCTTTTGGAATTGAATAACTTAACAGTTAATCAAAAACGAGATCAAAGATGAATGTATGTAGGTAGTAAATTGAAAAATTCATTTTCCTAATCAATACATATACATTAATTACGCTTGGAAACGCGCTTGTTAAGCATGTAGAGAGTGAGTAAATTTGTGACTGTAATGATATTGTATGTTAGTTGTTAGAAAGTGCCTGATACCGTTAATAATATTTGTTGATTCAATAAGTTCGCAGAAAATAGTTTACATATTACTTTTTTCCAATAACATATTTCCCAGTCATAAAAATTTTCAAAGTTGTAAAAACATTTTCAGAAAGCTGCTACATTTTTTAATAAGAACTTTTAAACTAATGTCTCGTACGTGTCCATCTTATATGTGATAAAAGGGCACAGCATAAAGAATAAAGATAAACTGAAACGATTCTACTAGAAGCTTAACAGATGTGTGCATATGTAACTATTCGCTTCGCTTTCCTTTGTATGTACAGGGTGAAATATCAAATGGTTGGGTGAAGACTGAACTAGGCGGTCTTTTAAAACCCGAAGAGGAAAATTTGAATCAGTCACGTGACTTTTGTATTCGCGCGAAAAAAGTTTTCAAACTCAAATTGTTTTTAAAAAGTCAAAATATAGTTTTCCTAAATAAACGGAAAGTGAATTATAAATATACCTATAGTGGGGTAGAAGATTGCACGTGTTTTTGATTTGTGATCGTTAAAAAACTAATTACCTTATTTGCTCTCTTTGTGTGTCTATACAAATTCGATTTTGGTATATGTATACATATATATAGGGTTATACATACAATTTATCAGTCTGCTTATTTCAATGCATCTAAAATCCGAAATTCCAGTAGTGATAACGTAAAACTATAGTTTTTGAATTTATTAAATTCCTCGAGTGAGTCATATTCTAGAGTTTTTGCGCTTTCAAATTTACATTTCAAAAAAGTATAATAAGTAATAATAATAAACAAAATAAATATAATAGTAAATGTATTAAATTGTATAATTAATGCCGAATGCAATTCATGATTTTATGTGTGCTAAGGCGGGTCTGGGACTTGGATAAAAGACAAATCCTCCGCAAAATCCAAAGAGGTAACAAGATCACTCGAAAAGAGTGGCGCCTGAGTTGCTCCCAAAACATAAACACATATGTTCAAAAGCACATCCTCGTCATGTCTATACACAATATATTCTTCAGTGAGTTTAGCTAGAAATTTGTGAGCACTCATCTCATCATTTAGTAAATGAATGAGCCAAATTCATAAATAAGCTTAAAATGCAACACAAACACTGAGGTCTTTTAGGGAAATCGTTCGTTTAGAGTTTTTTGCTCTAGGAATTCGTGTTGGTTTCGGGAGGTTCTATTTTCGATCTGAATTTTCATGAATTTATTAGTTTTTTTTTCAAATGATTTAATTCGTTTCGCTGGAATTTGGTATTGAGAGTGTACTTAGGTACTTGCACTTCCATGTGTTTAATAAAGATTTTCGCGTTTAATGCAAATTGTAGGTAAATTCAATGTTTTTATAATGTATTTGGAGAAAAGATTTAACTTTTACGATAAGGACTCTTGGTGATTTCCTCCTTATTTGAAGGAATCACTAACCACCATCCTATTACGACTGCGTAATTCCTGAGTTAATAAAAGATTAAATAAAAAAATTATTCTTTAAAATGATCGCCTTTTAAAAAATACTCTTTTCAAAGATTTTTCCTTAATATTGAGAAAATTGTATTTTTTTCCGAAAACAATTTGTAATATGAAAAAAATACAAAACAATTCTTTATTAAATTTGCCAACAATTAAAATCAAAGTATAGTGGTATAGTTTTAAATAATAAATACTCGATTTTTTTACTTACATCGTTGACTTAGTAGAGAAAACACACCAATTGGGTTTGTTTAAATTGAGTTGTTCCATCCTGTACATACATGTTAGGGTACTTACGAATATTTTATGCAATATTAGTCATTTTCCCTTTGTTTCAGTGTGAAGAAGAGCAAAAACCTAATTGCTTTCCAGCGCTAGTACAAGACAAAGGAACACAATTTTCTTGAGGAAGAGGACACTAAGGACACATAAATAATAAACAGTTAATGCCTTGCACGAGGAGACAAAAGATAAATTTCACTCTTTTCGCATTTTGTTGTACATCACTATTCTCTGTAATAGGTGGTGGTGTATTTTTTTCTGAATAAAATATATTTCCGACAAGCCAGTCGTCCGCCCCCCGAAAAGTATTTTAATGTTCAACTAGAGAGCAACTGGAATCGACCAAGGGAGAATAATAAAGGGACAAATTTCTAACCTATTTTATTACGAAAACACTAACATTGTGTGTATTATAAACTAAAGAAACTATAAATGTGAATAATGTACTAAGTTGACAGTGTGTTGTCGCTTGTTTTCATCACTGTTGTGCAAGTTCTGCCCTAATGGGTGCAGAGAAGTGTTTGCCGATTAACTCGGCCATTTCGCTGGCTCGTATCGTACTTTCAAGTTTGCCACTTATCCTCTTTCTCCTCAATTTAGGTAAGTTAATTAAAAGGTCTGACGATATGTGCGACGAAACAACACATACATATACAGACACTACACACATCTATATTCATATAATGTTTTATGTTTTTGCTTTTCTAGTTTTAATGTGCACTTTCGGCCGCCTCCCAATGTTTACGTTATTATAATGCGCGCTGCCTGCTTTATGTGGCGGTGTACGTTTTAATTGCACATACATTCTAATTAAGTTACATTATAAATAGACTAGGTACGCCTAAATGATTAAATGCAAACAAATTCATTATAACATTATTTTACTGGGCTAAATATTCATTTATACTGCATGGATATGGTTATGTTAACGCAGTAGTTATCACACCATTCTAACTGATATCAGGCCCTAATTTTATTATGTATGTTTCCCAAGTTGATAACAATTTTCCATGTTGCACTATTAATATACCTACACACAGTAATCTAATTAAAATGATTTTTCTCTCAACGGACAAACTGAAATGGTATGTGATACAGTTTCCTCCCTCTCATCTACCGCTTTTACATCAAACTTGTTCATTAAACAACCTCGAAGAATGATTTTATATCTAATAAGTGCTGAAAGTATCCATTTAATCCAGAAAGAGAAACTGCCCCTAAAATAAGTTAAATATTAAATTACACCGTAAATTGTTTAATGTAGTTTCTGAAACATGTAAAATGTACTTATATTGAAGCAATCCATTAAATGTAAATTTAAACTTTTGCTTTTGCTCGAGGACATTATAAATATTAAGTGGCTTTATTATTTTTTCTTCACAAAGTTAAAAAACTGTCTCGATTTTCAGGCACCTTTTTTGTGCACTTTTCCATAGGATTTTCTTGGAACAATTTGATTCAACTTAATAAATAATTCAGTCTAAAATAAGTAGAAATTGATTCGACAATGGACACAACTGTGTTAAACATTAACGATTAAAACCAGCGCGCGCGGCGCAAATTGCAAATACACATAAAAAACGAAACCAACAATAGAAAATTTGAATAATTTATATTTGCAAAATAAAAGGAAACGACTATACTTATTTGTCGAAATGTTTTTGTTACGGCATCATTTATTAAAATCGTTTTCTTTACGTTCAAAGAGAGAGTACGTACGTATAGGGAAAAAAACCGCTACCCAAATGGAAAAGTAGCTTGAGGGTATTTTTCTTACCTACCTACTCTATACCAAAACCATACAGTATAGCCTCTTTTCATTGAACTTGTGCGTTTATTTATTTTATACTCTAAAATCGAATAAAAAACTGTGGAGAAATCTTGGCCGGTATATTATAAATAAATTAAAAGAAAACGAGAAAAAATTCAGAACTCTTTGTACCCACTTGATTCGGCCATTTACTCATCGTATTATTTATTTATAATGATTTACTTGATTGTCTACCGGATAATAACATTAGAAACGATGAAAAGTGATAGGGGCTAATAACATCCTGTTCCATGTGATGCTGGAAGAAGTTTTCGATAAAAGAAAATCGTTATCTCTTCCTCTCCCGCTTCCTTCCCAGTAAGATCTCTTCAGTTCAATACCTGGTTCCTTTTATCGTGTGTAGAGATTTTATTGAACACCAGCAAAAAATGATTAATTACTCTATGGTGCTAGAAGCAATACATCAACTGTATATTAATTAATATTGAAACTTTACAATTAGATTACCAGACAAGAAATATGAGCGACAATATCTTACCGGAGAGCTAAAGGAAGAAGCAAAAAATCAAAACAAATGATCTTTGCAACTCTCTGACAATTCTATACTGTGTTCAGACTAATTTCAATTCTGTACGTACAACTTTTGACATATTACCTCCGTTATTTGCTAAATGAAATTCGCTTTAAGAGAAATTATACGCAATGGAAGATGTATATCAATTCTTTTGCCTGGAGTTTAAATAAAATTAAGGGAGAGTTTTGATTAAACGAAATTATAGATTGTGTGCGTCACACATGTGTCCCATTCAATAAAATGATATGTAAGTAGATTTTTGGATTGAGGAGAAAAAAAGTTCCGGCACAGCATGAGAGAGCGTTTCACGTCCAAAAACGAGCGTAAATAAATATTTACAAAGGATAACATTAGGCGATGGTGAATTTGTAAGGGGATCACGTCAGAAACCGTAGATAAACTCAATTAATTCTTGTTATTTCAACATGGTTCTCTAAAAAGGATTTTAAATGAAGAATGAAGACGTATAAAAGGGTGACCGGCCCATCGTAATATACGCAATGCTCCGGTTTTTAATATTGTAAAAATATTTTCTGCATAATTCGTTGACCATCTGGAACGAGGAAAAATACAACTTGAATACTATAGTGGAATTTGCATGGTGAAAATGATTAAAATGAGAGATTGTAACCTTCTGTGCATGAAAATGAAAGAGAAATTAATATAAGAAATTTTTCCAGAGAATAATGTTTTGTGATGTTGTAAATTAAAAAGAGCACAGGCCACTGTAGATAATGAGAAAAAAACTCTGATAGACTTGATCAATATATGTTAAAGGACAAAGAAATTTTTTTAGCGAAATTAATGTGCCTACGCAATTTCTGTTTACTTCTCGTGTATAATTGTTTGTGCAAGAAAATCCCTTATATTTAGGTATACATGTTGATTTTAGTAATTTCAACAACTAATATTTATTCAGTATTATATCTATGTGTGTATAATAAATTAATAGACTAGCATGTGGAGATAATAAAGTTACACCTGCCGGTGAATTACTTACAACCTTTTGCTCTCTGGTTATGGTATATATGATAGCATGGGAGTTTTTGTTCTTTTCAAACACCGCTCGCGCGTTTCTGTTTATTCCCAACATTTCCCAGTCTTCTGATTAAAATACGGAAGACAGACAGTTATTTAACAAATGATTATATTTGCGTATCTTCAAATTAGAGCAGGTTATAACATTGAAAGCTTTAATAAGCCACCTCATATTCTAATAAATGGAAATTTCACCGGAACAAACGCGAATGGAGCGTCGACCGGCTGATCGTTTCCCATCCATATAACTTTCGCCCAATTAAATCGCACTAATACAATAATTGATACATATATATTAGACTATTTACTTTTTATTGCAAATCGAAAACTAGAATTAAACCCTCACTCGATAGATAGATTTAACGCTCAACGAGTTTCTATTAAGCGAATGAAATTTTCCGAAATGGATCGAGTATACACATGATAATGTATGTAGGTTGGAATTTAAATTGCAATTATTAACAGTGCCAGCGTAATTCTAAGTGGATTTTTCGTTTATTATCTATACGAGTGTTGCATCTGAACAAATTAAACCTGAAATTACACTCTAGAGCAAATTCATTATTATCACAGCCGCTGGTGTAATATTTTCGAGGAACAATTTGAAATTACTCTCCTTTTGAAAATATTGCATCGAATATGCACAAGATTACAGTGTTTCGTCTTTTACCTATAAACTATACTTCATCATTATTGTATTACATTATATATAAAGCCATCATGTTATTAATCCTGTGTGATGTGGATTGCATGTTGTTAGTATCATCGACTCGATGCAATTTCATACCGAAACTTGCTACTAAATCATTGCTATATTTGAATAATTAATTACATATTAAATGTATTCACGTAACCTAGTTATATTGACAAAGCTTTCTAATTTTCGTTCTTGTTAAAATTCATTCATATGGTAGAGTATTTCCCTCTTGCAATTCTAATGTTCAAACAGACAATGCGAAAGCGCGCATCGCAAGTTTGCAACTTGAGAGATGCACGAGTAGAGTACACATTCTTCTACCGAGTAGCTACTTGAATAATTACACATATATCTAGATCATGCGAGTAGTCCTGCATCCGTGAACAATTTCCTCGCTTATTTTTCCCCCAGAAGAAAATGGTTCATCAGTTACAATTTCAATCAATTGAAATTATTTTAAATTGAAATTCTGGGAGAATTCGTGCGGTAGTTAAACGCGATTTTATAAATAATTTCGTTTGTGTTTGCACACATTTGCAAATTACGAATGTATGTTATATATAGGAGTGAGTTGCTTTCGAAAGCGCAAACATTTCGTTTTGGGGGCAGATTGAAAAATTCGTGCACATTTGTCTTGAAGCATTTCATGAATTCCAGCTAATTTGAGCGAAATGGGTCACCAATTTAGATAACGGTGCAACTGGTATATCCTGCAAATAAATAAACAGCTTAAGACAAAAATAATAGTACAATATATATTAAAAGAGGCGAATAATCATTGAGAAAGAAATTGCGAGTTTGTACGATGGATGCAAGCAAATTAAACAGTATTTCCTCTGTTGCCCCTCAAACAAATGGATTTTACAAGGATCATTAACTCGGAATGGATTCAAGCCAATAGAGTACACGTCCTCTCCAAAATATATATTCGTACACTACATAAAACTGAAAACAATGATCGACAATTTGGTTTGTTTTTTTTTCTAGTGCTGTCTGTTTGTTTTTACAACTTTTCACAAAAATACCATTAGCACTTGCACAATATGCTCTGACCAATTGATTATACTGACACTTTCATTACAGAGACTGAATGAGACGAAATTAAATTTTCCAGCATCAATTTAATGAACAATATGTAGAGAAAAACTAATCAGAAAATGATCCGTTCTGTATTTTGGCCTTTCTTTTTCTATTCTACTAAATATCGCACTATAAATATTGAGAGTAAGTAATAAAATGTGTAGAAGAGGTACGAGTTTCTTTGATGCCAAAGTGGAAGCTCAAATTTCACAGTTTCCGTTTTCTAACACACAGCCCCATCGCTGAGAAGTATTCTGTTCTCCCGGGAAATTCATAGGGACATCTGATGGGTTTCAATTCCATTAATAAATACTTAAAGGCTATCGAATATCTGCCAAGATCCACTCACAAGAAATTTAACCAATTCTCTCAAACTTTTCTATTGACTCCCTTAAATAACAACAAATTTTATCTAAAAATAAAAACTGATGTCAGGTGTGTAATTTTTCCATGACAAACAACTAAATGAGAGAAACTCGATTCCCATTAACAGCTTGATTGAATCATTCCTCTATCTTTGAAACGATTCAATACACAATTGAAAATTAATAATTCACACCCAATAATCCCTGAAACAGTAAACTTTGTATAAATTCACTGAAAACTAGCACTCACATATTGAAAAACGTAATGGAAAACGATGTGATCAATTTGTGCGCCTTTTGAATACAACATCAAACACTACAAGAGATGATGTGTTTTTCTGAATTTCAGTCAGCTCCACCAACGGCCTCCGTTTGACAAGTATGAATGCTCCAATAGTCGCCGATGTACGGGAGGAAATGAAACTCGATTGCCATTTCGATATGGGCAATGAAGAATTGTACGCTGTCAAATGGTACAAGGATGATCAAGAGTTCTTCAGGTTGGTATTAGCTGTTTTGAGGGTGGAAAAATGAAACATTAAGCAATAAATCAACAAGGGCCGCCGCTTAATTGCCATTCTTTTTTCATGTATACAGATACATGCCACGTCTCCAGCCAGATACAATGGTGTTCCCTGTAGCCGGAGTACATTTGGTGCCGCATGGGTCCAACTGCAGTCACGACCATTGCCAAGTGAAATTATGGAAACTCACCAGAGACCATAGTGGCGGTGCTTATAGATGTGAAATTTCCAGTGAAGCACCCGCCTTTCGATTGGCATCCGAAACACACAACGTCACAGTTGCCGGTAACTTGCGATTCTCTTTATACCCTCTTGCACTATTTTTAATGTAAAAGAGGGATATTTTATATATGTTCCCTGTGTTCAATATTGTAGACATTACAATGGCCCGACACTCGAAAATATTCGCAATAAATCTTGTGTGGTTTTATCTGATATATAGGAGTGGATAATGATTTATTCGGCCTTTTTTCGATGCACGTAAATCTGGTAGCTGTAAACAATTATTAATTTATTTTAATTATGCTGTTAGTTAAGCGTGTTTGTGTATAGGCGAAAATCAATATATGAAATAGAACTATCAATTGAAATAACAATGATTAATTGGCAGGTTTGGACGTTATTTTGTAAAAGGATTGTAGATTTTAAATCAGTTCCACTGGGGTGATAATTTCATTTGAAATTTCCACTGAAATGTGATATTAACCAGCACGGCGCTGTCTATTGATGGCATCAAACTTTAAACTATATGCTGTCGGGGTTAAAAAAATCGTAATCCATTCGATAGAAAGGAGTTGGTGAAAGAAGACCGCAAAAACCTGTTACGATAATTACTTTATTGAAGCGCAAACTTCCAAGTGGAGATTATGACAAGATTTATGCCATGCATATAGGTCTTTTATCTGCCTATTAATATTTATGATCTATAAATAAAATCGTAAAGTTTTCTTTAGTTGAAGAAAGACAGTGGAAAAAGCCGGTGATTTAATTTGGCAGGACTTTGTATGTTTACGCATAGATCATCATATAAGAAAATACGAAGCTTTCCACTTTTAACTTTAAGACTGCACAATGACAGATAACATTAAGTTGGAAAATTTTAAACCGCTTTCGTCTGCAAAGAGCATGGAAAATCTTGTAGAGGGCGGATTTTGTGTCAGGATTATATTACCGTTGTGATTGCATTTCCACTTTTGCCGATAGTAGTTACAGTTTCCGATTTCTCTTTTATAGCACTGCCAAGGCAAAATCCCAGGATTGAGGGCTTAACATCATCTTATATGGAAGGCGATACTGTAACAGCGAAATGTGTCTCTGATCTCTCCGATCCGGCCCCTATATTGTCATGGTACATTAATGGCCATTTGGTAAGTTAGACTAAATACACAAATTCCAGGATATTTCGCTTGTTTCATAAATGTTACCGTGATGTATTTCGCGAAGAGCGACTTTCTAGGTATGATTTTATGTAAATGCATTTTGATTCCACGGTTTCAATTTTAATTCAGGAAGTGCAAAAAATTCAATCTCCATTGGAGGCCGAGGGTGTATGATGACGAAAAAATAATGTTTAAATTAAAAATTCGAAGGCTTTGCGAATTAGATTTTTTATTTCATTCTGTATTGATTCGAGAAGGTCAGACTGCGGATATAGTGGGGTTGTATTTTCTCTTAAATTAAATAAATTCACTAGACAATGGCTACGAAATTATCAAAAACTCGCTCCACCGTAAAAGTTCTTTGTTTTATTACTCGGATATGTCACTAACTCTATGAATTGTTCCCTATATATCCTGGACTAAGATGAGTGTGTCAGTGTTTCTTTATTTCTTTCGTACACATTAACCGTGCAACAAAAGCCACTTTCCAGAAAAGAATAATTAATTTTCGTTTCTATAGACGAAAAACTATTTCTATGCGAAAGCCCTCGGCGATTTTTATTAGTAATATGGGGAATAATGAAGTGTTCCCTGCTCATTCCGCAGCGAATTTTCACGATTTCGTTTAACATGTATATAGAAATGTAAAACATATTAAAACTGTGGTATTTTAACAGCGAATGCATTACGTTTAACTTGTTGAAAAAACAAAATCAAGTCCGCAGGCCGTTTTACATAAAAAAAATGTATTTGATGAAATTGTTAATAAACCTGCTGGTAAGTAAGTCAATTTCGTGTATGTATTTATATAAAGTATTCGGGCTTTTTTCTCTATATATACAATATACATACATACTTACCTTAAACTCGTAAACTGTTTATGTTTAGGGTTCATAATTTTAAAAGCTCCTTAATTGATATTTATTTATAAAATATAATATGACTGAAAATAAATTAAAATTAATGAACGTTCTTGCCATGATGATGAATTACTAAAACAAGTATTTTAAACAAACAAAAAGTTCGTTTTCTTTAGTTTTTTTTTGCTAATTAAGGACAAGTTTATTCGAATCTCGATTATTAATCGTTAAATAAACGCGAAATTATAAGTTTCACAGATACGATTCTTGCAGTTTTTGGTTACATTTCAAATAATTTCTCTCCCTTCTAAAACCGACATTATTCTTGTATTTTATGACTTTTATTGTTTCTGTGTAGTTTAACTCGAGATTAAGCCGGATTCAGTAATAAAAAGTTCTTGAACTGAGGCTATACACACCATTATTACATTATTTTTATGTACATTTATCAATCTCAGTGAAATGTTCGTAATTGATCCGTAAATTCGGTTTCATAAAATTCCCATTACCATAATCATTAATTAATGATTGCACATCAAAGTTGAGCTTTATGCACCCGCGCTTTCATCCTGTCCCCAACATAATAATAATCAGTATGTTGTGTTTCTATACACTTGACTGTTATTAATGTTAACATAAAGAGTAACGAGGTAATCAAATAAAAATACCATTATTTTTAAGTGTTGTGATTGCAAGAAACCTATTATAGTAGATAAGAAAATTGTTTTTCGCACTTTACTAGAGTGGAAAAGAGTATCACGTGAATTGCAGGGCTCTTCGTTTAATTTTTCTTTGCACTTTTTTTCGTCCGTTCACGCTAATAAAAACCTGGTAGGTAGGTATAGTTTATAAACGTCATTATTACATTTTCGTAATGTGGAGAAAAATTTTGCACGGTTAATTGAATTTTTAATTGAAAACTGTGCACAAGAAAATATAGACTCTAATACTTTAATTTTAATTCACCTCATCGTTTAGACTAAAATTGTTGGATCCTTTTCCCTATTCACCCACAGAATTTCGGATCGAATGTTGAAATTATTCAATTTTCTTGCAACATGATCAATTTGTAAAGTGAATTAACTTTTACAGCAATAAACTAGCCGATATACCGAAATGAAGTTGCTTCTTGTAGCGTGTTAATAAATAACCACATCCCGAAGACATTAAATCAAATTATTTACAAATCATTAAATTAAATTTATGGCCCGTGAATCATAAAAATAAAGTTACAGAAAAAAAAGCCAACTGAAATTATTATGATAATTTATGTTTGGTGAAGAGTTCGCCAAATTGTTGAAAGTAAAAAAAACTGTGCCATCACACACAATTGTAGAACTCTCCACAAGTAAAGAAGGAAAAAATGACAAATTATAAATTACAAGGAGCATTTATAGAAGGAAGAGAGTTAAAAAAAGAAAAGACTGTCCGTACAATTTGTATGGAAAATGTAATAAAAAATCGCATCTAGTTAGGGGGCGTGTAGCCCCAACAAAAAACCGCTCCCCGTTACTTCGCGCTTAGTCGATTTACAACTTATTTTTCTTATGTAAATTGCGAGTGTATGCGACCTGAATTAAACATAACAAATGTTATGAATATTTAACACGAACTGAGAAGTCAACAAATGTTTTGTTACAGCAAACCACCCTCCTGAAAACAGTCAGTGAGGCGATGAGTTCGGAGCCAAACAGTATTGGTCTTGTGTACCGGTCCAACTCGCTCAGCTTTTCGGCCGAACGTAAACATTCCCGCGGGGATAGTATAGAGCTGCGATGTGAGTCAGCATTGCCGGGGGTGCCAATGCCACCCCAAGTCGCTACTGTTACCATCCCCCTGAGGTCACACGTCGATCCGCAAGTCATTAACAACCAGAAACTGCATTGGTACAGCACCTCGATGGCACGCCGTCTAGACATTTCCAGGACTATGATGCTTATTATTTGTGTGGTACGGTGGAGGTGGTTCTTGTGGTTGTAAATGTACCTCCTGATATTTTTTCCCGCATCTGTACTTTGATTTTGCGACCTACACAGTAAGCGAATGTAAAAAGATATTTTGGGAACTTATAGGTATTTATAAAGAATGTGGGGAGACATAAAACAAAACCAGAAATCAATGTAGATGTTAATTATTTAGTCTAGAAGAATTTTGTGCGAATTTTTTATATGTGACTGATTATTGTTAAATATATATTTTCATTGTATATCTAAAAGTTTAAAAAGAAGAAAAATTCAGTGTCATTGTCATTAAATTAGCAATAACCAGTCGGTGTTTAATCACGGAAATTTTTTGAATGTTCTTCATTTTCGTACAACAATGCACCAACATATAATTAGATAGTGACATTTTTACACCCCCCTTATACTTAAAATATGTGCTCAAGAATTATCCCTTTAATAATGTTCACATAAAAGTTAATAAAACCGAGACTAAGACCTTATTTAATTTGTTTTAGTGCTAACATTTTGAATGTTCCGATATGATGTTGTAATGCAGTGATAAAAATTTTATCACAAAGAAGAAAGATGTGGAGAGGGTCGTTTTTCTACAATATAAGAAAGAATGTTGCGTAAAATTTCATGGGCGCTATTATTACATGCTGAAATATTTCATTTATAAGAAAAGTCCGTAAGTGAAAGTATTTACTCTTTAATAATCTTTCATTAGAACGTTATATATATTTCTATTTTATTTTTCCTAAAGAAATTTTATTATTACGTGCGTGCAAATTTTCTTATTCAAAGAAATAATAATTGTCAAAAAGAAAATTTTAATATTCCAGCAACTGTGTTTATAAAAGGCATTTTTCCAACGATACACAAAAGTGAATGCCTGTATCCTAATATCAAGTTATCCAGATTCTGGAGGAAATATGAAATTATGAAAAATAACTGTTGCAAAGCACTCAAAGTTCACCTTTTACGAGATAGTGTTTTTCAGTGATCACTTGAAATTTCAGTTTATGTTGAAAAAAATTCATATCTTTTCAAAAGAATACACTTCACATCTTATAAATATGCAATTTTCTGTCTGATGACTTAATCAAGATTAGATTAATGATTAATAGCTTTAGGGGAGCTTTTCGAACGGGTACTTCATACTGGAAGTCCATACGCGCTGAAATGTATGTAACTTGACTAGGTAATAATGGATTCCCCATGGAACGGGCGCAAATTTCTATTACCATATGTATTTGTAACGAAATTATTTTCTACTCATATTTCGTGATAAATTTATTAAACTGTATGGCATATAAAAAAATGTGGCATAACATATATAAAAACTTTATATCAAAAAATGACAACATAAAGCCAAGAGATAATGGAATTTAACTCGCTATATAATGTAACTCCCAAAATGAAATTAATTAATCTCCAAATATAATTAGGGTATGTTAAGGCACCATACGCTCAACTGGACTCTATTGATTTATAGTGAAATATTCAATTTGGTATAGAGAATTAAAAGAAAATAACTTCATACATTTATGCACAAATATACAAGAGGTAAATTCAAACAACATTTCTATGTATAAACCAGCATTGAGCATTCCAAAAGCCAAGTTAATTATCCTAATGGGAAACTGTAATCAAGTGGTAAAACTATAATTAATTTAATAATAAACACAAACAAAATTTTCTTTAAATTCAATTTAGGTAGGTATACATGATTTGCGCCATTCATTTACTATGCAATATGAAATAATTGCTCATACATTTCCTTTGTTTACATTACTTAAATTGGTTCTACCCTAATCATAATATTTATGTGTGATCCCAAAACGGCTGTTTTACTCCTGGTACAAACATTGATAAGAAACAATTTGTTTACGGGTTACGTGACAATTTCGATCCCAAAGTGTGTATTTATGAATCTGCATGCCACAACAAAAAATCCACCCCATCCGATAAGCTCCGAATTCAATCACACACCGCCGGTTCGATACAAGATTAAGAGCGAAGTTATTAAACAACACGACGGTGTTATCAAATTTTTGCACAAAAAACAAACAGCGGAGAAGAGTAGAATTATAAATTATGAGCGCACACAGCATAGAACAAATCGCAAATTTCATTATTCCGGAGAGTTGTGCTTCTGTTGTGTTCGTTGGCCATCAACGTGAGATAGAACAGACAGAAACTAAACTAGTAGAAGAAAAAAGAATAACATTTAAACCGCACACGTAACGGAAAGTAGAGAATTTCTCTCTACGGTTAGAATAAGTTTATTTCAACAAGGAACGAACGAAACGGGGCCCTGTTCGACTATGGCAGAGTTTGCGGAAAATTCGGTTATCTATCGGGAAAATTTCATTGGAAGGCAAGAGAACGTGTGAGATAAGATCTGTGTCTCTCGATACGCTTGATATATCCCCTTGGTAACGGCCATATAAATGCAGATAGCCTGGGCTAAAAGCGACTGCTTTACTCCCTTTATCTTAAAACTAATGTGACACATAGAACTACATGAAAACTTCCTATCCAATTTCCCCGGCCAACAAAACCAATGAAATTATGAGCAGACGATCCTATTTATTGAATGGCGAAAAAAGGCAAGCGGCGAATATTTCGCACACAAAAGGGCCAATGTTGCACCGGTCTAAGAGCATTTCGTTAATAATGAAAATGTAATAATAAACTCCATCGAAGGGAATTAAGCGAAATAAAAGCGCATCTCTCGTTCCACAAGTTGAAGTGAATTTAAAAATTAAAATTTCGTTGATTTGAAATTTAAAGAAAATACGAATAAGCTGCTTCTTGTTTTTTCTCTCTTGTAATGTTAACTGGTATTAAAAAATTTGTACAAGATCACTTTGTAAATTGATATTCAATTTTTGCTTGAGAAAAACTTTTTAAGCACAAAGTATTATACAAGTTGCGTTTTTTGTAACTTTTCAATTTTCAACGAATGTGTCTGTCTGCTAAGGAAAATCCATGGCAGACACAAAAAGGCCTCCGCATAAGCATCACACCGGATTACAATTCGCATATTTAAGAGTCTGTAGTATTCCAGTCTTACATATATACAAAATAAAATGTTTTGTTTAAATCAGAAATTAACAATGAGCGATTTTTCGCCATATTTATATTCATCTATATTTTGTTTATTGGTAGTTTGTGAATTTTGACTGTTTGTGGTTTTCATAAATTTTATAAGCCAAAAGGCTTTTATAGGAGAATTTTGTTATTCATTAAAAACCAAATATTTGGTGTTTTTTCGATTAAGTTTGAGAATGAGTCATGTTAGCGCGGCGGGAAGCAAGCTAGCAATAGGAGTTGAGTCAGTAGTTGTTCAGGGTTTTTGGAAGATTCATCACGCCTGGCCGATCTATTGCCGTTCTTGCAAACCGATCTCGAATTTGTTTGAGGTAATGTTTTTATTACTTGTCTAAGTTGTCTTTATAAATTCACAAGGGTGTTTTTCTGGGCACTAAGAATCTTTGGAGTGTTTTCCAATTGTAAATCTAATTTTTATCATGTTCCTTTACGATTTATCTGTTTCTATTTTCTGAGATTCTTTTATTATCCATTTACTACTTGAGTTGACAATTTTGGATTACGAGTTCCATCATCATTATGTGTTCTATATATTTTTGAATTTATATTTTGTTGTGCAGAGCGAGCAATGAAGAGTGTCAATTCCAAGCTCTTTATTCACTCTGATTTCGAATATTGTGTACTAATAATGAGGAAGTGGCATTGAATTTGTTCACTCTGTGCTATGTACCAAAGCAGACCATAAAGTACACAAAAAGATAGAGAATATCAAAAGACGTCGTACCCCCATAGGCTAGCCACCTATTGGAGGAGGTACTCGGTTGCATGGAGGCACCACAACCGGGGAATGGGGATATATTCTCTCAATATGTTTCTTTTATTTATGTATTTTCTATATTGTTTCATCTCATTATGTGTGTGATTGAGTCATGATCAGTTTCTGTTCATGATGTGAGTTTTGGCGTCTCGCAGAGTTATTTCGCGTAAAGCTTGGCAGTGAGTTTTGATGTGTGATCATACAACAACTCGTAATCCTATATTGTTGATGACTATTGATTGATTCATAAATCTTTGGTATTCATGATTTCTCCACCTATTTTGATTCTTTTTTGTGATTATTTGTACATTTGTCTCGAACGCTTTTATGATTGATTTTCTCATATTGTTATTATGAATGTTTCTACATACAAAATCGTACATTTTGTCAATTTCTAAATGATCACTTGAGCCAAAACATCTCAAAGATCCTAAATGCTTAATTGCTATCATCACTTTTATTCCTGTGAATTTATGAAGTTTCGTTACATCCTGTTTGTACGCTTTTACAAAATTATCCTTATGTTTTGAAAAGAGTCTTGGAAGTTTTCTTTGCTGATTCTTTCTTCCATTTCACTACAGACTAGAATCGACAAGGTTTAACGTTTTGTCTTTCTGTTAACTTATGATTGTCGTTTAACTTATAATATTTCATTTGCTGTTGTGTCTGATTTGATACTAATTCTCCAATATAAGCGTTAAACTTTCATATGTGTTTTATTTGTGCTTCTCTCAAGAACCTCGTCATAGTCGCCACAATCAATCTTTTGTCTAGAACTTGATTATTACTAATTTAATAACTTAAAAATTAACACAACGTAGGGCCCATTTCCACTAGTCGATCATTGCCAATTTATATTTTGTTTGTTTTCACTTTAATTTTGTTTTCTAAATTTTAAAATGTCTTAAAAGATGGTTCCGCGAAAGTCGGGATCATTACAGTTGGTACCGTGACTGTGGATTGATTGAAAATAGACATTTTGACGACACTTTTGAGATTTGAAGCACGAATTCTCGTTAAATGTTTTATTACTTTGATTATGTAGTATTGTCTCATAAATTATGATGTTATATGGTATTTATTTTAATATCCAAAAGCTTTATAAATTGCATCTGTTGTCGCTAGCTAGTCGATCAGGAATTCAAGATAAACCTATCAATTTTGAGAAACTTTTTGAAGGGAACATTTTTCACTAATGTTTTTTTTTATAGGAGTTTTTTTTAACTTTTAATTATCATATCTGTTCACAAAGAGTTTTAAGTTGGCATGTAGGTATGTTTTTTATTCCAACTAAGCAAAAAGAAATAATTTGAAACTACAAAATTATTTTATCCATTCATTTGAAAATTCATTCAATGTCAGAAACATTTAACGAAGGATTTGTCTAAGAATTGGCATGTCGATTCTGGTCTTTTTAGATCGTGAAATTTTCCCAGTTTTTTTATCAAAGTCAAAACCTTATGATCAACAAGGAAAACTCTCTGAATATAAGAGTAAATTCTAGCTTGCTGTTTGGCAATTGTGGCAAATTTATTTCGCTTTGGTGTACCTTTTCTTCTTGCAAATTCTGTCTTTTCAACTTTGGTTTTTAAATCATTTATCCATTAACAATTTGTTTTAGTGTGCTAAACATTTTAACAATCCCAGATCTGTTGATGTCGGTTTTGCAAAAATAGTTTTACAGTTCCTAGTAATCCAAAAATTTTGTAACCAGATGATTAGTTATTCATTCCCTCTGTTTCATATTGGTCAGAGCAGTCGTTTTACATTTTACTTTTCTTATTTTTAGCAAGAACTTTTTTCTAATTCGTTACTTGTGACTTATAGTAGTTAGTCTCTCCATTTACCTCTGTTAAATTCTTTTCCAAATTTATTAGCGATTTGTTTTCCAAAATTTTGCACAAATATCATGATTCATTATATTTAAAAAAAAATTGTAACTTCAGCCAGTTTATCGTTTCAAACCTAAATCATTAGAATTTTTTGTGCAGTCATCTTTATAAATTTCTGCCTCTATTCGAAAATATTTAAACATAACGTCAGCTTCATCTGGATTTCTCTATTTAGTTCATCTTTTGATAATGATAACAAACTTTTGCAAATTTCATATTTCTAATTATTTCCCTCGGTTTAGTTTTGTATGGTTTGAAAGACGACTGGTAAACTTTTTCGCAAAATTTGACTTTTTTCATTAAATTCGTTAGTATATTTTTGATATTATTTCTCCAGTAGTGGCCATAAGACTTGGGGGCGTGGCTTTTAGCACATTGAAAATGTTTTCCTTTGATAATTTCAAAATTTTCACCAACTTTAATATTCTATTTTGAGTAATTTCAGTTTTGATATAAAATATTTTTTAACTTATTTTCGTTAAGATTCTTAATTCTTGAAATTGGAGATTGCAAGAATGAAGAAGTTTTTCTCGGGCGAAGTTATTTGCTACTTATCCAGAAATTTGTGAGGCGTACCTAAACAGAATGTAGTAATTTTCCTGTTATTATTTTGCACCTTGGATGGTCGCAGCTTTTTCTTAAACCGATATTTTCGTTCTAACATATAATATCTTTTTTCATGTTGATTGAAATCGTTTTTCTTGTCAACGGAGTTTTGTATCCTGTCGAAGTGTTTGTTTGCTGAGTTATTGTACCACAACGAGGAGAATGATATGTGCCGTAACCTAGTAAAATTAAGAACTACATCAAATCCCGAGATGAACATCATACTTAAAAGCAAGAACAATAGTGCTGATCAAATTACAAAGTGTATAGAGAAAAATTTGGCTGATTTTACCCGCGACGCACCGATTTCTTTAAGACTCCAGGCAGTCCAATTAATTTAAACGACTTCGATTTCTGTCTTTAGATATTTTTTCTACTGAAATAATTTTCGTGAGGATTTTCTTTGTTTTTTTTTATTCGATCTTCTTTTGTCTTGTCATTTGCTATAAATCTTCTTGTTATAAATTTGTAACATCGTTCTGAGGTACTAATACAAATAGAATGCAGTCTGCAGTCTTAAGAAAGTGGGGGCGTGCTTAAACTTAAAGCCTTTGTATTGTTGTCGGTCTATTATTTCATCTTTGTTTATTCATTAATGACAAAATATGTTAATGTAAATGTACCTATGTATCTTCAAGTGTGATGTATCAAATTCGACCCTCATTATAATTTTGTTAGATTTAATTCACATAACATTAGGAAGGATGTTTGAAAATTCTTCGCGTGCGTTCCTTAGCGAATACTTTTCAAAGGGGGCGTTCTGTAGTATTCCAGTCTTACATATATACAAAATAAAATGTTTTGTTTAAATCAGAAATTAACAATGAGCGATTTTTCGCCATATTTATATTCATCTATATTTTGTTTATTGGTAGTTTGTGAATTTTGACTGTTTGTGGTTTTCATAAATTTTATAAGCCAAAAGGCTTTTATAGGAGAATTTTGTTATTCATTAAAAACCAAATATTTGGTGTTTTTTCGATTAAGTTTGAGAATGAGTCATGTTAGCGCGGCGGGAAGCAAGCTAGCAATAGGAGTTGAGTCAGTAGTTGTTCAGGGTTTTTGGAAGATTCATCACGCCTGGCCGATCTATTGCCGTTCTTGCAAACCGATCTCGAATTTGTTTGAGGTAATGTTTTTATTACTTGTCTAAGTTGTCTTTATAAATTCACAAGGGTGTTTTTCTGGGCACTAAGAATCTTTGGAGTGTTTTCCAATTGTAAATCTAATTTTTATCATGTTCCTTTACGATTTATCTGTTTCTATTTTCTGAGATTCTTTTATTATCCATTTACTACTTGAGTTGACAATTTTGGATTACGAGTTCCATCATCATTATGTGTTCTATATATTTTTGAATTTATATTTTGTTGTGCAGAGCGAGCAATGAAGAGTGTCAATTCCAAGCTCTTTATTCACTCTGATTTCGAATATTGTGTACTAATAATGAGGAAGTGGCATTGAATTTGTTCACTCTGTGCTATGTACCAAAGCAGACCATAAAGTACACAAAAAGATAGAGAATATCAAAAGACGTCGTACCCCCATAGGCTAGCCACCTATTGGAGGAGGTACTCGGTTGCATGGAGGCACCACAACCGGGGAATGGGGATATATTCTCTCAATATGTTTCTTTTATTTATGTATTTTCTATATTGTTTCATCTCATTATGTGTGTGATTGAGTCATGATCAGTTTCTGTTCATGATGTGAGTTTTGGCGTCTCGCAGAGTTATTTCGCGTAAAGCTTGGCAGTGAGTTTTGATGTGTGATCATACAACAACTCGTAATCCTATATTGTTGATGACTATTGATTGATTCATAAATCTTTGGTATTCATGATTTCTCCACCTATTTTGATTCTTTTTTGTGATTATTTGTACATTTGTCTCGAACGCTTTTATGATTGATTTTCTCATATTGTTATTATGAATGTTTCTACATACAAAATCGTACATTTTGTCAATTTCTAAATGATCACTTGAGCCAAAACATCTCAAAGATCCTAAATGCTTAATTGCTATCATCACTTTTATTCCTGTGAATTTATGAAGTTTCGTTACATCCTGTTTGTACGCTTTTACAAAATTATCCTTATGTTTTGAAAAGAGTCTTGGAAGTTTTCTTTGCTGATTCTTTCTTCCATTTCACTACAGACTAGAATCGACAAGGTTTAACGTTTTGTCTTTCTGTTAACTTATGATTGTCGTTTAACTTATAATATTTCATTTGCTGTTGTGTCTGATTTGATACTAATTCTCCAATATAAGCGTTAAACTTTCATATGTGTTTTATTTGTGCTTCTCTCAAGAACCTCGTCATAGTCGCCACAATCAATCTTTTGTCTAGAACTTGATTATTACTAATTTAATAACTTAAAAATTAACACAACGTAGGGCCCATTTCCACTAGTCGATCATTGCCAATTTATATTTTGTTTGTTTTCACTTTAATTTTGTTTTCTAAATTTTAAAATGTCTTAAAAGATGGTTCCGCGAAAGTCGGGATCATTACAAGTCCCATTGCAAATCCGAGAATAAAATTTGTATATAGTACAGGTAATATGATTATATCGCTTTGCACGGTTATTTCCTTTGTTGGTTGGAAGGTAAAAGGCGTCGTTTGTATTACTTAACGTAGGTGTATGTTAATTTTTTTTCTAGAACCGAATTTAGAAGAATATTCTGAACGTATCACACACCAGCCATGAATTTAAATGAGGAGAATATTATAGTAAGACGTCGTGTCATGAAAGATACTAGTATCTTAACGTATGTTGCAGAAATTGGATTTTTACTTGATTTATGATATAAATACGTGCAGGCAAGAGAGAAAGCTCATTAGATGCCTTGTGTTCTCGCAACATACTCCACAACACATCTCAGAAAATTAACTGGGAACTCATTACAAATTAACAGTAGAAAAAGTGTACGAGTGTATTTTTTATCAACAACTTTTATGATGTCCACTTATTCCTCTTCCCTATTACATAATTGAAACAAACTTGTTAAACGTTTTATTGCAAACTGTCTTGGTACTTTTACTCTGAGAGACACTCAAACAAAATGCCACAGAAATTCTAATAGTCGGTGACAAGGAATTTTACTTAGCACAAAATGTCACCCATAAACAAACACACTAAAAACTGCGAAAAAAGGTAAAAAGTTAGTTCGGTGGAGACCCTTAAGGACGGGGTCACTCTCCTTTCTCTGATACTCTCATCTCCTTCTTACAGCTAGACCATCCAATGGCCCGCTTTTCGCTACGTTTCTGTTTTATCTACCGTGGTTCATTTCCTGTTTCCGCGATTTTCTTCCAGTCCAGTGGCTCAGTTAAGAGGCTGATGCGGAAACTGCTGGTCGAATTTTAGAGTAACACGTTGATCCACTGCGTCTAGTCTCGAGAACCAATCAAGGTTTAGGCTCAATTACAGTAATTTATTGTTTTCAAACTGGTCACTGTGGAATTACAAAAGGATATTGATAATTTATTTGTAGGCACACCCTAAATATCGCCCTCGCACTGCCCGCTTGCCGACTGGAATTTCGAATTTCACACTAAGCATGTACAGGGTTGTTAATAATTTTTTACTGACATTTAAAATCGCTAGTAGGTATTCATTGAAATCTCTATAATAGCCCTACCTTGGCCGCAAATTTCAGGTGTAACAAGAGGTGGTGAACTTGTAACTCGTTCCATTTTGGTGGAAAATCTAAACAAAATGCTCGTTTGAAGTTGATTGACTTAGTTTGGTGGAACTGACAGGATTTTCACTGAAATTGGATTTCGTCTGGTGGAAATGCAAAGTTGGACTTGTAATTAAACATTAAAGGAATTGCTTCAAAAAAAGTTGCAGGTTCATTTTTACAACACGCTTCCGATCCGTTAGTTCTTTTATAGTAAATCATCGACTGCACACGGATAAGGTGATGGTGTGGGAGGATGGTGCAATTGTGCGAGCTTTAGGAAACTTCTCATTGATCTGTAACAAAGGCGATAGGGCTTATCTGGGAATTTATGTTACAGATACATATTACTATCACACTGGGACTACAAACATATGCTTATATTATAGAAATTTCACAAAATTACTTCCCGATCCTTTCTATCGCTTATGTCGGTTTATTTCCACCGCATATATCTTTCATCATTTTAGCAATAAATTTTGTTAGAATAACATAATAACAATGTGTATAGGTAATCCAATCAAAAGGGCGCATTGTTTCCTCCAAAACTAATTAACTAATAACGTTATAGGAAAAGCGGTCAAATTAAAATTCAATTTAATATTGAATTAATCTAACAGGATTAAAAATCAATCTATCTCAATTTCTTTACGGGAAAGTATTTACCACTGTTAAGATGTGTCCGTTTCCCCCCAATCTAGCATCGTCTGGTATTGTGTGCTGTTTTCAATCCGACATGACACTACTTGAATAATATTTATTTTCGGTATTAAGGGAGTATAAAGCGGGGGTGGCTGAAATTGCACTTCTCTCCGTGCGATGATTAACTTGCCGAGAAAAGGAGATTCTGAATGGATGTTGCAGCAGTGGCGCAGCAGAGAGAAAACTTACACAATCCCTCTTCAATTTGTCCAAATCATTTCTAATTCCAATATAAAGAAATGGTGGTTTTGTGGTAAAAAGCGCGCAAGTTTTTTAATAACTTCGTTCAGAGAGAGCGTTTTGTTACTTAGCCGAATTTGTTTCAGATCCTTGAAGAGCACATCAACTTTTTTAATAAACAAAGATCAAGTCCAGCGCTTCCGTACCGCCCCTGCTGCAGAAAAGCTTAGATAAATTCATAGAAACCGAGTATTATATATGAAGTGTTAGTACGAAGCGCGGAAATATATGTAAGGAATGGAGCAAAAGTTTCATAAAGCGGAATTTACACTTGAACAGAACGAATGGGAATTTTATACAGATTCGATGGTGTTTGCAGTTTCGGTTGTATATCACTGCATTTTTAACAAATCTACAACTATTCATATGTCTAGATTTATGTAACATATTAGACCAGTATGGTGGTGTGTGTTTGGTTGGGGGATGATTGATTTGGAATGAATTTTTATAGTTGCCAGTGATGCGTTTAAATATGATGTATATGCGGACACGAATCACACAGTCGCATATTCAATGGCTAAATGTGATACAATGATAGAATAGAATTCATTTGTCCAAGTCACAATGTACACAAATAATTTGTCAGTAAACTTGCTAAGCTACTTATCTTTTCGGAGACGTCAGCTATAATACAAGACTAATAATAGCCAATAAATCTGGCTGAATGTTTTGCATAAAAACCCCGTACAAATGGTGCGAAATCTTTTTAATATACAGTCATTAAGATATATTGGCGATAAATCAATTCGGATTGGAAATTGGTGTTTTGTTTTGGGGGGTGAAAAACCGCACGTTATTCACGCACAGAGTAAATATAAACAGGTATATAGGAGCACGCCTTTCCGAGTACCGCGTAATCCTCTCCCCCTCGGATAATATTAATTTTCTAACGAGTTTTAATGATGATGAAGTAAAAAGCAGTCACATTTCACATAGAAAACTTTTGCGGAATTATACGCCTTTCTAAAATACCAGGGAGAGTCATGAAGCTGAAAATGTCCAACTAAAAGACACGTTCACTCAAACTTCAGTTTTATGTTGAATCTCAACGGGCTCGTTTTCCGGATAACAATTTCAAGTGTGGAAAATCTGTTTTGTTTTAGATACTAACACTGACTGCAAATGTGTGTGCAATTTTTCCATGTATATTTTAAATTTTCACCAAACTTAAACAATATCTACATACACACAGTTAGATGTTTATTTAGTGGTGTGCTTCGCCCGTTACTACTACCATCTACGCTAAGTAGCGAACTTTCCAACAAAAACACCAGCATATGTTTATGAATTGTTAATAAACCGCTCCACAAAAAAACACTTCTGCTAATAATATCAAAAGACTTTATTTCTTACATTCTAAAATTACAGTAAAAATCTCCCTTAAAAGTAATCCCTCACTGATGTTGATGCTGGAACGTGTCAGTTATTAACGCAGTAAGCATTTTCCCTTCTTTGCAGGTCGTTTTCCCAGGCAAAATGAGTAAACAATTCGCATTCACCATACTATTTAAACGGCTGCTGATTTGTTTGCCCGTTGATCTGGCGAAGAAATAACCGTCTTTTAGATAGTATGTGGCCCGCACATACTCCGGTCTCACATCATTATTCACCACCTTATCCTCCTATTAACAAAAACATAGAATATTACCCAAAACCGCACCGCCCCTAATCGGAAATCCAATTGTTTACCAAATAAACCTGCATTTTCGGGAAACTGTTGACTGGAGAGCGCTCGAAATAACGCAACGTCGGTATAACAAAGAGTAAACATGTAACATTCGCCGAAGCCGGGTTGCCAGGTAGGCCGAAAACCACTTTGACGGAATTTTTGTAATGTAAAGTAGCGAATGTGGTCGGTTTGCCTGGCTTCATATTTACCCGACCAAAATGGATAGTCGCATTGAAGTCCTGCATTAACACTTGCTTTAAAATGTCATACTCGCCCATCGAGACACCTCCGGACGTTATAACCATATCGCACCGTTCAAATGCCTGCTCCAAAGCCCCTTTTAGCTCGTCCGGACTAAAAAAATCAGAATGAATGACTACATAATGCTCAGAGCGCGCACATCTCTCTCTCCATACTGGTCTCTCGCAATGCCAAAATCGGTCGCCTCATATCCGTAATACTTTAGCATATTTATTAAACTGACTTTATTACTGTCATAAATTTGGCCCGGTTGCAGTTTTTCATGTGGCTCTTTGACTTCGTTCCCAGTGGACAAGATCCCTACTCTGGCCGGTCTGAAAACAAACAATCGATAAATTATTCATTCCTCAGTTTCATAGCCGTTTAAACATCGTACGCGTATATTTTCACCGTACTCAATCCCAACGAAACTAATACTCCCATATGGGCGGGCTGGATTCTATCGTACTTCTTCAACACTAAATCATTCTTCGCCACATCGCTTCCAATTTCACTAGAAACACAACAAAATTACAAAAAAACTCTCATAATAATCGAATCTCAACTAGTTACCGAATATCCTGCCCTTCTTTCGGTATCGATTTCACTTGTATTACACTCTCTTGACCATCATTGGTCGTTTCCAGCAAATTAGTGTCCTCCACCTGGATTACAGCATCTGCTCCAGGTGGCACAACGGCGCCCGTATTAATGCGAATCGCTTCGCCCGATTGTAGTGCGTTTTCGAATGGCTATTAGTGCAAATCAAATTGTTTGGACACGTTTTATAGTAGCAATTACTTGCACTTACACTGTCACCAGCCGCAATAACATGTCGAATTTTGCGATTCTTATCAGCGTCGCTCCACTTGACCGCGTATCCGTCCTTTATTGAGGTACGATAAGCGGGGATGTCGTGCGGAGCATAGACGTCGTCCGCTAGAATGCGATTAAGAGATTCGGTCACCGGGATGGACCGTTTTAAGACGGTCGGTGAGAGTTCCTGGAAGATTTTGTTAAGGGCTGTCTGTACCTCGAGCATCGGATAAAGGGACGTCCTGGGTCTTGAAGCGATTCTAATTACCACCTGGGGGTTTATAAAAATTTTACGGAATAATTTCATTAAACGGATTTAGGGGTATACCTTGCTGGGTGAGCAAACGTAGCCGCTGTTCAATTTAGCTAACTAAAAAATAAGAAAAGGGGTAATAAAAAAAGTAAACTGGCCAATACATCAAGGAAGAATGCGCTATACCTTATCCGAACTAATTTCACTTTTCTCATTTATAGCCGTTGCCGTTAAAGATTTATGTGATTTCTCGATCAACTCTTTATTATCTGTTAGTAAGGCAACAGCATGAGGAATCGAATTTTTAACAAAGTTGAAACATTCAACAGCTCCTTTAGGACTGCCAGGCAAATTTATTATCAATGTTTTCGATCGAATGCCACAAACTGCTCGCGATAACATGGCCATTTCAGTAATTGCTAAACTTTTTGTTAACATCGCATAAGCTAATCCGGGCGCCTCTTTATCAATGACTGCTTTAGTTGCCTCTGGAGTGACATCACGTTGCGAGAAGCCCGTTCCGCCAGTTGTTACAATTACATCGCATTGTACACACCACAATTTCAAGCACGACTCGATTCGCTCTTTTTCATCTGGCACTATGTTGCTCATCACTATTTGGCCAGTTGGAAACGAGTCCCTTATTGCTTGCTCCAGTTTCTGGCCGGATATATCGTCCTTAGTGCCGGACGAGGCTGTATCGCTAACTAAAAACCAGGAATTGGTGAAAATTTATTGGTTTATTGTGATTTACTGACCAGTTAAGAGTCCAAATCGAATTGCGGCCATTTCGGATATCTAAGAAGGGTAATTTTTGAAATTCTGTAAAAAAGTGGATATTCAAAAAGTGAATTGGTGCGCCCTCTAAGCGCGGGCTTTTAAACCGCGCAACTTTCAAATGAGCGCACTTTAGTCGACAAGTTTGAGAGTACTTAGCATGGGATCTAGATGATAAACTTACGTCTTTTGTGTAATTGACGAAAAATAAATGTTTTTTATTGCATTAGACAATTAGGTAGATAAATAGGTAATGTACGTAATACTTACAGAGCGCAAAATGGAGTAACTTACAAGAATTTTCAGAGTTACGGTCTTTTTACACAAGATTTAATTGGAAGACTAAAAGAATGTAAATCGTCGAGGTTAACAATCCTCTGATAAAAATGAACAGAACATTCTTCACTAGATTAACTGATAAGCTAAATTTAGGTTTGAATATTTGCCCATACATGTTTTTCTCTAGTTTTCAAATAGTTTTTTACGCATAATTCCGTGTCAAACTCCTCCACCGCCGCAAGGCCAGCGCGCTTTATAGTATTTCCAACAAAGTAAAAAAAAATCAAAATTCAACTATTTAATGTAATTATAGGTATGTAAGTGGAATTAAAGAGAAACCAAGTAGCATTGAACTTTGGTATGATCTCTGAGGTTATTATAATCAGTGCCCGAGTCAGTGTCTTATTATTCAGAACATGCTAACTGTGCAATAAAAATTCCCATTGAAGACATCCACAGCAATAAAGACCAAAGATACAATTAACATAATGAATCGAAAGAATTATTGACTCCTATTAACCCTTATTCAATTTTTGATTAACTGACCTGTGTGGGTTGATATACTAAAATTAAACTGAAAAATGCAAATGAAGTCACAAATTATTATACATACACCAACTATATAGGACAGTAGCACATTTACTTAGTGGCAATGTTCTGTGAGAATTCGAACAGTTTGCGCAGAGTTTGTGGTGAAAATCCACCAATGTGAATCCTGCAATTGATAGCACGTTTCTCTACGTCAGCAATCGCGCCTAGTTGAATAATTTGAAAATGAAAACAAAATCCAGTCGCTCACCACTTCACCAGTCCACGCCGGTACACTGATAAAGTATGAACGCTTCAATAAATCGCATCTTTTCTAAAACCAACAGAAAATGCGCAATCTTCTCTATATTGTGGTATTGGTGCTGAATTACAAACTGAAATTGGTCGAGTGTCAAATGAAAATATGTCCATCGATTGATATACGGAATAATATTACGTGTCTGTCCAAATTGGACGATTGCGAGATCATTTTTGGCTCACTGAAAATCGTTTTGATTGATGATCGTGTTGTTGAGTCCGATTATGATATGTACAGTTTTCCGAAACTTGTGGAAATCACGGAGTATTTGTTGTTGTTTAATGTGCACAATTTGACGACTTTAGGGAGGCTGTTCCCGAATTTGAGGGTGATTCGGGGGAACAAGTTAATCAGGGATTATTCGTTGATCATCTTCGATATGCCCCACATGCTGGAGGTCAGTATGCATTGTTTTTGGCTTGAATAACAAACTGGTTCACGTTTAAAGAATTTCATAATTTTCAGAACCTGTATTATGCCATCTTAATAGCTTAAGAACATTTGTGAAATCACTTTGTTTTGTTGTCTTGGGGCAAAATAAAAATATTTGTTATAAACAGTTTAATGTGAAGAAGGCACACTTTACTTCCTGAAGGCAGAGCCAAAACGTAAATTTGTAACTTTTATAATTTTTTGTTTTACTTGATGTAATTGCGTAACACACTTTCTTGGCATTGTATAAATTTGCGATTTTAGACGTTGATGATTTTCTTAAAATAACTATTTATTATTATGGTATTTCGTTTTTGTTGGAATTTATAAAAATAAAAACATTTGCTGCGTGTTATATAGGAATTTTTATAGGGAGCTTTTCGAGCTTTTATTCATCAGACTAGAAATATTTAGTTCTGTATTTCAGATTGCATTTTATCTAATCACAATAATGAACTTTCCGGTTAATTGTTTCCTCACGAGTACACTTTTCCACGCAACAATTTAACAAACTGAAAATACATACTTGCACACACGTGCATTCTACTTACTGTGAAATTTTTATTCAAATTTCAAATAACTATTTATTGATGATAAAAGTAGTCAAATACAGTCACTGACTTTTATGTTTCACAATTAAAATAAATAAATTTAGTATTAATTTATTGACCCTTGAAGAATATTCATGTTTTGGAACCGGAAGATTTTTTGCAGTCTCTTTATGGAAGGGTAATTTTCTCATAATTTATCCGCTTATTTAGGTAGATTCATTTTAAACATGTATTCACGCTATTAATGATTCCCTCGAATACCTTTTCTTACCAAAAATTATGTTCCACGTTATAATTTTCATACTTTAGTTTATAATTATGTAGAAAAAAAAAACGAGAAAAAACTAACTGTAAGTGCAAAATTCTTATAAAAGAGATGATCTCCTCACGTATCATAAATATTAGGTAAAATATCAATAAAACCCTCAAAAAAATCTTATCATTATTTAATGTTAATCAGAAGTGAACTACCGCATGATAACGATTATTAACATATAATTCGAACAAATTTTATCAGCAATATTTTGGATTTTTGAAGTAAAAAAAAACAATTTCCCATCCAAATGCGCATGATGTTAAACATTTAATATTTCGATAGACTGATCAGGAGATGACAATAAATTATCCCTAGAGTAATAAATCGTCAGAAATTTACCCTTGAGGGCAGTATACTTAGTGAGCAACTGGGGCATTATTTTATATCTGATTTTAGTACCATTTCATATTACGTTAAAACCACAGTGGGACAGTGGACTTCTCTCTCCTCTAATGAACAGTCCTATAGATTAGCTTTTGACAGGAAAGTGGTTCACATGCAGCCACATCTTCCACTGTGAAGATCTACATAATGTGAAAGTGAAAAGTAGAACAGATTCGCTAATCACTATATTTAATTGTTTAATATTCAAGCGAGGAATCAAAATCAGGATCATTTCGTGTTAACCTCGGAGTTAACATTAAATCTATTGAGGTAAATGGTAGGTTACCTACTAACATTATTTTTAAATTGTTGTACCAGTCCGCCCATACACCTAAATAGTAAAATTGTCGGAATGATTTAATAATGTGACCTAAAGTCAGCCATATATCTTTATTTAGATAAGGATCTGGCGGGATTCTTTATTGATTTTACTTACGGGTTTATCGAAATTTATAAGTATTACACTTGTTCTGCTTTCTGCTAGATTTTTAAAGATTTCTTCATGTCTCATGTGTGATCCAAATTAAGAATATAAACAACCAAAATATCCGGAGAATTAAAATCATTTTTAAGGGCATATTAATTGGGGTTTTAATTACTTTTTAGTGCACTGATTAAGATCTAATGAACTTTATTGGTAGCAGCAAGTGCTATATGTATATTTGTAGAAAGATAAACATTTTGCATTGTCAGCGTACTTACCTGTATGATTTTCAAATTAAGTATTTTGCCACGTGATAAATCAACTGCTTCATAATAATATATAAAATATGGGTGGTCTTTTATGCTAAAGATATTTCAAACTGTTGTCAAGAATAAATTTTTCATCAAAAATTTAGAAAGTCAGGAAATGTTTTTTTCTTGAATTCATTTTTATTTAGCTGTTTTATTCCATTAAGTTTCATTAGCAGTCCAATCTGATCCAAAATTTAAATAATTTTTCAACCGTATGTGATTTCAAACATTTCAACAGACTGGGAATGGCAAGACATCAATTTATCTTGTTGATCATCGGATGAAACATACGCTTGTGGACAATACGTAGAGAACACATCGGGCGTTGGTAAACATCCAATATTTTTACCATCTGAATTCTGTACAAGATTTTCCTCTGGACACATTGCTAAGAGATTAGCTTGACAGGAAAGTGGTTGGCAGTTGCCGACATCCCCAATTGGAATGACCTACAAATGCAAGTGTAAATAAAATAAGTTTATCTGAATCTTGTATCAACGTTTTACCTTAACAACCATATTAAATCCAGATATTAAAGAAATATCATAAAAATCAAATCCAGTAGTCGTTGGATCCCAAAGGAATTCAACTAGAGTAATTGGTAGATTACATGTACCATTTTCGCATTGTTTCCAGTCAGCCCAAATGCGTCCAGCCCAATTGTCAGTCAGATTCAGGATCACCTAAATTCGGTAATTTTTCTCTACTGAAACGAAATTCTTTAATTCTTCGGTTACTTACTGGATCACCGGGAATTAGAAGTTGTTGTTCCGCGCTCGCGGCACCATTTGACTGCCATGAAAGTAAAATTGGATCGAAATACATATTTCTTATGCGAACTTCTTTGGCATTTAGCGCAACAGCCAATACCAAAAGAATGGCACACGTTTTAAGAAACATTTTCTTGTTTTCAGCACCTGTTGATTGGGATCTAATGAATTGTCGATGTAGTAGATCCTTATATGTATTATAAAGATAAATAATCGACCTTATCATCATTGTACTTATTTGATTAGTGAATTAAAAAGTGGAATTTGTGAACGTGATCAATTTGTTAAACTGTCATGAAACTTAACGAAAAGTACCACATTTGTAGAAAAAAAGTGGTTTTAATTGAGTCGATAAATAAATGATGGACATAAAATTAAAGGAACTACTTGAATAAATTACGTAAAAAAACATTCTAATAAAACTGAACTCTTTCCAAGGATTAAAAAAGTGTTTTTTTGTTTTAGTTTTATTTTTTTCGTGCGTTTATTTTATCATATTTTGTTAGTCATTCAAAAGTACAATTAAACCTTTTGTATTTTTAATGGATTTCAAATTAAAAGGGAAGTTTTATGGGGAAATGTTGGAAATGTCCATAAAACGAACATCATATTTCACTGTACAATTATTAGATAACATACTTATATAAAAATAGTTATTCTTATAAATAGGATTTAAGTATTTGAATAAAAGTATTAGAAGTTCGCAAATCTCCCCATTAAAATGAGAAGGCTGCAGGCTGAACTGCAAATAATACATTAATCCGTCTATTAAGATTATATTCGCACAAAACTTTGTATTTTATATTCAAATATCAATAATAATATAGTTTTATGTTTTGTTTTTCCAACATTTATGCGTCCTTAAAATATTGTTATTGTTTTTTACATCCACCTAATTGCTATTTGTAAATGATGTTAATTTGCATCAAACATTTCCACATTTGAGTTTTTACTATTTTTCCACGGTTTTCAAAAAAATAAAATAACAAGTTCATAGCATGTTTATTTACAGTTAACCTTCATTAAGAAAATGACTATAACAGATTTTTCGATAAATTTAAATCATAAAACATTGATATTATTACTCAGGTATTTTATTCGTAACAAAACACTTTTAATCAATATGAAAATTAATTACGAATTTTTGTTTTTAAACTTGTTTTACTAAAAAAAATATGCAAACCTTCATTAACATTTAGTAAATTTGTTTACAACTTTAGGTAGTTATTGTAAAAACAGATATTCCTTTTTTAATTTTTAATAGCCATAGATATATCCCGCAATTATAAAATCAATTAACTATTTTTTATGGTTCAACTCTTGTGACGTGCATTTTATGTGTGTATTTAGCATTTTATGTTAGAATTCTATTGTCACACAGATTATATTACATTTCTATTAATAACATTTGCATATGCATAAAAATATGCCTCGGTTTATTTAAATTAGGACGATTAGTTTGATACATGCAACAAGGATCTCTTGTCGAATATACAAACTTGTTGGATTTGTCATTGCTTAATCGCAAATTAATATCGAATCGATCTTCCTGGGTAATAAGTTAACTTTACATAACATTATGACCTTTTGCAACAAATTCATAAACAAATGTTGCTTTAAAAGATGTTGTTTACTTTCATTGATAGACAAAGTTGCAAACGTTTACTAAAATTGCAAGAAACTTTTTTCTTAGATAATTAGACGTCAAGCGCTTTTATTATGATTTTGGTTGAAGTTTATCAATTTCCATTTTATAGAGGGCATAATTTTAACATTAACATTTATTTTATTTTATTAATTAGTTGTATATAAGTGTATGACACCGAAATTGACGTACATTTTAAGTATGCTAATTGAAAGTATTTCTAAGTTTAATTAATTGTCTATAAGTATTACATATTAAATAATTAACAGGTTATAAGTAGAAAATGTGCTCATGTTGTTTACCATATTTAAATTTTCGAATAGAAACGTGAAACATCACGAAATCACGTACCTATCTGCGAAATAATACATCAAAATG
Source organism: Silvanus unidentatus (assembly GCA_963930825.1). Lineage (NCBI taxonomy): Eukaryota > Metazoa > Arthropoda > Insecta > Coleoptera > Silvanidae > Silvanus > Silvanus unidentatus. The sequence goes on from OZ005760.1 coordinate 16,262,588, forward strand.
CAAAAAAATTTTATTTTCACTTTTTCACTTGATTAAATAAGAAAATGTATGTTTGTTTGTTACTTTCTGTAACAAAAATTGCAAAATCTAATTTTGTTTATACTGAAAACGAATTGGAAGATGCGATTATGAAATATGCTTTTCAATATAAGAACACCACCCCCGAGACCACCCCATTTTTATTTAGCGGAACGATGAATAATGATTCAGCATGCTTTTATTTCCCTTTTTGCAAAACAAAATCAACCCCTTGTGGCTGAATTGCACAATTTTACTACTTCCATTAATATTTAAGAAGAGGGTAAAATGTTTATGAAATAATTTGCCGATCATGCTTATAAATTTGTAATGTTAGACTGACTTGCATATAATCACTTCTCTCAGCAAATTGTTTTATTTCATAAGAGCCTGCAGGAAATACTTTTATATTTTTTTATCATCAACTATTAATTATTTCTTGTTAGATAATTGAATTATAGTTGTTTGTTTTTTTATATCTAATATTAGGTATATTTGAGACTTTCCTTCATTTATTTATTTTAACATTTTGTCTTTGTCTGTCTATACGAATTTAATTTAGCTATTATTGTTTACATGTTTTTGCATAACGTTCTTAAGTACCTATAGAATTTTTCCAGAGTAAAAATTTCAATTGTTTTTTAAAGATTAGTCACCTTTTTATCAAATTTAAACAAAGAAGGTCGAGGTTACTTGAAATTTCTATTTTTGCAATAAAGAAAATATACAAAGTTTAGAAATTTTAATAAGCCATCGTCATTAAAACTGTTAAATAGCTACTTTTTCATATTTTCGGCTCTTTTCATTTTATGTATATAAGAAAGATTACATGAATTAGAAATTTATTTTTAATCAATTCTCCATTTCAATGAATAGAAACACATGTTCATTCGATTTGTATTTATTATCCAAATTTAACATCAACAATCGATGTATAGTCTATAGTCTATGTATGTCTATCTATAGTCTACCTATTATTTCTTATCAATTGTCCCCAAAAACTGTTTACTATGATAACCTATTTATATTTTTTATTTACCTTGATTCCACAAACATTACGCAAATAAATCTATAAATATTCACATTTTCACGCTTATATGAAAAGTCAGTTGCAATTTGAACTTGCAGTTTATAATTACACAACAAAACATGGTTATTAATAATAATTCAATTTCATTTGGGTATTCATTATAACTTCTCTCGTTTGATCTAAATAGGATAAGTTCATTAAAACTCTCTTTATATACCTATAGTTAATTTTAATTTAGAATTAGGAAAAACTTTTAATGCAGGTTATGCATTCAAAAACCGTTAATTATTAATTCCGTTTATCGTACATATGTAAATTCAAGAATAAATAATCAACTAACACTAATTAATGGAAACATTGTAAATATCTCTGATGTACGAGTTGTTGATTTATTGTTTCAGATTGGTTTAAGCAGCCTGGTTCACATCGAAAGAGGTGCTGTGAAAATTGATAAATGTCCACAATTATGTTACGCAAATACCATCAACTGGGACATGATAGGAACTGTTTTGGATTATCATGATAGCTCTTATCGGGAGTGTCCCTGCGCTTCTAACTGCAAAGGTATACATTTAACTTTGCCTTAATCGAACTTAATGCAGTAATCCAAGTAGACAATTTGCGTAAGCAAATATCGCTAAAACAAGCACAGGTCTATAGGTCTAGGTACAGACAAGTTCACATACGGGATAAAAAAAAGTTCAATGGATTTTAGTCATTGAACACATAAAATACAGTCACTTTACCAACAACTCGATAAACTGTTTATTCTTACGAAAACACCTCATAATAGATGATTGTTTATAATAATAATAATGTTTTGCTGAAAATTCGCAACACACTCTTAAAGTGATAGTTTGTTTAATTAAATAACTTGTACAGTTACTCATAAACAATAAGTAATTAAGAGAAAATTAATGATCAAAGAGAAGACTTGCTTTTATTGCATATCAATCAAATAATTAGCGACGTGTTTGTTATAAACTTGTTATAGGACATTGCTGGAATTGGGGAACGTGCCAAATACCCGATACAGACAAATGCCATGAAGAGTGCCTCGGATGCACCAAATACAATTCCTCTCAACATTGTAAAGTTTGCAAACATTACAACGATACTGGCACCTGTGTCGCAAATTGTCCATCAAACAAGTAAGTTATTCTTCTTTTATATTCATTTTTCCACAATTGCTTAATTACGATTTAATTAAGATTCACTGTGGATTCGCAAATTTAATTAACCCCCTACTTGAACAGTATAATTACGTAAAAAGTTACACCATATATATTCCTGCGCATTAAATCTCCCCATCCAGTAAAAATCGAATATAATTGGAAACGTTCGTTCCAGATTAGTGACACGTGGCCTCATGAAATGCGTCACCGAACAGGAGTGTTACACTCTCTTTAACGATACCTGGATGTTCGGTGACGAATGTGTAAGCTCTTGTCCTGCGAAATACGAACAAGTTGATCCGATCAAGGGCGGATGTCGGCGGTGCAAGAACGACTTTTGCCAGAAACGGTGCCCTGGTGGCGTTGTTGAAACATTGGAACATCTTCAACTATTCAGTGGATGCACCATCATCGAGGGCTCTCTTCACATAAAAATGAGCAGACCGATGACATCGACCGATCTTGAACAGCTCTCATTAATTGACATCATTCAAGGCAGTTTGCGGATCCAGCGTGTCAATTCAATCACCTCTCTCTCGTTTTTACGTAATTTAAAAACAATTAACGGCACAGATTTGATTTACAATCGGTACGCCCTTTTTGTTTCCGATAATCCAAATTTACGTAAATTATGGAACTACAGCGAAGCGAATTTTTCTCTTGAAATTAAAAATGGGACCATAGGGTTTCATTACAATTCTCAATTATGTCTAAGTGAAATTAGACAGTTTGCTAGAAAGTTGAAATTAAATGAATCGTTTGTGTCTAACGACGATGTTTCGTTAACATCGAACGGCGATAAGTCGATTTGCAATTTGATTGATTTAAGAGTGAATATAACGAATGTGAATTCTACGAATATTACGTTGTACTGGGACGAGAGTACATTGCATAAAGAATCTTATCTTGGTTATATTGTTTATTATACTGTTGATCCGTACGGAAACGCGTCGACAATAGACAGTCAGGAAGTGTGCGAGGCGCGTGGCTGGAACAGTGTCTACACCCCGAACAACACAATTTTGTTAAAAAATTTGAGAGCTTTTACACAGTACGCTTATTATTTAAAAATGTATCCGTCCACGAATTCTACAGAAGTTGGCGGACAGACGAATGTGGGATTTTTTAAAACTCTGCCCATGGAACCGTCTGATATGCCCAGCGACGGACCGACTGCCGAACCTCTTAATTCCAGTAGCATTAAACTGGAATGGAAACCACCGACTATGTTAAACGGCATTCTGTCCCATTATTCAATTTATTATTACAAAGTGGACGATGAAGTCGAGTATTACGACAAAAGTAGGAATTTTTGTTTATATCCAGCTACGGAAAATGAAAAAGTAACTGTTCCACCTCCGGTGAATAGCACAACGCCGACAAACTCTACATGTCAATGTACGAAAAATGTTAAAAAGAAACTTAAAGATGAATATCAAATTTTAATGAAAGATCTACATAGAAAGTGTCTTGGATCGGAATGTAATCAATTTAAATACGAAACAGAAAACAATGATTTCTTCCAAGTGAATAAACGAAATTCAGTTAAGAAAGCTCATAATACAGATGTAGTTGAAATACGACCGAAATACTTTGAATACAACACAAAAGATCCAAATTTAACCAGCCACATATTTACAAATCTATCGCATTTCACGATGTACGCTTTCTTTTTAAGAGCTTGTAATGTTGGCGTTTCGCAGTGCAGTAACGTGGTGTATTTCTTTGCTCGCACTAAAAAAAGTCCCGAAGCAGACGACATCCGAAACTTTGATGTATCCGTAATCGAACGGCAAGTGAGGATTAAATGGACCGAGCCTCCAAACCCAAACGGCGTCATTGTTGCTTACAATATCTATTTGTTCCGTGAAGAAACACGAGATCAGCATTACAAACCGTTAGTAAAAAATTGCATAACTCGATTACAGCATCAAGTAAACAACAACATCCACACAATTGAAAACATCCCACCAGGGATGTACAAACTCTATTTACAAGCGGTTTCTTTGGCCGGTCCCAGCCGCTTTACCAAACCAACGTCAGTTATTATCGATGCGCCAATAAATCACGCCATTTGGATCAGTATAATTGTGATCGTCTTTTTTATCACAACCGGATTAGTAACAATCTATTTTTATAATAGAAGACCACGTCGATTCCAAGACATCCGGTTAATCGCCACTGTAAACCCTGATTACACTTCTTGGGTGACAGTTGATCAACAGTGGGAACTTCAACGAGACGATGTAGAATTGGACGTTGAATTAGGACGAGGTACATTCGGTAGAGTGTACAGCGGTCGGATAAAATCCCGTAATCAATTGTGCGCTGTTAAAACAGTCAATGAAGGTGTCACATTAACGGACTGCATCGAATTCCTGAACGAGGCAATGGTGATGAAATCATTAAGCGATGCCCACCACGTTGTTAAACTCTTGGGTGTCGTTTCCATCGGACAACCGCCACTAGTCGCTATGGAACTAATGGCACGCGGTGATTTGAAATCGTATTTACGTCGAACTCGTGATTCTTCCTCACAGAACATCACATCGAACGAGATTTATCGCATGGCGATTGAAATTGCAGATGGGATGGCTTATTTGGCTGCCAAGAAATTCGTGCATCGCGATTTGGCCGCACGGAATTGCATGGTGGCTCATGACAGAACGGTGAAAGTGGGCGATTTCGGAATGGCAAGGGACATTTATGTGACGGATTATTATGTGAAAGAGACACGGGGTTTGATGCCGGTGCGGTGGATGGCGCCGGAGAGTCTCGCTGACGGGGTGTTCACCTCATTGTCGGACGTGTGGAGTTACGGGATCGTGTTGTGGGAGATAAGCACGCTGGCCGAGCAGCCGTATCAAGGTTTGTCCAATGAGCAAGTATTGCAGTTTGTAATATCGAGAGGGAAATTACAAGCGCCCCGGGATTGTACGGATTTAACGTACGAATTAATGAACGAATGCTGGAAGTGGAGGGCCAGTGAACGGCCGACTTTTGGGGAGATTGTGGAGAGATTGGTGTCGCATGTGGGAAGAGATTTTAAAGTGGTTTCTTATCATTTGAATCGGCCGGGGCATGAATATATGAACACGAAGAATGGGGAACAGAGAACGTATTTGTGGTAACCCTATTTATTTTCCAAAGATTCATCGTAGAGTGTAATTATGCAATGCAAAGGGGTAACAGTGTTGATTTCTCATGAATATACTGTTAATTAAGCTCAATTATTGATTGCGCTCGGTTTGCAAATTCAATGAGCAAAGTATGTGATATAATAGAAAATTTATGTGGATTGCTTTTCGTTTTGTATTTTATAGTTTGAAATTAATTTTTCTTATTATCCCACCGAATATAATAAAATAAAGAATGGACTGATTTTTAATATTTATTATAGGTTCATGGGACCAAGTTTTTTTTAATTTGTTTTTCAAACGCAAAATTTACATATCAATTTTGTGAAAACATATCGAAATTTTCGTGTCAGATTGTGCCAAATGGGACATTTCCAGGAACTTATTTGCCACTAGTCATATAATATTTAATTGTGTTTAATTTAAGATTCAGGAAAAGCATTCGGCACATGCAGGCCTCGTAAAATGAACGAATTACATTCATGACTGACTAGCTGTAAAATGGGATAATTAGGTGGAATTTATTATGAACTTGCCAAATGAATTATTTTCAATGTATTTTCCTAGTTTTAACAAGAACCAATATATATTTTATAAATTCATTGTGTACAAAATAAAAATTGTATTTTATATGGAATGTTTGAGGAATTTTTGTCCTACAAAATTGAATTAATCCTTTTCACTTCTGCTTGCTTCGACTTTGGATAGGATTTTATAAAAAAACTTGACGCTGTAGTTAAAGTTGCACTTTCAGCAGGCAAGTTCCATTGAACGTCGTCATCAAAAAAATGTTTTGCTTTCAATGGACTCGATGTTCTCCATGTAAGTATGACCCCTAGGAGTTTATGTAAATATTACAATTGTAAATCGGATACGTGGGTATTGAACCTGTTACAAGGCCGGACAATATTGCAAATCCTAATGTAACAAATAGCGCAATTATTTGATACAGTGCTTGCTGCCCTGAAGTTCGAATTTCACCAGCGTTTGGTAAATATGTTGCACTCGCCCTTCCTGGGTAAATGCTCTTCAATGTATCATTGTTGTACATTGAATGTGTTGTTATGCTGGCCATAATTGCACCTGTAATTCCAGCAAAAACTCCCGGTATTCCATGTAAATTGTGCACTCCGCAAGTATCTGGGATGTGAAAGATGTTGTTCAGAAGAGGCTACAAAAGTACACAGAAAAATACCCTCTGTTAGGGAAACTTTTGTGTGGGATTTCATTTCGCTGTTTCCCAATAAGAGTCATTCTCCTTTAGGTATAGAGTCGTTTATATTAGGTATATCTATTTCCGTCTGATGATATTAAAACGAAAACTCATTGCTATTGGAATTGTCAAACGTGCTCGTTTTATTACAAACAGGGGAATTTCCTTTGAAGGTGTAATTCTTTACTTGACAGGGACATATGTATATGACATTGTACCATCCCTTTGCAAGGTAAGTGATTACTTGGCAAACAATCCATACAATATAATTGTTCCATCGATTTTGAGCAATCAAATATAATGGTGGTTGCACTTTTGATGTTCAAGGATAACGCCACTTATTTACACTCAATTATTCAATTATGTAATAAATTATAATTACTAATAAAAAAGAAATTAATTAAAGAAATAACTAGGTACTAAGCTGAAAGGTATGTAACGGTTTTTGTTGTTACCACAAACCTTAAAGCTGCGTTAAAACACTTCATGCAATTTGAGCAAGCAAATCGTCGTGTGTGAATGGAAGCACCGATTTGTGCAAAGTGCTTAAGTGTGTAAACGCAGCTTAACATCGCATATAAATCTTAAAAAAATATTTTTATCTTTTTACACAAACAAACAATTTTCCTGCTTTCAATAAAAACTGTATAAACTTACCGACAGTCTTGCATACCCAAAAACCGATAAAATCCCGCTGATCATCCCAATAATCAGTGCCCCGTACGGTTCAATCATCAAATTCGCTGACGTCCCTACAGCAACCCCTCCTGCAAGGGTGGAATTCTGTACATGTACCATATCGAATTTTCTCTTACAGAAAATCCAAGAGAACATAAAGGACACCACACAACAGGAGGCTAATGATAAATAAGTATTAACAATAGCACGTAACTCT